>CM075806.1:26891300-28121300 GCA_037975025.1 Excoecaria agallocha
TGTATTTATTTAGAGGGTATAGGATCTCTTGTAGAGAATTTATCACCAAAGGAGCAAGAAGGAAAAAATTCTAAGGTGGATGAGAGAAGTTATCAATACACTCTTGGGTATGCATTGATTCATGTTAGAGAGCATGAGAGAAGTGAAGGGATTACCCCTCTCTATAAGAGAGAAAATATCATCGGCCACTTGATTAGTGAATTGAAAAGTGTATGGCCATACCGAGATGAAATAATGAGTAATCATTATTTATCTGAGAGTTCAGTGTCACTGGAATATCAAGAAAGGAATTAATATATATAAGGATGACTAGTTCCATGCCTTATATTAATTCTGATATTTATGGGTAAGGGACTGTGCAAAATTGCATTAGGTCACTAAATGCCATATGCATTTTCATTTAATTTGGAATGCTATAATATCTTACTAGAGAATATATATAGCCTTTGAATTAATTCATTAATTCATTGCCAACATTAAATGGACCTATAGGATCGCACACAAAGCATTGGGCTTAAAATATTTAAATAAAGTATTGGGCATTAATTTGGGCTTTTAATTATAGTCAAATTAATGTATGTAATGGGCATTTTAAATGCTATTGGACCTTGGCCCATGAGAGAGAGAAATTCAGCCCACATGGTTTAATTTTAATTAATTAATTATCTTGTATTAGTTAAGTTAATTGAGTATTAAAGCCTAAAAGAATTTATATTAAATTAAATCATTTAAATAATATATGAAGTGGCCGAAATTCCAAAATGAAAATCAAGGAATTTCGGCACATGTTCATTATTTATATTAAGTGATTTTATTTAATTAAATGTCTTGTGTTTTATTTCAAATTTGAATTTTAAATTCAAAGGAGTTTAAATCAATATATATTACTTATTTTTAGGAAGTGATTGAAGTTGAATTAATTATCTTGAGATGGTAAAATTCAGATCAAACACTTGCCAAAATATAAGGATATATATATATGAAAAGAAATAAAACCTTAAGGAATAACTAAGTTTGGCGTGAAAACCCTAGTTTCTCTAGGTTTGGCGTGAACTTATCTCTCTCTCTCATAAAATTCTTTTGGCCAATTTTCACAAGGAGAAAGGATTGTTCATCATTCTCTTGTGTTCTTGGGTAGTAATAGCAACTTAAGAGAAGTACAAAATCAAATTTTGTAGCTTCAAACCATAGCCATTACACAATACCTTAAAAGAGAGCTAGCAATCTCAATTTTAAGCTGTCGGTGCAATTGTGTGTGTGAGAATAGAGGGAGTGGCGTAAAAGGCTGTTCCTTGGCATTGGTGATCAAGATCTAAGGCGGATAAAGTTATCTTAGTTGCTGGTCATCACCAAATTAAAGATTTAAAAGGCATCAAAAGTTGTAAGTTCTAAAAACCCTAAAATTGCATGTTTCAATTCTTGTCATGGAATTGCATGGCATGAATGATCATTTTTATCATTTTTCCGCTGCATGATTACCATGAACATATCATGTCATATTCCATCAATGTTGTATATGGACTCTTTTTTTGTAAATCAAGGATATAAAGGCCATTTTGCAACATGGCATTGCCATAAGAAATGCCTTAGCAACGAATATGAGCATTGCCATTTTTAATAACGAAATCAAATTCATCCAAATCCAAACATGAAATTGAAATAATGTTTCTGCTCATAACAGGCACATAATAATAATTTTTAAAAACTAAACAAAGTCTGGAAGGTAAAGTGAGTTGATAGTCGCCTATCTCCATGGCAGCAACTCGTGCTCCATTCCCCACATGGAGGTCCACTTCATTCTTCCCATGTAACCGCTTATTTCTTAGCCACTGCACATTTGAACAAATGTGAGAACCACAACTGGTATCCAATACCCAAGTGGTAGAAATAGAAAGGTTAATCTCAACAAAAAAATACCAGAACTGGACGCCTTAGCTCCATTCTTCTTTTGTTCTTCCTTGAAGAGAGCGCAATTCTTCCTCCAATGCCCTATCTTGTTGCAATTGATGCAAGTGCTCTCACTCTCTTTGTGCTTCTGCGCCTTGGGCTTGGATTGGGCCTGAGGTTCACCCCCACTTGACTTGAATCGAGCCAGGTCATTCTTGGGTTTTGCCTTTCCCTTTCCCTTTCCCTTAGCGGGTCCCTTTTTAATGCCCCCTTGAACCATTAATACGGGATTGGTCTTTCAAATGTTCTCTTAAGCATTCTTAAGCATCCCATGGAGCTCAGTGACTGACTTGTTCATTGCATGCATGTTATAATTCATTACAAATGGATCATAATCATCAGTCAATTATCCTAAGATCAAGTTAGTTGGCAATTCCTTTGGCACTTGTACCTCAAGCTTCTCAAGAGTATCAAGATACCCTTTCATCTTGAGTACATGGAAACTAACAGGAGTACCCACAGCCATCTTACAAGAAATCAAGGCCTTTGTTGTCACGAACCTCTCGTGACGAGCTTGCTCTTGGAACATCTCCTTGAGGTGTACCATGATCGCATAAGCCTCTTGGTCCATAAATTGCTTTTGCAAGTCAAGCACCATAGTGGCCAGCATCAGACAAGTCACATCATTGGAGTCACTCTTCTTGGTCTCAAAAGTTTCCTTTTGAACCACAGAGGCGTTCCTAGCAGGTTCTTCAGGTAAGGGTGCATCCAAAACATACGAATTTTTCTCTTGCTTAAGAACTATTCTTAAATTTCGAGACCAGTCTATGAAATTGATGCCATTCAATTTGTCCTTTTTAAGGACTGATCGCAATGAGAAATTGTTGTTTGAAGTTGCCATTTTCAATCTACAACAAAATTTAGCAAGATTAAATGAGGTATTATTTATAATCCCACAAACCGAATTAATATCCTTTTAAATAATTCGCGTTAGTGATTTAATGTGGGCCAAGATCCACTTTTCACAACAACTTATTAGTCAAGCTGAGCTTGTACACCTAACAAGTTAAGTTACTTAGGTAGGAAAAACTCCAATCATGTCTTGTACATGACTCTTGGATCAAATAAGCTAACATCTTAATAAGTTATAGCACAAACCCATTTATTAGTTGCCTAGGTTCGAGCATCCCTTTCCATGTTATGTCCAACCTACATTCACAACCCATGCCTCACAAAGATATTCGGGCAAATCTAGGACTCCTAGTCTACGTGATCGATGATCGATGCCTTGACATGTTTCGAATTAGAAAGGCAACTTTGTGACTTACTATTTTTTTAGGGATTCATTTTATTACGGCTTACATGGCATACGCTTTGTCATCCATTCATAGCATGCATATATAAATAATTGCATAAAGTAAAGCGTGACAAACATGGGCCTAAAAACCTACAACTAAGATTCTATACTATTACATAAGAATCTTCGAGTTGGGCTTCTCCACTCCGGTGGGCTTCATCTTGATTTACAAAGTCTTCAAGTAAATTCTATTCTAAGAAAAAAATGAAACTTTTACAATAATACATAATGGCTCGCAAGATATATTTAATTACAAAATCTCAGGGCCCATGAATGCACCATGCATATCCATTCATCACACCAAACAAGCAAATAAATATACATAACATTCATGGATCAAACAAAGTCCAATTTTAATTAATTTATCCAAGCCTATTAATGGAAATTGTGTACTTGAACCTTTAAGAGATGACCCTGTGATGGGCCTGGGCCGAAGCCCAATGGACTAAATCTTTTTATTGAATAAGTTCTCTTAAAAGCCCAAAACACAAACTAGTTAGATTTGTGCTATAAATCAACTCTAGTATAATTTCCAATTTTGCCATTTTATATTTTATGTCATACAGCCCATAAACATTAAAAATATATATAATATGTACCAACATGAATTAAAACAAAAAATCATGAAGAACATATATATGATACACGGCATGCATATAAAAACAAACAAACAACAAAACTAGTTGTTTAATGCTTATGTGATGCCACAAAATACACAAATACCTAAATCAATTTTATGAGTCATTTAATAATTAAAATAAGGTTATGAATATTGATTTAATATTCTATACCAATCTGATCTAAATATGTTTTTACCATTTTAATCAAAACAAAACAAACAATGTTGATTAAACATGTAATAAACACAAACTAGTCATAGTTTTAAGTGATTTTAGAATTAATCAATTAAATTGTCATGGACCAGAATTAAAACCAAATTTAAAATATGTCCAAACATGATATTTAATCTTTAAAAATCACTTACAAATATGCCAAAATCATTTTTACATTTAATATTTAAAACTAGTTGTTAAACTAACAATTAACATGCCAAATAGCACCTAGTTTTAATATTAACATGTACCATCAGGTATTATCAATTAAATCTGACCATTAACAGCTCCTAGAACATCTTAGGACAGTATATTAACATGTCATATTAATTATAATACCTATCTAATCGATTAAAATCATTTTTACACCAAAACAATGCAAAAAACTCAAAACAAACAATTTCAGCATTGCATGTTTTCAAAATAACGATTTTTAATTAATTTTTTCATGCATCTAAAGAACTAAAATAAGCATGTTTAGGCTCTGATACCACTGATGTAATATGACATGATATGTTCATGGTAATCGTGCAGCGAAAAAATGATAAAAACTATCAAACATGCCAAACAATTTCATGATAAGAATTGAAACATGCAATTTTAGTGTTTTTTAAAACTTACAACTTTTGATGCCTTTTAAATCTTGAATTTGGTGATGAGCAGAAACTAAGATGACTTTATCTACCTTAGACCTTGATCACCAACTTTTGTGTTCTCATGAACGGATCGAATCCAGATACCATGTTCTTTAACATGTATCTATGATCTCTGATTGACACTTCTGTCCTAATGATCCGTAAGACAAAACTCATAATATCAGAGAGAGCATACTAGTCTTAATTCATTTGTTATTCCTATAACAATGACTGACTAGGGATATTTAGAATGAAGTCTCATTTGTTTCAAGGTCTTACAACCATGTGCCTCACACATGATAACTTAAACTGAAACAACATTCTTGGATAGTTCTATCAACTGATATGCATAGGAATACAAAAGATAAAACAAATGCCTCACTTTGTTAATTCAAAGTGTTTTATTACAATGCATTGGGGCTAGGGCTTATACTAACAGCTTCCTTTCCAAGCCGTGCATGCCCACGTGAAGCTTATACCTTCAGCTGTGCACTGCCGCGTGATTCCTCCTTGCCCCCATGCGCGCCCACATATGGTTATGCCTACACCTACGCATGGCCACATTTGAGGGCATTATCCCTATTTTAAATGCTCACGGTGTTTGTTTTCTTTCTTCCCTTACATTGTCATTTTCTTTACTTTTACCACTTCCCTCACTTATACATCACTCACCACACCTTCACACACTCCCATTACACCACTCACTCATTCAAGCACACACCTCAGAGTTTAACTTCAATTTTTTTCATTATTTTTATCCTCATTGATTCAATTAAGCACGCTATCACCTATTCAATATTGCACTTTACATGTGTTTATTTCTTGCATTGATATTGAATAAACCAAGTGCTGATTTGATTGTTCAAAATTTGATTTGTTTCAGGGATTCAGAATGAGGTGTTAGGTAGAAAATTTTTCATCAGCTCCTCGTTGTTTCAAAGCTTCGAGGGGCGCTGCCCCTTGACCCTACCCAAGGGTGCTGCCCCTCAGAAACCCCGTAAAGGGCGTCGCCCCTTAACCCCGCCCTCTAACCGACTAGAAGACCCCGTATTATCTAATCCTAGCGTCTTAAATATTATTCAAGTCATTATCTGCAATTTTGATACATCAATTTTTATATACATTTAGTTGAGCATAGTATGGATGACTTGATTTTCATTAATATCTTTATTATGCACGGCAGGGCTAATGAGGACTCTTACGATGAAGCATGTTACACTTCATTTCTTAGCCAAAAACACACCTCCTTACTAAGGCACACTCATTTGGTTTTCATTTACATGATTTACTTGATGAGCTTAATTCAACTAAATTGGTGTATGTTTCATTAGTGTTGCATATAAGTTTGCTTAGAGATTGATTTTTAGTTATGCATTGCATTTAATCTTAGCTACTTATTATTTGACATTGAACTTCATTATGGCTTCATATAGGTTGAGTTTGTATTTGAATTGGCTTATTTTCTTTTGTGCTTACCATTGTCAACTAAAATCTTTCTCTTCCTTTGATTTAAGCCTAACTATCACCAATTATCTTTCACTTGAGATTATACACTGTCCACCTTGTACCATATAGATAGTATGCATTGAGCACTTCAACAAGTTTGGCCTAGTTGCATTTCTTCACTTAGTTACCATGTATATTAAGTCTTGTTTATTGCACTATATGGGGTTTAGAGGAATGTTTGCTTGTTAACTCAATTCCATTGATCTCATGCTTTATTTTTGGCTTAATTATGATTCTAAGTATGGTGAGCTTACAATTTTTCTTGGTCACTAACTTGTTTCTCAAAAGTGATGAAGTGTGCTGAAATTTTTCATACTTTGCTAAAGACAGCAAGATTTTAAAAAGGGGGATAGAGCTTAGCTGAGCTAGAAATTGAAGACCAATTAAGGGAATTTTTCTTACTTTACTCATTTTCTTACTCATTAATTATTTTGTTTTAGTCATTTTGTTTTTTTGTTCTAGTTGTTTAGTTTGGTTTTTAGTTTGCATGTTTAGTTTTTATGTTTAGTTTTTAATTTCTTATGTTAGTGAAATCATTTATCATTTATTGCACATTTAGCTTAATTCGCCCTACTTATTCTTAAAAATTGAACATTTTGAACTTGAATTTAGAATGTGCTATATTTTAAAATTCTTGTTTACCATTAGAAAAAGCATGTTGTTTACTAAATTTTTGGCTAGTTTAATTTTCAACTTGGCTTATATTTGTTAGTTTCTATCTTTTTGAGCACTAAAGACTAGTTTTTGAACTTAAAGAAAAACAATGCATTGAAATAGTTGATTAAGGAATTTTAGAACACTAGAACCTTCCTCATCACCCTTCAAAGCATAAAAGCAACTTAAAACAACTTGGAAAGTGATCTAGGCAAAATTTTTATTGTTAAGCCATATATTTTAACTTATTTTCCTACCTTATATACATATTTGTCCTTTGTTAGCCATTTTGAGCCTAATGAGGTATGCTTAATGCATGTCATATTTATTTTTCTTGTTACACCTATTTATTTTACCATATTACGTAAAAAAAGCTTTTATCTTTCCTTTTAGAATTGGCCACTCTAGGATTGGATGAATTAATAGGAATTGGGTATATTGATGGGTGTGATAAGACATTTTATTGTTAATGGCTATTATTGAAGTCTAGTGAATAGTGAAGTATTATCTTATGATTACCCATGTTATATTATTAAAATGCCAACATCAAAGATAGTGAAAAAATAAATAAAGAAAAGAGAAAAATTGAAAAAAAGAAGAAAAAAAAAGAGAGAAAATATTGAAATAAAGCTAGCATGTATGGCAAAATCTTAAGTGTGGGGTAGTTACAAGGGAAAATTATGATTTCTAAAAAGGTATGAATGGTGAAATTGAGAGAATTTTAAGATTGTACTTTGAAATATGAAGGGTTGGAATATTTAGGCTAAGTTCTTTATTGATTAAGTTAATGGGATGAAATTTGTGAATTATTAGTCTATTTTATCTTAGAGTGGCTATTCTTATTGTTGATCTTTTATCCATTCTTTGATAACCAATACCTTAACCCCATTATAACCCTTAAAAGACTTAAGTGATTCTAAGTTTTGTTTTTGAGTTGTTTAGCAGAGATGACCTTCGGGTTCCTGTGCTAAAGGAGAGGCTTATGGTATTTCTAGAGTTTCAAGCACGAAACCATCATGTATACATTCATTCTAAACTTGACTATGAATTTGCATTGGTGTTTTGGTTTTTAAAATACTTAAAATGTTTTTTTCTTACACACACAAAAGAAAACTAACTTATATTGTCTTGTTTGAATTTATTCTAGTTGAAATTTTATTAAGTGCTCTTGTTAATTGTTAAACTTGGTTTTGAAATGCATAATTTTTTATTTGAGTTTGATTATTTTGAGAAGTTAGATTGTTCTAATTTGCTCGAGGGCGAACAAAGTCTAAGTGTGGAGTATTTGATAATGGTGATTTATATGATGTTTTTAATATGTTTTTAGGTGTTTAATTAAGTTAATTTTGTGTTAATTAGGTTAGATTTGAGTTTAATTTGTTAATTTTATATTTTTGTAGTTAATTATAATTTTTTGGTGTGTTTCAGGGTTAATTTGCGAGAAAAATGACTTAATTGTAAAAAGCAAGCAAATTATGGGCCAAAATTGTGAATTTGGAAATTTGATGCAAGCGTGAAGTCCAGAAGAGTTATGCATGGCCACATGAAAATGAATGAAGGAGAAGACATGGCCACGTGTGAGATTGAACTAAACAATGCATGGCCACGTGTGAGAAAGAAGCAAGAGATGAGTGGCCACATGAAGAAAGAAGCAAAGGAACACATGGCCATGTGATTTTCTTCAAAGGAGAACACATGGCCACATGAAAATTAACAAAGGGAGACATATGGCCACGTGTTTTGTCTCCTATGAAGCGAAGGATTTCCAATTTTTCCAATTCAAGAAGGATTCTTTTTCTACTCCAATTTGGAAAGTTTGGAAAGCTTCTACAACATATTTTTGCCTATAAATAGAAGATTAAAACACCAAAGAAGTGATCAATTAGAAGAATCATGAAGAACTAGTAAAGTTCATTAGTTTTAGGTTTTTAAGTAGTTTTCTATTTTTATTTTTCTTTCAACTTTGTTTTAGTTTTTTTAAATATGTTTAGTAAATAGTTTTTCTTCTTTTGCTAATGGATTCTTGAAAACTTATATTTTCATTGTTATGACATTATTTTGAGCTTAATTTCAATATCGGTTGATTATTTTGAGCTTAATCTCAAAAACATATCTAAATCTCAAGATATTTATAAATTACTAAAGACTACTTTTATTGATAGGGCTACTGGTTTTTCGATTTTCAATCTGATTTTTGACATAACTAAGGGCAGAATTTGGCTTGGTCATCTTCATAGAAAACCTAGATATGGAAGTTCATATTATAACCCAATTAGAGTTAGTTTATTTTCTTCTTTAAAACTCTAATTATTAATAAAAAAACTGCTAATAGATCCAGCAAACTTAGATAGATTTGTCCACAAGAATAACCAGTATTATCACTATTTTGAAAATTCATAGAATAAAATAGATATAGAATTATAATAACTTTTGTTCATGAAAGTTGTGTTCCTATGTGTATATGTTTTCAAAAATTTTGTCTCATAGAAATCTGACACTTCTACCAATAAATATACCTAAAATACTAAAGTTCACTCGTTGTAACTGGTCAGCAGCTCAAATTAGAGTTCAACTTAAGATTAAACAAACTTAGAGATAGAATCAAACAAAGGTTTCTTCTACAAAAACATAAGTCCATATCTAAGGTGTAATCACAAACTAGAAACATCTTATTCAGAGTTGTATAACTCAAAATATGCACTAAAAATAGAAACTGATTCATAATGATCTAACTCAGACTTTATCAAATGAACACATGCAAAGTATAAATCTTTAACTCCCACCTTTAAAAATAATATTACCAATTAAAAATACATCCCTTACGTATGTTAATCTAAAATATCAACAATAATAGTCATACGTAACATGAAAGTAATTCCTAAACCTATCATAGCCTTCATTCTTTTTCAAAACTCCTATTTTCCTCTATTTATATCCTTATTCTTCCTCACAAAAGCATTAATTCCTAAATTCCATAAAATTCTTTTGAAATAAAACTTTCCAACCCAAGAAATAAAAGATGAAGATGAAAAGGAATCATTGCCTTCACAAATCCCACTTCAAAATCTTAAATCTCTATCGCATGCAATACGAATCTTGTGAGTATAAGAATATAACAAGTAGAACATTTTGAGAGAGAGATGAAGAAAATCTGAGTTTTTATCTTCTATAGCTAGCCATCCCTCTATTTATACTCCTAATTATGGGTTTTATCTCTCTAACATACAAGGCACCAAAATGTAAAGGGGTTGGAAAAATCTTCTTTAGCTCCTCCAATTATTTGCATATCAAAAATTTACCCCAACTCACTTTTTTGTTTCACAATTCAATCCCTTCAGTTACTTTCTCTTATAATATTACCCCCATCTAATCCTTTTTTAACATTAGCCCTAAGATTTCTATCATCTTTTAATTTAGCTTTCAAAACTATTTTTCCCTTTTTTAATTTTACCCTTATAAAAACATACCATATAACTCACATATACAACATAAAATAAATTGCCACATAATCACACTTATGTCCTAAATAATCTCTTAACTATATTTTATTTTAATTATGCACTATTATATAACACAATTGTTGGAATTTAACGGTTACATGCATCACATACATGAGCAGAATTTTAAAATTTTTTAACCATTAGATCTGATCTTGCCATGAATACACAATATAACTATATGAGAATAAGAAAAATCACCTTTGATTTTTGTTGAACAGTTGATTTTACTTCGCACTAGGTTGTCGCAAACCACAGTGTCCAAAATCGAACACCTCCAATGAGTAATCCACACTAGAGAGGGGTAAATTGAACCAACAAATTGGTGTTCAACTAGGGCTGGCCGAAATTCCAAGAAGCTAGCTTGGAGTTGGCATAAAAAGGGAGAGAGAATAAAGAAAAAGACTTTCCTTTTGTTTTAATCACTTAACCCTAATTCTCATTAGTTGGCCTTTTATAGTTAGGTTAAAATTCCAACTCCTTAATGAGATTGGGCTCTTTAAAATTGCTGGAGAATTATTAATTGAGCCTCTAGAATTAATTATAATCATTTGGGCTTAATTAAATCCAATTTAAATCTTTTCAAAAAAGTCTATGCACAAAATCCACAAACTAGGCCTTTTGTGCATCTAATTAAATTTAAATACCCAAATGGATCCCAAATCCAACCAAATTAAATATGTAAGTTCCATAACACTTATGTAACATATATAAATTAATTTGGTCCAAGAAAAAGCCCTCTAAGCCCTTCTGTAAGGAGTTGGCGTGTGGCCCTCTTTTGGAGGGCTTCCTCCAACTTCTTCATTCCTTTGGCCCTTTATAATTTCTCCAATGGACCTATTAATTATTATATCAGCCCTATAACACTTATAGTAGTCTTATAACACTTATAAGATAATAATAATTCATCATAAAATACATTATTTCAATTAGGTCCAATTTTGCAGAACATTTCTCAAAAGTTCCGCGGACAATTTTATTTGATCATAATTAATTAAACTCTTTAATTAATTATTATCTTATTCACTTCTCTACCTTTATAATAATATCAAATATTATTATCCTTGTTATTTTACCATTTTACCCTTTTCTCTATATGTGTGTGACCTATTGGGTTCCTGTCCACGTTGGCAGTATAATATGTAATTGTGAGTTCTATTCAAAACTCACATGATTTAAACTCCTTTAAATCATCTTATCAATCCCTATTGATACTTTTGATACATCATTATACAAGTCATGATTGGCCTCTAGGTAGGCATCATGACTATCCAAATGTCAGGAAAGTCATGTGGTTTGACTGTACCCTTCCATAGAAACAATTACCGTGCAATTACTCCTTTCACCACTCTTATCTCAATTAGATTCTGAGTATGGATTTCTGTCAACTCATATAAATCTAATTATGTATGTTCTATTAATTTAACCATTGTTCCTAAAATGCCCTTCATCGATCTCCATCCATCTCGGCATATTACTCTGGCCAGAGATTCACTGAACAAGGCAATTATAGAATCATGTGAGATAACTTCCCTTGTTAAATCTGGGATGGCGAATCCTTTGTCAATCACTCAACTATCTTCAAGTAGGTCATGATATACCCAATCTCCTAACTATGTTCACTCCCAGTTGGAAGTAATCAGTTATGGAGTCAAAGTATACCACTTGCTACTTAAGATAACTTTGGTGATCTCAAGTCTAAGGATACTTGCACAACCGCTATGAAGAGATTCCTCACTGACATAGATTTAACAAGCATCCATATGTTAGCTTTGATTATCTTTCATAATCACAGTTATGAGAACCACTGCTTGAACCATTCAAGAAGCATAACATGTGCTAGTCTGTCCGAATTAATAATGTCCTATCTTGTTAATTCTATGACTAGGGATATTTAGATATTAAGACATTTGCATGCAATAGACATCTCACATCATGAACACCTTCATGATTGCCTTTGCACTATGTTTGTAATATCTAGGACTTCATTTATTAATTTAAGATTTACAAACTCATGTATTCAAACATAGCATTAATAAATGAATGATGCCTTTTATTAAGAATATAAATTTCATACATATGAAAAACATCCCTATTACATGGGCTCTAGGGCATACTCTCTAACAATCTCCCATTTGCACTAGAGCCAATCACTCATATGTCTCAGACCCATGCTATTTATATGGTGATCATGCTTAATCTGGGAAAGTGCTTTAGTGAGGGGATCCGCCACATTGTCATCTGTGGGAACCCTTTCTATTTTCACATCATTTCTAGCTACTATTTCCCTTATGAGATGGTAGCGTCTGAGAAAATGCTTGGATCGCTGATGAGACCGTGGTTCCTTTGCTTGCGCAATGGCTCCATTGTTGTCACAATATAAAGGAATCAGATCAACAATGCTAGGCACCACTCCTAGTTCGGTTATGAACTTTTTGATCCAGACTGCTTTTTTGGCTGGTTTTGAAGCAGCAATGTACTCAGCTTCCGTCGTGGAATCAGCAGTTGTTTCTTGTTTGGAACTTTTCCAACTAACTGCTCCTCCTCCCATTATGAACACATAACCAGATTGTGATTTACAATCATCTTTGTCAGATTGGAAGCTGGCATCTGTATACCCATTTACTTCCAAACTGCCCTCTCCATATACCAAGAATATATCCTTAGTCCTTCTCAAGTACTTAAGAATATTCTTGACAGCTGCCCAGTGTTCCTCTCCAAAATTAGATTGGAATCTGCTTGTGACACTCAAAGCAAATGCTACTTCTGGACGTGTACATAACATAGCATACATGATAGAACCAATTGCAGATGCATATGGTATTCTATTCATGCTCTCTCTATCCTCCAGTGTCTATGGACACATAGACTTAGAAAGGTGTTTCCCATGCACCATGGGTATAAACCCTTTCTTAGAGTCCATATTGAACCTCTTCAATACTTTATCTATATATGTACTCTGAGAAAGACCTAGCAACCTATTGGATCTATCTCTATAGATCCTTATTCCCAGAATATAGGATGCTTCTCCAAGGTCTTTCATGGAGAATTGCTTAGATAACCACATTTTAACTGATTGGAGAAGAGAAATGTCATTTCCCATGATCAATATGTCATCTACATATAGAACTAGGAAGACAATTGTACTCCCACTGACCCTTTTATACACACAAGGTTCATCTTCATTCTGTGAGAAACCAAACTCTTTGATTGTCTCATTGAATCGTATGTTCTAGCTCCTAGAGGCTTGCTTCAATCCATAAATGGATCTTTGAAGCTTGCATACCTTTTCGCCATTTCCTGATGTGAATCCTTCTGGTTGTGTCATATACACATCCTCGGTAAGATTTCCATTAAGGAAAGCTATCTTCACATCCATTTGCCAAATCTCATAATCATAATGAGCTGCAATGGCTAAAAGTATTCTTATAGACTTAAGCATCGCTACAGGAGAAAAAGTTTCGTCATAGTCAATACCTTCTTTTTGACGATAACCTTTTGCTACTAAGCGAGCTTTATAGGTAACTATATTACCTTCCATGTCAGTCTTCTTTTTGAAGACCCATTTGCACCCTATGGGTTTTATCCCTTCAGGTGGTTGAGTTAAAGTCCATACTTTGTTCTCATACATGGAGTCCATTTCAGACTACATAGCCTTAAGCCATAAATCACATTTTGAACTGTTCAAAACTTTTTGATAGCTTGTAGGCTCATTGTCCTCTACTACAGTAATGCCTCTATCCGAATCAATGTGAAATCCATATCTCACAGGGATAGAATGCATCCTAGTAGATCTTCTAGGATTTTATGTATAATCAGGTTCAACTGTAATCTCATCATTATGAAATTCAGTTTCGGGTGAATCAGTTGATCATCTTCTACTTGTGGATCTTGAACTTCACCAAGTTCAATTTTACTCCCACTATCCTCTCGTATGAGAAATTCTCTTTCCAAGAAGACAGCATGCTTGAAACAAACACCTTTTGTTCTAAGCGATGATAGAAATAATATCCAAACGTTTCTTTTGGATATCCCACAAATAAACATTTTTCAGACTTAACATCCAGTTTGTCTGACATTGTCCTCTTCACATAAGCAGGACAACCCCATACTTTCATATGAGAAAGCGTGGGTTTCTTGTTATTCCACATCTCATATGGAGTAACATCAACCGATTTACTAGGAACTCTATTTAACACATAAACAGCAGTTTCTAGTGCATATCCCCGAAAGGACATAGGCAAGTCCGCTCGGCTCATCATTGATTGAACCATATCTAATAGTGTTCGATTCCTCCTTTCGGATACACCATTGTGTTGTGGTGTATATGGAGGAGTCCATTGAGATAAAATCCCATTATCTCTAAGATAATCCTGAAACTCTTGACTTAAGTATTCTCTATCTCGATATGATCTAAGTGTTTTAATACTTTTGCCAAGTTGTTTCTCTACTTCATTTCTGAATTCTTTGAACTTTTCAAATGCTTCAGACTTATATTTCATTAGATAGATGTATCCAAACCTGGAATAATCATCTATGAAAGTAATGAAGTAGGAGTAACCTCCTCTGGCATGTGTAGTCATTGGACCACATACATCTGAATGTATTAAGTCCAAAACCATTTTAGCTCGTTCTCCTTTACCAATAAAGGGAGTTTTTGTCATTTTTCCCAATAAACAAGATTCGCATGTATCAAATGATTCATAATCAAATGATCCCAAATCACCTGACTTGTGCAATTTGGTCATGCGTTTTTCATTTATGTGGCCTAAACGACAATGCCATAATTATGAGGTATTTAGATTATCATGTTTCATTCTCTTGGTATCCACATTATGTACTTATTTAATTAAATCAAGAACAAATATACCATTCTCAATGATAGCTTTTGCATAAAATATATTGTTCTTAAAAATGTAACAACATTTGTCCTTTAAAGAAATATTATAATCGTTCATCAAACAACTGAAAGAAATAATACTTTTGGACAAAGCTGGAACATAATAACAATTATTTAATTCCAGTACTAATCCACTAGGAAGAGGCAAATAGTAAGTCCCCACAACTGTTGTAGAGATGTTCTGTCCAGTAGCTGACTGCAAACATATCTCTGCCTTTCCAACTCTTCTAAAGCTTCTAAGCCCCTGTAGATCATTACATAAATGAGATCCACATCCGGTATCTAATACCCAAGATTGTTTTGAAGCAATAGAATAAGTATTAATTTCAATCATATGAATACCTGAAGTAGAAGCATCAGCTTGCTTCTTCTCCTTGAGAGAATCTAGATAGGCCTTGCAGTTACGCTTCCAATGACCATCCTTTCCACAATGGAAGCAAGTTCCTTTGGGATTCTCTTTCTTGGCAACCTTCTTCTTAGAGATCCCACCATTCTTTGGCTGCGCCTTGGTTATCATCTTCTTCTTCTGCTTCTTGCCTTTAGCAGAAGTGACAACCATGACACTTTTTGGATCCTTTTTAAATGATCCATCAGCTGTCTTAAGCATATTGATTAACTCAGGAATGGATACTTGGATCTTGTTCATGTTGAAGTTAAGCATGAAAGGTGCATAACTTGGAGCCAATGAGTACAAGATTAAATCTATGTATAGATCATTATCCATAACATAGCCAAGTCTACTCAAATGCTCAATATACCCATACATCTTCAATGCATGAGTAGCAGCTGAAGTGCCTTCCACCATTTTACAGCTAAATAGAGCTCGAGCAATCTCATATTGCTCAATTCTAGCCTGAGAAGAATAAAGCTCCTCTAGATGCAAAATGATGGTTCTAGCATCCATCATTTCATGTTGCTTCTGAAGCTCCGAGGACATAGCACCCAGCATCAGACATGCTGCTGTTTCACTATCCTCCATGTATTTTTGATAAATGCCTTTGATCTCATCAATGGCATCATCTGATGGAAGTGGTGGTGGATCTTTATCCAAGACATAGTGGATCTTTTCAGCTCTGAGAACAATTCTCACTTGCCTGATCCAGTCAGAATAGTTGTTGCCAACCAGCTTGTTATCCAAGATTGATCGTAGATTAATGTTTGATGTGCTCATGATGATGACCTAGATGTGAAAAAGAAAAGATATGAGAGTATGTTCATATATATATGTATGCATTAATAAGGTCTTTAATTAATCCATTTACTCCCACTATTTTATTGCGAATTAATAGCCCTCACTATATAATCCGAGAAAACCCGATGGTTTTCTTAGTGGGCCAATATCCAATCCTTGATATGTAATTTGACCTTGACTGTGGTCAATAAGCCAAATCCATACCCTTGAAAGGTAAGTATCTCTATACCAATTGTGTCTCTACACAACTATTGGATCATTAGGTTAACAACTCTTGATGCATGCATATCATATATGCATTCCCTAATCTTGCCTCTAGAACCATTAGCCTTGACTATGGTCAACAAACTAATGGGCTAGCTAAGATGACCCATTTAATTAGATTTGAACATATTCGATATAATGTGAGCTTGACTGTGGTCAACAACCCACACTATAAAGAACTCTGGTTCTCCTCAAATTAATGGAAGGCTTATATACCTTAGTATTTGTTTGAGGGTTTTAGTTAATTAAGTCTCATCATACATGGTTGGCATACATTGGTATGCATCCTATATCTATCACATAAATATAAGCATACAAATATGGTTTAGTTATGGACTTCACTATATTGATTTCCCCGAGCCAAGAGGGAAATCAAAAGGTCACACCTAGGTAGTATGCATGATTCAAACAAGAAAATAATTACATTATCTTCAAGCTTGTTGGATCTCCATCCGGCCTATCTTGCTCCTTGATATTGGTCTCCATCTCTATTTCTAATTCTAATCTAAGTAATCTAATTACATATTACAATTTGAAATGAAATACAAACCAAAAACAAGTGGCCAAGACATGAAGGTCCTCATTGGGCCAAAACATGCATTATGCTCAATCACATTGGGCTTTGTCCATAACTAACCATCATGCCAATCATTCACCCTTATATGCCTCTCTAATGCATAAATAAATGGATTACTAACTTTGTTTCAACCTTTGAAACTATATTTTGAGTTATTTAATGATGTGATCAAATTAGGAAACTTTTTCCATTTTGGAAACTTTCATTTTAGGAAACCTTTTTGCATGCATGTGTTCTTGTCTTAATAATCAATCCAATTGATTATTAATTAATTATAAATTGATTATTTAATTAATTAATCATATTAAATAATTAAAAGAATAAATTTTGGGCTTAAAACAAATGTAGGCCGAAATCCATAGAAGAAAAACCCTAACTATGTTCACACACAAACTAGTTTTGTGTCTTTTGGACCATTTGGGCCTTTTGGAATGAGCCAAGCCCACTCCAGCCCTTAAAACCCATTAATAAACTTAATTAATGTTTATAATGTTTAATTTAAATCAGCTCCTTGGGCCCACCAAGTCATTCACTAATTTAAACCAAGTCCGTAAACATAATTAAGCCAATTAAGTGGTTTTAATATATTAAAATTAATCAAATTAATTTAAGGCCCATTTTAATTAATCCAATTAATTAAAAACACTTTAATATATCATATATATCAGATTTAGAAGATCAAAAGTCGTTCTAACCAAGAACACATCAAGAACACATGAAGAACACCAATTTATCGAACTTTTCGACTAAACTAGTTTTCATGCAAAACTTGTTCGATTTTAATTCCGTTCGATCCTACGGCTTAATATCACATATTAAACACATAAAATATCATCTAAATGATGTTTTAATGGATCCATAAGAAATTAAATTAGAACAGTCCCTTAAATCACCTAGGGTTTCACGCCAAACCCGAATGGGTTTCACGCCAAACCCTAATCTCAATCATTCAAAATTTCGTTTTTGTTTCCACCAAATTTATTTGATCACACATACAACCAGAAATCAATATTTCTCATTCATGAACAATCAAATCTAATATTTTAAAGTTCATGAAATAAATAACTCAAAACAAAACTTATTCCGCAGAAAAATATAGAATTGTATATCCATGGCAAAACCGTGGCTCTGATACCATGTTGGAATTTAACGGTTACATGCATCACATACATGAGCGGAATTTTAAAATTTTTTAACCATTAGATCTGATCTTGCCATGAATACACAATATAACTATATGAGAATAAGAAAAATCACCTTTGATTTTTGTTGAACAGTTGATTTTACTTCGCACCGGGTTGTCGCAAATCGCAATGTCCAAAATCGAACACCTCCAATGAGTAATCCACACTAGAGAGGGGTAAATTGAACCAAAAAATTGGTGTTTAACTAGGGCTGGCCGAAATTCCAAGAAGCTAGCTTGGAGTTGGCGCAAAAAGGGAGAGAGAATAAAGAAAAAGACTTTCCTTTTGTTTTAATCACTTAACCCTAATTCTCATTAGTTGGCCTTTTATAGTTAGGTTAAAATTCCAACTCCTTAATGAGATTGGGCTCTTTAAAATTGCTGGAGAATTATTAATTGGGCCTCTGGAATTAATTATAATCATTTGGGCTTAATTAAATCCAATTTAAACCTTTTCATAAAAGTCTATGCACAAAATCCACAAACTAGGCCCTTTGTGCATCTAATTGAATTTAAATACCCAAATGGATTCCAAATCCAACCAAATTAAATATGTAAGTTCCATAACACTTATGTAACATATATAAATTAATTTGGTCCAAGAAAAAGCCCTCTAAGCCCTTCTGTATGGAGTTGGCGTGTGGCCCTCTTTTGAAGGGCTTCCTCCAACTTCTTCATTCCTTTGGCCCTTTATAATTTCTCCAATGGACCTATTAATTATTATATCAGTCCTATAACACTTATAGTAGTCTTATAACACTTATAAGATAATAATAATTAATCATAAAATACATTATTTCAATTAGGTCCAATTTTGCAGAACATTTCTCAAAAGTTTCGCGGACAATTTTATTTGATCATAATTAATTAAACTCTTTAATTAATTATTATCTTATTCACTTCTCTACCTTCATAATAATATCAAATATTATTATCCTTGTTATTTTACCATTTTTCCCTTTTCTCTATTTGTGTGTGACCTATTGGGTTCCTGTCCATGTTGGCAGTATAATATGTAATTGTGAGTTCTATTCAAAACTCACATGATTTAAACTCCTTTAAATCATCTTATCAATCCCTATTGATACTTTTGATACATCATTATACAATTCATGATTGGCCTCTAGCTAGGCATCATGACTATCCAAATGTCAGGAAAGTCATGTGGTTTGACTGTACCCTTCCATAGAAACAGTTACCGTGCAATTACTCCTTTCACCACTCTTATCTCAATTAGATTCTGAGTATGGATTTCTGTCAACTCATATAAATCTAATTATGTATGTTCTATTAATTTAACCATTGTTCCTAAAATGCCCTTCATAGATCTCCATGCATCTCGGCATATTACTCTGGCCAGAGATTCACTGAACAAGGCAATTATAGAATCATGTGAGATAACTTCCCTTGTTAAATCAGGGATGGCGAATCCTTTGTTAATCACTCAACTATCTTCAAGTAGGTCATGATATACCCAATCTCCTAACTATGTTCACTCCCAGTTGGAAGTAATCAGTTATGGAGTCAAAGTATACCACTTACTACTTAAGATAACTTTGGTGATCTCAAGTTTAAGGATACTTGCACAACCGCTATGAAGAGATTCCTCACTGACATAGATTTAATATCCATGTGAGGATTCTCTATGCAGGTCTCCAATGAACTTGTTCTTCTAACAAGCATCCACATGTTAGCTTTGATTATCTTTCATAATCACAGTTATGAGAACCACTACTTGAACCATTCAAGAAGCATAACATGTGCTAGTCTGTCCGAATTAACAATGTCCTATCTTGTTAATTCTATGACTAGGGATATTTAGATATTAAGACATTTGCATGCAATAGACATCTCACATCATGAACACCTTCATTATTGCCTTTGCACTGTGTTTATAATATCTAGGACTTCATTTATTAATTTAAGATTTACAAACTCATGTATTCAAACATAGCATTAATAAATGAATGATGCCTTTTATTAAGAATATAAATTTCATACATATAAAAAACATCCCTATTACATGGGCTCTAGGGCATACTCTCTAACAATCTCCCACTTGCACTAGAGCCAATCACTCATATATCTCAGACCCATGCTATTTATATGGTAACTACTTAATAAGGGGTTAACATGTTAACAAACTGATGGTAACCACCTAAACAGAGATTCATTGCCTTAAATGGTACATTTCTTATTACAACTAGAGATTCACTAGCTTATCATGTAGACACTGTGACCCGAGGTAACCAAGATTAAGGTTATCCGATGATGAAGAACAGCGTATATTTGTGACATAAGGCATAAATCTCAAGTTTCATCCTTGGTTTCCATATTTTTATGGATTTTAAGTTTACATTTTTAGAGTTTGGAAAAAGTAGCTAAACCTTAAAATTCTGTTCCCTATCTATGATAGATGGTCATTTATCTAGAAGGGGCTTCCATCAGTGGCAGTTTTTTTAGGGTTGTCTCTTAGTAGATATCTTATCCAAATAGTCTAGGACTACCCATAGCTCAGAGATAGAAAATTGTTCGTCACTGAGTCATGACCATAAAAGTCTAGGTTAGATTCAAGGGTTTTTAAAAATTTTTGTGATTGATGGCCATTTATCATCGATTTTTTAGGCATTCCCATATTTTTTAGCTTTTAAAATTAGGGATGAGGATTAAATCTTTTGAAGATCTAATCCAATACGAATTTCAAGGATTTTAAATTCTAAATTTAGAAGTTTGGAGTTGAAGTTGATCTCTATTTCTTTCTCAAGTATTTAAAACAAATTTATGTTTTTTTTAAAGGAGATTTTGACATATAAAAAAGAGGAGTAGATTTGTGAGAGTGAGAAATTTAATTATATGATTTTTTGAAGTCTTAGAGCTCTGTAACCATCTTACACACAAAAACTCATACACATACCTTTATCAAATGTTGGAATTGAGGATTGATGCTCAGTTCACTGCTTTCTAAAGTTATAGATTCAAGATTTCTAATGGTAATATTATGGAAATAGCCTCTTCCTATTTCCTTTATTTCATGCCATGATCACATAATTAATTAGATTTATTTCTTATTCATAATGATATGATCGATGTTTTTATGTTTTTTAATGCATTTGTTCATAATGTTTATACTGTCATGATGATATGAAGCTATCTAACATGCTAGAATAACATGTTAGGACTTATTTTCTTCCATTTATCCATGATGATTATCTTAATTTAATTTATATGTTTCCATGTTTTCTTTTTGTTTAATATGATTTAGAATATAATTAAATTTTATCTATAGTTTTGGCATGTTTTAGGGCTATAAATATGTATGTTTAGGGTTTATATGATTTTTCTTGGTGTTTTGCCTGAAATTTTATTTACCGCTTATGTTTTGAGTGATAGATGGGAAAAAAGCAAGATAGATGGCTATCGATCATAGTGATCAATGGGACATCCTGATGCCTTCCTTCCGTCCCATATCTCTTTAGTTTTTTTAGCATTTGTCTCATCATTTTGGCCATTTGTCCCCTTTTATTATGCATTTTATGCCTATTTCATGCATATTTTGTAACACCCTAATCCACTAACCAGGCATAACATTAATCATCATCATGACCTAGCAAAGATAAGGCATGGATAATAATAATCAGCACAGCCCATAATTATTACATGCCACAATAATTTAAAACAAACTTATAATTAAAAAGGCCTAACATAATGCCAAAGAAAATACATAATAAAATCCTCGAGCAACTGCACTCAGTCAGATCTTCCTTTCAAAGGCTGAATAGCCACCAGCAATCGATCCACTAAAGCTTAACAAGTACCTACGCGGATAACAAACTCGTGCTAAGCTATAAAGTTTAGTGGGAAACCCAACTCCAAGGATAAACTCTAATAAAATATCGTAAAATCATTACACCCTTATTATACCAAATGAATCTGCAATCTCAAACATGAACATTGTTCTTACAATCATCTATACCTTATAGTAATTAATAGCATAGCTATCATCATAAGAATTTAATCACATTTATTATGCATGATATGCCTTTAGTGTTCATTCTAAGCACAGGGGAGTATATATATCATACATCATCTATAAGAGATATTTTAGGCATTAATACTTCACTTATGTCATCCAATCTTAGTAATATAATGCAAAGTAGAGAACTATATTTCATTTATATCATTCTAGCCAAAAAGGAATTCAATCAATCAATATAGTAAGCCATTTATCATGTTCACATTACATAGGTGAAGCAATCAATATATATATATGTACAAATATCCTTATTTAATAGTACATTGTTGAATCTTTTAACTTTTAATAACCTGCCTAAGTGCTAATTCAAAGTGTGGATAACGGGAACAATGGATACCGAAGGTATCAAACGATGGACCTAAAGGATTGAACTATGGTTCCATAAAGAAACAAAGCAATAGACCCAAACAGGGTCCACAATGGTTCCAGCAAGGAACAAACAATAGACCCAAATGGGGCTAAATGATGGTTCCATAAGGAACAAGACCCAAATGGGGTCAACTATGGCAGCTATTGAATCCCTCTAGGCATGCCTATCTAATCCACAACTAAACTAAGACCCACAGGCTTTATCACTTCAAGAACATCTTGAATTCATCATATTCTTCCTTATTTAATATAACATTTTCTTAAATCATTTTCCACACATGAACACCTATCATTCATTTACATAGCAATACTGGCTTAAAGCCTTGATATTGAAATACATATCATTGTTTATACTTGCATAGTTACCAGGTAACTTATATCTTGCACTAAAAAGCTTTAACATAATGATAACTGAGTATCATGCAACACTAGCTAGAAAACAATGTTTTAAGAATATAATGCAATACACATCATTGAGCATAAGATCATGAAATAACAGCATGATTTGAATTCCAAGGTTGTCTTTGGTAATACCCGCATGATAGTTCATGAGAATGAAACCATACATATAGTCATATAAACCATGAGTACATAACTCCACATGAAAAACATATTCAATAAAGAAGAACATACCTGAGTGGTTCCTTAATACCATTTCTCTTTGCGTGATTATTCCAAATTTAGTCATCACACATTCATTTTATCCAATACATCATATGCAAGCATTCTAGGTCTCACAAGTAGTGAAAGTAAACAAATGTGAGATTAACGTTTACCTATGTCCTTTATAATACCTTGGAAAGACTTCACCGTTCAGTTATTTCATTTAGAAATCATATGACTTATTAACCACCACTATAATAAACATAACCATCATGTACATTACTTATGGTCCATTCAATTCTCTCCAATTATATTTTATAATACAGGATTGATGACTCATGAAAAATTTATAGCTTAGAGTGTGTAGTTGAACCATTATAAGAAAACATGTGAGTGGTCATGCCAAAGAAGGAAGAGTAGGCATACACAACCACTCAAGGAGAACAAAGGCCAAACATGCGGCCAAGCAGAGGGAGAATTAGGCCATTCACGTGGCCACATAAGGAGAAGGGCAGCCATTCACGTGGCCACGCAAGGAAACCAAAGACTAATCACATGGCCACGCAGAAGAAGAAATAAGATATTCACGTGGCCATGCAAAAGAAGAAATAAGCCATCACACGGGCACACAAAAGAAACCATAAGGAAAATACACGGCCACGCAGGGAGAAAACAATGAAGAGGCACGGCCATGCACTGAGGAAGCAAGGTCATCACGTGGTTATGCAAATGAGCATGGATATGTGTGGCCACGCGTGAAGGAAAGGAGAAGGACACACGGCCACGCAAGGCATATCGACAGTCTGGATTAAAAATCCCGATTTCAAGCTCAATTGATTTTGAACCCAAAACTCACCTCAAGTACTTAGATTTAAATCATTCTCTGTTAATTTAAGTCACTAAAATTTAACCTTCACTTTAACTAAGGGGACACATACAATAACATAGGGAAATCATCAAGTAAACATTTATATAGAGTTCCCATACCTCAATACCAGCTTCATCTCCTTAAAAAATCCACAGATCTAACTCTTTCTTCCTTCTCCTAGTCTTGATCTATCTGATTCTCCTCTCTCCTTAAACACAGGAACAACAACATGATCTTACAATCCCTCATAACCAAAAATCATAAATGAAGAAATGAAGAGGAAGAAGAGGAAGAAGAGATTTTCAAGGGAAGACATTACCTTAAATCTTAAATCACAAACCTAACTCCCCTTCTCCAACCCGTAATTAGAGAGAGCTGTCTCCCCCAAAATGCCGATCTCCTAAATCTCCAATTCCCTTGTTTCCTTCTCCAAGAAGCTATTGAGTGAGTTAGTGGGATAAATATCTCATTGTGAATTTCCAAACTTGCCCTTATTCAATTTGACCCCATCAACTTATCTCTTTTAACACTAACACCCAAACTTCTAATTTACTTCAACTATATCCCTCTTTGATCTTAATTTTAACCATACTTAATTTACATACATGCTGAAATTACCAAAATACCCCTAATGGGTCTTAACCTTAATAATGCAAAATAATTCAATATTTGCCTTAATTAACCATAATTCTCGTCACTTTACTGTAATCCGGTTAGGGCCATGATTGGGTCCTTACAATTCTCTACTTCTTAAAAGAATTTCGTCCTCGAAATTCAAACCTATCATCTTTATCTTTAATTCTATAAATTTTAAACTCGATCTTATCTACAAACAACTATAGCCATAACAAACTCATCTATCTCTATCATTAGTATCTGCCTCTGATTTTTAGATACTCCCATGCTCATTACATTTCCTATCAGTTTTCCCTTTTTAGCTGGGCCAGATATGTGATGCAATGCTTTTCATGTGATATGGGATGTTATGCAATGCGTTAATGACTTAATGTATGCAATAGAATACCAATAGGTATTCTCATAAACTGTACATGTCTTATCCCCTCCTGATATAATGAAACATGCTCAATTGCCCAAGCTAATTACGAAAATCCTGACAATCATAAATAGTGCATATATAGAGCATCTTATTAACCTTAACATCTTGCATGCTCAGCAATGCCAGAACTCAATTATCTTTTTATCTTATAAACTTTTTCCTCAAACATCTTAATAAACAATCTGGATATACTTGTAATCAACTCATTCTATACTTCAATCATAGATCATCAAGGCTTTTATGCACTTCCAATATCAGGGAGTGAGAGATACCGATAATTCCTTAGATGTCATCTCACAAATATTTTTTTTTAATTAACATCCTATTAGTACTCCAATATCCATCAAAATTTGTATCTCAATGACAATGACATCTAGCATTGGTATTTGGTCTAGACCAATATCATCTCAACCTCCAAGAACCATTCGTAATTTCACATTGCCCAGAAAAGACTAAACCTGGGCTCTAATACCACTAATTGTAACACCTTAATGCACTAACCATGCATAACATTAATCATCATCATGACCTAGCAAAGATAAGGCATGGATAATAATAATCAGCACAGGCCATAATTATTACATGCCATAATAACTTAAAACAAACTTATAATTAAAAAGGCCTAACATAATGCCAAAGAAAATATATAATAAAATCCTCGAGCAACTGCACTCAGTCAGATCTTCCCTTCAAAGGCTGACTAGCCACCAACTATCAATCCACTAGAGCTTAACCAGTACCTACACGGATAACAAACTCGTGTTAAGCTTTAAAGCTTAGTGGGGAACCCAACTCCAAGGATAAACTCTAATAAAATATCGTAAAATCATTACACCCTTATTATACAAAATGAATCTGCAATTTTAAACATGAACATTATTCATACAATCATCTAGACCTCATAGTAATTGATAGTACAGCTTTCATTGAAAGCATTTAATCATATTTATTATGCATGATATGCCTTCAATGTTCACTCAAAGCATAGGGGCGTATACATATCATACATTATATATAAGAGATATTTTAGGTATCAATACTTCACTTATGTCATGCAATCTTAGCTATATAATGCAGAGTAGAGAACTACATTTCATTTATATCATTATAGCAAAATAGGAATTCAATCAAGCAATATAGTAAGCAATTTATCATGTTCACATTACGTAGGTGAAGCAATCTATATATATATATATATATCCTTATTTAATAGTACATTGCTGAATCTTTTAACTTTTAATAGCCTACCTAAGTGCTAGTTCAAAGGGTGGATAATGGGAACAATAGATACCAAAGGTATAAAATGATGGACCTTAAGGGTTGAACTATGGTTCCATAAAGAAACAGAGCAATAGACCCAAACGGGGTCGATAATGGTCCAACAAGGAACAAAAAATAAACCCAAATGGGGCCGAACGATGGTTCCATAAGGAGCAAGACCCAAACAGGGTCAACTATGGCAGCTGCTGAATCCCTCTAGGCATGCCTATCTAATCCACAACTAAACTAAGACCCACAGGTTTTATCACTTTAAGAACATCTTGAATTCATCATATTTTTCCTTATTTAATATAACATTTTCTTAAATCATTTTCCACACATGAACACCTACTATTCATTTACATAGCAATACTGGCTTAAAGCCCTGATATTTAAATACATATCATTGTTTATACTTGCATAGCTAACAGGTAACTTATATTCTGCACTAAAAAGCTTTAGCTTATTGATAACTGAGTATCATGCAACACTAGCTCGAAATCAATGTTTTAATAATATAATGCAATACATATCATTGAGCATAATATCATGAAATAACAACATGATTTGAATTTCAAGGTTGTCTTTGGTAATACCCGCATGATAGTTCATAAGAATGAAACCATACATAAAGTCATATAAACCGTGAGCACATAACTCCACACGAAAAACATATTCAATAAAGAAGAACGTAATTGAGTGGTTCCTCAATACCATTTCTCTTTGCATCATTATACTCAATATAGTAATCACACATTCATTTTATCCAATACATCATATACTTGCATTCTATGTTTCACAAGTAGTGAAAGTAAACAAATGTGAGATTAACGTTTACCTATGCCCTTTATAATGCCATGAAAAGACTTCACCGTTCAATTATTTCATTTAGAAATTATATGACATATTAACCACCACTATAATTAACATAATCATCAAGTACATTACTTATGGTCCATTTAATTCTCTCTAATTATATTTTATAATACGGGATTCATAACTCATGAAGATTTTATAGCTTAGAGTGTGTAGTAGAATAATTTAAAGAAAACATGTGAGTAGCCGTGCCAAAGAAGGAAGAGTAGGCATACACAGCCACTCAAGGAGAACAAAGGCCAAGCATGCGGCCAAGCAAAGGGAGAATTAAGCCATTCATGTGGCCACGTAAAGTAGAAGGGCAGCCATTTTTGTGGCCATGCAAAGAAACCAAAGACCAATCACATGGCCACGCAGAAAAAGAAATAAGATATTCACGTGGCCACACAGAAGAAGAAATAAGCCATCACACAGCCACGCAGAAGAAACCATAAGGAAAATGCACGGCCACGCACTGAAAAAGCAAGGACATCACGTTGCTATGCAAAGTAGCATGGGTATGCGTGGCCATGCATGACGGAAAGGAGAAGGACACACTGCCACACAAGGCATATCGGCAGTCTGGATTAAAAATCCCAATTTCCAGCTCAATTGATTTTGAACCCCAAAAATCACCTCAAGTACTTCGATTTAAATCATTATCTGTTCATTTAAGTCACTAAAATTTAACCTTCACTTTAACTAAGGGGACACATACAAGAATATAGAGAAATCATCAAATAAACATTTATATAGAGTCACCATACCTCAATACCAGCTTCATCTCCTTCAAAAATCCATAGATTTAACTCTTTCTTCCTTCTCCTAGTCTTGATCTATCTGCTTCTCCTCTCTCCTTATACACGGGAACAACAACATGATCTTACAATCCCTTATAACCAAAAATCATAAATGATGAAAAGAAGAGGAAGAAGAGATTTTCAAGGGAAGACATTACCTTAATTCTTAACTCACAAACCCTAACTCCCCTTCTTCAACCTATAACCAGAGAGAGAGAGAGCTATCTCCCCCAAAATGCTGATCCCCTTAATCTCCAATCCCTTTGTTTCCTTCTCCAAGATGCTATTGAGTGAGTTATTGGGATAAATATCTCATTGTAAATTTCCAAACTTGCCCTTATTCAATTTGACCCCATCAACTTATCTCTTTTAACATTAACACCCAAACTTCTAATTTACTTCAACTATATCCCTCTTTAATCTTAATTTTAACCATACTCAATTTACATACATGCTGAAATTACTAAAATACCCCTAATGGGTCTTAACCTTAACAATGCAAAATAATTCAATATTTGCCTTAATTAACCATAATTCTCATCACTTTACTGTAATCCGGTTAGGGCCATGATTGGGTCCTTATATATTTTGTATATATATGTTTACCTACATATTTACTTGCATTTTTTATCCCATTTTTACCTTTGTTTTTTAATATGATTATATTCTTATCATTTAACACTTGTTCCAGATTTAATTTTTTTATGCTATTTTAATTTATTACATAGATTATTTTTGTTTTTTATATGCTAATTGTTTTGCTTTCTTTGTGTGTTTCTTTAAGCATTATTTATTGTACATTTGAGAGGTCCTTTTGGAGTTTAATTGGCCTTGGAGATATAACAATCAACTGTTCATATTCTTTCCTTTTTTATCTATGCATTTTTACTTATGTCTTAATTATGCTTTATTTATGTGTTTATTTCATTTATTTCCGTACTTTATTATTCATTCTTAAATTTCCCAATGGAATTATAATCATCATCACTAAAATTGTTGAAAGAATGCTATATTTTATAGGTAAATTTACTGATGGAAAAATAATTTTTGTCGGTAATTCCGATTTCTAAATTTTTTTCCCACAAAAAAATTAGTGTTTTCAATTAGCAATTTTTGTCGCTAAATCCATTTTCTTATAGTAAGAGTTAATACTAGAGACATAACTCACAATAATAGAAGACATTGTAGTGTCATAGAAGTAGCTATAAAACCTTTCTAGAAAGGCCTATTTACCCATATCTAAGACCCTAACATGTTATATACTTCCATCATAGTATCTTTTTATTTTTGATTTAGATGACTACCCTACACTTCTATAGATATGGATAACAAGAACAAAAAGATACAATAAAATGGCATTTATAAAGGATACCTCAAATGGCATAACGAAAGAGATAATGTCTCTAAATCATATATCAAATAAGAAATACCGAAGTATCTAACAAAATATACTAATCAACATCAAAAAAGTAGTTGTAACATCCCTATAGGCATTCCTAACTATCTGATGGAATATGACATGGTATGAATGTGATGATAACGCAGCGGAAAAACAAAAATTTTTCATCATACATAACATACAAATCCAAAGCAAGAATCGAAACATGCAATTTTAGGGTTTAAAACTTACAACTTTGGATGCCTATGGCATTTAGTGACCTAATGCAATTTTGCATAGTCCCTTACCCATAAATATCAGAATTAATATAAGGCATGGAACTAGTCATCCTTATATATATTAATTCCTTTCATGATATTCCAGTGACACTGAACTCTCAGATAAATAATGATTACTCATTATTTCATCTCGGTATGGCCATACACTTCTCAGTTCACTAATCAAATGGCCGATGATATTTTCTCTCTTAATGAGAGGGGTAATCCCTTCACTTCTCTCATGCTCTCTAACATGAATCAATGCATACCCAATCATACCCGTACTTGTCACTCTGTTACGAGCACGTTAGGTGTATGTCAAAGTACACAGTAATTCACAAAGAGTTTCATAGAGATTTCAGGTCTAAGAACTCCGATACAAAACTTGCATATGAGAAACTCTTATGACTTGTACCATGTAGTGTTCTCATGAGCGGATCGTATCCAGATACCATGTTCTTTAATATGTATCTATGATCTCTGATTGACGCTCTTGTCCTAATGATCCATAAGACAGAACTCATAATATCAGAGAGAGCATACTAGTCTTAATTCATTGTTATTCCCATAACAATGACTGACTAGGGATGTTTAGAATGAAGTCTCATTTGTTTTAAGGTCTTACAACCATGTGCCTCACACATGATAGCTTAAACCGAAACAACATTCTTGGATAGTTTTATCAATTGACATGCACAGGAATACAATAGATAAAACAATTGCCTCATTTTATTAATTAAACTATTTTATTACAATGCATTGGGGCTAGGGCTTACACTAACACTATCCATAATGCAAACTAATGCTAGCCAGATAAAACATATTATTAGCATTTTTACATAAACAAAGTGCTTTATTTGATTTCCTTACAATATAGGATATGTAGTATCATTATCCAAATGCATATATATAAATTTATGAACAAATGTACGTATATGTCTTTCACATAGTCTTATTTTATATTGATACAACTGTTTAGAAATCATGCAGGCATAAACAAGTCATATAACAAATTCTAGGCATAAACAATCACATATACTTTACTAGCCTTTGTTAATACCAATATTTTCATGTACTACTAAGTATATAACCATTTACTTGCACAAACAATATTCCAAGTTACATGCATATTTGCCTTTAAACATATGGTAGACATGCATTATATGAAGAATAATTCATGGTTTTAAAGAAAACAGAGGGCTTGTAGATGTCATAAGTTTATAATAGCATTTTGGGTTAATTTAAGAGGTATAAAATTGAAATTGAGGTTTATATGGAAGTCACAATTCTTTGACAGTTGTAAGGGTTAATCCAAATTGGAAAAATTAGAGACAACTTTTACGTTCCAAATTGATATGCATTTTTTGCATAGAAAGTGTAATATTTAAACCAAAGTGTCTCTTAACAAACATTTATTTTTGTTTATATTTCCAAAGAATCAAGAATCACTCAATTTAGTCTTATAAAAATTGTTATACCCAAATCAATATGGACTATTCTACTGCAGTTGGCAAAATTAATGTAGTGACTTCAAGACTCATTTTAGGTACCTAAAAGATAGAAGTGGAATTTGGTCTCTTTATAAGAATTATATTGCTATGTATTAAAGTCCAAAAAATTGATAATGAAGTGATTTAGACCAAGAAAATGGGATTTATAGCCAAAATAAAATAGACTATTCCTAGGTACCTTGTACTTGTCCATAGATAAAATTGTTGCTTTTATCTTTGAGCTAATTTTTAGATAAGTTAGAGATTGAATTAAAGAATAAATTCTTCATGAACATTACTCCAATATGAGTCTATTTTATATAGAAATTAGATTTAACTTAATCAAAGTTTTAAGGAGCAAGGTACAACTAAAATACCATCTATTGCTCCTATAACAATTACATATGCAATATCATCTTTTCAGATTATTTATTTGTAGGCTAAAGTCAATCATGCACTTATACTTTACTAATTCACCAACACATATCATATTTAATACATATTAAGCATCACATACTACAAATAAATAAGGTTCTTTAAATCTCTTACAAGTTTCTCAAACTCATGATTCTTTTGCAAATCTTCCCATCTTTCTCATTTATCTTTTCCTTCTTTGCTCTTGTCTTATCTTTTATTATATACACAAATTATATTTAAGTACTAAAATTAATGGTCAAAATCATATACATCCATAATTCGTGAAATGTGGCTAATCAAGAAAATGGAAGAAAAGCCAAATTAACACACTACATTACCTTAATTGCCTTACACTATACTAATTCTTCATCTTCCTTTCTTAGTCTTCTTACGATAGTAGAACTTTTTTATGTTTTGGTGGTAAAGATAGGGCAATAATTCTAAATTTTTGCTTCATACATGTTCATTTTCTATTGGTTATCAACTTTTAACATTATAAATTTATAATTTTTCACCCAAAAATTTTTGCTAATCACACATTATAATATAACTTCATCTCATTTACATATTGACCTGTGTCTTATACTTATTTATGCATTTTCATCTCTATTTAACTTAATTATAAAATTGCACCTTAACTTATAAACCATTTCCCTCTATATCCCTAAACTACTCATTAGCTTACTTAACCTTTAATATTCACTTCCTATTTCACCTGAGACATGCCATAATACTATTATAACATATTTTAGGGCCCTATAAGAGGGGCATCTACTGTACCTACTACATCTAGAGGATGAGACTGAGGATAAAGTGGGTCTCGCTGAGCTAGGTCCAACCTAAATGTGATATCTAAGACTTTGGATTATCATGTTGCACTAGTAGGTTTAACATGAACACATGCCATAAAAGCATAAGAGGTGCAGGATTTACCAAAAGTTATAGTTAATAACTTTTCTATTTTTTGATACTCATAAGCATACATTGATAGATCCTAGTCCTACATGTTCATATATATAAATTGGGGGTTTATCAAATAAAATATCATCAGTGGACTAGTTAGAGCATGACATACATGTGAATAATCCTTTAGGTCATTGTTTATTTATAAATAAACTATCTAGAAATTGTCTAGTTATGATTCATAGGAAAGAATTTGCAACTAACTTGATAACATTATCCTTTTACATTTTTTGGGATGGATTGGTTATCTAAGCATCAAGCTATAGTTGATTGTTGTTCAAAGCCAGTTATTTTTTAAAAATCTTGATCACTTAGAAATATTAATGCATGGCATTCGCCTAATCCTTTAACCAATGTCATATCAGCAGTGCAAGGAAGAAGACTTCTTAGGAAGTGTTGTGATACATTTTTGGCATTGGTGCTTAATTGTAAAAGGAAAATAGGGAACTTGTAAGATACACTAGTGGTGAATGAATTTCATAATGTATTTCTAAATGAGTTACTGAGTCTTCCTTCCAAGAGAGAAGTGGAGTTATCTATTAAGGTTATGCTTAGTATAACTTGTATCTCTAAGTCACCATATAAAATGCCCCTACAGAATAAAAAAAATTAAAGACCTAATTATAGAAACTTCTGGATAGGGGTTTCATTCGATCTAAAGTGTCACTTTAGGGAGTGCCTATCTTTTTTGTCAAAAAAAAGGATGGTACCTTACAAATATATATTGACAATAAATAGTTAAATATTGTTACAATGATAAACAAGTATCTTTTACCAAGGATTGATGCTCTTTTTGACCAATTGAAAGGTGTATAGGTATTTTTTGAAATTGCCTAGCTATTAGGATATTATTAGCTATAAGTAAAGGGTATAGATATTCCAAAAATTGCTTTTAAATCTTAAAGTGGTCATTATGAATTCCTAGTTATACCTTTTGGGCTAACAAATGCACCAACTTCTTTCAAGGACCTGATAAAAAAGTGTTTAGATGGTAGTTAGACTAGTTTGTTATGCTATTTATAAATGATATCTTGGTTTAATCTAAACATGAGTAGGAATATGCACAACACTTATAGATTGTGTTACAAACTCTAAGGGAGAAATAGTTGTATGCTAAGCTAAGCATGTGTGATTTTTGTCTTAAGGAAGTTTGTTTTTTTCCTTGGGTATATTACATCTTTGGAAAGGCATTCGGGCAGATCCTAGCTATATAGAGGCAATTGTCAATTGAAAGCAACCTCATAATGTGACTAAAGTAAATAGTCTCCTTGGATTGGCTAGTTATTATCACTAGTTTGTAAAGGGATTATTTGTAATTGCTTTCCCACTCGCTAAGTTACTTTAAAATGGAGTCAAGTTTGAATAGACTGATGGATGCCATACTCGTTTTAATAGTTGGAAAAGATTCTCATAGTCCCTTATCCACAAATATCAGAATTAATATAAGGCATAGAACTAGTCATCCTTATATATACAAATTCCTTTCTACTATTCCAGTGACACTGAACTCTCAGATAAATAATGATTACTTATTATTTCATCTCGGTATGGCCATACACTTCTCAGTTTACTGATCAAGTGGCCGGTGATATTTTCTCTCTTATCGAGATGGGTAATCCCTTTACTTCTCTCATGCTCTCTAACACGAATTAGTGCATGCCCAAGCATACCCATACTAGTCACCCTGTTACGAGTATGTTAGAAGTATGTCAAAGTACACAATAATTCATAATGAGTTTCATAGAGATTTTAGGTCTAAGAACTTCGACGCAAAACTTTCAATTGAGAAACACTTATGACTTGTACCATTTAGTGTTCTCATGAGCGGATCGAATCTAGTACCATGTTCAAAACATGTATCTATGATCTCCAATTGACACTTTAGACCTTATAATACATAAGATGGAACTCACCTTATCAGAGATAGTATACTAGTCTTAATTCATTTGTTATTCCCATAATAATGACTGACTAAGGATATTTAGAATGAAGTCTCAAATGTTTCAAGGTCTTACTGATGGAATATGACATGGTATGAATGTGATGATAACGCAGCAGAAAAACAAAAACTTTTCATCATACATACCATACAAATCTGAAGCAAGAATCAAAACATGCAATTTTAGGGTTTAAAACTTACAACTTTGGATGCCTTTTAAAACTTGAGTTTGGTGATGACCAGCAACCGAGATGACTTTATCCACCTTAGATCTTGATCACCAATGCCAAGGAACAGCCTTTTACGCCACTCCCTCTATTCCCACACACACAATTGCATCGACGGCTTAAAATCGAGATTGCTAGCTCTCTTTTAAAGTATTGTGTAATGAAAATGTATTGAAGCTACAAAATTGATTTTGTACTTCTCTAAGGTTCCTATTGCTACCCAAAATCACAAGAGAATGAGGAACAATCCTTTCCCCTTGTGAAAAATTGGCCAAAACAATTTTGTGAGAGGGAGATGAAGTTCACGCCACACTTAGAGAAATTAGGGTTTCACGCCAAAACCAACTCCCTTTTCTCCTTGGGTTTTATTTCTTTATATATTATTATCTTTTAGGCAAGTGTTTGATCTGAATTTACTACCTCAAGATAATTAATTCAACCTCAATCACTTCCTAAAAATAAGTAATATATTTTGAATTAAACTCCTTTGAATTTAAAATTCAAATTTGAAATAAAATATAAGACGTTTAATTAAATGAAATCACTTAATATAAATAAATTGCATGTGCCGAAATTCTTTGATTTCCATCTTGGAATTTCGGCCACTACATCTATAAGTTAAATGATTTAATTTAATTTAAATTCTTTTAGGCTTTAATACTCAATTAACTTAATTAATACAAGATAATTAATTAATTGAAATTAAACCTTATGGGCTGAATTTCTCTCTCTCATGGACCAAGGTCCAATAGCAATTATAAAACCCATTACACACATTAATTTGACTTTAATTAAAAGCCCAGATTAATGTCCAATACTTTGTTTAAATATTTTAAGCCCAATGCTTTGTGTGCGATCCTATAGGTCCATTTAATGTTGGCAATGAATTAATGAATTAATTCAAAGGCTATATATATTCTCTAGTAAGATATTATAGCATTCCAAATTAAATGAAAGTGCATATGGCATTTAGTGACCTAATGCAATTTTGCATAGTCCCTTACCCATAAATATCAGAATTAATATAAGGCATGGAACTAGTCATCCTTATATATATTAATTCCTTTCTTGATATTCTAGTGACACTGAACTCTCAGATATATAATGATTACTCATTATCTCATGTCGGTATGGCCATACACTTCTCAGTTCACTGATCAAGTGGCCGATGATATTTTCTCTCTTATCAAGAGGGGTAATCCCTTCACTTCTCTCATGCTCTCTAACATGAATCAATGCATACCCAATCATACCCGTACTTGTCACTCTGTTATGTGTACGTTAGGTGTATGTCAAAGTACACAATAATTTATAAAGAGTTTCATAGAGATTTCAGGTCTAAGAACTCCGATACAAAACTTGCATATGAGAAACACTTATGACTTGTACCATGTAGTGTTCTCATGACCGGATCATATCAAGATACCATGTTTTTAACATGTATCTATGATCTCTGATTGACACTCTTGTCCTAATGATCCGTAAGACATAACTCATAATATCAGAGAGAGCATACTAGTCTTAATTCATTGTTATTCCCATAACAATGACTGACTAGGGATATTTAGAATGAAGTCTCATTTGTTTCAAGGTCTTACAACCATGTGCCTCACACATGATAACTTAAACTGAAACAACATTCTTGGATAGTTCTATCAATTGATATGCACAGGAATACAATGGATAAAACAAATGCCTCATTTTATTAATTAAAGTGTTTTATTACAATGCATTGGGGCTAGGGCTTACACTAACACTTACAACCATATGTCTCACACGTGATAACTTAAACTAAAACAACAATCTTGGATAGCTCTATGCCTTGATATGCAAAGGAATACAATAGATAAAGCAAATGTCTCATTTATTAACTTAAGCTTTTTATAACAATGCATTAGGGCTATGGCTTACACTAACGATCTCCCACTAGCACTAGTCCTAATTGTGTATAGCCCTAAGACCTAATGCTCTCAAATGAGCTTCGTGCAGATTTGGATGTAACTATTTTATCAATGGATCTGCTAAATTGTCTTCACTCGCTATCTTGCTAATCTTGATGTCCCTACAGTCAATGATCTATCTGATCCGGTGGTACCTCCGGAGTATGTGTTTGGATTTCTGGTGTGACCGAGGCTCCTTTGCCGGTGAGATGGCCCCATTGTTGTCACAGAAAATTTCTAATGGATCTAGGATGTTTGGGACCACTCCTAATCCAGAAACGAAATTTCTAATCCAAACAGCCTCCTTTGCAGCCTCACTCGCTGTAATATACTCAAATTTTATAGTTAAGTCAGAAATGGTCTCTTGCTTCAAGCTTCCCGAGCTGACATCACCACCATTCAAAACAAAAACTAAACCAGATTATGATCTTGAGTTCTAAGTCCCGGTCTGAAAAGAAGCATCATCATAACCTTGTATGATGAGCTCTTCTTGACCACCATATACCAAGTAATGTTCCTTAGTCCTTCGTAGGTACTTTAGAATCCCCTTCACAGTAGACCAGTGCTTCTCACCAGGGTCTTGCTGAAACCTACTGGTTATACTCAGTGCATGCATCTAAACTAGTACACAATATAGCATACATGATAGATCCAATAGCAGATGCATATGGGATTGTACTCATGCTGTCCCTTTCCACTTTAGTTTTAGGACACTGTTCTTTAGTCAAAAGAACTCCCAAAGCCAAAGGTATGTACCATTTCTTTGAGTCTCCTATACTAAAAGGCTTTAGTACTTTGTCTATATACTTTTCATGACTTAGTCCCAAGAGCCGATGCCATCTATCTCTATAGATCCGAATACCAAGTATTGTCTCAGCTTCACCTAAGTCTTTCATTGAAAAACACTTCCCCAACCATTACTTAACATTTTGCAATGTTGGGATTTCATTCCCAATGAGAAGGATGTCGTCCACATATAGGACCAGAAACACAACTATACTTCCATTAACCTTCTTGTACACACAAGTCTCATCTTCATTTTTGATGAAGTCAAACTCTTTGATAGCTTCATCAAAATTAAGATTCCAACCCTGGGATGCTTGCTTCAATCCATAAATGGATTTTTGAAGCTTGCAAACCTTCTTAGGATGCTTGGGATTGATAAAACCCTTAAGCTGTGTCATATACACATCCTCGAGGAGATTTTAGTTAAGGAAAGCTGTTTTGACATCTTTTTGTCATATTTCATAGTCATGATATGCAACTATGGCAAGCAAGATCCTAATGGACTTGAGCATGACTACAGGAAAAAAGATCTCAACGTAGTCTACACCATGAGTTTGTCAGAAAACTTTAGCTACTAGTCTACCTTTGTAGGTATTATTAGCTTTGAGTTTAAAAGCCCACTTGCATTCAATTACCTTAGCACCTTCAAGTGGATCAACCAAGGTCCAAACCTGGTTATCTTATATTGATTGTATCTCAAATTTCATGTCTCCAAGCCAATTTTCTAAGTCAAAGCTCTTAATAGGTTCTCAGTAGGTAGTTAGATCCTCATGATCCACTAACTCAATAGTGTCACTGTCAGTGATTAGAAATCCGTATCTCTCAATCTCCCATCATACCCTACCAAACGTTTTAGGTTCTTGTGCAATGGGTTCTTGTTTCATAACTGGTTGTGAACTTGATCCCATTCCCAACTCATCATCTATAGGAGTTTGTGGCATTTGAATTTCTCCAAGTTATATTTTGCTCCCACTATCTTTCTTAAGAAGGAATTCCTTTTCCAAAAAAACAACTTTGTGAGCAACAAACATTTTATTTTTAGCTTGTGAGTAAAAGTAGTATCCCCTTGTTTCTTTGGGATAACCCACAAACAAGCAGACAGTATATTTAGACTCTAGCTTGTGAAATGTTAATTTCTTAACATGCGCTTCACAACCCTAAATCCTGAGAAATAACATATTGGGCTCTTTTCCAAACTGTACCTTGTATGGTGTTTTCTTAACTGCTTTCGTAGGAGTACAATTCAGTAGAAATGCAGCAGTTTATAATGCATAACCCCAAAAAGAGACTGAAAGATTAGCTTAACTCATCAATGATCAAACGATGTCTAACATAGTTCCATTCCTCCTTTTGGACACACCATTTCATTATGGTGTTCCAGGAGGAGTGAGCTGTGAAATAATTCCACACTCCTTCAGATGACTATCAAACTCTTAGCTTAAGTATTCGCCACCTTGATCTGATCGAATGGCTTTTATACTTTTGCCAAGTTGGTTTTCTACTTCGTTATTAAACTTTTGGAATTTTTCAAAAGTTTCAGACTTGTGCTTTATTAGATAGATGTAGCCATATCTACTAAAGTCTTCTGTGAATGTTACGAAGTAACTAAAACCACCTCTAGCCTATATACTTAATGGTCCCCATATATCATCATGTATTAATCTGAATAAGTCACTAGTCCTCTTAGCTTTCTTGTTAAAAGGATTCTTTGTCATCTTTCTATGCAAACATGGCTCGCATGTGTCATAAGATTCCAAATCGAATGACCCAAGCACTCTATATTTGTTGAGTCTTGAATTGCATTTTTCATTTGCATGTCCTAAACGATAATGCCAGAAGTAAGTAGGGTTCATTTCATTTGATTTAACCCTCTTTGTATTAATGTTGTATATGGACTCTCTATTTTGTAGATCAAGGATATGAAGGCCATTTTGTAATATAGTAGTGCCATATAAAATGCCTTTGCAATGAAAATGAACATTGCCATTATTAATATTTAAAGTCAAATCCATCCATATCCAAACATGAAACTGAAATAATATTTCTGCTCATAGCAGGCACAAAATAACAATTCATTAAATCTAAACATAATCCAAAAGGTAAAGTGAGTTGATTGTCGCCTATGTCTATGGCCACAACTCGTGCTCCATTCCCCATGCGAAGGTCCACTTCACTCTTCCGTAGTAACCACTTATTTCTTAGCCCCTACACATTTGAACAAATGTGAGAACCACAACCTGTATCCATACCCAAGTGGTAGAAATAGAAAGGTTAATTTCGACAACAAAAATACCAGAACTGGATGACTTGGCTCTATTCTTCTTTTATTCTTCCTTAAATAGAGTGCAGTTCTTCCTTCAATGCCCTAATTTGTTGCAATGGAATCACGTGCTCTCACTCTTTTTGAGCTTTTGTGCCTTGGGCTTTAGTTGGGCCTGAGGTGCACTCCTACTTGACTTAGTCCGTGCTTGGTCATTCTTGGGTTTTGCCTTACCTTTCCCCTTTCCCTTCGCGGGTTCCTTTTTAATGCCCTCTTAAACCATAAGTATGAGATTGGTCTTTTGAATGTTCTCTTCAGCATTTTTAAGCATCATGTGAAGCTTGGTGATTGTCTTGTTCATTGCATACATGTTATAATTCATAACAAATGGATCATAATCATCAAGAAATAACCCTAAGATCAAATTAGTGGCCAACTCTCTTGGGACTTATACCTCAAGCTTCTCAAGAATATCAAAATACCCTTTAATCTTGAGTACATGGGTACCGATAGGAGTACCCATAGTCATCTTACAAGAAATCAAGGCCTTTGTTGTCACGAACCTCTCGTGATGAGCTTGTTCTTGGAACATCACCTTGAGGTGCACCATGATCACATCGGCTTTTTGGTCCATGAATTGCTTTTGCAAATCAGGCACCAAAGTGGCTAGCATTAGACAAGTCACATCGTTGGAGTTGCTCTTCTTAGTCTCAAAGGTTTTTCTTTGAACCGCAGAGGCATTCCTAGCAGGTTTAGTGGGCAAGGGTTCATCCAAAATATATAACTTCTTCTCTTGCTTAAGAACAATTCTCAAGTATCGAGACCAATCTATAAAATTGGTGCCATTCAGCTTGTCCTTTTCTAAGACCGATCGTAATGAAAAGTTGTTGTTTGAAGAAGCCATTTTTTTAATCTACAAAAATTTATAAACTTAGCAAGATTAAATGAGGTCTTAATATAATCCCACAAATTGAATTAATATCCTTTTAAATAATTCACATTAGTGATTTAATGTGGGCCAAAATCCACTTTTCACAACAATTCATTAGTCAAGCTGAGCTTGTACACCTAAAGAGTTAAGTTACTTAGGTAGTAAAACTCTAATCATGTCTCGTACATGACTCCTAGATCAAATGGGCTAACATCCTAAGATGTTATAGCACAAACCCATTAATTCGTTACCTAGGTCTGAGCATCCCTTTCCATGTTAAGTCTAACATACATTCACAACCCATACATCACAAAGATAATCAGATGCATCTAGGACTCCTAGTGTACGTGACCGATGATCGATGCCTTGACATGTTTCTAATTAGGAAGGCAACTTCGTGACTTAGTATTTTAGGGATTCATTTTGTTATGGCTTTCATGGCATACACTTTGTCATCCATTCATAGCATGTATATGTATAAGTACATGAAGTAAAGCATGACAAACATGGGCCCAAAAACCTATAACTAAGATTCTATACTATTACATATGAATCTTTAAGTTTGGCCTCTCCACTCCGGTGGGCTTCGTCTTGATTTACAAAGTCTTCAAATAAATTCTATACTAAGAAACAAATGAAACTTTTATAATAATCATTAATTGCATGCATACCATATTTAATTACATAACCCAAGGCCCATGAATGCACCATGCATATTCATTCATCACACAAAACAAGCAAACAAATATACATAACATTCATGGATAAAACAAAGTCCAATTTTAATTAATTAATCCCAGGCCATTAATGGAAATTATGTACTTGTACTTTTAAGAGAATACCCTGTGATAGGCCTAGGCCAAAGCCCAATGGACTAAATTCACTTATTGAATAAGCTCTCTTAAAAGCCCAAAATACAAACTAGTTAGATTTGTGCCATTTTTAATTTTGCCATTTTTAATATTATGTCATACAGCTTATAAACATTAAAAATAAAAATAATATGAACCAACATGAATCAAAACATAAAAATTCATGAAGAATACATAACACATTTGGCATTGATAACAAAACAAACAAACAACATGAAACTAGTTGTTTAATGCTCATTTAATGCCACAAATGAGGCAAAAACACTTTAAACGATTTTATGAGCCATTTAATAACTTAAATAAGGTCACAAAAATTGAATTAGTTCTATTAAGATCTAATCTAAACGTGTTTTTTCCATTTTTAATCAAAACAAAACAAACAATGTTGATTAAACATGCAACAAACACGAACTAGTCATTATTTTAAGTGATTTGTAAATTAACCAATTAAATTGTCATAAACCATAATTAAAACCTTTTTTCAAAATATTTCTAAACCAATTAATAATATTCTAAAATCACTTACAAACATGCCCAACACATTTTTACATTTTATAGAGTGAAACTAGCTTGTAACAAACGCATATCATGCAAACATGATTAACTTATTCAATAAAGTATATATAGTTAAAACAGACTATGAACATATCTAAAAATATCTTAGGATAGTATATTAATATGTCATAATACCCAATTAACCATTTAAAATCGTTTTTACACTTAACCAATGCAAGAAACTCAAAACAAAAAATTTCAACATCACTTTTTATGCAACAAATGATTTTTAATCAAGTTGTAATGCATCCAAATAACTAAAACAAACATGATTAGGCTTTGATACCATTGAAGGGATATCGGATGGCATAAATACAATGATTATGCCGTAAAAAAATCAACTTTTGATGATACAAGCCATGTAATAACGATATATAATCGAAAATATGAAATTTTAGGGTTTTGATTGAACTTACTTCATTGAATGCACATCAAAACTTGATTTTTTAAAATGACCAATATATAAGATAAACCTATATACCCTTGAAATCAACCATCAATGCCAAAGGGGATGCCTTTTACGCCACACCACTCTATGTTCACACACACACTTGCAAAGTCGACCTAAAATGAAGAATGCTAGCTCTAGGTTTTGTATTCGGCAATGGGTATGGTGTAAAGACACAATATTTGATCTTGTTCTTCCTAGGGATTGCAATGGCTGCCCAAAATAAAAAAAAGGAAGAAATAATTCTTTCCCTTATGAAAATTGTGGGAATGTGAGAGAAAAAAAACTCAAAGTGGTAAATTTATTTAATCAATATATATCACTTAGCTAGGGTTTCTTTTGGATGCCAAAATCTATTAGTTTTAGGTAGTAATTTTAGCCTCCATCTCTTCCTAATCAAGTGGTGTATCTTAATTCAAAATTCAAATAGGATTTAAACTTAACTAACTTAATTATCTAAAGATAAATAAGTAATTAATTATCTAAAGATAAATAAATAATTAATTACTATCCATGTCTTGCCTTTTTTTTACTCTCTCATGGACTAAAGTCCATTTAGCAATTTAATTATCCATTAACCTTATTAATTTGACTTTAATTAAAAGCCAAAATTAATGCCCAATACTTTATACAATATTTTAGGCCCAATGCTTTGTGTGTGATCCTATAGGTCCATTCAATATTGGCAATGGATTAATAAATAATCCAAAATTTATATATATTCTCTAGCAAGATATTATAGCATTCCAAATTAAATTAAAATGTAAATGGCATTTAGTGACCTAATGCAATTTTGCATAGTCCCTTACCCACAAATATTAGAATTAATATAAAGCATGAAACTAATCATCCTTATATATATACTAATTCCTTTCTTGATATTCCAGTGACACCGAACTCTTAGATAAATAATGATTACTTATTATTTCATCTTGGTATACCCATATACTTCTCGATTTACTGATCAAGTGGCTAGTGATATTTTCTCTCTTATCGAGAGTGGTAATCTCTTTACTTCTCTCATGCTCTCTAACATAAATTAGTGCATGCCCAAACATACCCATAATAGTCACCATGTTACAAGTACATTAGGTGTATGTCAAAATGCACAATAATTCATAAAGAGTTTCATAGAGATTTTAGTTCTAAGAACTTCTATGCAAAACTTGCAACTGAGAAACACTTATGACTTGTACCATTTAAGGTTATCATAAGCGGATCGAATCCAAATACCATGTTCTAAACATGTATCTATGATCTCTGATTAATACTCTAGTCCTTATGATCCGCAAGACAAAACTCAACTTATCAGAGAGAGCATGCTAGTCTTAATTCATTTGTTATTCCTATAATAATGACTTACTAGCGATATTTAGAATGAAGTCTCAAATGTTTCAAGGTCTTATAACCATATGCCTCACACATGATAACTTAAACTAAAACAACATTCTTGGATAGTTTTATCACTTGATATGCACAGGAATACAATAGATAAAACAAATGCCTCATTTATTAACTTGAGTGTTTTATAACAATGCATTGGGGCTAGGGCTTACACTAACAGTTGGAGCTATTTAAAGACTATGATTCTATAGCTGACTATCACCTTGGTAAAGCCAATATAGTTGTAGATGCATTTAGTAGAAAGAAAATTTTAGCCTTATCATTATAGCAAGGTAGATGGAGCATTAACAACTCAGCTTAAATCTAAGCTCAATTTGAATTAGATGATAATAAGTGCATAGAAAGATGATGGTAAGTTACAATAATAGTATAAGTAAGGAAATATACTGATTTTATAATGGAAAAATATAGAATTTTATGCTATAAGAACCAATTATGTGTACTAGCAATTGATGAATTAAAGAAGCTATCACAAAAACCTCATAATATAGTGTTTACTATGCCCCTTGGGGTAGAAAGATGTACCAGGACCTAAAGCAACACTATTGTGGCTAAGAATGAAAAAAGCTATTGTGGATTATATGATTAAATTTTTAAAATGCCAATAGCCAAAAGCAAAATATCAATTCCCATTTAGTTTGTTAAATCCCATTCCAATTCCACACTAGGAATGGGATAATATTACCATGGAATTTTTCATAGATATCCTTCTCATATAAAAGAAACATGATGTTATATTGGTAATAGTCAATAGGCTTACTAAATTAGCTTAATTTATACATGTTGACTTAATTACCCTATGGATAGGTTACCTAAGCCATATATGGTTGAGATAGTGTAGCTATATAATGTGCCATTATCAATTATCTTTGATCAAGATCCACGATTCACATTAAGATTTTGAAAAAGTTTTCAAGTATCCATAGTTATTCAAATACCCTTTAGCAAGGCTTTCTACCCAGAAATAGATGGATAATCTGAGACAATTATACAAGTATTGGAGGATATGTTATAAAGGATGTGTTATTGAAGTTCCTAACAATTGGGATGAGTACATTCCTTTAATGGAGTTTCCATATAATAACAATTATCAATCAAACATAAGCATAACACATTATAAAGCTTTCTATGGTAGAAAATGTAGAACTCCAATATGTTGGATAGAGTGAGATAAGAACATGATGATTTGGCCTAATATAATTAAAGATATGGAGGAAAAGGTGAAAGTTATCAAGCAAAGGTTGAAAGTTACTAGCAATAGATATAATTCTTACATTGAACTTATAAAGAAATAAATTGAATATTAAATAAGAAATGAAGTATTTTTGATGGTGTTACCAAGTAAGAAAGTGTTATGGTTTAGGAAAAAGGGAAAGCTCAATCCAAGATACATAGGTCCTTATGAGGTCCTTGAAACAATTGGACCAATGGCTTATAAATTGGCTCTTCTTCTAGAATAATCCAAGTTGTACAATGTATTTCATGTATTAATGCTGCGAAGATATTGATTAGATGCTTATATGTACTTCTTGTACAAGAGATACAAGTTAAATCAAATTTCTCATATGATGAAAAACTAAAATAAATCTTCGTAAAATGAGTGAAATAGTTACAAAATAAAAAAATTACTCTTGTAAAGGTACTTTGGCTACATCATGGGATAAAAGAGGCAACTTGGGAATTTGAATAACAATGAAAGCTAAATATCCACAACTCTTTATAATAGGTATGAATTTTGAGGATCAATTTTTTTAAGGGGGTGAGAAATTTAAGACCTTAAAATATACCTTAGTAGTATAATGGCATACTTAGGGTCGACTGGAGAAAGAACACTAAATGTTAAGCAAGTTAAAGAATAGTTAAGGGACATGATATAAATGGTTTAAAAGTTAAGGGGAAATTTCATTATTAAGTTAAATTGAGATGCAAATGCATAAATGAATAGAAGGCATAATTTATTATGCAAATGAGATGAAATCACATGCTAATATAAGAATTAAATAATAATGTGGAGTAAAATCATAAATATATAAACATTAAAGGGCCAATAAATGAAGAATCAACATGTGGCTATTCCAGAATGGTGAAAAGAATTCTTAAGGGTAAAGATATGAGTTAGCAAACCATTTAAGGGATAAAGTTATATTTCTTCCTCTCTATTCTCACAAAACAGACACACACACTTCTGACAATAAAAAGATTAAGGAAGGTGTAAACATTGTGACCCAAGATAACCCAGATCAGGGTTACCTAATGATGAGGAATTACTTACATTTCAAATGGAAATCACAAATCTTGAGCTCCAACATTGATTTCCATAATTTTCTTGATTGTTTTATGTGTTTTAACCTTATTTCCCTAATTTTTTGAAAATGATTTAAAAAACCTTATTTTTGTCCCTATATGTTATATAGATAATCTATCATAGAGGGATAGTCATCTATGGTAGTTTTGATTCTTAACCATCTCCTGGTAGATGATCTACCCATGGCTCGATGACAGACGACTGTTGATCACTAAGTCATGGCTATAGATAACCAGGTCAGATTCAAGTGGCATTTTTGTAATTTTTTAAATTTTCCTTAAGTACTGGCCATCTTTGAAGATTTTTTGAATTTTTGACATTTTCTAGTATTTGAAAATTTGAATGAGAATCAACTCATAAAATACCTGATCTTTAGTGGATTTTCAAGATTGAGACAGAATTTTAGGATTTTTCAAACTATGAATTTACTTCCAACATTGATGATGATATTTAAATCTAAAAAATTAGGGTTTTGAATGAGGGAGATCTAAATTTGAAAATAGAGGTAACTATTGAGGAGAAAAAATCATTCTCTATTATTAGGAATTTAATACTTTTGATATTATTTACTTAGCATAAAAAAACACATTCTACTTAAAAAAGGCATAAAAGCTAGTGGATCTAGGACTCGAAAAAATAATTTTTAGAGCTATAGAAACCATCTCCTAAGGGTAATAGTGTGGGTGAGATGCCTATATAACCATAAAAAACATGAAACACAAGCCAATAGACCCATATAAAAGACAATTACCCACAATATATGCATACCAAGTAAATAATAAATAGAGAAGACTTAATTATATATCTAAAACATGCATTTTAAATTGATATCATAATCTTATACAAACATAGTTATATACATACACAAGAGGTTAAATTACAAGATGAAGGACCTAAGAGTATATAAAAGTTTTTATCCTAACTATTACAACAAATGAATAGAAGTACCAAGACCTTATGCTAGATAGAAGCTATTGCAACAAAACTTTGGCATATGTGGTTTTTTTGACCTCCCAAAATAGGCTTTACTGTAGTGACATATATCCAAATAAGTAAATACCAAGGGTAATATACATATATAAGACCAACACTTAGCTATATAATACAATAACAAGAAGGTTTTTAGTTTTTCTCTTTAATTATATGCACTTTATAGTTTTAAACCTATTTAGTTAAAAGAAAAATAATTTAGACTAAAGTAAATTTCAAGTTTGTGACAAATAGCAAAATAAGACTTGAGATTGAACCACTGAAATGGTACAAAAGATATTATCTATGAGTATTGAATAGAAGAGGTATTAACCTCGAATCATAAAAACAGAAGGTGTCATAACACCACTTTAGAAGATATCGCAGTGCCATAAGCATGCTCAATCATCAAAAATTAGAATATACGGATGATGACTTTAGTGTTTCTAATTTCATTTATTCAAAATCTAAACTCAGAAGAAGCATAGTTGTTCACCAATTCATTTGTAAGGGGATATGTTTTATTAGAATTCTTATATTGAGTCTTAGTGGAAATTTTATATTAAAGCATCCCTTGTTATCCAATATAAGTCATATGTATAGTTTACAAATGAATTTACATACTTTTAGAAGTATTGTATAAATTTCAGAGTGGACAAGCAAGTATTATAAAAGGAGATAGGCAACACAAAGGAGACCTAGCTAAACTGGATTTTTCCTAGCCAAGTCACACATTTTTGGACTGAGACAGACCAAGTGACCCAACTAAACTTGATGTATCTCAGCCAAGTTGAAAGCTATTGGACTAAAGCTTAAAAAATGACCCAGCAGAACTATAATTTATCGATTGGGTTAAATGCTTCTTGATTGAAAATGCACCAGTGACTTGGTTGAGACATAGGTCATCTCAACTAGATTGATTGATTTTTCTAAAACCCTACAAAATACTTTCAAGCTTAATTTTTTACAATTACCACACATATAAGACATAATCATCATAACTTTCTTTACTAACTTTAGTCTTGGCATGATTTAAGTTTTGAAGTCATAAATTTAACCACTCATATCAAATTACACAAAATGAACTCATACCACACAAAACTATTTAAAACCAACCATAATCAAACCAACGTTCTTCAACTGGAACTTAAGATTCACCTATCAATTTTCCTCTTATTCTCCACCTGAACACTATAAAAAAATTGTAAATCAGTGACTAAAAATAACAACGGCATTATTTTTGTCGTAAATTTGCAATGATTTTGCGACTATTTTTCAATTTCATCGTGGAAATTTTATTTTTCATTTTTTGCGATGAAATAGTGACAGAATGAATAAACAGTTGCTAATTATTGGCAAAAAATATACGTGCCATGCTTTGCGATGAAATTAGCAATAATAGTTCTGTAGCTAATTTTTTTTATTTTTTTCATAAAATTAGTTCCATAAAATTTAGCGATGAAAGTTTTAGTTGCTAATTTTGGAGGGAAAATATAGCGCCACTTTTTGCGAAGGTTTAGCAACGTAAATTGGTATGTTGCTAATAGTATTTTATTTCAGTAAAAAGATTTGCGACAAAAAAATTTAGTCGCTAATTCGTCGCAAATAAAATAAAAACATAATTTTTTTTAATTTCAATCACTTGATTTATGTATAATTTCATATAATTTTAATATAGACCATATGAAATAGATATTTTATTTTGTAATAGAAATTTATAAATTATGTTATAATTTGACAAATAAATTTTATCAATTATACCAAAATCTAAAGTTATTTATTTAGAAAATTTACATTTTCAATAATAATAATAATAATAATAATAATAATAAACTATTTATTTCAATTATTATATAATTGCATTATGAAGATCAATAAAAATAAATATTTATAAAATAGTAATATAAAAATTTGTAATTTATTTTTATTTTGCAAAATTTCGATCAAATATTAAATTATTGGAATTTTTAATTATATATATTTATCAATGTAAGGAACCAAATTAGGCCCTAGTATAATTCAAGGGCATCATCAAGGTATCAATATCTAATTATTCTTAATTAGATGAATTATTGATAAGTGAGACTTTGTGAATTTATAATTTTAAGAGATTGAAGGTGACAAAGTGAAATTACGTTGTGATATATATAAGTGTTCAATTAAGATTGAACTAAGCTTTATATTATGGTAATAGGAAATTGAAGTAAATTTCAAACATGCGGTAAATGGTAATTTTACTATTTAATTTGAGTTTGGGATGAATTAATGGAATTGAAAATAAGTTTTGGGGTAAATATTAAAATTGAAGAAGTATGCTAGGTCAATGTGTAAAATGGACTTATGGTGGGGTAACTAGTTAAGAGAGTTTGGCATGCAAGGACTTAGTGAGATATTTGCCCACTATTGTGTAAATAAAAAGGGGTCTTCATGTGAGGAAAGGGCAGATTTTTGCCATTTTCTTCTTTAGCTTCTCCTAAACAAATTGTGTTAAGATTTTGTTGATTAAGGTCTTGTAAATTGCTAAGAAATTAGACAAGTAAAGGAAGGAGCAAATGCATTTTGATTAAGTAAGAAGAGTAGATTTTAATAGAGGTATGGGATTTGAACTTTGAAAATAATTTGCATATATGTGATATCTTTCAATTATAAGGCATGGGAATTTTTTTGTTCTTACATGTATTTATAATGATGAGGTAGATATTGAGAATGGTAGGTCATGCATTTGTAGATCATCAAATGAAGTTGCATGTAAAGGAATTAAGATTTTAGGCAATAATGTGAAAGGGTTGTTCCAGAATTTGGATTGACCTTAAGTGACTATTTTGATCATAAGTTGAGTTTCTAACTCTGAATTTGATGATTCTAGTTGTGTTAGACCCGACACATTTGTGGCTACAAATATTATAGAAATATCCATAATGATATTTTGCCTCTAAAATCGTCAAAAATGCCAAAAATAGTAGCCCTTTTTTCAGTTAGCGGGTCAATGGAGTAGTCCTTAGTGATTTGCCAATAACTTGAGTTAGAGAGATGATATTAAGATGATTTTAAATGTTATGGAAAATAAAAACACAGTAGAATAAGTTTTATTAAGAGAAATTGGCCTAAAAATGATGTTTTATATTTTTAATATTGGTAACAAATTGTAATTTGAAATCTGCCACTGTACTGAATGTTTGTCATGGCACCCTTGTTTCACATAAGATTTACTAAAATATCTCAAAATGATAGTAAAGCTCATTTAGACCTTTTTTAATGTTTTATAGCATCTTTGTTATATAAATAAACATAAGAGAGAGATAAGTACATGGAGTATGTGATGATATCATATTGTCAAGCAATAGGTATGATTAAATGATAAAGCATGTTTATATGAATGACAAGATCAGGTATGTCAACAATATTTGTTTATTTAAGAGAAAGCATGTATATGATTAATATCATATAAGCATTTGTACTACTTATTTAAGATAACATAAGTATGTGGGAATGTATAAACATGAATAAAGAATGATCATGCATGAATAAGATCAAATCTTGACATATGAGTGACATGTATGGGAATGGCTCTAATAAAGCGATGAAGTGTACAGGCATAATAAACATGCATACTTATATATGTAAAATATTTAAGCATATATATATATATATATATATATATATATATATATATATATATTACACATGAAGTTTATGCATAGTAAAGTGAACAAATGTGCATTTTAAATTAATAGTATCCCTAAAAGAGAATACATAAAGTAATATGAACTAAAAGCAGTAATTTCAGCATAATTTAAGTTATAAAACTTAAATTTAGGTCATTCTAATTTCTAAGTTTACATAACATATATTCCTAAAAAATTGTAGAAGGAACCTAGCATTGAAATTGCCTTTAAGACATCCAAATAATTAACTGAATTTTCTATAAGCTGTTAATTTCGAATTTGGAACAGGGTGAAGTAAAAAGGATGTATCTTTATGTATATTGGTTAGAATTCTATGAATTTTATTTATATGAAAAATAGACGTCAAAATATACATTTCATATGAAGGAAGCTAAGCCTAAATCCATCTCTAAGAATGTTAAATTTTAGCTTGAAACCGGACCTATTTACAGTACTGTCCTTAGGAATAGTATTCATAAAAATATGGATATCTTGAGTTTTAGATATGCTATTGATATGATTTTTGATGTTATGGAAACTAGAAACACAGAGAAACAAGTTTATAGGAGGAAGTTTTAGCTAAAAATGATGTTTTCTAGGTCACAAATGTTATAAAATTTGAATATGGAATTCTGTCTCTAGGCAAAATGTATGTCACGGTTATTAGATTTTAGCTAATGAAAGTGAGGTATTCCAGTTTCCAGTCCATAATCGAAAAGCAACCTATGTGATGGTTACCAGGTATTACCTAATGACCGTGATCCCTTTTCTCTTCACATAGAGTTCATGTAAAGGCCCCAAATTGATAATAAAGGTTAGCTAAACCATCTTTAATATAAATAAAGCAACACTTAGCATAGAAACACCATGTAACAAAGGTTATAAATTGAGTTAAGATTATATATATATCTTATTTAAATGTTGTTATGTTTAATGAATGACTACATGGAAGCACATTGAATTATAAATAGCATGTAATATGATTGAGAATAATGATATGTATAATCATATAAGTTCAAACTTATGTACATGGTTGATTATATGAAATTATGCTTACATGTATATACTTATATGTTGTGCTTATATCTACTATGCAAAGAGTATATGAAGACAGTGACATATGTTCATTCACAGCTAATTGTATTGTGCTGATTATACTCGTATTCATGTGTATACTGTCAGAGATTCCTTATCATCTTATATGAACATATATTTACATATATTTGTATATTGAATATTTACAATTATTTGTATAACTATAAGTGATTGTATATATATAGTCTTATATGTATGTACGCATATAGGTTAACATATTGTGAACATGATCATACACATCATTGATTAAAGAAACCCAATAGAGCATGATGCTATGTATCATTATATTACATATGTGAAATAGCTACATGATTTGAAGGGATTACAAGTACAAAATAGTAATACTTAATTGTGCTCAAGATGACATGTTTATAGAAAATTCATGCATGTAAATGTATACGATATCTTGCTTATATGTGTGTGTGTGTGTACGTGATGAAAAAGAGCAAGGTAAAGAATAGCAAAATGTTTGCAGAAAGTTTCCCATAAGCATGTACATGATTATCTTATTCATAGTTACACAGGATTATACATTTGCATATATGAATATGATTGAATAGAGTAAAAGTAAAGTAAAAAAATAAAATCAAGTAAAGAGATTATGTTTGCCTGCTAATAGAGTTTAACTGTGGATATATAGGCGCCTATAGGGATATTGCACCTGCCACCATTGACCTTTTTAGGACTAAAGTACAGTTGATCCTATTTGATCATGCACAATCCCATTTGGGTTGTTAGCTGACCTCGTTTAGGTCTATTTGACCGGTCCAATATACAGTCAACCCCGTTTGGGTTTATAGTTTTGATATCTTTGAATATCCACCATTTTGATACCTTCGAGTATCCACCGATCTTGTTATCCACCTTTCAAACTTAGGCAGGCTAAACTATAAGTATAATACAGACATTAAAGTATAAAGTACAAAGCAAGCATCATATAAGAGTTAAAGATATTGCTTGATTACATGTCTGACATGATTTTCTTGTATTGTTTCAAAATTTTAAATAAATGGAGGATACCAAGTAACACATGATATGTGTGCTATTTATAGTTGGTTCCAAATGTTCTAAATTGCTTAAATCAGTTAAATGCATGAAGAATTCTCAGTCAGTATACAATACAAGCATGTTAAGTTAACTGTTATGCTTTTCAAATGCTTTTATTGTTTTCTACGTGAGGTTGTTAGATTTGTCAAGATTTTCTAATCCATTGATTACATGTTAAATAAATGTATATATATAAAGTTTGCTGAGTGTGATTACCGATGAAGCAATGGTAATATCAAAATGCTTTAATAGTTGAAAAATATACAAGGTAAAGATATAATAGTTTAATAAAAAATAGTAAGTATTCAAATGAATGAGAATGCATCTTATACATGGAATATATTGTACATATGTATAAGGAATAGAATTTATTTGAATACAGTACCATGTTTCTAAGATAGTAAAGTATATCAAAATGATCACTAAGATCAAAATGTGGGAACTCATAAAGTATAGATGAAGTATATATAAATATTTGTAAATAAGTGATAGAAATATGGCATAGTTATTAAAATTTTTGGCAATTGATATTAATACATGAATCATATAGTCATCAATGTTTGACAACTAATAATTCAAAGTAATTGGTCAAGAGTAACATATAGAAATTCAAAAAGTAAGCTTGATGTATAGGATTCAAAGTAATGAATGAATAATGATAAAGGTAATAAATTGATAAGTAAAGGAAATATCAATAGGTATTGATATTGGTTATAAGTATAGCAAAAGAGAATATAATTGTGGGAGATTATTGTGAATATTATTTATAATGATTGATTTATTTGCTTTAAGATGTGTATATATGGGTTTTCATCTTGACGACCTTTAAAAGGGGTCATCTACATGTTTTTGTTTCCCACTAAGTTTTATAGCTTAGCACGGGTGTTTCATCCGTGTAGGTTGCAAGGATTTTTTCTTGGGATGATATCTGCAGCGGGATGGCCAACACAAGAGAGAGATTGAAAGTATAGCCTAGTGTTAAGTGCATTTTGATTATAAGATTATTATTTACTTTGACAAGGATGTGATGTACAAATGATTCATAAATGTAAATATTGTATTGCTTAAAGATACTCTTAAGTATTCAGTAAAGTGTTAATAGTGTAGTTTATATGTCGGATTTATGTTTTGAAGTTTGAAAAAATATATATATATTTTTCGAGTATAAGAACCTAGTTAGCATGCTTAATGATACAGGATATAGTGTTTAGAGCTATGTATGGGATAAGGGTGCTACAATCAAAACATCTTTGAATATAAAGATAAAATAATTGCAATCGTATTATATTATAATTGTATTTTTTATGTGTAATCTTATACCACATATTTAACTAAATATAATTTACTTCTAAAAATAGTGAAATTAACCTTTTTTGCATATTTTAATAAATTATGTATTCATTATGTGTGATCACATAATTATCTATAATCAAATGAAAATTAGCATCCAAATAAATAGAATTGCGTGTTAATTAAATTTTAACTTATTTTAAAAAAAATAAATAAATATGAAATTATCATAATAAATATAAATCTATGTCCAATTATATGTGGTAGTTATGTAATGCCTCAAAACCCGAGAGGTGTTATTTTTAGACTTTTGGTGCTTCGGTGCTCCTTTCCATATCCATCGATCATCCCCAATCGCCATTAAGAGATAGATTGAAAAATAATTGCTAACAATACTTAAAAAGTTAGTTATCTTAATGGAAATAAGAAATAAGATCTAAAATTGGGGAGTTTGATCTGTAAAGCTCCAAAATTTGATTTGCCTGACAATATTTTGTGATATGTGAACAATACTTCTCATATCGGTTCACGAGGGTCAATTTATTGAGGATACTATACGAGTGGGTATAATTTGATGGTTGATATACACACACAGATCTACTTTAAATCATTTCAAGACAATAACATCCAATTTATAATAAATTCAAACATTAAATATACTTCTAAATATTTCATTCTTAATGACAAATTACAACTAATATAGTTGAAATATCTCAAATATGAGTCTACATTCTCTCTTTCCACACACATATATATATACAAACTTCCAAATAGTATATATTGATAAATTAAATTTTATAACATTACATTAATTATAATAAATATTTTAAATTAATAATTTGAACTTAAAGCAAAATTTAAGAACTAATAACAATGAATTAAAATGAATAAATTTATAATAATCAATAAAATAACTAAAATAATAATAATAAGATTAAAATTTTTTATTGGCTAATAATAATAATAATAATTGAAATTAGTCCCCAAAATATTCTAGGGGACACTTTTGGACTACAAATTTTAAAACAAGGTAATAGTAAATAAAAAAAGGCAAATAAAAAAAGAAACAAAAAGAAATAATAAGAAAAAGAAGAAAGAATAAAAAAGGAGGGAGAAACACACTTCAGAAATAGTGGATCACGATCGAAGGGATAGGCAGCAACAGTAGGCGACCAGCAACCAGTCACTGGTGGCCGTTCCCAATTGCCTGCTCACCGCTATCTATTTTGCCTCCCTGTCTCTTATACTTGTTGAATCGCCGTCCGTACCATCGCTTCCTTCTTCGTTCCTCTTCCCCATACCGTGGGTTGCTTCCTCTCTTTTTGATAGCTCAATGAGGCAGACGGTGACACTGGTGGCACCGATAAGATTCCAACAGCAAGGCATCCTTTTTGCCACCCTTTGCTCCCTTCCAATTGTCGATAGTGTGGAGATCAAAGAAGATAAGACACGATGATTTTTATTGGATTTTAGCCAACTGCAACAGTGCTTGAGCACATGACCATTAGAAATGGAACCTTGGGATCCAGATCTTCATGGCGGCAATGTCAGGGTGGCATTGACGTAGCTCCGACGAAGCCCCGATCATCGATTTGGCAAGCACAATGACGGCAAAATGGGAAAAATTTGAAAAAAATTGACATTAAAGGTATGTGACTACCTAATTTATCTCCATATATTATTTTAAATAAATTATGAAATTAAAGTAGAAAAATCGTTATTATCTTTACCTGAGAATAAATATTTGCTTTTGGTTTACTTTAAATGGGTGTGATATAAATTGATAATTGAGCTTATTTTGAAATTATATATTGGAAATTCTAGATGAAGACTGCATATTTGGCTCATGTTCAAATAATTTTTATAACTCCTAATTTATGTTTATATAGTAATTGAGTATTGTAAGATGTCTGATGGTACTGATGCAACGTTAGATGCGTGTGTAAAACTAAACCTTTGAGATAAATGGGTTAAACATATAGATATTGGAAATTAAATTAAGGTACCATATAATAGGTGTAGTCTAAGAAAAATAGGTTGCATTGTACTATAGATTTTAATGTTGTGATATATATAGATTTTATTATTGGTATCTTTATGGTTCAGCTTTTGTTAGAATGATAAAAGTATGGACAAGGTACCGCACTATTACAATTGTTTTTCATATGAAGATGTTTCCCTATTCTAACAAATATATATATATATATATATATATATAGAAATATGGGTTTGTATTATTTTAATTAAAAAGTAAAATAAAGTTACAAATTCAAGGCAATTGGTATTATAAGTGTAACCTAGGCGAGAAAGGGATTGTTATAAGCACACGTGTAAGAGTGTATATCCAATCATCAATTGAAAGTACAGAAGATCCATATGAAGGTAGTTATGATTCAGATGGTTCAAATAGAAGTCTTGATTCATTTGTCATTCAGGTAATTGAAGATTGAGTAATATTATTATTATTTTTAATTTGCATTGAATGCTTCAGTCAGTATGAGGCCTACTATTAATTGTTGTAAAAGGTTATATGTGTGAAAATTGAGAATGATTGATATAGTTTAATAATAATTCTCTCTACACTTGAGAGTAAAACTGTTTGTTCCAACATTGATGATTTTTCTGTTATGAACTTATATTTGTTCAATATCCGTATATACTTTTTTTTTTGTCGCTTCGAGCAATTTAATTTGTATTTCAAAGCTTGTTCATTCTCATCGAGTACTTGAATAATGAATCTAAAATGTTTATAGTTTATGGTGAACTGTGTGCATATTGTTTAATAGCTAATACCCTAGCATTACTATGAAAGTTACTGCTGTGGTGAGAGCTCCCAGAAGTTCTTCAGGTCTCTCTCATGCTTACTCTTACTTTTTCATACTTATATCTTTGTGGGATCTCATTTGGTCCTAAATATGGAATTTTACTATTAAAAGAAGCTGTTAATTAGATGAGACAAGATTTATCTTTTAAGTACTTTTTTGGGCATTCCTTTTAGATGATTTGATTCTTCTTGAAATACAGTTCAAGTGAAATCTTGAAATGAGACAAGTTGCTTCCATGTCTATTTCCTTATCAATTTAACTTACATGAGAATCAACCTAGCTTTGATTACAATGTGATAATGTATATTTTATATTAAATTTAAATTCATTACTTTTATTCTATTGTTGTGTTTAATGTATAACTACAAGTAGATAAACTTTAAAGAGTGGGCTGCAACTGCAAGTAGATAGACTATTAATTAATAAATGTGTATTTATATATAGTATCAAAAGGTAGATGGATCAAAACGTAATTTATTTGAATTATTATCTAATTCCTATATGAGTTAAAAAGGTGGATCCTGGAAGAGTTTATTCTTGCAAGTGGCTTTTATATATAATTGAGATATGGGTTTAGATAAGGAAACAAGGGTTGTCAGTGTAGTCATATCAAAGATTTGACTAATTTTTTATTTTTATTGTCGAAAACTGAGGTGCTTGGTTGTGTTTTGTTGATTAGTTTCACAGGTATAAAGAAACGTAAGAAAGAAAAGGTGGTGTGGGATGAACAAACTGGCACTTGGAAATGACTTTATAAGTATGATCTTGCTGATGATGATGAAGATATTCCCATTATTAAAGCCAACATGACATATCGTAATTTATCCTCAAACTTTCATATTAGACAAACTCAAACTGAACTTTTATATGAGAGAAATTGAAACTAAACTTTTATGTAAGATAAACTTAAATTGTGAATATTACTTTCAGAAATTGTACGATATTATTACTATTTTTATGAGATATTTTTTAAGGATAATATTATGTAAGGTTTAAAATAATTTTCTATATATACATGTATTTTGGAACATATTCTGATTTGGAATGAATATATGTCAATATGCATGAGATCACTGTTATGTACAGGATAAAAATAAATAAATAGTGATCATTGTGTACAGGGTGAAAATTTAAAAATACAGCAAGAGAAAAAATTAAATATGCAATAATTTAGTGACAAATTCGCAGCAGTCTACTTTGTAAATGTTAGAATTTAACAAATAATTAGTGATTAAAATTTCATCGATAATTTTTATAGTAAATTAATAATTAGCAACGAAATTCAAAATGAAAAATGTAATCATTAAAAATTATTATTATAATACCGATTAATTATAAAAATAAATTAGCGACAGCATAAGCTAATTAGAGACAAAATTTTCTATCACTAAATTGGCAACTAATTTGGGATTCCATCGCTAATATATTAGTGATTGGATTATTAGTGATTGTTCTTCGTACAGTCGCTAAATTATATTAGCTGCAGAATTTTGGCAATTGGCGACGGAATATGCCTTGGCTAATTATCAAATTTTTTTTTTGTAGTGATACTTCAATTACACCCTTGAATAAATTTTTATACCAATTAATTTACATTACTTCATATAATAAAATAAAATTTTCACTAGTCCTATAACTCATATCCAAAATTCATTTATTTAATTTAATTTGAATCAAATGTAATTTTATAAAATCATGCCTTTTTGACTATAGTCATAATAAAAGCCTTATAATTCTCTTCCCCTTAAAGAATTTTATTCTCGAAATTCATTCCTGCAATAAACAGCTGTGGGTATTTAACTTTCGTAATTTTCTCTAGTTCCTAAGTTACTTCTTGATCATGCTCATCTATAAGTTTATAAATATCAGAATCAAAGAAAGACAAAACACCAACTATGACTTCTAGAGTATCTTGGTCATCATGAGATTCCATGGCATAAGCTCGACTGGAAACAATGGGTTGTAGGTCGATCAACTATTTCAGACACATTCCTAGATAGGAGTCTATGATGATTTCATCCCCCATGTCCTCTGCCTCTGCCTATACGAGAAAAAGATGCATTAGAAGCTTCCCTACTGCCATGATGTTCAAAGCCTTGCTCCCGCTTTAGGGATAGTTTGCCATAAAATGATTGGTGCCACCACACATGAAGCATGCACCAAATAATTTCTTACAAGTGCTCCAATGGTGCCTTGAACAATATGAGCACACTGGTGGTTATACCCAACTCTATTTCCTTGAAGCTTCTCTTTTAGGCTTAGACACTGTAGAGATCTCTTATATTTTATCTCTTTTTGCAGAACTATATCCAAATTTAGCTGTCAGATTCCTTTGTGCTCCTCTAACCCTCTTTCCTATGAAAGATCCATCTCTGAACTCATTCCTTCTCTGTTCTTCTTCTCTTTTGTCTATCTCATTCTTATCAACCCGTAAATCTATTATAACAAGTTGATTAAAATTCACAATATTCAAAGATGTAGTTCCTATAAACTTCTCTTTGATCCGATCATTTAATCCATCTTGAAACTATCTACACTTAAAAGCATCAGTTAGCATCTCATCAGGAACATATTTGCATAGGTGATTGAATTCATCCTCATGCTCAGCAACAGACATAACTTTTTATCTCAATTTTAAAAATTGCTTTAGCTTATCTTGTTTGTATGCCTCAGTGACATACTTCTTCCTGAATTCAGCTTTGAAAAATTTCCATATGAACAGATCAGTTAACTAGGGTTGCTTTAGAACCAATTTGCATCAAGCATAGGCTGCTTCATAAAGTAAGGATACAATATAGGACAACTTTTGGTTTATTGGATAGTGAATCTCATCAAAGATTCTCCTTATCTTTTTCCAACCAAAATTCAGCTTCCTCTGACTGTTCCAAAATAGTACCTAAAAACTCTGCAACACCATGCTTCCTAATTTCAAATATTAAAGCTTTAGGTGTTGTCATCCTTTGAAGAATTTAGGCCATATCCTGAGATATTTTAAGTAGTGGTTCATCAGGAATTACTGCAGGGATCTCATTCCGATTAAATGATGAAGATCCAAGATTGGAAGGATTCGTTCTAGCTAGCCAATTGCTTTCAATTGATTCCTTAATAGAATTTTTAGAATCCTCCATCTAATATTTATAAGAAAATAGGGACTTCTGCATTAGGCTAACACCACACTATATGGTACTATATAATTCTAAACTCATATTGCCTAGAAAAGGGTAAATCTAGGCTCTATACCAAATTGTAACACCCTCATACTATTAACCTATTGTCTATATCCAATTAAGTTACTTTAATCATGCATCACAACACTATCATGCCTGTATATTATTCATCATATAATCATTATGTTACTATTACTTATATCATGCTATATCATATATTCATATGGGTGTTACTTTAACTATTTGTATGCTTTATCTTATGTATAGCATCATGCATACCATGTTATGTATGTGTTACTTTAGGTTCTATGTGCACGCATATCCTTGTTTAGTTATATCATGAGTCAGTTGCAATTCAATATACACATATTAAATACATCCTCATATGCCTAATAGCTTTAATACAAAATATTTCAAAACACTGATACAAAAATCTCCCTACATCAACTCTTATTAGTCTTGTGTTGGCCTTTCCTAATGCAGAGAATGTCTCTGAGCAAAAATCTTATCTATAGAACTTACATGAATAAAACACTCATGCTAAGATATAAAGCTTAGTGGGAAATATAAGACATATGGATGACCTCTTACAAAGGTCGTCAAAAATGCAATCATACATTAGCATAACTTTAAGCATATAATTAATCATTTAGAAAATATATTCACATAGATCTTCAGGGACTGTATTATCTTTTATTTACACTTTTAACAAATATCAAGTACTTATTGATATTCCATTACTTATCGGTTCCATACTTATAACAATATTCATCTGACACCGAAAATCTTATACATCAAGTTTACTTTCTTAATTCTATTATGATATTCTTGACAAATCATCTTGATGTACAAATCTTTCTTACTTATGAAACATTATCAATTGCCAAACACTTTTTAACTATGCCATCTATTTACCATTTATTTACTCTCACACAAATTCACATACTTTAAATATTTTTAACACATGGCAATATCAATCCACATTTATAAAAGCCATCTTATTATCATAAGACTTTAAGTAATAAATTACATCTTTAAATATATAATAAATTCAATTAATTTTCATCTCTTATACATATATATAGCATGTTTCACGGATAAGATATGCTTCCATCCGCTTGAATGCTTATTATTATTATTAAGCTATCTTATCATTACCTTGAGTACTATACAAACTCTTTAAAGCATTGCAATACTACCCTTTCACTTCTATCTCCACATAAATCAAATTCACATGTTATGAGTACATAACTTATTTATATTATCATGTAATAAGTCATACATACCGCTCATATCAATTACACAGTATTCAATAAGTAACATGTGGTTATGGTGTTATACATCAATCGGCATACTTTTGCAAAACATCACATAACATTACGTATATCATGCATTCCTAGGTATAGGAAACACTTTAAAGCCATCTCAAGGATTTTCATACATACAACAACTAAATACTCTCTTACTCTAATTCATACTTTTCCATATGATATACATTGATGTTGTAGAAGGTAACACACATATATATAATCATATAAGAAGCATTTGACTATAAATATCATGTATTTATCATTTAGATTGTTGATAAAGTATCAATATCAAGCAAGTTTATATGCATGACTTCTTGGTATAGTAAGACTATATGGTTCTAAAATGCCAAGTATTCATCTTTATAATGTAGCCTCATATATGTATCATGTATTCCATACACTATAATTTTAGCCATAACTGTGATTAAAATTATTCACATTACTTAAATGATAACATAATTATATTAGATAGCCTACTTAAGTTCTAAGAGTGGATAATGACAATGGTGGATACCTTTAGGTATCAAAATGGTGGATATCAAAAGATAGCATATCGGTAGACCCAAATAGGGTCGATTTATACTCTAGACCGGTAAAATAAACCAAAACCAGGGTTGGTTAACAACTCAAATGGGACTGTTCATGATCCAAATGGGATCAATTATACTCTAGACCCAATCAGGCCAAACAGTGGCTGCTGCAATTTTCCCTATAGGCGCCTATCTGTCCACAACTGAACTCTAATTGTAGGAAATTATATGTTCAAATTCATTTTGTATATCAAGCTTGTGCTTATATTATTCCACTTGCACATATTCATAATCATGTAAAAGACATACCATCTCAAGTGTATAAACTTGTATGCACATTTTTTGTCATGTATGCACATATTCATATCACAATTTATACAATCTCTATTGTATATACATGCATACATAGCCTCATATAATAATGCGATCATTTATTTTAGCTTGATTTCCATAATTAAGCATAAATTACTATAGTCATCTACTTTGCTAGAATATTTGTAATTCAACAAACTTCCATGTAATCATATACTTTAGCATGCTAACATTGGGCATCACATATGCATAACATGCTACTTCAAGAAAGTTATAATACATACCAACTCATGAACTTACCATATAGCATGCCTCACACTCAAAGCTTTACATTGTGATCTCATTACTTACCAAGTTATATCATATTTTACCAATTGTTTCTTCATATAGCAATACTTTACATTATATTATCCTTGTGAACATACATTTGACAAAATAACTTATAAAAATGACATATAATCATCACATCATATCATGTTCAACTCAACATGTATTCTCAACCTCACATAATTCTGTAATATAAAAAACACATATAATTTCTAGTATATAAATATGTATTCTCAACCTTACATAACATTATGATCAAACTTGTGCAAGAGCACATATATCCATGTGGCCATATATATATATATATATATATATATATATATATATATATATATATATATATATTCTAAAGATGCTTAAATTCATTTAAATGCTTAAAAATGTTCCAAAAATGCATATTACAATTGTGGTAAATTCTTGCTACAATATTTTAATGCTATTTTTGACTTAAAAACGCCATTTCTAGCCAAAGTGATATCCATAAAAAAGATCCAATATGTCTTTAGTGTCATAACATTAAGAATCACATCAATCTCATTTTTAAATTTAAATATATTGTAAAAACATAAAGAACTATTCTTAAAAAGAGTGTTGCCAACACTTACAGATCCAACCAACAATTTGACACATTCAGAATTAGAATTAAACTATGATTGCTTCATAGAAATTTTGGAAATATAAGTCTATTTTCACCAGAAATTTGACTCATAGCATTTTGACCAATATACGACAACTTATGCACAAAACACTACAAACTATTCACTATAATAGACAACAGTTTAGTTTTAACTTCAATTAAAAATTACAACTACTCAGAGGCAGAAACAAGTTTAGATTTCTTATAAAAAAATTATAGATAAACAAATTAGGTTTAATTACCAACTAGAATCAAGTCAATTAAAGGTATATAGCTTAAGAAATGCTAAAATTACAGAAGCTGGTTCAATAATTCTTTACCTGCATTGCCATTAACATATCCTATCATAAAAATTAAACTTCATTCTCTTACATTCATTAACTCATGCCATAATCCACATCTTTACTAAATTTTTCAGCATTTTATTACAATAAAAACTACTACAATAACACCATTCCCATACCTTGGTCGAAACACCACTTTACTTCAATCTTTTGCTTACATTTTTGCCTCTCTTTTTCTTCTTAGCTTCCTCCTCTACAGATCATGCTTTTATACAATCATATATCAAGTTACAGCATTCTTTCTCCTTAGGAAATCAACACAACATGATAGAAGGAGAAGAAGAAGAGATAAATTAAAGTCTTGAATCCCCCTGCCTTGATGATTCAATCTTAAAACTTCTTAATCAAACAACATACAAGGGGGATTTCATGAATTTAGAAGGAGCACGTGCAATATTCTTTTAGATGAAAGGAGAGAAGAAAATAGAGATAAGAATCTAAACTTCCTCAAGTGAATGTCATCCAAGACAATCCCATCATTTCTTTAATTCCTCTCTCCATCATGCATTGGTCTAAAGTTTAAAGTGAGACAAAAATTTCCAATTGCACCTTTAATTAATTGCATTTCATTTATTTTACCCTTTTTTTCCTTTTCTTGTGACATTTACCTAACTTAATTCTTCATTAATTAATCCACCCCACTTAACTTTCCTCTTAAAAAAAAATTGACCCCACATGAGCAATCTTGATAAATTAATCCCCAACTTAAATATTATACTTCAATTACACCATTGAATAAATTTTTATACCAACTAATTTACATTCACTTCATATAATAAAATAAAATTTTCACCAGTCCCATAACTCTTATCCAAATTTCACTTATTTAATTTAATTTTAATCAAATATAGTTCCATAAAATCATGCCTTTTTTACTATGGTCATAATTGGGGCCTTACAATCATTACATAAAAAAATATAAGGGTTAAAGTTCCTTTAGCAAAAGAAAAAGAATTACTCACTCATTGTTATAAAATTTAAACAAAAATACGATAAAAGAATGATACACATAAAACCCTTCAGTTGTTGTTGAAGTTTCCTTAGAATTCTTCAATCTTTGCCTCTGAATTCAAAGTGCAAAACTAAAACAACGACTATGAATTATGTAAAAAAAAAAAGCTCTCCTCACTTTGGTGTTTTCCTCTATTATATAGCTTGAAAATAAAAAGTTAAATAGCCTTCAACTTCCTATGCTGTAAGACTTTTAACTACAGCAAAAGAGTTCTTGTTTAGTAAATAAGAGAATCCAATCGTAAATAGGATTAATAAAATTGGTAGAGTGAAACTTCAAATGATCGATTATGCTTAGTTAAATTATCCTTGATCAGTAGAGTGATTTTTCTCTCTACCATGTACTTTGTATGAAAAGGCACTCCACGGAGTGGAAAGTTACTCTATGGAGTGACTACCTTCTGTACTCATCGATAAAAAACTCTTCTCTTATAAAACCTTCCCACAACAAAGTTTCACTTAAGTCCTTCAAGTTTTTTTTTCATCAATTAGGTCTCTAAAACACCAAAATATATAATTAAACAATTAAAACCTCAATTAAAGAAACTAACTAATAAAGCAACTAAATTAACATAAAACTAACATAAAAATATATTAAATATACATTAATAACATAATTAAATTTGCACTTATCAATCATTATAGCAATTGACTTATACATATTTACAACTATTGACTCATGAATCATATATACCCTTAATATGTATCATTTATCATATGCATACCATACACCACATGCATATTTAACATGCACCACGCACCATGTGTATGCCTTTTTGTATTTCATGTATTATATGTGCATCATACACATGCATGCATTATTGTGATATTGATTTATGCATCATATGATCCCAAACATATGTCATATGTGTATCACACACAATATGCATGCCTATATCATGCACCATATCTATACCTTTTGCTCATGCATCATACACCCTATATGTATCATAGTCATACATCACACCCACGTATCATAAGCATACCTTGCTCATGCATCATTTGTATATTATACATCATCGTATATCATTCTAATGATTAAGTCACACATCATATGTATTTGATACATATGAATCACACTCAAGCATCATACATCATCTTATACATCACACTCCCATATCTTATATGTGTAATTTATATGCTCCATCATCATGCATCATTCTAATTTTTAAAAGTTTTAGCCATTATAGATTATTTATCCAGGTAATTTAAGGGATAGTCATCATACCAGAGTTAGAAAAGGCAAATACACCATAAGAACTTGATGAGTTAGATAGGAGATTGAATAGAAGGTTCTAAGAATTTGAATAAAGAATGTTGTCCATAATAGGGGTAATGTTTGCACCACCTACTAAACTTCAGGCTATAGCTTATTGTTTAGACCAAATGGAGTCGAACATTATTTGAGGTAATTCTTTGATAACCGCTATAGTGTTTTAAGCCTCACCAATAAAGAAAAAAAGGGAAAGAATGCATGCTTCTAAATAAGACTTTATAAAAGATGAGGAAGGGGATAAGCCAGTATTAGTAGTTAGGAATAAAACCCTAAGGTAGAGGATATGGCCTTAAAGAAATTAAAGGAGAAGATTGAGGTAATGGCACACCTTTTGCCAGCTGGAAGGGGAGTCAATCCTGAGGATAGAGATTTAAACAGTGAAGAGTTATTGCCTCAAAGGTTCAAAATGCCTATGTTTAATGGTACTTTAGACACATAAGCATATGTGAAGCAATACACATTGGTGATGAAGGGAACTGTTTTGACCAGAAAGTAGAAGATTGAATACTTCTGCCCCAGCCTTAAAGGCCTTATTGTTGATTGGTACCATGGGTTAAATCATACAAGTAAGAGACATTGGGATATATTGATGGAGGAGTTTATGAAGAAATATGACTATGGCACTAGAATAGAGGTCACTTTTAAATATCTAGAGCTATTATGCTAAAAACTCGAAGAGTCTTTCCATGAATACCTTACCTTTTTAAGAAATAGGATGATAGAGATGAAGCAAAACCTAGACATTCCTAATCAAATCAGATTCTTCATTAGGAATGCAAGTCTATACATAAAAGATGGATTGAAAATTAAATGGATCAAAGATTGAGGATCTCTCAATGACATCACCATTAAAGTTGAGGGGGAATATTTTAAAGAAAGGGCCTGAGCTGGGAGTTTAAAAATAGGTAATCATGAAAACAAGCAAAAGAATAGAGACCTAAGTAGCGACAATAATGAGGTTATGAAAGTTTCAACCATAAGAACAAAGGAGAATCACTATACCATCATAGGTAAACCACTATCTTGGTACTTTACTCATCTCAATAGATAAGGGAAGTTACAACCATTCCTAACAAAGCTAGCCATAAGCCAATGGAAACTTGGACACGGAACTTATTGGTATTGTGCTTATCACCAACATACAAGGTATAGAATTGATTATTGTTATCCCTTAAGAAATTATATTCGGGATTTAGTTGACACTCAGTAGGAACCGATCCCAAAGGGCGAGAATTATGGCTTCCTTTGCAAGCTCCATATAATTACAAATATCGGAAGCATTAAGGTAGGTATCATATATCAATTGCATCTTCATGCAAATATGGAACCATTAGGTATCAACTCTTGATATATGCATATATTAATATGCAAAACCCAATCTTGCCTCTAAGTCCATTAGCCTTGAGTTTTCTCAACAAACTAATAGGCTAGTTTAGAATATTCATAAAAAAGATTTGAACACATTTGATATGTTATAGGCATGAGTTTGCTCAACAACAATATACTATAAAGAACTATGGTTTTCCTCTTAGTAACGAAAGGTTATCTATCTTAATATTAAATAAGGGGTTTGTTCCTTTTAAGTCTCATCATTCATGGTTAGCATGGATTGGTATGTACATGTACATACATTTATCTAATTAATCATACATATTTAATACTTAAATACATGAGCTAGTTATGAACTTTCTACTTTGGTTTCCTCGAGCCAAGAAGGAAATAAGGTCAAAACGTGAGGCCCCTATTTAGGCTATGGGAGAATGCATATATGTGTTTAAAGGATAATATGATCATTGTATATGCGTATAGTTAGTGAATTACAAGTAAGTGTATATAGGTAACTATTTTATAAGAGGAGGGGTAAAATAATCATTTTAAATTCAACAATATGTGATTAATTATGGAAAATATGACAATAAGGGACTTCATTGAAAAAATAAAGAGTAAGTTTAGGGGATAGAACATGAAATTAGGTGAAAGAAGGGAGTTAAAAGTAAATTTTGAGAAGTCAACCAAAGAGCCAATAGGACCATGGGACCTATCTTCCCTGGAATTTTCATAAGAATTAGAGAAATTTGAAGGGAATTTGGGAGATGATGGTCAACCACTTCAAACAACTTTAAGGCAGCCATTTTCTCCCATTCTAACCCCTAACTAACCCTTATATAACCTCTAAAAAGATTAACCCTATTATTCAAAAAAGAGAGAATTTATAGGTACTTGTTTTAGGGTAATAATCTCCTCATCTCTTATTCTTTATTATCCCATACACATAGTCAGTTTCGATAATACACACCTCTATCTTCTTTTATTGAATACCCCGATGGGCTTTCTTTAAGTGTTGCTTGAACTATCTATTGTAATTTTTCATTAGCTTTTTGGGCATTGATTATAGTTTGCTTTACATTAGATCATGCTTTTAGTTGCGCTATTAATGCTCTATTTGGTGCAAATCTCCATCTGCACTGTTGCAATAACAACAATGCCATCATTTTTTGGCTCAATGCATCTGCCACCACATTTTCTTCTCCTAGATGAAAATCAACTATATAGTCATAGTCTTTGAATAATTTCAACCATCTACGTTGTCTTAAGTTAAGCTCTTTTTAAGTAAACATATACTTGAGGCACTTATGGTTCGTGTAAATCTTGCCTCTTTCTTCATACAAGTAATGCCACCAAATTTTGAAAGCAAATACAACTGCCGCCAATTCTAGATCATGTATGAGATAGGTTTTTTCTTAGGGCTTCAATTATCTCGATGCATATCCTACAACCTTACCATCTTACATAAACACACAACCCAATTCATTCCTGGATGCATCACTATACATAATATATTCTTTACCAGATGTCAACCAAGTAAGAACTGAGGCTTTTATTAATTTTTTTTTAGTTGCTCAAAACTCACTTGACATCTATCTGTCCATTCAAACTTCATGTTCTTTCAAAGTAGTCTAGCAAGTGGAGAGGTAAAAATTGATAATCCTTTCACAAAAGTGACGATAATATCTAGCCAAACACATTTTGGGGTGGCTTTCAATTGACAATGGCTTCTATCTTTTTTGGGTAGACTCTAATTTCTTCGGATGATACAATGTGTCCAAGGAAAGATAACTCTTTAAGCCAAAAATCACATTTGTCATAAGGTTTGTAATAAAATTCTCAAATGTTCTGCATGTTTTGCTTTATTTCGAGAGTAGACTAGTATTATCAACAAATACTGCTACAAAATGGTTTAAATAAGGTCTAAGTACCCTATTCATTAAATCCATGAAAGCTACCGGAGCATTTCTTAACCCAAAAGGCATAGCCAAAAATTCATAATGGCCATACCAAATTCTAAAAGTAGTTTCAAAATATCCACACCTTCACTAGAAGTTGGCAATACCCTAATCAAAAGTCAATCATAGAAAACGTCCTACAACCTTTTAATTGATAAAATTAATATTCAATTTGAGGTAGCAGATATTTATTCTTCACTACCACCTTATTAAGTTACCTATAATCAATACACATCCTTAAGTTGCCATCTTTTTTATTTTATAAATAGCATTGGTGTGCCCCAAGGGGATACACTAGGCCTAATGAAACCCTTGTCTAATAGCTCTTGCAATTAAACTTTCAATTCCTTTAGTTTCTATGGTGCCATTCTGTATAGTGACCTAGAGATTGGAATGGTTCCTTGTAAAGTTTTTATAGATAATTCCACCTATCTTTCTGGTAAAAGACCTACTAGTTCCTTTGGAAACACGTTAGGAAACTCATTGACCATCGGTATACCTTAAAGATTTACTTTCTCCCTTTTGGAATCAAGCACTAAAGCCAAGAATGCTTCACATCTTTTCCTAAGGAAACTTCTAGCTTACATAGCTGATATGACATTTGTTAAACCTTTTGATCTAATATCCCGGACTATTATTCCTTTTCCTTTGACATCTTTAAGCTCTACTATCTTTGCCTTACAATTCATTATTGCCTAGTGTTTAGCTAACTAATCCATACCTAGTATCACATCAAATTCATGTAATGGTAACTCTATCAAGTCAGCTAAAAATTCTCTTCTTTGAATCATAATAGGGCAATTTCTAAGTATTTTATTCACAAAAATAATGTTGCCTAAGGGACTAGTCATTCATATATCAAAATTTAATTAATCTATATTCATCATATTTTGACCTAAGTCCCCAACATAAATATAAGAGTGAGTAGAATCCCGAATCAATAAGTATATACACATCAGTGTTAAAAAGTGAAAAAATACCCACTATAACTTCAGGGGCATCAATATCTTCCCGAGCCCTCTTGAGTAGAAGGTGTAAGAGAAAAGGGTTGATCAAAAGTCTTAGAGGCATTCTAGACTAAGCTCTAAAATGACTGGCTCTACCTTAACCTCTTCAACATCCTTTGCTTACCGAGGATGCATTAAAAGCTCCCCTAATACTCTGTTGTGTAGAACCTTACTCTTATTTTAATGGACAATAGGCCATGAAATGATTAGTGCTACCACATCTAAAATAAACACCTATCAGCATCCTACATATACCCTAGACTACAACAATAAGTATACTCTAGTTGTTGTCCTTTACCTTATCTCATTGATACCTCATTATTTAGTTTAAATGGTTTAAATGTTCCTTATCATCCATCCTGAGTAGCAGGATTATTGAAAGATTCAACTGGTTGTTTTACTTATACAACCCAAGGTCTTTTTCCTATGGATGAACCACCCCAAGCAAATCTTCTTTTATCCTCTTTTTTTGGCCATTTCACTCTTCTCCACTTGAATAGTAGCTTGTACTAATAGGTAATAGTCCACCAAATGTAGTGACATGCATATCTATATAGTGTTGTGGCCTTAAAGCAGATGATGTCTTATCTAAAGTAAAGATAAAATCAAATCCTAGTGAAAGTATGGATAATTAAAAGTGTAAATCAAGTGTTAGTGTAAGGGTTGATGCAGATAGTCCTATTTTTTGATAGATAGTAGAGTACGAAAAGGATGTAAGTTTGAAAAGGTGACACTCAATCCTTCAGCCTTTTCATTTCCAGACCATCCCTCAGGTAAGGATTTGCATTCTTAATGAAAAGCATGATTTGGTCAATAATAACATGTTTTATCTTTATCTCTATGACATTGTTCCTCCACCTCCTTAGGTACTCATGGAAGGACTCATTATGCTTTTGTTAAAACAATTCGAGGTTTTTTAGATTAACCTCCATCTTAGTGCTACAATCATATTGCTTTAGGAACTCCTTTGTTAGTAAATCCCAATTTTCTTTGGTGTGCCTATCCAACCCATGATACCAGTCTATCATCAAGCTTACCAAACTCATGTTGAAGTACTACACCTTCTATTTCTTAGTTAAAGTGGTCCCTTTTATGATCAAAATGTACTTCTTGACATGTGCAAAGGGGTCGAAAGTACCATCAAATCTAGGCTAATTTGGAATCTTTAACCTCTGAGTGAGCAGTTCATCCCCATCTAGATATCTATCTTTGGGGTATATCCCCCTACCAACTAACAGTAATCGGGCCATAGCCTCTATCCTCATCTCTATCTTCTTACCATAGCTCTATCCTCTCCTCTATTGTCTTAAATGCAACATCTTCAGCACTGGGTCCCCTATTCCTCACAACAACCATAGAAGGATCTTTTTCTTCTTTTTCCTCCTCGATGAAGTTATTTTTAGAATCATACCTTCTTTCTCCCCTCTAATCCTTTAGCAGGCCTCCCCAAGAAATGTTGGCTATACTTGTCCTTAAGCAGATGCTCCAAGCTGAGTTCTATAAGAAGGTGCTAAAAAACCCACTAACACACCAAGCAAGGTCAACCTTCTCTCCTCAAATTCCTAAAATTTCCAATCTAGGCTTTTATCCAATTCATCTGGTGAAATTAAAGGTTTTGAAGTAGAAGCTATTCCATCCCTTAAAGTGGATATCCATAGCCTAAGATCTTTCACCCTTCTACCTATCTCCATATATTGAATTTCAACTTATATTTCTACTTTTATTGTAGTCTCTCTGTTGCTTTTAGAAAACTCACTCAAACCAAACTCTTAACTAACCTTAGACTCAAATTTTGAACCTAACCCTAATCTTAAATTTTGCAACTCAAATATAGATCTTCGGATAAGGTAATTGTTTATCCCTCTAAAACACATAAATGAATCTATTATGGCTACACAATTTACACATCAAGAGTGATGCATGATGACAATGTATGAACATAGTATATGCATGATGCATGAATGAATGAATGTTGTTAGTGTGAGGCACCAATCTTGGCTTTAATTGAATTATGATAAATTAATGAGGATTATGGTTAAATAAGGCAAAATTAGATTATTTTGCATTATTAAAGTTAAGTTCCATGAGGGGTATTTTGGTAACTATGCATATATGTAATGGAGTATAGTTAAATTATAATGAAGGATGCAATTGAATTAAATTAGAAGTTTTGGGTTAAAATGTAAGAAATATAAGTTATTAGGGGTTATAGTGTATAAGGGTAAATTTAGATATTCTCTTGGTGAGATATTTACCTAACTCACTCATTTAAAGCTTTTTGGAGAAGGAGGAGATCAGATATAGGGTAGAGAAGGAAGATGAATATCTCTCTATCTCTTTCCCTCTCTAGTTGCATGCTGAGAATTAAAGAAGGTGAAAGCTCAGGGTTTGTAAGTCAAATCAAGAGTAGGGAAGGAAGAAATCAGAAAAAGGAGTTTGAGGAGATGAAGCTTCAATAACAGGTATGGGAAATAGGTTTATTATACTGTTCACATAAGTTTGTTACGGGAACTTCCCTCTCTTCTTGTATGAGAGTCCTCTTTGATGAGGTTAAAGGCTTAATGAACATCACCATAAGTTGTTAGGTTTAGATCTTGAGTCTAAATGTATGATTTGTGTAGCGAGATCTGGATTTTTTTAGCCGAGACCTAGTGCAAGGCCACATTTGACCTTTGAATTTCCCATGCACAGCTGCTTAGCCCCTTTGAATTTCCCATGCACGGCCACTTAGGCCCTTTGAATTTCCCATGCACCTAACTAAAATACCCTAATCCATAAGATAAGTAGAATCATCAATACCAATATAAACATAGTAAAGATCAGGCAAAAATAATAACAATAATAATAATAATAATAATAATAATAATAATAATAATAATAATAATAATAATAATAATAATAATAATAATAATACAGGCCTTAATTACATGCCATAACATAACCAAATCAAACTCTAAAATAAGGAGATATAACAATAATGGCCTTCAATACATTATGAAAACCTCAAAGATAACTACAACCTGCCAAATCTTCTCTTCAAAATGGGTCGAGCTACTGCAGCTATCAATTAAAAGTGGAGCTTATCCTGAGACCTATATGGATAAACAAACCCGTGCTAAGCTATAAAGCTTAGTAGGGAAACAAAACTCTATGTACAAACTTTTACTAAAATATCATCAATTCATTTAACCTTCATAATTAAGGAAAAACATATGAGTCTACAATATTAATCATTTCAAATGAACATTCCAGAGGACTTTTCAACCTTAACAATAAGTACTATTCTTACAACAATCCAGAGCATTATATGAACTCCTCTAGTTCCTGAAGACTTTTCAATTTACTTTTATAATCAAAATTCTTATTTGATAAACTAGCATAGTTTATGCACTTTCTAATCATTTTATTCATAAATCCAGACATCGTGATTATCGATAGTACAAACTTCATCATATGCATTTAATCACACTGGTTACATAAATTATACACTCAAGATTTAATCAAAGCATAAGGGAGGGCATATGTCATGTAACATCCATAAAGGATACTATTAGGCACAATTACTTCACATATATCACAAAATCTGCAATATAGATACATTCATAATTCATTTTCCTACTTATATTCATGTATTCCTTAATGCTATCTTAGCATGGTAAACTAAATATCATATATCATCATATTATGTCATACACTATCCTTTGGTTTCTTCAAAGTTATCAGTATGCTCATATACGTGTAAATATTTACATATACAAACTAATGGATATGCATGTGATTTCAAAGAGCAAGCATTACATATCATAATTACCTGACAAAAGCCCAATATCACATGCATACATTATATAAATTTCAGAGCACATGAAACTCAATGTATATGTTACAGCTCGTACAGTTGCTAGTACAATATTGTATGATTTGGGGCCCATCTATTCATTGTGTAACCCATTGGTGGAACCAACTCACACATGAACCTTAACCCCTCAAGGTAGTTGTGAGATGTCATAATTATGTAGTATTGAAGATAGAATTTCATTTCATTGAAATAATTTATAGCCAAAATGTTAGAGAGTATGCCCCAGAGCCCATGTAAAAGGGATGAATTTCATATGTATGAATTTATATTTTTAATAAAAGGCATTATTCATTTATTAATGCTATGTTTAAATACATGAGTATTTAAATATTAAATTAATAAATGAAGTCCTTGATATTATAAACACAGTGCAAAGGCAATCATGAAAGTGTTCATGATATGAGGTGTCTATTGCATGCAAATGTGTTAATATCTAAATATCCCTAGTCATAAAATTAACAAGATAGGACATTGTTAATTTGGATATACTAGTACATGTTATGCTTCCTCAATGGTTCAAGCAGTGGTTCTCATAACTATGATTATGGAAGATAATCAAAGCTAACATGTGGATGCTTGTTAGAAGAACAAGTTCATTGGAGACCTGCAAAGAGAATCCTCACATGGATATTAAATCTATGTCAGTGAGGAATCTCTTCACAGCAGTTGTACAAGTATCCTTAGACTTGAGATCACCAATGTTATCTTAAGTAGTAAGTGGTATATTTTGACTCTATAACTGATTACTTCCAACTGGGAGTGAACATAGCTAGGAGATTGGATATATCATGACCTACTTGAAGATAGCTGAGTGATTAACAAAGGATTCACCATCCCAGATTTAATAAGGAAAGTTATCTCGCATGATTCTATAATTGCCTTGTTCAGAGAATCTCTGGCCAGAGTAATATACCAAGATGGATAGAGATCCATGGAGGGCATTTTGGGAACAATGGTTAAATTAATAGAACATACATAATTAGAGTTATATGAGTTGACAGAAATCCATACTCATAATCTAATTGAGATAAGAGTGGTGGAAGGAGTAATTGCACGGTAACTGTTTCTATGGAAGGGTATAATCAAGCCATTTGACTTTCCTAACATTTAAGTAGTCATGATACCTAGCTAGAGGCCAATCATGATTTGTATAATAGTGTATCAATAATATCAATATGGATTGATAAAATGATTTAAAGAAGTTTAAATCATGTGAGTTTTGAATAGAAATCACAATTACATATTATTCTGCCAATGTGGACAGGAACCTAATAGGTCACACACATATAGAGAAAAGGGATAAAATGGTAAAATGACAAGGATAATAATATTTGATATTATTATGGGGAGAGAGAAGTGAATAAAATAATAATTAATTAAAGAGTTTAATTAATTATGATCAAGTAAAATTGTTCGCAGAACTTTTTTGAAATGTTCTGTCAAATTGGACCTAATTGAAATAATATATTTTATAATTGATTATTATTGAAGTATAAGTGTTATAGGGCTGATATAATAATTAATATGTCCATTTGAGGAATTATGAAGGCCCAAAGAAGTGAAGTTGGCACAGAAGCCCTCTAGAAGAAAGGCCACACGCCAACTCCAAAATAGAAGGCCTTAGAGGGCTACTTCTTCGACCAAAATAAATTGAATATGTTACATAAGTGTTGTGGAGCCTACATATTTAATTTGGTTGGATTTAGAATTCATTTGGGTAATTAAATCCAAGTATATGTACAAAGGGCCTAGTTTGTGGGTTTTGTGCATAGTCTTTTGTGAAAGGGCTTAAATTGGATTTAATTGAGCCCTAATAATTATAAATAATACTAAAATCCCAAATAATAATTCCCCAACAATTTTAAAGTGCCCAATCCCATTATGAAGTTGGATTTTTTAACCTAACTATAAAAATCAAATAGATGTGGAATTAGGGTTAAGTGTGAACAATTAAGAAAACACTCTCTCTTTTCTCTCAACCCTAGTTGCCACCTTCCCTAGCTAGCATCTAGGGATTTCAGCCAGCCCTTGTTCCTTCCAATTGTTGGTTCTTTCAATCCTTCTCTAGTGTGGATTACTCATTGGAGGTGTTCGATTTTGGACATTATGGTTTGCGATAACCCGGTGAGAAGTAAAATCAACTGTTCAACAAAAATCAAAGTTGATTTTTCTTATTCTCATTAATATGTATATTGTAAATTCATGGCAAAATCATATATATTGGTTAAAAATTTTAAATTCATCTTATGTATGAGATGCATGTAACCGATAATTTCCAACACAAAAGGAATTTAATATAAAGTAATATAATAGGCCATTCATCATGGTTATATTATATAAGAGAAGCAATTGATACCTATATTTCTTTACTTCATGCACATTTCATAATCTTTAATAGCCTTCCTAAGTACCAGTTCAAAAGTGGATAACAGAAGCAATGGATACCAATTGGTATCAATGTTGGATACCCAAAGGTATCAAACAATGGATATCCAAAGATATCAAACGATGGACCCAAAAGGGCCGAGCTATATATGTAACTTGCATGATTTCAATAAGGCAATATGTATGTCCATATATATATATACATGCAACTTGAATCATGGCAATACATGTTTTCTTTACTCATACTTGTTCGCATACTGAGTCAAACTACTTATCATAGCATAGTTACATTTAATATAAGATATTGAAATTATGTAACCATTGATAGTTCCCAATGACGTACCTTATTGCTGTGTGTAGTGAGTAGCCTCCATACACATCATAGTTATTCACATCAATACATAATCACTTTAAACAACACTTAAGCATCTATGATCGGTATAACAACATGAATAAATTATTTTCATTCTAAGGTCAAAACTTGTTCCTATTTAACTCCTTCGTTCACTTTTATAGTCTATTAGATCGTAGACAATAGGTTATAGACCCTAGCATGATCCTATGTGCATCAATCATCTCACTTATACTATTCATCTTATAACATTTTATGCTCAAGTAAGTTTATGTAAGATTATTCCATCTCATACGTTAGCACACTACTTGTAGGCATGTGTTTAACATAATAAGACATAAGGCATGAGCAAACAAACAAGCTTGTTCCTTTACATCAAGGATGGTCACTACTCTCCATTATGACTTAAAGCATAACTAAACTTCTATAGTCTCATGACTAAGCATAAAAAGGTAATATCCCATCTCTTCTAACTTAGATATGTAACATTGTAACTATCTCCTTATTGTTACTAAGCCATATCATAATATTTTCATACCATTGTAAAGACACGTTAGTCTATTGTAATTTGGGTAAAACCATTTACTTTGGTAGGGGACATACCTTATACCTAACTATATATGACACATTGAATAGCATATAATTTTTAAGGTTACTATATTGCCTCTTACTCTCCTTAATTCAGTGCCCAATATGTACTAAAACCCATTCTAGTAAAACTATTCATATAAGCATTGCCATATGCAAGTCCCTCTAAATCAGCTTTCAAAAGAACCCCATACCTTAACTCATTAGGTTTTATTACTCTAAACTTCTCACTCTTTATATATACATATCTGTATACATAAGGATTCTCCAATTAAGTGACCATGCCATATGTATGATATTGGTGGCTTTAAGTGACTCACAACTTAATTTAATCTACTGCCTCTTACAATATCATTCATGTCATTCACATTCCGATAATATCTTATCTTGTAGTCATACCTTTCTAACTATATCTTTCAACACTTTAGCATTGGGAAGAATTCACAACTCTATTAATTCATCAATAATCAGATAGGATACTAACCACAACTTTAATATACAATCATCATTAACATTACTCATGGCTAGCTTAATTCACCCTAATTATATATTTCTCTTCATAAGTGTATAGGCTATACAATACTATATTCATGATTTATGATTGATTTATTGTTTGGGTGAATAAGTATAGATGAGTCGAGGGAGCACAGGTAACCATGTACTGCGAGAGGAAAGGTCATGCTTGGCCGTGCTAAGTGAAGAACATAAGGCCACTTGGTTGTGCAATGCAAAAAGAGATGGGCCGCTATTGCTATGCATTACAAGAGGAGAAGGGCCATTTGGCTATGTAAGAGAAAACAATGGATCGTGAGCGATCGTGCAAGGGAAATCAAGGCTTGTGTCCGGCCATGCAAGGAAATACAAAGGCTTGTACATGGCCATACAGGGAAATACAAAGGGGCTTCAGCGGCCGTACATGGGAAAGTCAAAGGAACTGAATGCAATGCACGGTCATGTATGGCCCTTGAATTTCCCATGCATGATCGCTTAACCCCTTTGAATTTCCCATGTATGATCGCTTACCAGATTTTAAAATTGGAAGGAAATAGAAATATGAAGTTCATCAAAGGCAACAAATAATACACTTTCTCATTGGTGCATTCTATTACTTGTTAACTATAAAGTTTCAGTAACCAAATATTATGGGTAATTAACATGGTAACAACAACAATTCGATTATATCACATGCAATTTTCATGTTAATAGTAAATTTCATAGTAAATCAAATGGCTCATCACTTATTAGTCCCAATAGATCTTAGCTGTCAACAATCTAATTGCACTTTCAGAATTAGATCATGTTGCAGTGGTAATCTACCTTTTAATAATTATCACATGAATAGATAAGACTAATTTTTGACAAATTATTTTCATAATTTTCTAAAGTAAGCATTAATTTAACAAGAAAAAAGGAAAGAAAGCACAGCTAAAGATACATAATGTACAAGTAGTTTTATTTCCATCTCTTGTTTGTTTGCTCCTTATTGTCTCCTAAATGTCCTCTATCATAATAACCATGCCATATTGGAGGATACTATAACAACCCATATCACCCACTTATAGATATTGTCTACTTTGGATGGAACTTCGGTGGAACCAACTCACACCGGCTCTCACACCTGCATAGTTTTTATTTTGGGGAATTAACTCACCTAAAATGCATCTACAAGGGAGAGATATCAATACCCTTATAAGGCATGCTTTGCTCTCCTCTCAAACTGATGTGGGATATCACAATTCACCCCCTTAGGGGACCCATTATCCTCAATAACACATCGATCTGACACACTACAAGAAAATGTGAAAATAGCAATGAAAAATTAGCAACGAACTTGATTATGTTTTTAAATTAACAATGGAATTCAATTTTTGTTTCTATTTAGCAACAAAAAAACATTTATGTTGCTAAAATTTGTTAAACTTTGCAAATTTAGCAACGGAATAATATTTGGTTATCTTTCGTCGCTAAAAGTAGAGGAAATTTTTAGCGCCAAAATTTAGCAACGAAAATTAGCAACAGAATCCAATACCATTGTTAAAATAGGTGTAACGGATGGTAAAAAAATTTTGGAATGAAAAATAGTACCGGAATATGACTTTCATTGCTAAATTAGCAACAAAATATAATATCCATTGCTAATTTACCAATGAAATATTAATTCGGTTGTAATTTTAGCAACAAAAATTAAATTCCATTGGTATTTGTGGTCCCAAGGAGATAAAAAAAACTTGGGTCCAAAAATAGTAATGGAATTGTTTTCCCTTTGCTATAATTGCAATAAAAAATCAATATAGTTGCAATTTCAATAACAAAATTTAGATTCTGTTGGTATTTTAAGTTCCAAAAGAGAAAAATTTTTTGTCTAAAAATAACAACAAAATTGGATTTTCATTACTAAAATTGTAACCGAAAATAATTCGGTTGCAATTTTAGCAATGGAATATGCATTCCGTTGGTATTTTTGGTCCAAAAAAGATGGAAAAAATTTAGGTCCAAAAATAGCAACGAATTTGCTTTTTCATTGCTAAAATTGCAACGAAAAATCTTTTTGGTTGCAAATTTAGTAATGGAATTTAGATTTCGTTGGTATTTTTGTTTCTAAAGGAGAAAAAATTTATTTCTAAAATAGCAACGAAATTTAATTTTCATTGCCAAAATTGCAATAAAAAATAATTCAATTGCAATTTTAGCAACGAAGTTGCATTCCATTTGTATTTCTGATCCTAAAAAGATAGAAAACAAATTGGGTCCAAAAATAGCAACGGAATTGGATTTTCGTTGCTAAAATTGCAAACGAATTAAATTTTCGTTGGTAATTTGCTATTTGCCCTAGGTATAAAAGGCCTATTATTTTTCTACCTTCATTTTGTCTCTCCATTGCCCTCCACGTCCGCCTTGCTCTCTCCCATCTGCTTCGCTTTCTCCCTTAGCCTCGCTTAACTTCGTTATCTCGGTCACTGGATATAATCCCAATCTTTCAATGGCTTTTTTCAGATATATTGACGAGGAATCAAACTGGCGCTTTAAAAAGTGGAGTCAACCTCAGACTTTAACATAGATAGTATTTATATGAATATGAAATTAAGCTTCAGCTTCCACTCTTTGATCCTTTCTTTTCCTTAACTACTATGACTTTCAATTCTTAACTTCAATCAAGTAATTTTCTTGAAATAAAGATTTAATCTTCATCTCCCTTTCCATTGAAAGTTCTCTAGCAGTTCAATTCCTCTTCTTGTCTTCTTTCTAGGTTTCAGCATCTGAAGAAGATCAATAGACAATAACCAAACAGAACACGATAAAGTATTTATTTATTATATATTCATACTAAAAGACAATTTAAATTTACTCATTTTCGTTAGTTTTGATTTTTAATTTGCGGGCAAGGAGATTTTTCTAAGGTATAGAAAAAGGACAGTTTGGGTTTTGAAAAATCTATCATTTATAGTAATTTAGTGTTTATCTTGGAAGATTTATATGCATATTTTGTTACTATTTAGGGATTTACTCAAAGTCAATTTTGAAGGTTAAATTTGTGGCTTAGATAGGGCTTTGATTGTACAATTTTCTATTGTAGGTACTTATGAACGCCACGTGAGATCATGTTGGTGTTCTATTTGGTAGTAGTATATGATTTTTTATATTGTTGGCACGTTGTCCTTTGTATTTGGTTTTAATTGGAAAAAGTTAATGAATTGCTTGCTTAGAGGAAACTTCTAGAGCTAATTCTAGTATTTCTCCTTCGGGTGGAACACCATGGGGATCTTTCTTTAGTCAATTGCTGTTAGAGAGCATGCCCTAGAGCCCATGTAATAGGGATGTTTTTCATATGTATAAAATTTATATTCTTAATAAAAGGCATCATTCATTTATTAATGCTATGTTTAAATACATGAGTTTGTAAATCTTAAATTAATAAATGAAGTCGTAGCTATTATAAACACAATGCAAAGGCAATCATGATGGTGTTCATGATGTGAGATGTCTATTGCATGCAAATATTTTAATATCTAAATATCCCTAGTCATAGAATTAACAAGATAGGACATTGTTAATTCGGACAGACTTGCATATGTTATGCTTCTTGAATGGTTCAAGCAGTGGTTCTCATAATAGTAATTATGGAAGATAATCAAAGCTAACATGTGGATGCTTGTTTGAAGAACAAGTTCATTGGAGACCTGTAAAGAGAATCCTCACATGGATATTAAATCTATATCAGTGAGGAATCTCATCATAGCGGTTGTGCAAGTATCTTTAGACTTGAGATCACCAAAGTTATCTTAAGTAGCAAGTGGTATACTTTCACTCCATAACTGATTACTTCCAACTAGGAGTGAACATAGTTAGGAGATTGGGTATATCATGACCTACTTGAAGATAGTTGAGTGATTGACAAAGGATTCACCATCCCAGATTTAATAAGGGAAGTTATCTCGCATGACTCTATAATTACCTTGTTTAGAGAATCTCTGGCCAGAGTAAAATGCCAAGATGAATAGAGATCCATGGAGGGAATTTTAGGAACAATGGTTAAATTAATAGATCATACATAATTAGATTTATATGAGTAGACAGAAATCCTTACTCAAAATCTAATTGAGATAAGAGCGGTGAAAGGAGTAATTGCACGGTAACTGTTTCTATGGAAGGGTATAGTCAAACCACATGACTTTCCTGACATTTGGGTAGTCATGATGCCTAGCGAGAGGCCAATCATGACTTCTATAATGATGTATGAAAAATATCAATGGGTATTGATAAAATGATTTGAAGGAGTTTAAATCATGTGAGTTTTGGATAGAACTCACAATTACATATTATACTGCCAACATAGACAGGAACCTAATAGGTCACACACATATAGAGAAAAGGATAAAGTGGTAAAATGACAAGGATAATAATATTTGATATTATTATGAGGGTAGAGAAGTGAATAAGATAATAATTAATTAAAGAGTTTAATTAATTATGATCAAGTAAAATTGTCCGCGAAACTTTGGAGAAATGTTCTGTAAATTGGTCCTAACTGAAATAATGTATTTCATGATTAATTATTATTGTCTTATAAGTGTTATAGGACTACTATAAGTATTATAGGACTAATATAATAATTAATAAGTCCATTGAAGAAGTTATAAAGGGGCCAGAGGAATGGAGCTGGTGTGGAAGCCCTTCTGTAGAGGGCCACACGCCAACTCCATACAGAAGACCTTAATGGCCTATTTCTTGGACCAAATTAATTTATATATGTTGCATAAGTGTTATAAAACCTACTTATTTAATTTGGTTGGATTTGGAATCCATTTGGTTATTTAAATCAAATTAGTTGAACAAAGGGTCCTAGTTTTTGGGTTTTGTACATTGTCTTTTATGAAAAGGTTTAATTTGAATTTAATTAAGCCCAAATGATTATAATTAATTCCAGAGGCCCAATTAATAATTCTCCAGCAATTTTAAAGAGCCCAATCTCATTAGAAGTTGGAATTTTAACCTGACTATAAAAGTCCAACTAATGAGGATTAGGGTTAAGTGATAAAACACACAAGAAAGTCTTTTATTCTAACTCTCTCTCCCTTTTACGCCAACTCCTAAGCTAGCTCTTGGGAATTTCGGCCAGCCCTAGTTACACACCAATTATTTGGTTCAATTTATCCTTCTCTAGTGTGGATTACTCATTGGAGGTGTTCGATTTTGGACACTGTGGTTTGCGACAACCCGGTGCCGTTGTGAAGTAAAATCAACTGTTTAACAAAAATCAAAGGTGATTTTTCTTATTCTCATATAGTTATATTGTATATTCATGGAAAGATCAGTAATATTGGTTAAAAAATTTTAAATTATGCTTATGTATGAGATACATGTAACCGATAAATTCCAACATGGTATCAGAGCCAAGTTTTGCCATGGATATACAATTCTATATTTTTCTGCGGAATAAGTTTTGTTTTATTTTGAGTTATTTATTTCATGAACTTTAAAATATCAGATTTAATTTTTCATGAATGAGAAATATTGATTTCTGGTTATATGTGTGATCAAATATATTTGACGGAAACAAAAACGGAACTTTTGAAGAAAAGTAACTAGGGTTTTACGTGAAACCCATGTAATTTTAAGGGGCTGTTCTAATTTAATTTCTTATGGATCCATTAAAACTTCATGTGTATGATATTATATGTGTTTAATATGTGATATTAAGCCGTAGGATCGAACGAAATTAAAATCGAACAAGTTTTGCATGAAAACTAGTTTAGTTGAAAAGTTCGATAAATTGGTGTTCTTTGTGTGTTCTTGATGTGTTCTTATTTAGAACGATTTTTAATCTTCTAAATCTGATATATATAATATATTAAAGTGTTTTTAATTAATTTTATTAATTAAAATGGGCCTTAAATTAATTTGATTAATTTTAATTCATTAAAACCACTTAAGGGGCTTAATTATGTTTCCGGACTTGGTTTAAATTAGTAAAAGACTTGGTGGGCCCAAGGAGCTGATTTAAATTAAATATTATAAATATTAATTAAGTTTATTAATGGGTTTTAAGGACTAGAGTGGGCTTAGCTCGTTTCAAAAGGCCCAAATGGTCCAAAAGACACAAAACTAGTTTGTGTGTGAACACATTTAGGGTTTTCTTTTGTGGGTTTCGGCCTACACTTGATTATAAACCCAAAATTGATTCTTTTTATTATTTAATATGATTAATTAATTAAATAATCAATTTATAATTAATTAATAATCAATTGGATAGATTATTAAGGCAAGAACACATGAATGCAAAAAGGTTTCCTAAAATGAAAGTTTCCAAAATGGAAAAAGTTTCCTAATTTGATCACATCATTAAAATAGCTCAAAATATTGTTTCAAAGGTTGAAAAAAAGTTAGTAATCCATTTCTTTATGCATTAGAAAGGCATATAAGGGTGTATGATTGGCATGATGGATAGTTATGGACAAAGTCCAATGTGATTGAGCATTATGCATGTTTTGGCCCAATGAGGACATTCATGTCCCGACCACTTGTTTTGGTTTGTATTTCATTTCAAATTGTAATATGTAATTAGATTACTTAGATTATAATTAGAAATAGAGATGGAGACCATTTTCAAGGAGCAAAATGGGCCTGATGGAGATCCAACAAGCTTGAAGATAATGTAATTATTTTTCTTGTTTGAATCATGCATACTACCTAAGTGTGACCTTTTGATTTCCCTCTTGGCTCGGAGAAATCAATGTAGTAAAGTCCATAACTATACCATATTTTTATGCTTATATTTATGTGATAGATATATGATGCATACCAAAGTATGCCAACCATGTATGATGAGACTTAATTAACTAAAACCCTCAAAACGAATACTAAGGTATATAAGCCTTCCATTAATTTGAGAAGAACCAGAGTTCTTTATAGTGTGGGTTGTTGAGCACAGTCAAGCTCACATTATATCGAATATGTTCAATTCTAATTAAATGGGTCATCTTAGCTAGCCCATTAGCTTGTTGACCACAGTCAAGGCTAATGGTTCTAGAGGCAAGATTAGGGAATGCATATATGATATGCATGCATCAAGAGTTGATAACCTAATGATCCAATAGTTGTGTAGAGACACAATTGGTATAGAGATACCTACCTTTCAAGGGTATGGAGTTTGGCTTGTTGACCATAATCAAGGTCAAATTACATATCAAGGATTGGATATTGGCCCACTAAGAAAACCATCGGGTTTTCTCGGATTATATAGTGAGGGCTATTAATTCGCAATAAAATAATGGGAGTAAATGGATTAATTAAAGACCTTATTAATGCATACATATATATGAACATACTCTCATATCTTTTCTTTTTCACATATAGGTCATCATCATGAGCACATCAAACATTAATATACGATCAATCTTGGATAACAAGCTGGTTTGTAGCAACTATTCTGACTGGATCAAGCAAGTGAGAATTGTTCTCAGAATTGGAAAGATCCACTATGTCTTGGATAAAGATCCACCACCACTTCCATCAAATGATGCCATTAATGAGATCAAAGGCAATTATCGAAAATACATGGAGGATAGTGAAGCAGCAGCATGTCTGATGCTTGGTGCTATGTCCTTGGAGCTTCAGAAGCAACATGAGATGATGGATGCTAGAACCATCATTTTGCATCTAGAGGAGCTATATTCTTCTCAGGCTAGAACTAAGCAATATAAGAGTGCTCGAGCTCTATTTAGCTGCAAAATGGTGGAAGGCACTTCAGCGGCTACTCATGCATTGAAGATGTATGGGTATATTGAGCATTTAACTAGACTTGGCTATGTTATGGATAATGATCTATACATAGATTTAATCTTGTACTCATTGGCTCCAAGTTATGCACCTTTCGTGCTTAACTTCAACATGAACAAGATCCAAGTATCCATTCCTGAGTTAATCAATATGCTCAAGACAGTTGATGGATCATTTAAGAAGGATCCAAAAAGTGTCATGGTTGTCACTTCTGCTAAAGGCAAGAAGCAAAAGAAGAAGATAACCAAGGCACAGCCAAAGAATGATGGGATATCTAAGAAGAAGGTTGCCAAGAAAGAGAATCCCAAAGGAACTTGCTTCCATTGTGGAAAGGATGGTCATTATAAGCATAACTACAAGGCCTATCTAGATTCTCTCGAAGAGAAGAAGCATACTGATGCTTCTACTTTAGGTATTTATATGATTGAAATTAATACTTATTTTATTTCTTCAAAACAATCTTGGGTATTAGATACCAGATGTGGATCTCACTTATGTAATGATCTACAGGGGCTTAGAAGCTTTAGAAGAGTTGGAAACGTAGAGATATGCTTGTAGTCAGCTACTAGACAGAACATCTCTACAATAGTTATGGGGACTTACTATTTTCCTTTTCCTAGTGGATTAGTACTGGAATTAAATACTTGTTATTATGTTCTAGCTTTGTCCAAAAGTATTATTTCTTTTAGTTGTTTGATGAATGATTATGATATTTCTTTAAAGGACAAATGTTGTTACATTCTTAAGAACAATATGTTTTATGCAAAAGCTATCATTGAGAATGGTATTTTTGTTCTTGATTTAATTAAAGAAGCACATAATGTGGATACCAAGAGAATGAAACATGATAATCTAAATACCTCATACTTATGGCATTGTCGTTTAGGCCATATAAATGAAAAACGCATGACCAAATTGCACAAGTCAGGTGATTTAGGATTATTTGATTATGAATCATTTGATACATGTGAATCTTGTTTATTGGGAAAAATGACAAAAGCTCCCTTTATTGGTAAAGGAGAACGAGCTATAATGGTTTTGGACTTAATACATTCAGATGTATGTGGCCCAATGACTACACATGCCAGAGGAGGTTACTCCTACTTCATTACTTTTGTAGATGATTATTCCAGGTTTGGATATATCTATCTAATGAAATATAAATCAGAAGCATTTGAAAAGTTAAAAGAATTCATAAATGAAGTAGAGAAACAACTTGGCAAAAGTATTAAAACACTTAGATCAGATTGAGGTAGAGAATACTTAAGCCAAGAGTTTCAGGATTATCTTAGAGATAATGGGATTTTATCTCAATGGACTCCACCATATACACCACAACACAATGGTGTATCTGAAAGGAGAAATCGAACACTATTAGATATGGTTCGATCAATGAGCCGAGCGGACTTGCCTAAGTCCTTTTGGGGTTATGCACTAGAAACTGCTATTTATGTGTTAAACAAAGCTCTTAGTAAATCGGTTGATGTTACTCCATATGAGATGTGGAATAACAAGAAACCCATGCTTTCTCATATGAAGGTATGGGGTTGTCCTGCTTATGTGAAGAGGACAATGTCAAAAAAACTGGATGTTAAGTCTGACAAATGTTTATTTGTGGGATATCCAAAAGAAATGTTTGGATATTATTTCTATCTTCCCTTAGAACAAAAGGTGTTTGTTTCAAGGCATGTTGTCTTCTTGGAAAGAGAATTTCTCATATGAGAGGACAGTGGGAGTAAAATTGAACTTGGTGAAGTTCAAGACCCACAAATAGAAGATGATCAACCGATTGAACTCGAAACTGGATTTCATAATTATGAGATTGCAGTTGAACCTGATTACACACAAAATCCTAGAAGATCTACTAGGATGCGTTCTATCCCTGTGAGATATGGATTTCACATTGATTCGAATAGAGGCATAACTGTAGTAGAGGACAATGAGCCTACAAGCTATCAAGAAGTTTTGAATAGTTCAGAACGTGATTTATGGCTTAAGGCTATGCAGTCTGAAATGGACTCCATGTATGAGAACAAAGTATGAACTTTAACTCAACCACCTGAAGGGATAAAACCCATAGGGTGCAAATGGGTCTTCAAAAAGAAGACCGACATGGAAGGTAATGTAGTTACCTATAAAGCTCGCTTAGTAGCAAAAGATTATCGTCAAAAAGAAGGTATTAACTATGACGAGAATTTTTCTCCTGTAGCGATGCTTAAGTCTATAAGAATACTTTTAGTCATTGCAGCTCATTATGATTATGAGATTTGGCAAATGGATGTGAAGATAGCTTTCCTTAATGGAAATCTGACTGGGGATGTGTATTTGACACAACCAGAGGGGTTCACATCTGTAAATGGCAAAAAGGTATGCAAGCTTCAAAGATCCATTTATGGATTGAAGCAAGCGTCTAGGAGTTGGAACATATAATTCAATGAGACAATCAAAGAGTTTGGTTTCTCACAGAATGAAGATGAACCTTGTGTATATAAAAGGGTCAGTGGGAGTGCAATTGTCTTCCTAGTTCTATATGTAGATGACATATTAATCATGGGAAATGACATTTCTCTTCTCCAATCTGTTAAAATATGGTTATCCAAGTATTTCTCCATGAAAGACCTTGGAGAAGCATTATATATTCTGGGAATAAGGATCTATAGAGATAGATCAAATAGGTTGCTAGGTCTTTCTTAGAGTACATACATAGATAAAGTATTGAAGAAGTTCAATATGGATCTCTCTAAGAAAGGGTTTATACCCATGGTGCATGGAAAACACCTTTCTAAGTCTATGTGTCCGCAGACACTAGAGGACAGAAAGAGCATGAATAGAGTACCATATGCATCTGCAATTGGTTCTATCATGTATGCTATGTTATGTACATGTCCAGATGTAGCATTTGCTTTGAGTGTCACAAGAAGATTCCAGTCCAATTTTGGAGAGGAACATTGGGCAGCTATCAAGAATATCCTTAAGTACTTGAGAAGGACTAAGGATATGTTTTTGGTATATGGAGAGGGCAGTTTGGATGTAAATGCATATACAAATGTTAGTTTCTAATATGACAAAGATGACTGTAAATCACAGTCTGATTTTGTGTTCATAATGGGAGAAGGAGCAGTTAGTTGGAAGAGTTCCAAATAGGAAACAACTACTGATTTCACAATGAAAGCTGAGTACATTGCTGCTTCAAAAGCATCTAAAGAAGTGGTTTGGATCAAAAAGTTCATAACTGAACTAGGAGTGGTACCTAGCATTGTTGATCCGATTCCTTTATATTGTGACAACAATGGAGTCATTGCACAAGCAAAGAAACCATGGTCTCATCAGCGATCCAAGCATGTTCTCAGATGCTACCATCTCATAAAGAAAATAGTAGATAGAAATGATGTGAAAATAGAAAGGGTTCCCACAGATGACAATGTGGCGGATCCCCTCACTAAAGCACATTCCCAGATTAAGCATGATCACCATATAAATAGCATGGGTCTGAGACATATGAGTGACTGGCTCTAGTACAAGTGGGAGATTGTTTGAGAGTATGCCCTAAAGCCCAGGTAATAGGGATGTTTTTCATATGTATAAAATTTATATTCTTAATAAAAGGCATCATTCATTTATTAATGCTATGTTTAAATACATGAGTTTGTAAATCTTAAATTAATAAATGAAGTCCTAGATATTATAAACACAGTGCAAAGGCAATCATGAAGGTGTTCATGATGTGAGATGTCTATTGCATGCAAATGTGTTAATATCTAAATATCCCTAGTCATAGAATTAACAAGATAGGACATTGTTAATTCGGACAGACTAGCACATGTTATGCTTCTTAAATGGTTCAAGCAGTGGCTTTTATAACTGTGATTATGGAAGATAATCGAAGCTAACATGTGGATGCTTGTTTGAAGAATAAGTTCATTGGAGACATGCAAAGAGAATCCTCACATGGATATTAAATCTATGTCAATGAGGAATCTCTTCATAGCGGTTGTGCAAGTATCCTTAGACTTAAGATCACCAAAGTTATCTTAAGTAGCAAGTGGTATACTTTGACTCCATAACTGATTACTTCCAACTGGGAGTGAACATAGTTAGGAGATTAGGTATATCATAACCTACTTGAAGATAGTTGAGTGATTGACAAAGGATTCACCATCCCAGATTTAAAAAGGGAAGTTATCTCGCATGATTCTATAATTACCTTGTTCAGAGAATCTCTGGCCACAGTAAAATGCCAAGATGGATAGAGATCCATGGAGGGCATTTTGGGAACAATGGTTAAATTAATAAAACATGCATAATTACATTTATATGAATTGACAGAAATTCATACTCAGAATCTAATTGAGATAAGAGTGGTGAAAGGAGTAATTGCATGGTAACTGTTTCTATGGAAGGGTATAGTCAAACCACATGACTTTCTTGACATTTGGGTAGTCATGATGCCTAGCTAGAGGCCAATCATGACTTGTATAATGATGTATCAAAAAAATCAATGGGGATTGATAAAATGATTTGAAGGAGTTTAAATCATATGAGTTTTGGATAGAACTCACAATTACATATTATACTACCAACATGGACAGGAACCCAATAGGTCACATACATAAAGAGAAAAGGATAAAATGTTAAAATGACAAGGATAATAATATTTGATATTATTATGAGGGTAGAGAAGTGAATAAGATAATAATTAATTAAAGAGTTTAATTAATTATGATCAAGTAAAATTGTTCGCGAAACTTTTGAGAAATGTTTTGTAAATTAGACCTAATTGAAATAATATATTTCATAATTAAATATTATTGTCTTATAAGTGTTATAGGACTAATATAATAATTAATAAGTCCATTGGAGAAGTTATAAAGGGGTTAGAGGAATGGAGCTAGTGTGGAAGCCCTTCTATAGAGGGCCACACGCCAACTCCATACAGAAGGCCTTAATGACCTATTTCTTGGACCAAATTAATTTATATATGTTACATAAGTGTTATGGAACCTACATATTTAATTTGGTTGGATTTGGAATCCATTTGGATTTTTAAATCCAATTAGTTGCACAAAAGGGCCTAGTTTTTGGGTTTTGTGCATAGTCTTTTATGAAAAGGTTTAATTTGGATTTAATTAAGCCCAAATGATTATAATTAATTCCAGAGGCCCAATTAATAATTCTCCAGAAATTTTAAAGAGCCTAATCTCATTAGAAGTTGGAATTTTAACCTGACTATAAAAGTCCAACTAATGAGGAATTAGGTTTAAGTGATAAAACACACAAGAAAGTCTTTTATTCTAACTCTCTCTCCCTTTTGCGCCAACTCCTAAGCTAGCTATAGGGAATTTCGGCCAGCCCTAGTTACAAATCAATTAGTTGGTTCAATTTATCCTTCTCTAGTGTGGATTACTTATTGGAGGTGTTCGATTTTGGACACTATGGTTTGTGATAACCCGGTGCCAGTGCGAAGTAAAATCAATTATTCAACAAAAATCAAAGGTGATTTTTTTTATTCTCATATAGTTATATTATATATTCATGGCAAGATCAGTAATATTGGTTAAAAAATTTTAAATTCCGCTTATGTATAAGATGTATGTAATCGATAAATTACAACAATTGCTTACTCAAAGGAAACTATTTGCTGAATCAAATATAGGAAGATCCAACTTCCACAAACTTCTAGAGCCAAGCCTGCTAGAATGTCCTAGACTTGCTCTTAATCAAATTGTTATTGGCAACATAAAAGACAAGGTATTCCTTTCTCTTGCTCCTTCAAAGTTAAGTAGATGCTATAGATGTTGATTCATCAAATTTGAAAATATATACTATAAGAGATGTTGAGGCTAGAATTAGAAATTCTCGACTTGTGCATGAAGGTGTCTCCTTAAATATAAGGTCATATAAATGATCAATGTCGATCCTTTGTAAAAGTTTCATTTTGATCTGGAAATAATTTGTTAAGATAAAGTAATTTCTAGTCATCATTATGTGCTATCAAGAAAAGAGTTGAAAACACAACAATTATGCATTTATTTATTTATTTTTGCTATAAACTCTTTTCATTGGATATCTCAATTAAGGAAAATAAATTCATTTTTGCAAAAATTAAAGTTTGTATAGACATCAATATTATAGTAGATAAATGAATGAAGTGAAACTTCTCTCATGTCTGATTTTTATTTTTATTTTTTTCTTATTTCTTGTCCAATAAGCTGGACTGCTCAAGAAGAGTTTACTAGGAATTAACTTAATTGTCCAAAATTTGGTGAAATGCTGATTATAAATAATTAAATTCAAGAATTAATCATAAATACTTTTTTCACTACTCATTTTAGAGGTTTGATGTTAGTTGCTTGAATCTTTGATTGATCGGGTGGATTTAATTAGTCATTGATAAGTCCTTTTCTTGTGTTGCTGAGAGCCAAAGGGGAGACTTTTGAAGAAGTGAGTATACTCTCCCTTTGAATTATTGTAGTTTGGTGCATTTTAAACATGTACAGTATGGACTTCTTTGACATGTATATTGGTTTCCATTATGAAGCTTTATTTACTGTGTATAATGAATGCTTGATTGTGATTTTACAGCATGATGATATCATGCTATATGATCTTGCAATTATGGAAAGTTGTGGCTGGGGTGATCTTAGAACAGCTGAAGAGATTTCTTCTAGTGATAACATTCAATGCGACAATGCCTTTGGTATCTATCCATTTTATATTGAAAAAGGTATAATACTGAATTAAGAATGTGGGGATGCCCTTTAAGATAAAAGTAAATGTAACTCAAATGGATTATTTTTGTAGGTTATGTAAAGTCTGAAGCTAGTGGTTTTGAGTTTTTGGCACCAACCACATGCAAAAATGTTTTACGGGTATTACGTGCCATGCAACTTTGAAAGCCTGGTGTGTCTTGTAGTTTTGCTTGGTCTTTCTGCTCTTTATCTCATTTCCTTCTTTTTGGTGTTACTATTTATTCTTTATGCTATATGTATAATGTCATCTTGTCTTTTTGATATTTTTGTGGTTTGTTGTAGTACTACTGGAAGGTAGCCCAGTTGTTGGTAAAACAACTTTGATTACTACATTGGGGAAGTATTTTGGGCATAAGTTTGTGCGTATTAACTTATCTGAGAAGGTAAGTGATTCCTAATCACTTGTTGATGATTACATGCTATAATTTTTTCTTGTTATACTTTTCCTTGTAGCATATTTGGTTGAAATACTTTGTGATGGCTTGTGGTGCAGACTGATTTGATGGATTTGTTGGGGTCTTACTTACCGGTTGAAAGTGATGATTGAATGAAATTTGCGTGGTCTGATGGAATCTTGCTATAGGTAAGAATTTCTTATTATGAGGCTCTTGGAATGTTTTTTTGACAATGATTTCATATTTTCAAATAACTTCTTTGCAAGCTTTAAAGGAGGGTTGCTGGGGTTTGCTAGATGAATTGAATCTTGCTCCATAATATGTCTTACAGGTATTTATTGTTAATGAGTGACTAGCAATGATGAGTTAGCTTATATGCAATATAAAGACAATTTCCTTTTAGTTGTATTGCATTTCCATGATTTATATTAATACAGTGACGCATAAGTTCTTACTGCTCTTTTATTATTTTTTTATATTTAAAAGGACATGCCTGATGTCACTAGGACCATAATTTTTATATTTAAACCACCTCTACAGTTCGCCTTAATTCACAAGTTTATGATTTTGGAATAAATGCTCACTTTATTTGGTTATTTATATAAAGTAGATTGATTATGATAGGCTAGCAACTCCTTGCATATAAGGAGAGTTTTAGGAGAGGATTAAGATTAGGATTTAAAGGGAAACGTAGAGACCCGCCTGGGTCTAATGGTCTTAGTGCCTGGTGGGTTTTGAGATCCTAGTGTAAGGGGAATGATACTGGCTGCCTAGTATGCCAGAGAGAATAATTTTCCTTATCTTGGGATTTTCTTGGGCATGCAAATTTCTATTATTAAGTTTACGAGATCTGTAAGTGATTTCTTCTTTATATGATGCTTCATTTTACATCATTATAGTCCTAATATAATCACTTTTTTTTAGATTTTGACTTCGATGTGGACCTGCATGATTCAAACAAAATTGCTACATCGATGGATGTCTTGTAAAATCATCTATCAAAAGGTATATATCCTACTTTTTCATATTTTCGCAATTCATATAAATTTATTTGGTTTAAAGTGTTCATTTAACTAGTAATAGGCATTATAACTTTAGAGACAAGCCCTTTTTTACTTCCATGTAGTATCAATCGAAACCTAGATGAACATTTGGTTAGATGTTTAAGATCAACACTTGGAATAGTGTGGTTTTGTAATGTATTATTTATATGTATTTTGCGTAAAAAAATAATAATTAAAAAATTATAATATTTTTAGTGACAGAATGGTGATGAATATTGCATCATAAATTTTTTTATAATACTGCCTAAATTTAGCAATTGAATTACTAATCCATTGCTAAAATTAGTAATGAAACTGTCAATTCCATTACGAAAAATAGCAACAAAAATTAATTGTCGTTGCTAATTTTAACCAGGTAACTGCATTCTATAGTTGTTGGATTTTGCAATGAATTTGAAATTTTGTTGCTAAATTTAGCAACGAAACAAAGATTCGGTTGCTAAAAATATGAATCGTCAAAATTGCAACCGAATTTTCTGTTGCTATTTTTGGTTGCTAATTTTCTTTGTTATTTTTTAATTTTCTTGTAGTGACATCTTGCTCTAATACGATCTATAATAGCCCAGATCGCCCACTTACAGATATTGTCCGCTTTGGGTGGACCCTAGGTAGAACCACTTTACACCAACTTTCACACCTGTACAATTTTGTTTTTGGGAAACCAACTCACCTAAAATGCATATACAAAGAAGAGACATCCACACCCTTATAAGGCATGCTTCCTTCTTCTCTCTAACCAATGTGGGATATCATAGTGACAAATGCTAATACTACACTTTGGGAGCATCCAGTCCATTCATATTTGCAAATTAATGATAGCCTCCAACTCAAATGTCACCAAAAACTATTTTTTCCAATCACAAGCTATAAAAAGGACTTCTAAGAATATAAATAAATGGATTTAGTAAAGATGGTTATTAACCTTTTATCTCTATTAGTAATGCTTATAGTTAAGTAATTATAGAAAAAGAAACTCCTAATGAGGTCTCTATACTGCCTTCAATATCTTATATAAATCTCAGTGAAAAGTTACACATATTTACAAAATTAGTTTTAGTCAAACTCTCACTTTGGCGAAGTGAACTCATGGAAAAGAATAACCCAATCAATACTAGATATGAAGCCAATGGAAAATACTGTAAAGTAAATGTTGGGTTAGAGGTTGAGGTGATTAATCTATGCAATGGAAGGTAGAATAAATTAATAATATAATAAACATGAGAATTTTGTATCCATTTAAATTAACATTGGCAAATAATGCCAAAAAAAGTTTAAAAAACTATTTTGGTAACAAGTAGTTAATTTTACAAATAGATCCTGGTCAATTAATTATACCAGTATGCTCAAGGATGAAATATAGCATTTGGTACACATTTGACATTTGCATAATTTCCACATTGTAAGTTTTATTAATGCACAAATAAATTCCAAAAACACATTATCAAGAGAAATGCTTATTTGAATTGCACTCACAGCTATGTTCTCAAGGCCTCCTATTTGTGATGGATGGGTCATATCTTGGCTGACAGAAATAATGTAATGTCTATGTAAGAGATGAATTGCATATTTCACATGCATAGAAAAAAAGGAAAAATTGGTCAGTAAATTATTGTCAATTCTAGAGAAGAGATGACCTCTTTATTCATTATTAGTAAATGCAACAAAAATATATCCAAGTGAAAATCAAATATAAGATTTTCAATTCTAGAGAAGAGATGACCACCATTCTGAAAAGTAGGCAAGCAGATCAACATATAGCCCATGAGAAGTCCAAATACACACATGTATTGCTTCACACGTAGCCCTACATGCATATCTAAAAATAGCAGTAGAAAAAAAATTTTAAAAAATAATAAGTATGAATACCAGTAAAATTGCCTAAATCTAAACACTGCTGACATCAGCAAAATAGAAAGCAGGTTTATTTAATAGGATGTCTATTTACTACTTTCCTGCATATTTAAGCTTTATAGATTGAAGATTCTTATTGTTCTTTGCATAATGACTATACAATTGATTATATTTGTCTATTAGAAATAACAAGAAATATCATCAAAATAAAGATAACTACTCTATAGGACCTGCATAATATGCACAAAAGGAAAACAAAAAAATTGAAATTAGATTTCACTTAGAATATGCATTTATCATGTACATCCAAACAATTGAATAGCAAATATCATGTGCCATCGATTTTAAATGTCATTTACTAAAAATGTGCACACTATACATATCAATATACCCTTCCAAACCTAGGTATCCCTTACATTAGTTTCAAAAATCAACCTGAGATTATATAATAAATGCACTAGCAAATGTATAAAACCTCACCTGCTTGAATTATCATGTCCACGCTTGTAGCAATGACACATTAGAGTCCACTTTGAAACCCACTAGGACATACAAAATATGAATAAAGTCATAAATATAGACTTATTAGTTAACTGAAATACAATCCAGCGAACTTAACAATTGTGGATCATGTGATAGTATATATAGAGAGTGTATGTAGATAATATATATAGAGAGTGGCTCATTAAATGTTCTAATAAATACTTTTTTTCAAAATTCAGGGACGACCCTATGTAAAGAATAATTATAGCACTTACCTTTGTATAATTTACTAAAACAGGATCTCCACTGAGATAAATATGGCCATATTATCATGTCTCTTTTCACTAGCATATCACCCTTACATGCAATTGATCCAAGTATAACTCAAATGGATAGAAATTTCTTCATCACCCAACATGCTTTTTTATCCTAGCAATATGGATATCTAAAGATGACTTCTGCCATTTATCCTATGCTGCTATCCATACACCTACAATCGCTGGTGCTTTACCGCCACAATGATTTTTCCTCACTTTCATTTCCTCTGCTGAGCAATACTTTTGACAGATGAAAGAGAAAGAAATAGTATTAATTTATATTATTTTTAATAAGTTTGAAGAAGAAAGAGAAAGATCAATCATTTTTTTACCTGAATACCCCTATCCAATGGTGCATATGGCACCATCTGGCATGCCAAGTGCACCAAAATATCATCCATATATTTTGGACATCAGACAAAAACTTATAATTTTTTCATCAGTTCGTGCAATAAAAGAAAGTTAGAATCCAAGCCCCAAGAATATTAGATTTCTTTTAAGATATATAAAAACTAAAAAGTTAATTATGTCAACAACATGTCGAATCCCAATAACTAAAATATCCTAAAATAATCCCTCTTGGTTATTGCCAAGAGCATTATTACTACTACACAATATCACCCAACAGTAAATAATAATTGAAATTTTAACAAGCTTATCATTCCACCTACATTAGACTGTTGCAGGTGAACCATAGAATAAAATAGGCTACATAAAGAAATTCAAACAATAAGAAATTCGAATAGGACATTTTGTTAACTATTTTAACCCAATAATATTCATAAGTGGTTCTTTATGAAATTCAATTACTAGCTGAGAGTAGAAAGATGAAAACCCCATGCGGTTGGTCACATATGCATATTGATTAGTATACGGATGATCGGCCTGCACATAACTACATTAAGTATAACTTTTAACATTATTAAAACAAAATCGAAGTGCCAATGAAACACCAACTCACATATGATAAGGTCTCATCTTTGCTGCTAAATAGGAAGAGAACTGTCTTATAGTTCTTGTTAACTTCTCACTGAAAGTAGCTGCAAAGAAAGTAATTAGTAAAATCACCAAGGAATATAGAAATAGGACATTTTAATTTCCACTTCCCATATAATTCAAGCTGCAAAGCCAATAATTTGAAACTAAACAAAATGCCCCTATTATTTCTGAAGAAGCTACAATGTTTCTAATCAGAAAAATATGAAAAATGCCCAAGCTTCATGTCCAAAATATATACATCAACTTCAATCCAAAGATAAGCCTTCTTTAGTTTACCTCTCAAAATTTTTATCAGAGATTTCCTAATTCAAACTACCAATTTCAAACATTTTTAAAAACTTTCTTTTTCTTCCAATAAACAGTAAGAAAATAATTAAAACTATTTAGAATAACATATAGCATAAAGTTTGTAGCAAGTTCAGACTTAATCAAAAGGATAACCTCAAAACCTAAGATAAATGAATAATCTAAGTTTATTAAAGGTCTAAGACTATTTGAAATGGCTAAATTCATCAATAATTAATGAAAAATCATAACCTTATAGCCCACTTCAACCTTGAGATTCCTAGCTACTACCTAGCAATTTTAAAACATAATTAGTAAAATCGAAGAATTATCCTCGCTAGCAATCCTGAAGAAAAGAAGATCCAAAAAACACAAGCAGCTTACCTATCATTAAGGAAAGAGAGATTTAAAGTTGTCAAAAGATATGCAAGAATAGCCATCAACTTTGTAGAATATGCAACCCCTAACACCCATAAAAAGAAAAAAATTTCACCTAAAATTTCAAATAAATTCACTTATACCAATAATTCTATTTTCTTACCGAGAGCCAGCACAATTTGAAGGAAGTAATTGGTCCGATAGCTGCATAAAATTTGATAAAAGTGAAATTAAAATCTCAAAAAAGCACCAAATTTATCTAAAGGCGCAAAAAATATTAGAAAAAGAAGAGAGATTACAAGTAAAGATTGCAGTTGAAGCGGCTATTCCACTAGGGATTGGATCGAGGAATGGTGAATCAGGAGAAAAATTCATTAACGGAAAGAGGCGGAGTTGACCAATCAACTTCTTTTAAAGCTTCGGTTAGATCTTTAGTTGTTATAGTTCCCTAATCCATACCTTTCTTGCCCCAAAAATTGGCGCCGATTTTAGATCATGGAATATGAGAAAAAGAATGAATTAAAAGCTATGTTTTTATACGCATCAATGCTCGTCTGACCTTCCTTCCAAGTGGGTTTCAAAAGCTCCTAAATAAACTCCACAAGAAAAAATTTAAATGCACGAATCCCCTTGAATTCTTTGCTTGTCTTGCCTTCATCAGTGTTGTCATCTCTTAGGTGCCAGCTTCGAAGAGGAAAGGGAAAGTGTGAGTGCCTGAGGTTCATAAAATAATGAAGAAGAGAAAAATTTTCGGCTGCAATAAAAGGGCAAAAATGAAGTATTTATGCCTAGGATCAAAATAAAAATTGCAACGAAATTTTATTTCGGTTGTTAAAATAGAAATAAAATGTTATTTCGGTTACTATTTTAGCAATGAAAAATACATTATGTTGCTATTTTAGCAATTGAAATTATATTCCATTACTATTTTAACAACTGCAAAAATATTTCATTGCTATTTTAGCAAATAATGAAATACCAAAGGAATATGATTTTCTTTGCTATTTTAGCAATGAAAAACTAATTATGTTGCTATATTAGCAATAAAATAAATTATTGTTGCCATTTTAAAATCGAATTGTTTTAAGGTTAGTTATTTAGCAACGGAATTATTTTTTGTTTCTAATTTAGCTACTAAAATTGAATTTCGTTGCTACTTTATCAATAGAAAAAAAATTGTTGCTAAATAAACAACCTTAAAGCAATTCGGTTTTGAAATAGCGACGAAAATATTTTCCATTGCTAAATTAGCAATGAAATTTGCTTTTTGATGCTAATTTTTATTCCAAAATTTTTTCATTATCTGCTGGCGCCTTGTTTAATAATGGTATAATTATTTTGTTGTTATATTTTGATGCCAAAAATTTCCTTCATTTTTAGCGACGGAAGATAACCAATTTTATTTTTATGGCTAAACCTAAAAGCTTTAACCAAAAATAGCAACAAAATTTAATTTTCGTTGCTAAATTAGCAATGGAAACTTTTTCGTTGTTATTTAGACATTTTCTTATAGTGACTAAAATTAATTTGGTTCAGTTTTATTTTTTATTTTGTGTTCGGTTCTGCACAGCCCTACACACATATATGTAAATTTAGAATTTCCTTCTTTGTTACACTAGAACATAGTATGGACATGAATCAATCCCTAACTCATCTCATGGCACAATGCTCAAACTTTAAAACATGGAAGAGATGGAAAAAAAAGCTTGATTAACAAATAAACTTATCTTGATTAGCCTTAGTTTATGCTTACTCCAACCTTCTTTCCTTAATATTCTTATGGTTATGATTGTGTCTTCGTTTGGTGAGAAAAAGAGAAGAAGAAATCTGACTTCAATCCAGCTAACTCATATCTCCACCTTTAAGAATCCTCTTCACCATCCTAGAATGGCTACATGTTGACTTTTTATTCATTGGCACTTTAATCTTTATGTATTTATGATTTTACCCCACATATTTCTTTCATTCACACATTAGCATGTGCCCTCATCTCATTTACATATTAACCTATTTTCTATTCATGTATACATTTGCATCTCAAATTAACTTAGTTATAAAAATAACCCTTAACTTTTAAACTCTTCTCATTTATATCACTTAACTATTTTCTAACTTGCTTAATCTATAATATTATTTCTCTAATCCACCTTAAGTATGCAATTATACTAGGAGTGTATATTTTAGGAGCTTACAAGTTTACATCATTTAATCTTATCTCCATCATTATGAATAATTATGTTCAAGTGTTTTAAGACTGTAAGTTGAAATCAGCTATTATTCTGAAATTCAATTAAAGCAATTGCATAAATTCTTTGGTAAACAAAAGTAGTTTTTTGCAGTGGAGGGAGGTTTTCACCAATTTGCATCTCTCCTTTTCATCAAAAAGAAGAACTAACATCGAATGTTATTTCCTTTAAAAAACAATGATGATTGTTTAAACTCCATCGTCGAAAAAATACACCAGTACTGCACACTTTCTTAGTCAACATAATCACTGTTGTTATTGATTCACCGGCCAATTTTAATATTTATAAATCAATTCATCAAGAACCAATAAGATCTATAACAATTTATTACTCAACAACATAAAATCAATTAGAGAAAAAAAGACTAACCTTTTCTCCGAAACATAACTGTTAGGAAAGCCAGCTGTTTGAGCTACAAAGTTTAAAAAAATTAACCAAACACTTACAATGGAGCTAGTAGTATACAAATAGCCATCAGCTCCTTTAAACACTCACTCAATAGTTTATTAAAGCATAGAGATCCAATGAATAATAATGTAATAGTGCATGTATCTAATGATATTTTTTCTTTTTCTTTTTAAATAAAAAATATCATTATTTTACTCAATATTTTAAAATTTAATTTAATTTTTATTCGTAAATAAAATTTAAGAACTCAATCAAACAAAATAAAAGTTTGAACAAGATATTTGAAACCAGAAAAGTGAGGGACTTCGATTGAAATTTTTTCTAAAAATAAAATAGAAAAACTATTGAATGTTCTATTGAGCTTCCGCTCCTCTAAATCTATAAATGGATAAGAATATAAATAGTTTATTACCTTCTTTCTAAAACACAGAAATGGCAACTACTTCACCGACCCCTTCTTCTACAATTTTTTCAACTTCTAAATCTCCAAAATATGCCATCAAAACCACAAGCCCTGGCCAATTGACTCTAACAAGGAGACATATTTTGAAAGGACTAGCATTGTCATTGTCTCCTCCTCTATTTCTGATCAAAGAAACTCCAATTTCTGAAGCTAGAGTGGTTGAGGTTGCATCTTACTTGCCTCCCCTTTCTTATCCTTCCTTTGTCATCTTTAAAGCCGCTTCTAGAGATACCCCTGCTCTTCATGTAGGTTCTTTTTATTTCTCTCTTAATCCTTCTTCGTTGATTTTCTTTCAATGTGATGAAATTCACGAGGTTAGATCTCGTTTTCTTGCTGGCCACATACAAGCATCCTAATAGTATGCATTTTTTTATGATTTCTACAGCTTTAATTCAACAAAAGTGTGCTCGGGAGTAAAATTAGGGTTTTTATCCCAACAATGAACTTGAAATTGGAATGAAGAATTTGAATGGAAAATTTTAATTACTTTCTGATGAAATTTTAAATTTAGTTTAATTTCAGGGAATGTGCAGCCTTACCAGTTTGCACTTCCTGGAAGTTGGAAGCAAACGAGGGTAGCAAATATATTATCTGGGAATTACTGCCAGCCAAAGTGTGCAGAACCATAAGTTGAGGTGAATTTTGAGGGTGAAAAGCAGTGAAAAGTATAGGTTATGGCTTCTCCATTGATACGCTTGACAAACAAACCTGGTAAATCCATTGAAGACATTGGAAGCCCTGAGAAACTCATTGCGTCTCTTAGCCCTTTTGTTACTGGAAATTCCTATGATCATGATGAGGTTTTAGAAACTTCCATTGAAAAGCTCGGTGATCAAATGGTATTACTTTGTCATTAAATTTCCTCATGCTACTTTTCAATTATTGTGGGCGTTCCAATCTGGGTTGCTTTTATGATATTAATGGTCATTTTCACTTGAGTCAGACATACAATTTTAAATATACAATTAGGTTGTGCAAGAACACAGTATAAGCCGTCAAACTAGAAACTACAAGAAAATTCACATTGTCCTCTCTAAACGGCAAATTTTCGATGCTAAATACTATTAGGACTTAGTGACAACTTAGTCCTCACTAAAAGTTACTGAAACCACATTTTGTGTGTACTTGTTTGTTGTGAAATTGGTAAATGCCTTTAATTTCTCAATGCTACTTGGTGACAACTTAGCTCTCGCTATTGTTATTGCCGATTTCTTGTTGTCCTTAAAATTATGAACAGTAATTTTGATGCGATGTTTTGCTATTATTTGTTGTCCTTGCAAAATTTAAGAAATAATTTTTTTTGTCATTGAGTCGTTAATTATAATTTTACTATTTTCTTTAAAATTTTGAATTTACTATTTAGTGCCGAAAATGTTTTGCTAAATCATTGCTAATTGTACATTTAATTTAAAAATAAATAATAATAATTTTTGGACTGTAATTTTTAATAATCTACTGAGTATCACTGATATATATATATATATATATATATATAACTTAAATTGAAATGGAAATACAAAATATACAAAAAAAAAGGATTGTTTACAATATGCATTATTGATATTCATCATTGTTACATGTATCACCATTGTCTTTTTTTTCCCCATCCAACAAGCTTTTAAAAGTTCAGTTAACTATTTATATTCCGTGTGGTTGAATAAAAATCATTCAACGAAGGTTTGATTATGTTTGTTAAATTACAATGTCTGCAGTATTATAAGTATGTGCTTGAGACACCATATGCTCTTACTGGGATGCACACTCTTGCAAAGGCAACAGCAAAGGGAAGCACAGTTGTGTTGTTTGTTGCTAGTGCAAATGATAAGCAGTGGCAATCATCATAGAAAATTATAAAAATGATTATTGATTCCTTTCGATTGTAGATATTTACTTTAAGGTATGAGGTTATATGTGATTGATGTAGTTTTCTTTGACATATTAATTCTTGTTGAGGATATATGCTATCACTTCCCAAAATTTCTTTCTCCTTTCTGTGTTTACAGTATTACGATTTGTTTCTTCTTCTTCTTCTATTTTTTTCCCTTGCAGGAAATATGTCATTTTGATGTTTGCTTACAGTTTACTAATGTAAAGAATTTTAAATTTTATGTAGCCCAATGGGATGAGATTTTTTATTTGTCTACTCACTTTTGAGCTTAGACGTTTACTTTACTGCAATAGTTTTTTACAAGGTGGTAAAGAATTCTATTTTGGTCTGTTTACTGATATCCAAAAGATCACATGCTGATATGGAAGTGTGCAATTAATTAAAGAGAGTTAATGTTGAATTTATGATTAAATTCTAAATGTTTTTACAGGAAAATAACTAGGTACACGTGTACAATCCAACTAATTATATCAATTAAAAAAATGTATTTACCTCTTACAGTACAAAAACTGAAATAGCAAAAGCAAATGGTTTTATTTATGTTACTGGTGCGATTTTTCACCATAGAAAATCATTGCAAGATAATAACAACTATTTTACAGCCTAAAAACTCTTTGCAAATCATGAGTATATGAGAAGGGAAAAAATATTTAATTCCTTTTAGGGAGAGCATATGAAACTCCAGTAACCTTAAATTTGATTTCTAATCCCAATATATAAAAGTATATTAGAGTTTTGTTTTTCCTAAGTATAATTCCAATTTTTTTTGAAATAGAACAAATTACATTTAGTTAGATAAAAATATTTATTTTTTTATTTAATTATAACTCTTCCAATATAGAGTTATGCACATATCCAAACTATATCATTTCTCGCTCGTACATAATAGAACAATTTTCAATCATAATCTTCCGTAATAATAGCAAATAGACCATGCGACTAGCATATCTCGAGAGCAATATAGCATTTTGAAAAACAAAAAACTCTTTTTCATGTATGCCTAACTTTAAATTACCTTCTCACATTTACTATTTTAAATCATGATCTCATAAAATAATTTTCTTGTTTACTATTATGTCTGTACCTATAGAAATTATAATAGGTATGTTGGTGAACTGCAAATCCATTGAATGTAATCTAAAGATTATCTTCCCATCTTATTATATTATATGCAATCTATCATGACCCAGTTTGCTTTTCTAGCTAGATTTATCCAGCCGAATTCTTCTTATGATATCTTTGAGACTAACTAAGATAGCCACACTAGACCATAATCTAGTGATAAGTTAAGGGTCCTAAGAGTTGAACTCAATTAGGATCTCACACTAGGAATACTTGAGATTGATTTCATCAAAATTCCCATCATTTTGTCGACATAAGCACATATGGTATGAAACATGTGTCATGGTATTTTTTCCTTCCCTTAAAGGAGCTTATCTCTCACTATATACACACACACTCACAATGTAGAAGTATTAGATTGCGATGCATCAAAACATCCAACTTTAGTCTGCTTACATAAAGATTATTTCTGGATTTTTGGAAAAAATGTGATAGTAACATTTAACTTATCATTGGATTGCACTTATTCCTATTTTGGATCTTAACCCATAGCAAGCAACCACATGCATATCTTTATCTAGGATCTTAATAGGAATAATCTTGTAATTTTTGCAAAATGGACTTTTATTTTGAACGGACTCTCAAGTTTCATTATATGTTCAAAAATTGGCTCATCTTAGTTTTTGTAAATTTATTAGCAAAACTAAGGTGTAAATGCTCGTGTGACTGGGCTACTTCTATATCTGACATGCTCAACCTCATATTTGATAATAGTAAATGTTCACACATTAAACATTTACACTCATGTAATGCCTATAATTAACTTTATTATTAAGCGATTACATAAAATAGATAGTACTAATCAAATTCTACACAAGCGCTAGGATCTAATGTGTCTCGCAAACACATCTCTCATTACAAGTTTTGTCAATGGGTTTTTCTAAGGCTGCTACTCTTAAATAGTCAATGAACCACTTTAGCCAAATTTATTTTGTACTGTAGCTGAGGAAGTGACAAATTTAGCTTCCATCAATGATAGGGTTATGCAAGTTCTTTTCTTACTACTCTACGAGATGACATCCTTGCCAAACAATAATATGTAAGCTTAGGTACATTTCCTCTTATCCACATCTCATCCCTTACCAGCATCTGTATATCCTTTAAATTATAAATCTTTGCCTTGATAATAGAGAGAATAGCCTGCGGTAACATAAAGGTATCAAAATATCCTTTTGACTGCTTTCTAATATGCTTTGCATGAGTTAGATTGATAGCTACTCACTGTGCCCACTATATAGCATATATAAGATTTTATACAAAACATCGCATACATAAGACTACCTACGACACTAACATATGAAATATTCTTCATACATTCCATTTCTTTTAGCATTTTAGGACACATACTTTTTGTAACACCCTTAATATTACAGTCTTGCAGATTTAAGTGATTAAGCCAAAATTTTTTTTCCTTAAAATCATATATTAAATTAATCAATTCCTTATTTACCAATTCTTATCCACTATCCATGCTTACAATTACAACTTGTCACTGATCTATAACTGTCCAATTTTACTGTTTATTTTACAAAAATTCGGCAATGTAACTACTATAAACTTGCCTACCCAACCTGCAATTCAAATAATTCACAGCCCCTCAAGGGCACAATAGTTCATAAATAGAATGTATACATTCACTCATTCATTCTCATTTCCATTTCAAAACCTAATCATTCAATCCACTTCCTGACAATATACTTATTTACATAAATACAAAATTGTTTAATTACAAACCATCTCTTTTACTTGAACTTGTAGAATAAATACATGCCAAGACATGAAATAATCCCTAATTCTTTTTGCCTTCAAAATTGCTCCTCTGTGTACTACTCCTCCACACATTTTTCAGAACATACATGTAGTAAATACTATATATTGAACATTAAATATGAGTAGTGGTGGCTAAACAATCAAAGTATTTCCCAATCAAGTATAATTACATTGATTATGCAAAATTCATAAATTTTCTATCAAAAATACATTTATCAATGTTCTTAAAATTCATTTCAATTTGATATCAATATTTTGATAAACTTTTCAATTTAGTCATTAATTTTTTATTTAATTAAAAAATTACCCTTTTATAGTTTAATTATGAAAATGTCACTAGTTTACTTATTTTCACTTTTCATTCATTTTTTGGCATGCAAAATTACCAATTGATCCTTGTTTTAACTTTTTCATGCAAAATTACATTTTTTCCTTCCAATTTATAAAAATTCAATTTTAGACAATACAATCACTAAATTACCATTTTAGCCTTTTCTTCCATTTCTTTATCACTTTTACTCATTAAATTTAATATTTTAGGAAATTACCATTTTACCCGTAAACATTTCATTTCTTTTCAATTAGATCTTTTTTTCATTCTAAACTTCATTTTTATCTTTCTTTATGCACTTTTAACTTATTTTTACATTTATTTTCTTAGTACAATCTTGGCAGAAATCTTTAGATCGAATATGATGTGGATCCCATAGGGCCACAGTATAGATTAAGAAATTATTTCAAGTGACCATTTCTCACATAACAAAATACATAACATATCAGATGCTATGGGAGATCAGTGATCCTACCATAGCAAAGCAAGTTGTCATGACTTGTACCGTGGTATAGGTATTTTTATGGCTAGCCAATTATATCTGGAGCTAGATTTTGACCACCTGACCACTACTAAGGTAAAATTCACTTATATTTCACTTCACTTTTCATATTTTTGACAATTTTGTAACTTTGTCATTACAATAGATATTCCAACCAACTTTTTCATTACTTTTACATAGTTTGTAAATTATTTTACTATAATTCACCATTTTCCACTTAATTAATGAATTATTTCACAATAATTCCATAAATACACTGTATACATAATCAAATTCTTTTCTAAAAAATTCTTAAATAATTTTCATAAATTCAACAAAAGTTAATGGACACATTATTCCATTACTAGGTTTACTTTATAGTATAAATCATCAAATATACATAAAATATACTTAAATTTTCTTTAGGAAACCATTCGGCCATCAAAGTTTGTTCACCTCACACATTCATTTAAATCAAATTAAGCTTTCCAATCTGCATATTCAAGGTTCTGAATCATTATTCAATGGTCAATTTCAACTATAGATGCATTTTCCTAATTTTTTCATATGTTACATAAAGGAAAATCATGCCAATTCAAGAGAAATAAAATGATTTAGTAGCCACTAACCTTTTTTACTAGCTTAGGCTCCTTTAGGCTTCCTTTTTCTTGCCTTTTTCCTTAGAAGCTTGCACCTTACTTGGAGAACCTATTATGGCATAATTCTTTAACATAAGAAACACTACTTTTTGTTCTCAAATACTTAAATTATCCATATAAATGAACTTTAGGCATCCTAAAATACTTGTAGGTACCCTTAAATCAATTTAAAACCATGATTTACACTTACCTCAATTTGATACCCTAAGCTTTTCAACTTGATTTCTCTTACTTTTCTTCCTCTAACCAAAGAATAAAAGCTAAAAGGATCATTTAGAAAGGTGGAATTTCATTTAATATGCTCGGATTAAGAGAAAAAACTTAAAATATTGGCTTTTGAATGAGAAAGTGGCTATGGTGGTTCAACCATAAAGGAAGAAGATGTCAGCTGAAAGGATAAAAATGGCTACCAAAAAATTTCTTTCTCACTTGGCTTTTATAGTGGCTAAATGGGTTAGGCTTTACTTTAACCCAAAGTCCACTAATTTAGGCCTAAAAGCCTAAAATCAAGCCCATTATGCCATTTTCTATAATTCTCTCACTTTCCAAATTCAAACCACTACAAAATTGATTCCATCATTCTTATCATATTTAAAATAGGCTATATCTAAAATTTTAGCCCAATCAAAGTCAGTTACTGATTCTATTCAATCAGATTGATTCAATTCAACAATTATCGGTGTCATAAAAAAATCAACATTTTATAGCCAAAATATTCTACACATCATTTTAGGCACATTTGCATTTTTGACAATTTTTAGAGCTCATTTGCTATTTTTAAAGGTTCGATTAAACCTAGGTCAACCTAGTTACTATTTAAAGCAAACCGCTTTATTTTTCCTATTTTTGACTTTTAGAGGTCTATTTAACCTCAATTTCACTTTAAATTTCAATTCCAGACTAACCATGATCAATATTTTGTGAAAGTCAAATAAAAAACTTTCACCTCCGGATGTACTTTACAGCCTACAAGCACCGTTCACCATCGAAAAATATTATTCATGGCTGATCCAATGTTTAGGCCATTACAATTCTTCCATTCTAAAGGAAATTCTATCCTTAAAATTTACCTGTATCAAAAAGCAAATGGTACTGTTGTCTCATTGTGGTTTCGGGTTCCCATATAGCTTTTTCCACATTGTGATGGTGCCATAGTACCTTCATTAGTAGAACTTGTTTATTCCTGAGTTGTCTAATCTCCTTAGCTAGGATCTTCACTAATCTTTTTTCATAGTTCATATCGACCTACACTTAGATTTCTTCTGGTGTGATCATATGGCTAGGATCAGATTTGTACATAAAGAGCATTGACAAATGGAACACATCATACATTTTCTCTAACTCCAATGGTTGCTTCAATCGATAAGCTGCAGGACCCACTCACTGAAGTATCTCGTAAGGGCTAATAAATCTTGGACTTAACTTGCCCTTCTTTCCAGATATCATAACCTTTTTCCACAAAGATACCTTTTGGAAACTCGATCTCCAACCTATAACTTTATATCTTTTCTATTTAGGACTGCATAAAATTTTTGAAGATCCATGGCTGCTTTCAATCTACCCTTGATGATTTGTACTTTTTTCTCTGAATCACGAATCAAGTCATATCCTATTAGCTTCTTTTCACTCAGTTTTGTCTAAAATAAAGGAGTTTTACATTTTCTTCCATAGAAAGCTTTAAAAGAAGCCATATTTATGCTGGATTAGTAGCTATTGTTATAGGAAAACTCTGTTAAAAACAAGTACTTTTCCCAACTGCTACCATATTCTAGCACACAACATCACAATATATCTTCTAGAACCTGAATCACCCGCTCTAACTGACCATTTTTCTGAGGGTGAAATGTTATGCTAAAGTGGAGTCTTATATCCAGAGCTTCTTGCAGACTTTTCCAAAAGTGGAAAGTAAATCTAGGATCCCTATCAGAAATGATGGATGATGATACTCTATGCAATCTCACTACTTCATCAATGTAGATTTTTGCCAGCTTAGTCAAAGGATAATCCAAATGCACTGGCAAGAAATGAGTAGATTTGTGAGTCTATCAATGATCACCTATATAGCATCATATTTTCTTTGATTGAAAGACAATCCAGTTACAAAATTCATAGTCATCCTGTCCTATTTCCACTCTTGTATCAAATTGAGATGAAGCAATCCTAAATGAACTTGGTGTTTTACTTTCGCTTGTTAACATATCACACATTTACTAACAAAGTCTGTCACATCTTTTTTCATTCCTAGCAATAAATAATAGGCTTTCAAATCCTTATACATCTTGCTACCTCCAGGATGCATGGCATAACTGCTATAGTGAGCTTCAGTAAGGATGCTTTTCTTCAGTTCTTTCTAATTTGGAGCACAGAGTCTTTTCTTATAGTAAAGGCTTCCATCCTCATTCAAGGAGTAATCTCCTTCACTGCTATCTTTTAGCCTGTTCATAATAGCCATCAATCGATCATCTTTCTTCTAGGCTACTTTCACTTGATGCATAAGGTCTGGCTTCACTTGCATTTTAGTTAATAAGGCTCTATCTGGTGCCAACCTCAAACTAATATTCACAGTCTGAAGAGCTATAAAGATTATCATCAGTTAATAACACTTATCAATCACTTATACATATTCATTTGAAAGCATTCACATTACCTAACATGAATGTCCTACTAAATGTATCAACCATTACATTAGCTTTTCTTGGATGGTAGTTAATAAAGCAATTATAATCTTTAATCAACTCCAACTAATGCCTCTATCTAAGGTTGGGCTTCTTCTAAGTAAGCATATATTTTAAACTTTTATTATCTTAATAGATGCAGTATCTTTCTATATACATATAATGCCTCCAAATCATGAAAGCAAAAATAATGGTTGCCAACTCCAGATCATGAGTAGGATAATTTTTCTTATGATTCTTAAACTTTCGGGAGGTATAAGTAATTACCTTGTCTTCCTGTATTAATACACAACCTAAATAATTTCGGAAGGCATCAATATAGATCACAAAATCCTTACCAGACTCAGGTTGAGTAAGAATAGACCTTTTTTCATCATACCTTTAGTAGATTCAAAAGAATTGTAATGGTGGAGAAGCCCTTTATAAATCTCCTATAATACCTGGTTAAAACTAGAAAGCTCCTATAATGCCCCTCAGCATACCCTAGTAGAATTATTACTAATTAATTATTAATGTCCATGTTTAATTAAGTATAAATGCATGTAGAAGGACCTAATTGAAAAGCAAAAGAGTAAGATGTGGGGTATTACTAGAAATAAAGGAAAGTTAAGGGACTAAATGGCAAGTTTTCCTTAAACATGACATTTGGACCAATTAAATGAGAAAGAGAGGGAGATATTTTGATGAAGGAGGGTCGATCATCAAGGGTCTTCAATCTTCATCTTCATCTTCATCCTCTCAAACTCTAAACTCTCTCTCTCTCTCATTTTCTCTCTCCAGAGTTCTTGGAATTTTGATAAAAAGGAACAAAGATTTACTTGGATTTTTTGGGTTAAGGTAACTTATTTCTCCTTTGATGTATGTGTTTCATTGAATAGATAGATGGGTTTTCAAAGAAGTGTCTTATGTTTTATAGAAGGAGAATCAAGCAAAAGAAAAGGGAAGGAAACTCTTCAAGGTTGAAGGAGAGGGATCTTAAATAAGGTATGGGAACTTAGATTTTATATGTGTGTATGTTTTATGATTTGTCATGAGAGAGATCTTGAGTGCCTCTCTCATGTGTTTTATGGATGATTTGAAGCTTAGAAGGGTTTAGAGTTGAAAACATGCAAGTTTGGTTGAAAATATGCAAATATGTTTTAAAGATTATTTGACTAGTGTGTACACTTTTGCTCATATCTTGAGCTATAGTTGTTTAAATGATGAAATTCTAGTTGGTATAAAAACTAGACTTGTATATCTTGATTTTGTTACAGGTCCTATTGAAATGATTTTTGATGTTTTGAAAACTGGAAACTTAGGCCCACAACTTTGTTGAAGGCTATTTTTGATGAAATTGTTGTTTTACAGGTCAAAAATTGGTATAGAAGTCAAGACTAGAAATTGGTCTCGAGGTGGTTTGGGGCTCACGATTACCATGAATTTCATAGTAACCGTGAGGTGCCTAAATCTTTAGTCCTGACCAAAAGTATTCTATGGATCACGGTTACTAAGGTTTCATGGTAACCGTTAGTATTTCTTCACGGTTACTACCCTAGGCTTAGTAACCGTGAGGAAATGAACTTTTGGTCCAGAAACAAAACTCATACTTTCTCACGGTTTCTAAGAATATTGGTAGTAACCGTGACCCTTATTACAAGTCTTGGCTCACGGTTACTAGGAATTTTTAGTAACCGTGACACTCCCCTGTATTTTGAAAACTGTATTCTCTTTGATTTCTTTTATGGTACAGACTTGTCTAAGCCCTTTCTAAGCTTATAAATCATCCTAAATTACAGTCATATGGCTAAATATAACTCCATAAATGCCAGGCTTGCTTATTAATTAAAAGGTGAGTTTCTATTACTCAACATAGAAACATACATGAGTTTACTTCAAAGAAATTACAGTATATGATTCTTAATTATGCTATAAAGTTGAGAATGCATAATATTATAGCAATTGGCATTTGTTAATGCGATATTAAATTATAGTGATGAAAATTTATGATATATGAAATATGATATGTTATGCCTGCATTTAAGAACTTGGTTGTGGATAGATAGGCATGCCTATAGGGTTCCCATCGCAGCTACTTCTGTTTCACTCTCATGAGTCTTCTATTTGACTCTTATGAGTCTTCTGTTTGTCTCTACATGAGACTTCTGTTTAGATACCTTCAGGTATCCTTCTGATTTGATACCTTCGGGTATCCATTGCACCCGTTATCCACACCCACAAGATTATACGCATGCCATTTATGCAAATAATGATATGCATATATAGTATGAAATATGTTACTGTTCTAATTAAAGGATATAGTTATATCTTTATTAATCCAGATAATACATTGTATATTATTGTTGTTGTATGCTTTTTGTTAACTACTGCAAGTAATTAGCAGTATGTTATTAGTTGTTCCCCACTAAGCTTTTTAGCTTAGCACGGGTGTTTATCCGTGTAGGTTTGCAAGGTAGAAATTTTGTTCAGGGACAAAGCAAACAATCTCCCAAGCCAACATCAGATTAGAAGTAGCATTTTGATGTATGAAATAACTTTTGCATCTCTTTTGATTTCATCCAATGTACTTGTATTTAAAGGCATGTAATTATAAAGTTATGTAAAGAATGATCATCAACATGTGACATTATGAATGTATGCATACTCATATATGCATCATTAAGAAATAAGTCATAGGATTAATAGGATTAATGAATGTAATTAGTAACAGTAATCAGGATTATCTAGTATAGTCATTACATTTTTTGTATCAAAGCGCCTTGGTTTAGGCAGTTCTGGCCAATAGGAATTTCAAGAGTTATAGATATAGAATTTTGTTGATGTACCTATTGTTTTAGGCGACATTGGGGCACTTATAGAATGCTCACAGGTGGTTGCTTCAGATGTGGCAGCACGGAGCATTTTATAGCCAATTGTCCTATGCTACAGGATCAAGCCTCGAGTCAACAGAGTAACCGAGGAGCTTCTAATGTACCCTCTTCAGGTAGAGGTTGTGATAGAGGCAGATGTGGATCGAGCCAATTTAGAGCCCAGTCCATGAATGTTTTTGAGACTGTGGATTGACCTTTTGCTCCGACGCCTCCTATTCGAGATTATGCTATGAAAGGTCGAGAAGATGCTGATGCTCCTGAGGTCATAGCTGGTACATTCTCCCTCTTTGATACTGATGTGCATGTGCTTATAGACCCATGATCTACACATTCATATATTTGTAATGGGGAGATGGGTAAAAATGTATCTATTGTTGATTATATGAATTATGATATATGTATAATCAGTCCTTTGGGCCATAGTATTCATGTGAATGAAGTTTATAGAAATTTCCCTATTAGAATTCAAGAGAGAGAGTTCGCAGCTGACCTAATTGTTTTACCTTTCCATAAATTTGATGTAATCCCCTGGGTATGGATTGGTTGTCTAGATATCATGCCATAATGGACTATAAAGCTAAAATAGTACTAGTTAAGAATGATGGGGAAGCAGAGATATTGATTCAGGGTGTTAAGTCAAAACCCTTAACCAATATTATCTCTGCTATGAAAGCAAAAAGATTCCTTAGAAAAGGATGTGAAGTATATCTGGCTTTGGTTCTTGATTCTAAGAGGGAGACAGTCAATCTTCAAGATGTTTCTGTGATTAATGAGTTTTCTGATGTTTTTCCTGAGGAACTCCCGGGTTTGCCACCAGAGAGGGAAGTCGAGTTATCTATTGAGACTTTGCCTGGAACTGCTCCTATCTCTAGAGCACCTTACAGAAGGGCACCAACAGAACTAAAAGAGTTGAAGGTTCAGTTAAAAGAATTATTAGATAAAGGCTTCATTAAGCCCAGTATGTCACCTTGGGGTGCACCGGTGTTATTTGTTAAAAAGAAGGATGGCACTTTGAGAATGTGCATCGACTATAGACAGCTTAACAAAGTGACAGTGAAGAACAAGTATTCTTTACCTCGGATTGAGGATCTTTTTGATCAGTTACGGGGTGCAGGAGTGTTTTCTAAAATTGACCTGAGGTCGGGATACTATCAACTTCGGGTCAAAGACATGGATGTGTAGAAGACTGCCTTTAGAACTCGATATGGTCATTACGAATTCTTAGTAATCATTTCGGGTTGACTAATGCACCTGCAGCTTTCATGGATTTGATGAATAGGGTGTTCAGACCCTATTTAGATCAGTTTTTCATGGTGTTTATAGATGACATCGTGGTTTATTCTCGTGATGAATCGAAACATGCAGAACATTTGAGAATAGTGTTGTAGACTTTGAGAGAACAGCAGCTTTATGCCAAGTTAAGCAAATATGAGTTCTGGCTTAAAGAAGTTTATTTCCTTGGGCACGTGGTGTCTTCAGAAGGCATCAGGGTAGACCCTAAAAAGATTGAGGCTATAGTAAATAGGAGACCGCCTAGGAATGCGCCAGAAGTCCGAAGTTTCTTGGGCTTAGTCGGCTATTATAGGCGGTTTGTGAAAGGTTTTTCAGTTATTGCCTCTCCGTTCACTAAGTTACTTCGAAAAGAAGCTAGATTCAAGTGGATAGACCGTTGCCAAGCCATTTTTGATCAGTTAATGAAGATGTTAACAGAAGCTCCAGTTCTTACCCAACTAATAGCGGGTAAAGAATATGCTATGTCTAGTGATGCATCGAAAAGTGGATTGGGATGCGTGTTGATGCAAGAGGGTAAAGTAGTGGCTTATGCATCCAAACAGTTGAAGCCTCATGAACAGAATTATTCGACTCATGATTTGGAACTGGCCGCAGTTGTATTTGCTTTAAAGATATGGCGGCATTACCTTTATAGTGAGAAGTGCAGAATCTATATAGATCACAAGAGTCTTAAATACTTGCTTACTTAGCAAGATCTCAATTTAAGACAGTGCAGATGGCTAGAATTGTTCAAAGACTATGATTCTATAATCGACTACCACCCAGGAAAGGCTAATGTGATAGCTGATGCTTTGAGTTGGAAGATGATAGCAACCTTGTTACTAGGAAATTGGTAGTAACCGTGATCCTTATTACAAGTCTTGGCTCACGGTTACTAGGAATTTTTAGTAACCGTGACACTTCCCTGTATTTTGAAAATTGTATTCTCTTTGATTTCTTTTGTGGTACAGACTTGTCTATGCCCTTCCTAAGCTTATAAATCATCCTAAATTACAGTCATATGGCTAAATGTAACTCCATAAATTTCAGGCTTGCTTATTAATTAAAAGGTGAGTTTCTATTACTCAACATAGAAACATACATGAGTTTACTTCAAAGAAATTACAGTATATGATTCTTAATTATGCTATAAAGTTGAGAATGCATAATATTATAGCAATTGGCATTTGTTAATGCGATATTAAATTATAGTGATGAAAATTTATGATATATGAAATATGATATGTTATGCCTGTACTTAAGAACTTGGTTGTGGATAGATAAGCATGCCTATAGGGTTCCCATCGCAGCTGCTTCTGTTTGACTCTCATGAGTCTTCTGTTTGACTCTTATGAGTCTTCTGTTTGTCTCTACATAAGACTTTTGTTTAGATACCTTCAGGTATCCTTCTGATTTGATACCTTCAGGTATCCATTGCACCTATTATCCACACCCACAGGATTATACACAAACCATTTATGCAAATAATAATATGCATATATAGTATGAAATCTGTTACTATTCTTATTAAAGGATACCGTTATATCTTTATTAATCCAAATAATACATTATATATTATTGTTGTTGTATGCTTGTTGTTAACTACTGCAAGTAATTATAAGTATGTTATTAGTTGTTCCCCACTAAGCTTTTTAGCTTAGCACGGGTGTTTATCCGTGTAGGTTTGTAGGATAGAAATTTTGTTCAGGGACAAAGCCAATCCCAAGCGAACATCAGATTAGAAGTAGCATTTTGATGTATGAAATAACTTTTGCAACTCTTTTGATTTCATCCAATGTACTTGTATTTAAAGGCAAGTAATTATAAAGTTATTTAAAGAATGATCATCAACATGTGATAGTATGAATGTATGCATGCTCATACATGCATCATTAATAGATAAGTTACAGAATTAATAGGATTAATGAATGTGATTAGTAACAGTAATCAAGATTATCTAGTATAGTCATTACAGCTTCTCATTTATGTAATATTTTTATGTGGCTTCTACTAAAAAATTGCTTCAATCTTTGAAGGATCCACCTTTATGCCTTCTGCATATACCACATGACCTAGAAAGGATACTTTATTCAGCCAAAAATAACATTTGCTGAACTTGGCATACAATTGCTTCTCTTTTAAGGTCAGCAGAATAATCTTTAGATTCTTATCATGCTCTTCTAGTGTCTAGGAATACCCTAGGGTATCATTAATAAAGACCATCACAAACTGGTCCAAATAAAGGTGTAAAACCCTATTCATTAGATCCATGAAGGCAGCTGATGCATTTGTTAGCCCAAATGACATTACCAAGAACTCATAATGGCCATATCTAGTGCCAAAAGCAGTCTTGGGCACATCTATTTCTTTCTCTGCCATCTTGTAATAGCCCGATCTCAAATCAATCTATGAGAATACACCCACTCTTTTTAACTAATCAAACAAATTTTCAATGCTATGTAGGGGGTGTTTGTTCTTAACAGACATATTGATCAACTATTTATAGTCAATGCAAACCTAGAGTGCCTCATCTTTCTTCTTCACAAATAAGACTGGTGCTCCTCAGGGAGAAACACTAGGCCTAATAAATCCTTTGTCAAGAAGTTCCTGTAGCTAAATCTTTAATTCTTTAAATTTTAATGGTGTCATTCTATAAGGAGCAATAGAGATTGAAGCAGTGCCTGAGGAAACATCAATGGAGAATTCCACTTCCTGATCAGGTGGTAAGCCTAGTAAATCATCAGGAAACACATCAAGGAACTCTTTGATAATAGGCACTTCTGATACCTTTGGACTATCTCTTTTTTCCTCCAATGCATAACACAAGTAACCTATACACCATTTTCTAATTAGTCTTTAGTAGCTGCAGTAGATATCATATCAAATAAGAAGCCAGTTCTTACACCTGTAACTATGATTTCTCGATCTTCTTCTAGCTTTAAAGTGACCCTATTTCTTTTGTAGTCAATTGCAATTTGGTGGGCGGATAACCAATCCATCCCCAAAATCACATCAAACTTGCGAAATGGTAGTTTAATCAAATTTTCCAGGAATATATAACCCTAGGCATTAATAGGACACTATTTGTATACCTTGTTCACCACTATACTATGGCCTAGGGGATTACTCACCAAAATATCCTAGTTTAAACATGCATCTCTCATCCCTTTATCCGATGCTAAATCAGTGCTAATGTATGAATGAGTAGAACCAGGATCTATCAAAGCATATACTGAATCAGATAAAAAGAGGAATTCAACTATTCTCACATCAAGAGCATCCTTATCCTCAATGGCCCCAACTGTATATGTCTGACCCGTAACTCATCTCTATCCCTAGGATGACAGCCCAGCTAGTTTAGATGTTAAAGTGATGGGGGTAACTCTTCTACCTCGACCTCTCGATACATAAGACCCAATACAAACTATGGTGATATGGCTGAAGTAGTCTATACTATGGGACAATCTCTGATCTGATGATCCCTGGAGCCACACCTAAAACATACTCCAGTCAAATACCAACATGTCCTAGAATGGACTTTACCATAGTGATCACAGGCTACTATTGTCCCACTGTCCCTATCTTAGGGTGTATTGGTTGCTGACGCAATTGGTGCCCTACCACGGGGTGCACTGCCCTGATCTCAGCCTACATCAGCTGGTTGATGGCCCTAATGTGAGAGAGTATGCCCTAAAGCCTACATAAAAGGGATGTATTTCATATATACATACATATATATATATATATATATATATATATATATATATATATATATATATATATATATATATATATATGTTGTTAATGAAAAGCATCATTCATTTATTAATGATATGTTTAAATACATGTGTTTGTATATCTTAAATTGATAATTAAAGTCTTAGATATTATAAACACAGTGCAAAGACAATTATGAAAGTGTTCATGATATGAGATGTCTATTGCATGCAAATATGATAATATCCAAATATCCCTAGTAATAGAATTAATAAGATAGGACATTGTTAATTCGGATAGACTAGCACATGTTATGCTTCTTGAATAGTTCAAGCAGTAGTTCTCATAACTGTGATTATGGAAGATGATCAAAGCTAATAAGTAGATGCTTGTTAGAAGAACAAGTTCAATGGAGACCTGCAAAGAGAATCCTCACATGGATATTAAATCTATGTCAGTAAGGAATCTCTTCATAATGGTTGCGCAAGTTTCCTTAGACTTGACATCACCAAGGTTATCTTAAGTAACAAGTGATATACTTTGACTCCATAACTGATTACTTGGAACTGAGGGTGAATATAGTTTGAAGGTTGGGTATATTATGACCTACGTGAAGATAGTTGAGTAATCGATAAAGAATTCACAAACCCAGATTTATTAAGGCAAGTTATCTTGTATGATTCTATAATTACCTTGTTTAGAGAATCTCTGGCTAGAGTAATATGGCAAGATGGATAAGGATCCTAAAGGGCATTTTGGGAACAATGGTTAAATTAATAGAACATACATAATTAGATTTATATGAGTTGACATAAATCCATACTCAAAATCTAATTGAGATAAGAGTGGTGATAGGAGCAATTGCATGGTAACTATTTCTATAGAAGGGTATAGTCAGAACCAATTGACTTTCCTGACATTTGGATAGTCATGATGCTTAACTAGAGGCTGCTCAAGACTTGTATAATAGTGTATCATAAATATCAAAAAGGGATTGATATAATGATTTAAAGAAGTTTAAATCATATGAGTTTTTGAATAGAACTTTTAATTACATATTATACTGCTAATATGGATAGGAACCCAATAGGTCACACACGTACAGAGTAAAGGATAAAATGATAAAATGACAAGGATAATAATATTTGATATTATTATGGAATAAGATAAATAAATACGAGAATAATTAATTAAAAAGTTTAATTAATTATGCACAAGTAGAAATGTTCGCATAACTTTTTAGAAATGTTTTGTAAAATGGACCTAATTAAAATATTGTATTTTATAATTAATTATTATTCGACTATAAATGTTATAAGGATGATATAATAATTAATAGATCAATTAGAGAAATAATTAGAGGCCCAGGGACACTACAAGAAAATTTGGAAATAGCAACGAAAAAATAGCAACGGAATTGATTCTGTTGCTAAATTAGCAACGGAAAAGCAATTTCGTTGCTATTTAGCAACGAAAAATAGTTTTCGTTGCTAAAATTGGTTAAACTTTATAAATTTAGCAACGAAAAAATATTTGGTTATCTTCCATTGCTAAAAGTGGAGGGAATTTTTGGCGCCATTATTTAGCAACGAAAATTAGCAACGGAATTAGTATTCCATTGCTAATTAAGGCGGCAACAAATGATGGATAAAATTTGAGACGAAAAATAGCAACGAAATGTAATTTCTGTTGCTATTTTAGCAACGAAAAATTATTCCATTGCTAAATAGCAATGAAATGTAATTTCCATTGCTATTTTAGCAACGAAAAATTATTCCGTTGCTAAATAGCAGCTAAATTTTATTTCGGTTGCTAAAATAGCAACATAATTTAATTCTTGTTGCTAAATTAGCAACGAAAATCTAATTTCGTTGCTAAATTTCATTTTCAATGAAAAATAGCAACCGAATTTATATTCGGTTGCTATTTAGCAACGGAATTTTATTTCGGTTGCTGAATTATTTTTGGTTGCAAAAATAGCAACGAAATAATAATTTCGTTGGTAAATTAGGGGCATTTAAGTAATTTTCACGTTTGTTAAAACTATAAAATGAAAAAACCCTACATTTAAGTAAAAAGAGAAAATCCCTTCTTTCTCTCACACACTCTTTCTCTAATAATGGACCCATCCCAACCCCTACCGCCGTTCCCTCCATTTGTGGCGGCCGGCGTCATCCCAGCCACAGTGAAAAACACCATGCCAACCATCAGTATATACAGCTTAATTCATCACCGAACCATCTCAAAACCACATAGCTCATGTAGCTAGCCCTACTCCCCAAGGCACCTAAGGTTCCAGCCACCCACCATATGCTGATGTAAGTTGAAGAAATAAAAAAAAGTTGTTGCCTTTTCAAAGTAAAATCCCTAATTTCTGATTTGTTTTTGTAGATGATCTACGCAACAATAACAGGGTTGAAAGAAAGAGACGGCTCGAGCAAGAAGGCGATAGCTAAGTACATAGAGAAAGCCTACATAGGGTTACCACCGACGCACTCTGCGTTGTTGACTCACCACTTGAAGCTCTTAAAGAACACTGGTCTTCTTGAAATGATGAAGAAAACTCACCACCTGTAATTTCTTTTCCTTTCTTATTTGATTATTGTGTTCTTTGGTTTTTCTTTGTTTGTATTCAAAAACAGTCACATTTTTGCAGCTTCTTCTAGCCATGGCTGCAACCTTCAAGTGACTTTTGTTACTAGTTTTTCTCAATTCAGAAATTTGTTTGATGTTTTCTGTTACAGACCCTCGTGATGGTAATTTCTTCTTTCTCTTTATTACATAGCCAGTTAGCTTCCCTTTGACCCTCGTGATGGTAACTAAATCATTTTTAATGTGTATTACATAGCCAAGTGTATAATTAACTAATTCAGGTTGGGTGATGTATGATTTTTGAGCTTTTTATGTTAATTAAATTTTGAAAAAAATAATTTGACTTTATTTGCTTTGAATTTCAATTTCCTAGAAAAGGTTATGGTTTTCCTTCTGGTTTTTGTTAATTTAGTGATGTTAAATTTTAGCACTATCAACCAAAAGAGAAAAAAAAAGCATTAACTATGTGTTAGGTATTGCAATTTTTTAATGCGGCTTATAGTCATTTGCTGATTTAGTTCGATTTAGAAAACTTAATTAATTCAATGCCCTGATTGTTGTGCTTTAACGAGTTTATTGCTGTGCGTCAGAAATTTTAGCTTATTGTCTGTATATATAAATTATTTTCTATATTTATAATGTGTGATAAGTGATTAAAATCTACATGAGGTTGTAATTTGGTAACTTGATTCACGTGATTCAGTTGATAGAAATTAGATGCTTGCTCAGACTTATTACATAGAATGTATTGCAGTAGGCTATTCAATGCATAGAGCCAACAAAATGCCGAAGTAAATGCTGAATTGAATGCACTAGAGTTAAAATTTGCCAGCTTAAAAGAATTAAAGGAGCGGTAAGTTCTGTCTCCAGGAAATTTACATTGTTATTTCCTTTGTATCTGACTAAACTTTTTATTTCCAGAATTAAAAGAGTTGGGAATTGTTTTCCATCTAGAATTAGGTTTTTTGTTTTCTTTTTCTTTTTTCAATTTATATAAATAGTATGGCCCTATGCAGTTTCTGTATTATTTTTTTTTCTTAATTCAGAATTTTAATTAAAAGTTTTTCTTTAAACCTAATTTCTTAAATTGTTCTAGTCATAGTCACTATATTCTAGCCCAGATTGTTGTCATACAATCACCCTAAACTCTTATGCTGAACAAAGCTATCAGTGAGAATCACAATTTAGTCTAAGATGTGTTTTGGTAGGATAGACACATTCTTTGATAACATTCAGGTAATGGCATTTGATTGTTCATCTTTTCTAAACTCAATATGGGATAGGTATTGGCAGGCGTTTAATAATTTTCAGTTTCAGTTGATTTCACACCAGGTATGTCACTGATCTTCCCTTTTTTTTGTTCTTTTTTTTCCTCTAAATTATTGCACTGAACATCCTAGTAGGTAAAAGAATGTGAAAGTTTGTCAACCAAATCTAAAGACTAAGTTGTTGAGATGCAAAAGCTTCAATCATTTGTATGTAGTATTCTTACTCCTCTCTCTATCTTCCTCTTTAATTTCATCCAATAGTTATGCAGCCTTGGTTAGCATGGGATGTCTAATTTTAATACGACTTCATTTGCATGACTTGTGCATTATCTCATTAAACACTCTTGCAGTAATTGTTGCTTTCCACTTAATGCCTAGTGTGGGCATTTCTAGTTAGTTCCGTTTATTTTTCTTATGATGAGGCAGACTTTTTGGTGGTTCTCTATGATCTTCATTATGTTGTTTGTATAGTTCTTAATACTTATTCTTAGGCGACTTGGCTCGTAAACACGATTTTACTCTGTTCTCAAGGTTATTTACATGCGCGTATAACGCATTTACCCAAATGACTTGAGGCTTTGTTTTGTTGTGTGTCGCTTGTCCCCTATCCCTTAGCTGATGTGTAGCCATTTTAATTTCAATAGAGTTTCTGTTCCCGAAATTATAACGGTATTCCATTTTTAAAGGTGTAATCAATTAGCCATCAAAGAAAAAGCAAAGGGTTTAATTAGGCAAAATAATTATATTAAATTCAATCAAAATTACTAAGCCATAATTTAATTTAAGCAAAATTACACTTTAGGCATATAAAAAAATAGTAAAATGTGAATTTGTCCTGTTCCAATTTAATCTCTTTGCCTTATTGTCCCTACCAAAAAAATTAAGTAAATAAAAGTCAAAATCATTTGAATTAAAGACAAAATGCTCCACTTTATTAGTGGAGCACTCAGTCTCTCTAAAAAACAAAAGGTTCCAGAAAGGTCATAAGCAAATGAAAACTAATTAGTAATTAGATCAAGTGCATGGGTGCCAGTTTTTTGTGTTTAGCCGATAGTAATGTTCAATTAGTACATCTGATTCCTTTATGTTCTTAATATTTGTCTATGAATCCAAGTTTTGATTAATTTTCCATTTCTTTTCATCTTATTAATTTAATATTACCAGAGCCAAGGACCAAGATTAATAATTTTTACTAAGAAAATGTGGCAATTGTTCACTGCATCATGTCACTATACATGGTTAATGCAGAACACAAGTCGCAATCTTGGAGTTTTTTTATATTTTTTATTTATTTTTTTAAAACCTTAAATTATTATTGTGGTATTATCGAAGAATACCTCATCATATATTTTTGTAAATTCTTGATAAATGTAATATTAATATAGTATCTGCAGGCTTTATTGGAAAATGATGATCTTTCAAAAAACATAATGAATTAAATGGTGCAATTCAGGCTTAGATTTATATTGCATGCAATATTTAATGAGGAACCTAAATTGTTTAGATATGGTATATATAATTTGTAGCTATCATAATTACGTTGCCAATGGGGTATGTCGATTCTTCCCTGGTAGCCCTTCTTGCACGCAAAGTAATTCAACCCATTTATTATCATTTGATTTATCAAAGTTCAAGATCCCTGAAATAAAAAGATCCTAAATTAATGACACCAAGAAGAAACCTAAATTGTTTACTATACTTGCTTATCGTTCGTGCATTAAAATAAAATAGATCTACTGCATTAAATTTTATATTTATTATAAAATTCATAAAGCTCACTTATGTCCATATGATTTTTTCCTACACCTTCTATTTTTTCTTTCTTACTATTTCCTTATTTTTCTTTTAAACGATGTTAGTCATACTTTTTCTTTCTTTTGGTTATTAATTCAATTGATTATAGTTAATTGAGGTATCAATTCAATGCCACTATTTTTCAGTTTGCAGATCATTTGTTGATCGCTAGATTATCAGAACATAATCGAGGTATTTATTTCATTTTTTTTTATAAGTTTTATCAATTCTGGAATGTTTTGTTCTTGACAAGCTTAATTACATTGGGCCTTATTTTCGTTGGCCTGTTTTAATCTCTTGATGTTTAGCTTTGAGATTCTTTTATTTTTTATTTTTTGCAGGTTTTGAAGTGTACTAAACTTTTATCTTTGTTCACCGGTCAATTACAAATTGATGCAGTTATTATTCCTCATCATTGATGCCATTTTTCTTTGAAACTCAGTGACAATCTGATTAAGGCTCCAGCTTTTGGATATTGAACTCACGAAATTTCTTCCTTTTGTGCACAACTTATTTTGTTCCATGTTTCTATTTGTTTCTTGATGCTTTACATCTTATTTATGGTGCATGAATTTCTTTCTAATTGGATATTTGTTCTCCTAGTTGCTGTTAAGGACCAGAGATTTTATAAATGTGACAAGCTGATATTGCTTTAGTTGCATTTTCAAGGTCACAAAAGTTATGTTCCAAATATGATTAGTGGGGCATCTCAAGCTAATATTGGTGTACTGGTAAGTTTATACTGCCTTTTTTTTCTTCAATTTATTCTTTCTGGGTTCTTGCTTATGGCTTTTGATGGTCTTCTCTATTTCTCATAGGTTCTTATGTTTTTATGTTCTTTGTGTTGTTTCAATCGACTCCGATGATCAAGTCGCTGGCATTGATTCCTCCGCTTTGAATAGGTAACAAATTAGAGCTTTAAAAACTGTATTTTTCATGGAGTTTATTTTTATGTGAAAAATCAACAATAATTTAGTGACGGAATAGCGACGATAATTCCGTCACAATTTTTTTATAATACTGGCTGAATTTAGCAACGAAAAATTTAATTCGGTTCCTAGAAATAGCAACGAAAATAGATTTCGGTTGGTAAATATAGCAACGGAAATTATAATTCCGTTGGTAAAAATAGCAACGAAAAATAAAGTCCGTTGCTAAATTTAGCAACGGAAAAAAATTTTCGTTGCAAAAAATACCAACCGTCAAATTTGCAACCGAATGTTCCGTTGCTATTTTCCATTGCTAATTTTTAATAGCAATGGAAATTCAATAAATTTGGTTGCTAATTTCCGTTACTGTTTGCTAATTTTCTTGTAGTGGGATTTGGTTTTTGTGCATAAGCCCACCAAAAGAAGGTTCCACGTAAATTACGTATAGAAGGCCTTAGAGGCCTAATTCATGGACTAAAATAAATTAAATATATTTAATAATTGTTGGGGAGTTTATATATTTAATTTGGATGGATTTAGAATTAATTTGGGTGATTAAATCCAAGTATATGCATAAAGGGCCTAGGTTATGGGTTATGTGCAGGGTCTTTTATGAAATGACTTAAATTGGATTTAATTGAGACCAAATGAATTAATAATATTTCTAGAAGTCCAATTAATATTTCTCCAACAATTTTAAAGAACCAAATCCCATTATGAAGTTGGATTTTTAACCTAACTATAAAAATTCAAGATAAAGGATTTTTAGGGTTAAGTGAGTTTCATAAGAAAATAAATTCTTTCTTCTTCAAAAACCCTAGCTGCCACTCTCTCCTAGCTAGCATCAAGGAGAATTTGGCCATCTTGTAATTCCAATAGTTTTAAGTTCATTTGATCCTTCTGTAGTGTGGATTATGATTGGAGGTGTTCTATTTTGGACATTGTGGTTTGCGACAATCCAGTGAGAAGGAAAAACAATTGTTCAACAAAAATCAAAGGGGGTTTCTCTTATTCTCATTAATATCTATATTGTATATTCATAGCAAAATCAGATATATATGTTAAAAATTTTAATTTTTGCTTATACATGTGATGTATGTAACCAATTAATTTCCTACACCTAAGGTGTTGGCTTCTAATTTAATTGCAGCCTCAACCATGGCCCTTAAATCAAGATATTTTTAGGGCCCAATGACCTATCCAAGCTCTTTACGTAGTCCTCTCTCAAATCTCTGATCTAATATTTCTTCTATGGACTGCCTCTCATTTAAATAGGCACCTAGGCATTCAAATTCATGCTCATATTCTGCCACATATTTATTTCCCTATTTAAGCCTCTAGAATGCATCATGCATTGCCATCTTGTACTCTGACCCAATGTACTTCTTTTCAAGCTAAGACATAAAGAATTCCCAATTTAACTAGTTTATTAGGGTATGCATCCTAACTAAGTCCCACCAGATGAAAGCTGGCCCCAGAAGTAAAGCCACAATACCTTTAAATTTTTCTTCCCGTGGGCTATTTGTGATTTCAAACAATCTATTTATCTTGAAATGCCATTTTTATACTTGGGCAAGTATCAGTGGGTTATGCCCATGAAAGTCTTGAGCTCCTAACCTTTTTAACTACTCCGGAATAGGTTTTCTTTTAGGTGGAGCTGGTGGCTGCACTTGTACTGTAGCCTGAGAAGGCTATTCTGGACCTGCTTCCAGCCTGTGCTAAATGTAGTCATCCATCAGATTAAGAAAATCCAACTGTGGGGGTGGAGGGCATTGGTGGTGAAGAAGCCTGCTGCTATGGGGCCTCTTGCTGTGTAGTTCTTATTGAAGCCTCACTCTTACCATCGCTACCTGTCTATCTCTGTCAAAGGATATCTTTTCACTATAAAACAAAAAGGAGCAAGTACACATTAGGTTCCAAAATACCTTTTAACTGACAATTAGCATGTATATATAGACAAATCAATCTTTTAATCCCTCTTGTTCTTATAACCACATAAACCATTGCTCTGATATCACAAAATGTAATACCTTTAATATTACAGTCTTATGGTTTAAATTAATTAATTAATCAATTCTTTAGTCACAAATTCTTATCCACTATCCATGTTTACAAATCCAACTTGTCGTTGACCTATAATTGTCCAATTTTAATGTTTATTTTTACAAATATCCTGCAATATAACGGCTATAAACTTGCCTACCCAACCTGCAATTCAAACAATCCACAGCCCCTTTAGGACATAACAATTCATAAACAAAATGTATACATTCATCCATTCATTCTCATTTCCATTTCAAAAGCTATTTATTCAATCCACTTTTTGACAATATACATATTTACATAAATACAAAATTTTTAATTACAAACCACCTCTTGATTTCAACTTGTAGAATATATACATGTCAATACATGAAATAATCCCTAACTCATTTTTCATTCAAAATTGATCCTCTATGTACTATTGCTCTACACATTCTTCGGAACCTACGTGTAGTAAATACTACATGTTGAACATTAAATATGCTCAGTGGTGGCTAAACAATCAAAGTATTTCCCAATCAATATAATTACATTAATTATGCAAAATTCATAAATTTTCAATCAAAAATACGTTTATCAATGTTCTTAACAGTCATTGCAATTTGATAACAATACTTTGCTAAACGTTTCAATTTATTCCTTAATTTTTTATTTAATTACAAAATTATCCTTTTTATACTTTAATTACAAAAATGCCAATTGTTTACTTATTTTCACTTTTCATTCAATTTTTGGCATGCAATTACCAATTGATCATTGTTTTAACTTTTCTATGCAAAATTATATTTTAGTCTTTCCAATTTATAAAAGTTTAATTTTAGATAGTACAATCACTAAATTACCATTTTACCATTTCATTTCATTTATTTATCACTTTTACTCATTAAATTCAATATTTTGGAAAATTATCGTTTTACCCCTAAACTCTTCATTTCTGTTCAATTAAGTTCTTTTTCATTCTAAACTTTATTTTTCTCTTTTTTATACACTTTTAACTTATTTTTACATTTATACCCCTAGTACAATCCTAGCAGAAATCTTCAAACCAGATATACAGGAAGTAGATCCCACAGGGCCATAATACAAATTTAGAAATGACCCAAAAGGACCATTTTTCATAGAACATAATACAGAACATATCAGATACTATGGAAGATCAATGATCCTACCATAGCAAAGCAGGTCACCATAACTTGTACCACAGCATAGGTATCCCTATGGCTAGCCAATTATATCCTAAGCTAGATTTTAATCATCTAACCACTACTTAGGGTAAAATTCACTTATATTTCACTTCACTTTTTAAATTTTTGATATTTTTAGTAATTTTTTCAATACAATAGATTGGTCAGTCAAAATTTTCATTACTTTTACACAGTTTTTGAATTATTTTACTATAATTCACCGTTTTTCACTTAATTAATGAATTATTTTACAATAATTCCACAAATACACTATATACATAATCAAATTCTCTTCAAAAAAATGCTTAAATAATTCCAATAAATTCTACAAAACTTCATGGACATATTATTCCATTACTAGATTTTCTTTATGGCATAAATCATCAAAAAATACACAAAATATACTTTAGTTTTCTTTAGGAAACCATTCGGCCATCAAAGGATGTTCACCTCACACATTCATTTAAATCAAATTAAGCTTTCCAATAGGTATATTCAAGGTCCTAAATTAGTATTCTAATGTTAATTTCAACAATACACGTATTTTTCTTAATTTTTTCCAAGTTACATAAAGGAAAATCATGCCAATTTAGGGGAAATAGATGGATTTAATAGCCACTGACCTTTCTCACTAGTGTAGGCTCCTCTAGGCTTCCTTTTTCTTACATTTTCCTTAGAAGCTTGCACCTCACTTGGATAAACTACCATGGCTGAATTTTTACCATAAGAAACACTACTTTTTTGTTCTTAAATACTTAAATAAACCTTATAAATGAACTTTAAGTACCCTAAAATACTTATAAGTACCCTTAAACCATTTTAAAATCATGATTTACACTTACTTTAATTTGATATCCTAAGCTTTCCATCTTGATTTCTCTTACTTGTCTTCCTCTAACAAAAGAATTGAGGCTTGAAGAATCACTTAAAGGGGTAGAACTTCATTTAATGTGCTTGGATTGCAAGATAAAGAGAGAAAACTTGAAGAATTTTTAGAGAGAAAGTGGCTATGGTGGTTCGTCCATAAGGGAAGAAGATGCTGGCTTCCAACGAATCTCTTTATCACTCGGCTTTTATAATGGCTAAATAGGTTAGGCTTTGGTTCAACCCAATGTCCGCTAATTTAGGCCCAAAAGCCTAAAAACTAGTCCATTATGTCATTTTCTGTAATTCTCTCACTTTTAAAATCCAAATCACTCCAAAATTGATTCCATCATTCTTATCATATTCAAAATAGGTTGTTACAAAATTTTAGCCCAATTGGAGTCAGTTACTAGTTCGATCTAATTAGATCAGTCCAATTTTACAATTACAGGCGTCACTGAAAAATTAACTTTTTATAGCCAAAATATTCTATAGATAATTTTTGGTACATTTATAATTTTTGGCAATTTTTAGAGCTCAATTGCTATTTTTAAATGCTTGATCAAATTTTGGTCAGCCTAATTACTATTTAAATCGAACTACTTTGTTTTTCGTATTTTTGACTTTTAGATGCTTGTTTAACCTCAATTGCACTTAAAATTTCAACCCTGAACTAATAGTGATCAATATTTTTTGATGGCCAAATAAAATATTTTTCACCTTCGGATGTACTTTATAGCTTGAAAGCACTATTCACTATCGGAAAATACTATTTGTTAGTGTAAGCCCTAGCCCCAATATATTGTTATAAAAATATTGAGGTTAATAAATGAGGCATTTATTTTATCTATTGTATTCTTGAGCATATCAAATGATAAAACTATCCAAGAATGTTGTTTCATTTTAAGTTATCATGTGTGAGGCACATGGTTGTAAGACCTTGAAACAATTAAGACTTCATTCTAAATATCCCTAGTCAGTCATTGTTATCGGATAACAAATGAATTAAGACTAGTATGCTCTCTCTAATAAGTTGAGTTCTATCTTACAGATCATAAGGACTAGAGTGTCAATCAGAGATTATAGATACATGTTTAGAACATGGTATCTGGATTCAATCCGTTTATGAGAACACTACATGGTACAAGTCATAAGTATTTCTTATGTGCAAGTTTTGCATTGGAGTTCTTAGACCTAAAATCTCTATGAAATTCTTAATGAATTACTGTGTACTTTGACATACTCCCAATATACTCGTAACAGCATGATAAGTATGGGTATGATTGGGCATGCACTAATTCATATTAGAGAGCATGGGAGAAGTAAAGGGATTACCCCTCTCGATAAGAGAGAAAATAACATCTGCCACTTGATTAGTGAACTGAGAAGTGTATGGCCATACCAAGATGAAATAATGAGTAATCATTATTTATTTGAGAGTTCAGTGTCACTGGAATATTAAGAAAGGAATTAGTATATATAAGGATGAATAGTTCCATGCCTTATATTAATTCTAACATTTATGGGTATGGTACTATGCAAAATTGCATTAGGTCACTAAATGCCATTTGCATTTTCATTTAATTTGGAATGTTATAATATCTTGCTAGAGAATATATATAGCCTTTTGATTATTTATTAATTCATTGCCAATATTAAATGAACCTATAGGATCATACACAAAGCATTGGCCTTAAAATATTTAAGATAAAGTATTGGGCATTAATTTGGGCTTTTATTTAAAGTTAAATTAATGTGTGTAATGGGTATTAAAATTGCTAAATGGACCTTGGTCCATCAGAGAGGGAAAATCGGCACTACTAGGATAAAAATCAATTAATTAATTATCTTTGAATAATTAAGGTAATTGAGTTTGGATCCTAAATTATATTTGAATCAAGATATAACACTTAATAGGGAATTAATATGGCCAAAATTCAAGCTAGGAATCCTAGTTGAATTCGGCAACTACTAAACCCTAATGAAGTGGTTTATTTTGATTAAGTAACTAATGCCAATTTAAATTAATTTGAATTTAATAATACTAATAGAATTTGAATTAATTTAGATTAGTTAATTAGGAAGTGATAGAGGCTGAAAATAATATCTAAAACCTAAAGGATTTCGGCCACCACAAGATTTCCTAAACAAGTGACATAAATTGATTAATTTTATTTGACCTAGTAAGGTTTTTTCTCTCTCATTGCCGCTACTCTCAAGGGAAAATAATTATTTCTTCTTCTATTGGATTTTTGGTAGCCATTTGTGAAGCCTAGAAAGAACAAGATCCAATCTTGTGTCTTTGTTTGAATACCCATTGCCAAATACAAAAAGATTAGAGCTATCACTCTAGTTTTAAGCCATATTTGCAAGTGTGTGTGTGAGCATAGAGTGGTGTGGCGCAAAAGAAACACCTTTGGCATTAGGGATAGATATCAGATATATATAATTCTATCTTATATATTGGCCATTGTAAAAACAAAGTTTTGAAGAGCATCCAAGGTTGTAAGTTTATTCAAAACCATAAAATTGCATGTTTTGATTCTATATTGTATATTGCATGGCATGTATGATCAAAATTTTTAATTTTTCCACTGCATGATAATTATGTTTATGCCATGTGATATCCCTTTAGTGGTATCAGAGCCCAATCATGCTTGTTTTAGTGCTTTGGATGCATTACAACTTTATTAAAAATCATTCGTTACATTAATTGTAATGATGCAATTTTCTGTTGAGTTTTTTTGCATTTATTGAGTATAAACACGATTTTGAATGTTTTATTAGGTATTATAATTATTATTACATGTTAATATACTATCCTAAGATGTTCTTAGAGCTATTCATGGTTTGTTTTAATTATATATACCTGATTGTACATGTTAATCTTCAAACTAGGTGTTAGTTTGCATGATACGTGTTTGTTAACAACTAGTTTTCAAAATTAAATGTAAAATTGTGTTTGGCATGTTTATAAGTGATTTTTAAATATTAATACATATTTTAGAAAGGTTTTAATTCTGGTCCATAAAATTTTAATTGATTAATTTACAAATCACTTAAAACAATGACTAGTTTGTGTTTGTTGCATGTTTAATCAACATTGTTTGTTTTGTTTTGATTAAAATGGAAAAAATAAATTTACATCAGATCTGAATAGAACCTTAACTCAATGTTTATGACCTTATTTAAGTTATTAAATGGCTCATAAAATCATTTTAAGTGTTTGTGCATCGTTTGTCGCATTATGTGAGCATTAAACAACTAGTTTCATGTTGTTTGTTTGTTTTGTTATCAATGTCGTATGTAGTATATGTTCTTTATGAATTTTTATGTTTCAATTCATGTTGGTTCATATTATTTATATTTTAAATGTTTATGGGTTGTATGACATAATATTAAAAATGGCAAAATTGGAAATTATACTAGAGTTGATTTATGGCACAAATCTAACTAGTATGTGTTTTGGGCTTTTAAGATAACTTATTCGATAAGAGGATTTAGTCCATTGGGCTTCGGCCTAGGCACATCATGGGGTCTTCTCTTAAAGGTTCAAGTACAAAATTTCCACTAATGGGCTTGGCTTAATTAATTAAAAATTGGACTTTGTTTTATCCATGTATGTTATATATATTTGTTTGCTTGTTTTGTGTGATGAATGAATATACATGGTGCATTCATGGGCCCTAGATTATGTAATTAAATATGGCCTACATGCCATTATGGATTATTGTAAAAGTTTCATTTATTTCTTAGTATAGAATTTATTTGAAGACATTGTAAATCAAGATGAACCCCACCAGAGTGGAGAAGCCCAACTTGAAGATTCATATGTAATAGTATAGAATCTTAGTTGTAGGTATTTTGGGCCCATGTTTGTCACGCTTTACTTTACGCACTTATATATATGCATGATATGAATGAATGACAAAGCGTATGCCATGTAAGTCATAATGAAATGAATCCCTAAAATACTAAGTCACAAAGTTACCTCCCTAATTCGAAACATATCAAGGCATCGATCATCGATCACGTAGACTAGGAGTCCTAGATGCACCTGATTATCTTTGTGAGGTATGGGTTGTGAAGGTATGTTGGACTTAACATGGAAAGGGATGCCCTGACCTAGGCAACTAATAATTGGGTTTGTGCTATAACATCTTAAGATGTTAGCCCATTTGATCAAAGAGTCATGTATGAGACATGATTGGAGTTTTCCTACCTAAGTAACTTAACTATTTAGGTGTACAAGCTCACCTTGACTAATGAGTTGTTATGAAAAGTGGATCTTGGCCCACATTAAATCACTAATGCGAATTATTTAAAGGGATATTAATTCGATTTGTACGATTTTATTAAGACCTCATTTAATCTTGCTAAATTTAAATTATTGTAGATTGAAAATGGCTTATTCAAATAATAATTTTTCATTGTGATTGGTCCTAGAAAAGTGGTCTCAAAACTTGAGAATTGTTCTTAAGCAAGAGAAGAAGTCATATGTTTTTGATACACCCTTGCCCGAAGAACCTACTAGGAATGCCTCTGTAGTTCAAAAGGAAACTTTTGAGACTAAGAAGAGTGACTCTAATGATGTGACCTGTCTGATGCTAGCCACTATGGTGCTCGATTTACAAAAGCAATTCATGGACTAAAAGGCCTATGCTCATGGTGCACCTCAAGGAGATGTTCCAAGAACAAGCTTGTCACGAGAGGTTCATGACAACAAAGGTCTTGATTTCTTGTAAAATGGTTGTGGGTACTCCTGTTAGTACCCATGTACTCAAGATGAAAGGGTATATTGATACTCTTAAGAAGCTTGAGGTACAAGTCCCAAAGAAATTGGCCACTGACTTGATCTTAGGTTCATTGATTGATGATTATGATCCATTTGTTATGAATTATAACATGCATGCAATGAACAAAACAATCACTAAGCTTCATGGGATGCTTAAGAATGCTGAAGAGAACATTTGAAAGACCAATCCTGTACTTATGGTTCAAGGGGGCATTAAGAAGGGAACCACTAAGGGAAAAGGGAAAGGAAAGGTAAAACCCAAGAATGACCAGGCACAACCTAAGTCTAGTGGGAGTGCACCTCAGGCCTAACCCAAGCTAGGCTGGTGCTCATTGCATCAAGTTAGGGCATTTGAGGAAGAATTGTGCTCTCTTTAAGGAAGAACAAAAGAAGAATAGAGCCAAGGCGTCCAGTTCTGGTATTTTTGTTATTGAAATTAACCTTTCTATTTCTACCACTTGGGTATTGGATACCGGTTGTGGTTCTCACATTTGTTCAAATGTGGAGGGGCTAAGAAATAATCGGTTACTTGGGAAGAATGAAGTGGACCTCCGTGTGGGGAATTGAGCACGAGTTGTGGCCATAGAGATAGGCGACTATCGACTCACTTTACCTTCTAGACTTTGTTTAGATTTAATAAATTGTTATTATGTTCCTACTATGAGTAGAAACATTATTTCAGTTTCATGTTTGGATGTGGATGGATTTGACTTTGTTATTAATAATGGCAATATTCATACATGTCGTCAAGGCATTTTATATGGCAATGCTATGTTAAAAAATGGCCTTTATATCCTTGATCTACAAAAAAAAGAGTCCATATACAACATTAATACAAAGAGGGTTAAATCATACGAATTGAACCCTACTTACTTTTGACATTATTGTTTAGGACATGCAAACAAAAAACGCATTTCAAGACTCCACAAATCTGGAGTGTTTGGGTCATTCGATTTGGAATCTTATGACACATGCAAGTTATGTTTGCATGGAAAGATGACAAAGAGTCCTTTTAATAAGAAAGGAGAAAGGAGTGGTGACTTATTAGGATCAATACACGCCAATGTATGTGGACCATTAAGTACACAGGCTAAAGGTGGTTTTAGTTACTTCCTAACATTCACAAATAACTTCAATAGATATGGCTATGTCTATCTAATGAAGCATAAGTCTGAGACTTTTGAAAAATTCAAAGAGTTTAAGAACGAAGTAGAAAACCAACTTGGCAAAAGTATAAAAGCCATTCGATCAGATTGAGGTGGCGAATACTTAAGCCTAGAGTTTGACAGTCATATGAAGGAGTGTGGAATTATTTCACAGCTCACTCCTCCTGGAACACCATAATGGAATGGTCTGTCCAAAAGGAGAAATTGAACTCTATTGGACATGGTTCAATCAATTATGAGTCAAGCTAATCTTCTTGTCTCTTTTTGGGGTTATACATTAGAAATTGCTACATTTTCACTGAACCATACTCCAACTAAAGCAGTTGAGAAGACACCATACGAAGTATGGATTGGGAAATAGCCCAATATGTCATTTCTCAGAATTTGGGGTTGTGAAGCACATGTTAAGCAATTAACATCTAACAAACTAGAGTCCAAATCTACTATCTGCTTATTTGTAGGTTATCTTAAAGAAACAAAGAGATACTACTTTTAGTCACATGTCGAGAACAAAGTGTTTGTTGCTTGTAAGGTTGTTTTCTTGGAAAAGGAATTCCTTCTCAATAAAGACAGTGGGAGTAAAGTAGAACTTAGAGAAATTCAAGTGCCACAAACTCCTTTAGAGGATGAGTTAGAAATGGGATCAAGTTCACAACTAGTTGTAGAACAAAAACTCATTGGATAAAAACCTAGAAGGTCTGGTAGTGTACGTCGAGAGATTGAGAGATGCGGATTTCTAATCACTAATAGTGACACTATTGAGTTAGTTGATCGTGAGGATTCAACTACTTACCGAGAAGCTATTGAGAGCCCTAACTTAGAAAATTTGCTTGGAGCCATGAAATCTGAGATGCAATCAATGTACGATAACAAAGTTTGGACCTTGGTTGATCCACTGGAAGGTGCTAAGGTAATTGAATGCAAGTAGCTATTTAAACTCAAAGCTAACAAAACCTACAAAGGTAGACTAGTAGCAAAAGATTTTTGGCAAACTCATGGTGTAGACTATGATGAGACCTTTTCGCCTGTAGTCATGCTCAAGTCCATTGGGATCTTGCTTGCCATAGCTACATATCATGACTATGAGATATGGAAAATGGATGTCAAAACTTCTTTCCTTAATGGAAATCTACTTGAGGATGTGTATATGACACAGCCTGAGGGTTTTGTCAATCCCAAGCATCCTAAGAAAGTTTGCAAGCTTCAAAAATCCATTTATGGATTAATGCAAGCATCTCGAAGTTGAAATCTTCATTTTGATGAAGCAATCAAAGAATTTGACTTCATAAAAAACAAAGATGAGCCTTATGTGTACAAGAAGGTTAATGGGAGCATAATAGCGTTTCTGGTCCTATATGTGGATGACATTGTAAAAGGTTAAGCAATGGTTGGGGAAGTGTTTCTCAATGAAAGACTTAGGTGAAGCCGAGACAATACTTGGTATTCGAATCTATAGCGATATATCACATCGGCTTTTAGGACTAAGTCAAGAAAATTACATAGACAAAGTATTAAAGCATTTTAGTATGGGAGACTCAAAGAAAGGGTACATACCTTTGGCTTTGGGAGTTCCTTTAACTAAAGAACAATGTCCTAAAACCAAGGAAGAGAGGGACAACATGAGTAGAATCCCATATGCATCTAGCAATGGATCTATCATGTACGCTATGTTATGTACTAGATTAGATGTTGCTCATGCGATGAGTATAACCAGTAGGTTTCAGCAAGATCCTGGTGACAAGCACTGGTCTACTATAAAAGGGATTCTAAAGTACCTGCGAAGGACTAAGGATCACTTCTTGGGGTATGGTGGTCAAGAAGAGCTCGTCATACAAGGTTATGCCGATATTGCTTTTCAAACCAGTATTTAAAACTCAAGATCGCAATCTGGTTTTGTTTTTGTTTTGAACGGTGGTGCTATCAGCTGGAGAAGCTCAAAGCAAGAGACTGTTGCCGATTTAACTACAGAATCTGAATATATTGTAGCGAGTGAGGCTGCAAAGGAGGCTATTTGGATTAAAAATTTCATTTCTAGATTAGGAGTGGTCCCAAGCATCCTAGATCCATTAGAAATTTTCGATGACAATAACGGGGCCATCGTACAGGCCAAGAAGCTTCGGTCACACCAGAAATCCAAAAACATACTTAGAAGGTACCATATGATTAGAGAAATCATTGATCGTAGGGATGTAAGATTAGCAATATAGCAAGTGAAAACAATGTAGTAGATCCTTTGATGAAACAGTTGCGTCCAAATCTACACGAAGCTCATTTGAGATCATTTGGTCTTAGGGTTATGCCTAATTGGCACTAGTGCTAGTGGGAAATTGTTAGTGTAAGCCCTAGCCCCAATACATTGTTATAAAAACATTCAAGTTAATAAATGAGGCATTTTTTTTATCTATTGTATTCCTGTGCATATCAAATGATAGAACTATCCAATAATGTTGTTTCAGTTAAAGATATCATGTGTGAGGCACATGGTTGTAAGACCTTGAAACAATTGAGACTTCATTCTAAATATCCCTAGTCAGTCATTGTTATAGGAATAACAAAAGAATTAAGACTAGTATGCTCTCTCTGATAAGTTGAGTTTTATCCTACAGATCATAAGGACTAGAGTGTCAATCAGAGATCATAGATACATATTTAGAACATGGTATCTGGATTCGATCCATTTATAAGAACACTACATGGTACAAGTCATAAGTTTTTCTTATGTGCAAGTTTCGCATTGGAGTTCTTAGACCTAAAATCTCTATGAAACTCTTTATGAATTATTGTGTACTTTTACATACATCTAACGTACTCATAATAGGGTGACAAGTATAGGTATGGTTGGGCATGCACTAATTCATATTAGAGAGTATGAGAGAAGTAAAGGGATTACCCTTCTTGATAAGAGAGAAAATACCATCGGCCACTTAATCAGTGTACTGAGAAGTGTATGGCCATATCGAGATGAAATAATGAGTAATCATTATTTATCTGAGAATTCAGTGTCACTGGAATATCAATAAAGGAATTAGTATATATAAGGATGACTAGTTCCATGCCTTATATTAATTCTGATATTTATGGGTAAGGGACCATGCAAAATTGCATTAGGTCACTAAATGCCATTTGCATTTTCATTTAATTTGGAATGCTATAATATCTTGCTAGAGAATATAAATAGCCTTTGAATTATTTATTAATGCATTGCAAATATTAATTGGACCTATAGGATTGCACACAAAGCATTGAGCATAAAATATTTAAGATAAATTATTGGGCATTAATTGTGGTTTTTATTTAAATTCAAATTAATGTGTGTAATGGTATTAAAATTGCTAAATGGACCTTGGTCCATCAGAGAGGGAAAATCGGCATTACTAGGATAAAAATCAATTAATTTATTATCTTTGAATAATTAAGGTAATTGAGTTTGGATCCTAAATTATATTTGAATCAAGATATAACACTTAATAGGGAATTAATGTGGCCAAAATTCAAGCTAGGAATCCTAGTTGAATTCGGCAACTACTAAACCCTAATGAAGTGGTTTATTTTGATTAAATAACTAATGCCAATTTAAATTAATTTGAATTTAAATACTAATAGAATTTGGATTAATTTAGATCACTTAATTAGCAAGTGATAGAGGCTAAAAATAATATCTAAATCCTATGGGATTTCGGCCACCATAATATTTCCTAAACAAGTGATATAAATTGATTAGTTTTATTTGACCTAGTAAGGTTTTTGCTCTCTCATTGCCGCCACTCTCAAGGGAAAAGAATTCTTTCTTCTTCTCTTGGATTTTTGGCAGCAATTTGTGAACCCTAGAAAGAACAAGATCAAATCTTATGTCTTTGTTTGAATACCCATTGCCATATACGAAAAGATTAGAGCTAGCACTCTAGTTTTAAGCTATCTTTGCAAGTGTGTATGTGAGTATAGAGTGGTGTGGCACAAAGTCAACACCTTTGGCATTAGGGGTCAAGATTAGATATATATAAGTCTATCTTATAAATTAGCCATTGCAAAAATCAAGTTTTGAAGAACATCCAAGGTTTTAAGTTTATTCAAAAGCCTAAAATTGAATGTTTCGATTCTATATTGTATATTGCATGGCATGTATGATAAAAATTTTTAATTTTTCCACTGCATTATCATTATGTTTATACCATGTGATATCCCTTCACTATTCATGGCTGATCCGGTGTTCAGGCCATTACACTTTTGCTAAGAAACTAAATCTTGGCAATCAAGTTATCTATGAGTTTACAATTTTGCATGTTAAATCATTCAAGGATTTTGTTAATATATGCCTCTGGTGAAAGAGACAACGTGTAAGGATCCAACTTTGGTCATCGAAGGATTTAGGAGTATTTATGGTAATAAGGTTTAATTAATCTTAAATTAGGGATGTATTATAAGTCAAGACTTGAGGATTTAATGTTTTAATCAATAAAGGGGTTAAGTGGTTATTTTATATTATGTATAATTTGATCAAAGGAAAGATTTATTGGACAATTGTAATTTTAGAAAGGAGCTTGTGGTGGAAATAAGAAAATAAGTTATAAAAGGGGAGTTAGGTGAATTTTTATATTGTGGGCCACAAGGTGAGATCATCTTTCACTCAATTATTTCTTTTGAAGACACTTACATAAGGGGTGTGTGTGAGGAAGGAGATTTGGGTATAAACAAGTAGCATGAGCAATTCTTAAGGGAAAAATGAATTATTCATCTCTTTTAAAGATCATTTTCTCTCTTCTCTCTCATATTGTATGCATCTATAATGGAAGATCTCATGGATGAGTTTTGTTTAAGGTATAATTTCATCTTCTTCTTCTACGTTTCCTCTACATCTTTTCATCTTTATTTCATCTAATAGAATTTGAATTAAAGGAGTTTTAAAGGAGGTTATATCTGTAACTCATTTTATGTAAAGAGAAAAGCAAACAAAGATAATGGGATTGAATAAAAGTGATTGAAGATGAGGAAGTTAGAGTTACATACTAGGTTTGAGAACCTCTATCCCATTGCAAGTGCCTAATTTGTGCAATAGTCTAGAAATAATGTGTATTGGAATAAGATAAAGATGTGGATTATTAGCCTGAGATTTGAGATTATTGTTTTTGCATATGCTTGATTTTATGAGAATAAACTGTTGGTATTGAGAGAATAAGAGATATATTCATTAAATCTTGATAGGTTTACTTAATTTAATAAAAAGATTAGAGGTTAAAAAGTAAATAAAGTTACAAAGTTTTATAGGTTAAAGAAAGTTAATTGTAGGGTTTAACAAATTATTTTAAGAAGCATGATGCTCTATTTTATAGTGGATCATGGATTTAATTTCTACAAAGAGTTGTAATTGAAAATTTAATGTGTTGAAAAGAAAGAAATACATAGAATTTTATAGGAACATTTTGGAAATTAATTGTCATTTAGTTGTTAGTTGTATACAAGTTGAGTTTCTGGGTTGAAATGGGAAAGTACAGGTTTTGACTCTTTAAGGCAATGTTAAGACCCTCAATTGAGGGAGGGACTCCCTCTAACAACTAAAGCATGCCCTTAGCCGAGGAAATTATGCCCCCACCCTAGTTGTAAAGCCCTCACTCGAGTTTTAAAGCCTTTATTTGAGTTATAAAGCCCTCACCCGAGCATATTACCTCTCACCCAAGTATATTACTCCCTTACCTAAGGTACAACCTTCTATTTTGATAGATTAAAGCCCTCTTATTGCAGTAAAGATTCAGCTCTAACATAGGAATATTAAATTATTGTAAAATATATTGTTGTTTATTATTCAAAACATGGCTTCTTAACTAATTAATATTGAAATGTTTAGTATATGGTTATATTATTCTATAATAAATTAACAATATAATAATTTGTTATACAATCTTAAATAATTATATGAACAAGAGTTCAAAATTTTATTGCTAAACCATGTAAGAACTCAATATACATTTTTTTACAAGGGCATGTCATTAGGTATCCTTTTAATTTTAAAATGTCTTTGATAGAGAAATTAAGGATCTTTAGATTAAATTAATAATAAAGAGTTAATCTATATGGTGATAAATATATTAAGAGGAATGGAATACCATATTGTAAAACTAGTTTTGAATAATTATGATGTATGTTTAGACACTTATATACATCATAAACATGTGTGATTGTGTTGTAAGCTTGGAATGACATAAGCATTTGAATAGCTTTATTTGTCATATTATCTGAATCGTACATTTTGTTATGCTAAGCTAGGTTGTATATATGATAATGTATTTTTAAATGTTAAGATGCATAAGAATTAGGCATAGTAAATCTTAAAGACATGCGGTATGTAATGATAACATGTATGCATGATTATTTTCAAAAATTCATAATTTCTATGGATAAATTTTACAAGTATAATAGTATGGTGTTTGTGCACACATGGAAAATATAAACATAATCAATAGATAAGCCTAAACCTTGGTACATATCTTAAATAAATGTAAAATATCAACATGTATATATATTTACATATGAATAGAGAAACTAAAGATATTATGATCAAAAATATTATTATACACATGTGATCGAGCTGCCTACCTTTGATATTAATTATAAGTAACAAGTATTTATACTTAAACAATATATATGATAATTGGTTACAGAAAGTTACATATGAACATGTATATGATATCATCTTGTAGTTACATGAATATGCATGTACACACACACACACATACAGAGTCATATATATATATATATATATATATATATATATATATATATATATATGATGAGAAAAGAGTAAAGTACAAATGATAAAATAAAGGGATTTAATTTCTTGCATTATGTTTAGATTGTGGATAGATAGGTATATATACCTATAAGGGTAATTTGCAGTTGTGATAGTATAGTTTTGATCCGATTTAGGTCTTAAAGTATAGTACAGCTAGACCCTATTTAGATCCAAATATAATACAGTTTTGCCCCATTTAGGTCTAAAGTTTAATACCTTTAGGTATCTTATTCGTACCTTTGAGTGCCACTGTTATAGTTTAACATGTAGTCCACTTTTATAAAATAGTGCATGTTTAAAACAGTTTAAAGAAAATAAATATTTATAAATAAAAAGACAAATTAATATGATTGTTATTAAATTGATTTTCATATTTTAACTATATGATAACCCGGTATTACATGTGAAAAATATGATATTATTGGAGGTTGCATTTTTGTATGTATATTTACAACATTTAGTATCACATATACATACAAGAATTATATGCTATGTGCATAATGAACTTATGCAACATTGATGTATAGTCAATAATCATTCCAGTGAATGTAAGTTTCCTACAGCCATGTGTTGCTTACTCTGTAGCACTCTTATCCTATAACCTATACATATCACTTTATCCATCTCATTAAACATGTTTTACTATGCAACATAAACATAGACCAAGTATATAGAGAACATATATTCATACTTAATCCATAAGAGTTTTATGCTATTAAGACTTTACAATATACATTAGAGTTTCTTTACAAAATATAACAACTGATTAACATATTTACATACAATATTTCAAATATCATAAAAAAAAACTGCTTCATTATATACGAAGATTCCAAAATAAAAGACTACACTAGTCTCTCTCATTGACTTGTGTTGGCCATCCTACTGTAGATATCATCCCAATATCCTACATGGATGAAACACCCATGCTAAGCTATAAAGCTTAGTGGGGAATTAAAATCATGATAAACGACCACTCACAGTGATGATCAACAATGCACACATCATGCCTCAATTATAACAATAATTTATTTCAATAGATGAATAAAATTCAATATTCATATCATCTTATGAAAATCATAAAATTCAACAGTAACAATTACATTGATACTTCATTCACCATGTATAATAACGTAAGCTCCAACATCCATTGGCCTTAAATTTAACTTTTTATCATATGATTAGTTTATTTATTAGTATTTAATCATAAAAAGATGCTTATCAATCAAGTATAGACTATACTTAAATACCAAGATCATGGGTCTTAGATTTGCATACATCGGATCACAATGATAAATACACATTAATAGGTGTGCACATACAAACATTATGAACACATATATATATAATCATAAGAAAAAATATTTCAAAAACAATTGGTGTTATAGTATAACTCTTATAACCTTTAGTATGGATTATGCTTATGCAATTTTGACAATTATTGTGTTCGTATAATAATATACTACCCTTTACCTTAATATAAGTTTCTTCATAAATCATAAATTATAAACAAAGCATTAATACAATACAAGTTCATCATTTAACAAGCTAGCATGTATTTTTTATACTAATAATAATGCTTACATATTTTTACTGTGTGGTTTTCTTATAGAGGCACAATCTATTTACAATAAAATGAATTCTACACATGAAATAGTATGAAGTCAAATAAGAACTTCCATGCTTTATGAAACTTTAAATTCATCAATAAACTTTTCTTAACCTTTGTAATTAAGCATGTCCAATTCTAAAGAGGTGGATAATGGGTTATATGGTAGCACCCGAAGGTACAAAACTGTTGATTATAATGGTGGCACCCGAAGGTATAAAACTGTTGATTATAATGGTGGCACCCGAAGGTACAAATAAGATACCTGGAGGTATTAAATAGTGATCCCTTGTAGAGACAAAATTGTATGATAAATTAGTAAAGCGGACCCTAACGGGGTCAAACAAATAACTTGAACTGTTCAAGAGGACCCAAACGGGTCGGCTACAACCCAAACAGGGTTGTTCAAATCAACTCTAACTTTTAAACCCAAATAGGGTCACTATAACTTTTAATTTCAAGTGCACCTAAACAGGTCAAAAATACTCAGAAGCAATTGCAAGGTACCTTTATAGGCAAGCCTATCTATCCACATCCTAGACTTAATGCAGGCAATTAAATCCCTTTGATTTCTCTTTCTAACCGCATAAATGTAGGAGCATAAATAAGCTATTCTCTTGATCAATTCAAATGCATATAGCTCCTTCACATGTAAGTGATAATGATACTTATCATCATGCTATCATCAAATATCACATAATGTACCATACTTGTTCAAGTGCTCATCATAAGCATGCCTTAACATATTAAATTTACATTATAACACATCATATGTATATGATCATGTAACAAGATTTATAATCAATAGTACAAGTATAAACACATGAATTCATATAAGCATATAAAAATACAATATGAGTCATTAAGCATAAATCATCAAAATAAGTACTTTAGCATGTTATCCTAAAGGTACCACATGTGAACATAGTTACACTAATGTATTTCTCATTTCATAGTATGACTGCATTTAAAAATACACATTTACTCTTCATTGGAGTATTTGCTTGTAAGTCATTTTACATATAATAAGCAAGTATAAAAATTCAATCACATATGCACATTTGATATAATTATCAACCACCTTTACTTAACTATATATGTGAACATGTATATATATATATATATATATATATATATATATATATATATATATATATATATATAGGGACTTTTATTAATAATCATACCAAATCCTATATTAAATCCAATGTGTAATCATATAAACACATATTTAACATAACTATATTTAAACCAAATATAGAAAACAAATTAAAATTCTTCCTACACAAATCTGCACAGGGGTAGCATTCTGGATCCAACTTAGGTACCCTTTTTGATCTAGAAAATGTTATTTTTAGACCATATGTCCTTCTTCAACTTCATTACCCTATATTTTAAGTTTCTAAAACATCAAAATTTGTTGTAATATCACATCTATAATTCAAGATATTCAAGAAACACCATTGGCTATTCATAAATTCAAAAACAGTTATTCTAACCGATTGTAAAATTTTTAGAATAATATGGGGAATGAATCAGCCTAACTTTCCTTCATCAAAGTCCTGATCCTAGGTGTCTAATTTACCCAAAATTTAACAAAATAGCATTTTGACTCCTCTACTAAGATATATGTCCAAAATACCAAAATCTATTCCTTAACAGTGCAACCAATTTTCACGAATTTCAAGCTAACATTATAAATTCATACAAACATAATTAAACAAAGCTTCATTCATACAAAATGTTCATTTCTAAGTCTATTTTACATAGGATTCAACCTCATAGTATTCTGAGTAATATACACAAAGATACATCATTTTTACTTCAGCCTATTCTAAAATCGAAATTAACAGCTTATAGAAAATTCAATTAATTATTTGGATGTCTTAAAGTCAATTTCAATGCTAGGTTCCTTCTACAATTTTGTAGGCATATATGTTATGTAACCTTAGAAATCATAATGATCTCAATTTAAGTTTTCTGACTCAAATTATGATGAAATTACAACCATTAGTTCATAATGTTTTATGTAATTTCTTTTAGGAATAATATTAATTCAAATGCACATTTTTTCACTTTACCATGCATAAACTTCATATATTATGTATATATATATATCTACACTCTTAACTATTTTATATATATAAGTATGCATGTTTATTATGCTTGTACACTTCATCACTAAGCTTGTGAAATAGGTTCATAAGAGCTATTCCCATACATGTCACTCATATGTCAAGATTTGATCTCATTCATGCGTGATCATTCTTTATTCCTGTCTATAGATTCCCATATACTTATGTTATCTTAAGTAATCTATACACATGTTTATATGATATTAATCATACACATACTTTCTCTTAAATAAATAAAGATTGTTGACATACCTGATCTTGTCATTCCCGTAAACATGCTTCATCATTTGATCATGCCTATTGCTTTACAATATGATATCATCACATACTCCATGCACTTATCTCTCCCTTATGTTTATTTATATAACAAAGATGCTATAAAACATTCAAGAAGGTATAAATAAGCTTTACTATCATTTTGAGACATTTTAGTAAATTTCATGTGAAACAAAGGAGCCATGACAAACACTCTGTACAGTTGCAAATTTCAAATTTCATTTTGTTACCAATATTAAAAATATAAAACATCATTGTTATACCAAGAGATGTCAATAAAACTTATTCCCCTGTGTTTCTATTTTCCATACCATTTAAAATCATCTTAATATCATCTATCTAATTCAAGTTATTGGCAAATCTCTAAGGAGTGTTCCATTGACCAACCAACCGACAAAGGGCTACTGTTTTGGGCATTTTTGAGGGCCTTATAGGCAATATTTCATTATTAGTATTTTTGTAACATTTGTAGGCACATATCTCCCAGTTCTATCCCAATAAGAATCATCAAATTTGGAGTTCAAAAACTCAACTTATGATCAAAATAGTCACTGAAGGTCAATACAAATTTTCTAGACAGCACTGCCTAACATTTTAATTACTTTACATGCAAAATCATTTCATGACTACACATGCATGACCTGCCATTTTCAATATCTACCTCATCACTAAAAACACATGCAATATTGAAATAATTCCGATACCTTATAGTTGAAAAAAATATCACATATATGCAAATTAATTTCAAAGTTCAAATCCCATACCTTTATCAAACATCTACTCTTCTTACTTGATCAAAATGCCTTTGCCCTTTCCTCCATCTTCTTCTTCCTTTAACAACAATTAACCTACTTAACAAAAACTTCCAGTATTTTACTTACTCAAATCTCAACAAAAATAAGAAGAAGATGAAGAAAAAGATGATAAACTATCAAATTGATATGCTTACCTTATTGTTACACACTAATTTATCTTGATTTAATTCAACATGCATGCATTTCTCTTCAAGGATTTCATAGATATGCTTAACAATGAATGAAAGAGTGAGAAGAGAGAAAATTTTTGAAACTTCTCTCAAGAATGTCGTCCCTCGTTCCCATACACTCTCTTTCTAATATTAAAAATGACTATATATAGTGGTAAGGGAAAATTCCCTTGTTGGTCCCTTAAAAATTTGCATGTTCCACTAACTTCCCTCTAGCTTTTTCATGTTACACCATTGCTTCTCATCCTCTTTCATATTGTACCTTGACCTCTCCATTTTCTACTTCTCTTAAATCAACCTCTCAATTCATTCTTTTATTCACATTTGATCCTTAAGATGCCATATTTACAAATTAACCCTTAAACTAATACTTCATACTTCAATTAGAACCTTGAATATTATTATACAAACATAATAATTTAATTATGCCCTTATAAAATTCATACCATTTAATTCACACATTTATCACATAATTAATGATAATTTAATAACATTTATGCATCAATCAATATCTTAACTACTAATAATTCATCCAATAATGCTTAATTAGACATTAAAAACATGTAATTACCCTTGAATTCTACGAGGGTCTATTTTAGGTCCATACAAATCTCTTTCCCTTAAGGAATTTCATCATCGAAATTCATACCTGTATACTTTACTCATGTATAACACTATCATTGCTATACCTTTATGTCTATCACAATCATCTATGATCCCATACTTCCTTTACCATCTTCTTTATTCACTTCTCATTTAACCTTATCTCCAAATAAGGGCAACCATACCATATTGTTATATCATTACTATGCTTAATGTATATCCTGACAATTTTTTTTTTAGTTGGGGCTTGTACATGTAGCATAATGCTTGATGTTATGCTATGCATAAATGATGCTTTCATGTATGAAATAAGATGCAAATGCATATTCTCAAGTGTTGTATATGTTTTTGCCCCATCCTATGTGTAATGTTTTGTCAATTTCCCTTACTCAAGGAAACACTAACAGATATATATATAACATTTTAATGAATCCTCTAATTATAATCTCAAAAGCCTAAACTATAGATCTTCTCATCAATTTAGCATAACTCCATCTCATGTTTCAGAATAAAATAATCACTACGTATTCTACTAACACACCTATAACATAATCCAATATACTTTTCATATACACATATTTTGTACTATTTAATCCGGGATTAAGATTCTAAGAAAATACTATCATATATATAGTCCATTTTTGGAACTCCAATCATATAATTTTACTCACATATACAATTCATATATCCTGTTTATCATATTATATCGAATCATCACACTTCAATCTAACCATATCAGGACCAGGATATCTACATTGGCCAACACTCTATAACTTCTATATAACAATTACTCTAAACACTTATAGCCTAAAAACGGCTAAACCTAAGCTCTGATACCACTAATTGTAGCACTCTTATCCTATAACCTGTATGTATCACTTTATCCATCTCATTAAACATGTTTTACTGTGCAATATAAACATATACCAACTATATAGAGAACATATATTCATACTTAATCCATAAGAGTTTTATGCTATTAAGACTTTACAATATAAATTAGAGTTTCTTTACAAAATATAACAATTGATTAACATATTTACATACAATATTTCCAATATCACAATAAAATGCTTTATTATATATGAAGATTCCAAAATAAAAGTCTACACTAGTCTCTCTCATTGACTTGTGTTGGCCATCTTGCTGCAGATATCATCCCAACAACCTACACGGATGAAACACCCATGCTAAGCTATAAAGCTTAGTGGGGAACTAAAATCATGATAAACAACCGCTCATAGTGATCATCAACAATGCACACATCATGCCTCAATTATAAAAATAATTTATTTCAATAAATGAATAAAATTCAATATTCATATCAACTTATGAAAATCATAAAATTCAACGGTAACAATTACATTGATACTTCATTCACCATGTATAATAATGTAAGCTCCAACATCCTTTGGCCTTAAATTTAACTTTTTATCATATTATTAGTTTATTTATTAGTGTTTAATCATTAAAAGAATGCTTATCAATCAAGTATATCAATTATACATTATAACCAAACTATACTTACATACCAAAATCATGGGTCTTAGATTTGTATACATCGGATCACAATGATAAATACACATTAATAGGTGTTCACATACAAACATTGTGAACAAATATATATAATCATAAGAAAAAATATTTCAAAAAGAATGGGTGTTATAGTATAACTCTTATAACCTTTAGTATGGATTATGTTTATGCGATTTTGACAATTATTGCATTCATATAATAATATACTACCCTTTACCCTAATATAAGTTTCTTCATAAATCATAAATTGTAAACAAAGCATTAATACAATGCAAGTTCATCATTTAACAAGCTAGCATGTATTTTTTATACTAATAATATTGCTTACATATTTTTACTATATGGTCTTCTTGTAGAAGCACATTCTATTTACAATAAAATGAATTCTAACCATGAAATAGTATGAAGTCAAAGAAGAACTTTCATGCTTTATGAAACTTTAAACTCATCAATAAACTTTTCTTAACCTTTGTAATTAAGACTACCCTATTCTAAAGAGGTGGATAACAGGTTTTACGGTAGCAGCCGAAGGTACAAAACTATTGATTATAATGATGGCACCCGAAGGTACAAAACTATTGACTATAACGGTGGCACCTGAAGGTACAAATAAGATACCCGGAGGTATTAAAAGGTGATCCCTTGTAGGTACAAAACTGTATGATAAATCAATAAAGTGGACACAAACAGGGTCAAATAAATAACTTGAACCAGTCAAGCGGACCCAAATTGGGTCGGCTATAACCCAAACGGGGTTGTTCAAATAAACTCTAACTTTTAAACCTAAATAGGGTCACTGTAACTTTTAATTTCAAGTGGACCTAAACTAGTCAAAACTGTTTAAAAGCAACAGCAAGGTACCCTTTTAGGCATGCCTATCTATCCACATCCTAGACTCAATGCAGGTAATTAAATCCCTTTGATTTCTCTTTCTAATCACATACATGTACGAGCATAAATAAGTTGTACTCTTGATCAATTCAAATGCATGTAGTTCATTCACATGTAAGTGATAATGATACTTATCATCATGCTATCATCAAATATCACATAATGTACCATACCTGTTCAAGTGTTCATCATAAGCATGCCTTAACATATGAACTTTGCATTATAACACATCATATGTATATGATCATGTAACAAGATTTCTAATCAATAGTATATGTATAAACACATGAATTCATATAGGCATATAATAATACAAGTATGAGTCATTGAGCATAAATCATCATAATAAGTACTTTAACATGTTATCATGAAGGTACTACATGTGCACATGGTTACACTAATGTATTTCTCATTTCATAGTATGAGTGCATTTAAAAATAATATTTACTCTTCATTGGAGTACATGCCTGTAAGTCATTTTACATATAATAAGCAAGTATAAAAATGCAATCACATATGCACATTTGATATAATTATCAACCACCTTTACTTAAGTACATATGTGAACATGTATATATATATATATATATAGGGACTTTTATTAATAATCATATCACATGCTATATTCAATCCAATGTGTAATCATATAAACACATATTTAACATAACTATATTTAAACCAAATATAGAAAACAAATTAAAATTCTTCCTACACAAATATGCCCTGGATCCAACTTAGGTGCCCTTTTTTATCTAATAAATGTTATTTTTAAACCATATTTCCTTCTACAACATCATTACCCTATATTTCCAATTTCTAATACATCAAAATTTGTCGTAATATCACATCTATAATTCAAGATATTCAGGAAACACCATTGGCCGTACATAAATTCAAAAATAGTTATTGTAATCATTTGTAAAATTTTTAGAATAAGATAGGGAATGAATTAGCCTAACTTTCTTTCAACAAAGTCCTGACCCTTGGTGTCTAGTTTACCTAAAATTTTACAGTATAGCATTTTGACTCCTCTACTAAGATTTATGTCCAAAATACCAAAATCTGTTCTTTAACAGTGCAACCAGTTTTCACTAATTTCAAGCTAACATTATAAATTCATACAAACATAATTAAACAAAACTTCCTTTATAAAAAATGTTCATTTATAAGTATATTTTGCATAGGAATTGATCTCATATAATTCTAAGCAATATACACAAAGATACATCATTTTTACTTCAACCTATTCCAAAACCAAAATTAACAGCTTACAAAAAATTCAAGTAATTATTTGGATTTCTTAAAGGCAATTTCAAGCTAGTTGTCTTCTACAATTTTGTAGGCATATATGTTATGTAACCTTAGAAATTAGAATGATCTCAATTTAAGTTTTTTGAATCAAATTATGCTGAAATTACAGCCATTAGTTTATAATGCTTTATGTTATTTCTTTTAGGAATAATATTAATTCAAATGTACATTTTTTCTTTTTACCATGCATAAAGTTCATGTATTATGTATATATATATATATACACTCTTAACTATTATACATATATAAGTATGCATGTTTATTATGCTTGTACACTTCATCACTAAGCTTGTGAAATAGGTTCATAAGAGCTCGTCCCATACATGTCACTCATATGTCAAGATTTGATCTCATTCATGCTTGATCATTCTTTATTCATGTCTATACATTCCCATATACTTATGTTTTCTTAAGTAAGCCATACACATGCTTATATGATATTAATCATACACATGTTTTTTCTTAAATAAATAAATATTGTTGACATACCTGATCTTATCATTTCCATAAACATACTTCATCATTTGATCATGCCTATTGCTTTACAATATGATATCATCACATACTCCATGTACTTATCTCTCCCTTATGTTAATTTATATAAAAAAGATGCTATGAAACATTCAAGAAGGTATAAATAAGCTTTACTATTATTTTGAGACAATTTAGTAAATTTTATGTGAAACAAGTCAGCCATGACAAACATTTTGTACAGTGGTGGATTTCAAATTTCATTTTTTTACCAACATTAAAAATATAAAACATCATTTTTAGGCTAAGAGATCTCAATAAAACTTATTCCCCTATGTTTATATTTTCCATAACATTTAAAATAATCTTAATATCATCTATGTAACTCAAGTTATTGGCAAATCACTAAGGACTGCTCCATTAACCCGCCAACTGAAAAGGGCTACTGTTTTAGGCATTTTTGTGGGTTTTAGATAAACAATTTCGTTATTGGTATTTCTATAACATGTGTAGACATAGATGTTCTGGTTCTATCACAACTAAAATCATTAAATTCAGAGTTAAAAAAACTCAACTTATGATCAAAATAGTCACTGCAGGTCAATATGAATTTTCTGGACAGCACTGCCTAACATTTTAATTACTTTACATGCAAAATCATTTAATGATCTACAAATGCATGACCTGCCATTTTCAATATCTACCTCATCACTATAAACACATGCAAGATTAAAATAATTCCCATACCTTATAGTTGAAAAAAAATATCACATATATGTAAATTAATTTCAAAGTTCAAATTCCATACCTCTATCAAACATCTATTCTTCTTACTTGATCAGAATGGCTTTGCCCTTTCCTCTTTCTTCTTATTCCCTTAACAAAAATTAACCTTCTTCACACAATCTTCCAACATTTTACTTACTCAAATCTCAACAAAAATAAGAAGAAGATGAAGAAGATGATGATAAACTATCAAATTGATATGCTTACCTTATTGTTACACACTAATTTTTCTTGATTTAATTCAACATGCATGCATTTCTCTTCAAGGATTTCTTAGATATTCTTAACAATGAATGAAAGAGTGAGAAGAGAGAAAATTTTTGAAACTTCTCTCAAGAATGCCATCCCTCACTCCCATACACTCTCTTTCTAACATTAAAAAGGACTATATATAGTGGTAAGGCAAAATTCCCTTGTTGGTCCCTTAAATATTTGCATGTTCCACTAACTTCCCTTTATCTTTTGCATGTTACACCAATGCCTCTCATCTTCTTGCATATTATACCTTGACCTCTCTAATTTTCACTTCTTTTAAATCAACCTCTCAATCCATTCTTTTATTCATATTTGACCCTTAAGATGCTGTATTTACAAATTGACCCCTAAACTAATACTTCATACTTCAATTACAACCTTGAATATTATTATACCAATATAATAATTTAATTATGCCCTTATAAAATTCATACCATTTAATTCACATATTTATCTCATAATCAATTATAACTTAATAACATTTATGCCTGAATCAATATCTTAACTACTAATAATTCATCCAATAATGCTCAATTAGACTTTAATAACATTTAATTTCCCTTGAATTCTACTAGGGCATTTTTTGGGCCCTTACATACTCAATATCTCATAATTAATGTTTACAACTTGGTCTGATGTATGGATTATTAACAAATAGATATTTTTGTGTATTAGTAAATAAAAATTTTATATAATAATAAAAAAGGAATTTCATGTTAATAATAACAAGAATTAAATGTGTTAAGACTTATAATAGGACATAAGATATTTATACATATAGTTATATGATATAGAAATCAATAGTATTTAACTATACATAGAAAACCGGCTTATTAACTTAAAGTTCTTTAATATTTAAAAGGGCTTTCAAAATTGATATTAGCATGCATTCAAGAATACTTAATAAGTCAATATGTTTAACTGAATATAAACAATAGGATTTATAAAAGTATATTTGATGCATATGAATATTTCTAAGAATAAACTATTAGTAATTCATAGGAATGTTAATAAACATTGCACTTTGATATAAGAATTATGAGTTTTGATAAATATTTTATGGTGATAAGGTTCAATTAAGCTTAAATTAAGGATGGATTATAAATCAAGACTTAAGGATTTAATGTTTTAATCAATAAAAGGGTGAAGTGATTATTGTGACACCCTAACTCTAAGTTCTAACCATATTACTGTCTGACATTTTTGGTCATCTTAAGTCATGTTATTATGCCTTTAAACAAACATTATTCACACTAGTGATTCATTAAGTTAAACGACATGTATGTAATTTAGGTGTTACCAGAATCATGATCATGTTAGGTTCCACTGTAACACCCTTAACGAATGTACAAAGCCTATTAACATATATATATATATATATATATATATATATATATATATATATATATATATATATATATATATATATATATATATATATATATATATGGTGCATGGATACCCTATAGTGATAACTTGGAATTTCATGCAAAGAAATCATATTCATGGCAATCACATACTAATCACCTTGCAATCTAGAAATCGCATGCAAGCAAAGGTAATTAAGTAAATTTTAAATCCTCCATATTACAATTCCTAAATTAAATCATGGCAAAATATAAGACGGGACAAAAAGGAATTATCCATAAAATATCCTACATCAAAAATCTGGATCGACTCTTGTTGGCATCTTTATGCAAAACTAAGTCCCTAAGTGACCTTCAACCAAACCTACACGGATATAAAACAACCCGTGCTAAGCTATAAAACTTAGCAGGGAAAATTCAAAAATTAACATGACCTACTACTCACAGTAGTCGTCGATAAAGATCTTCACACAAGGATTGTAATTGGGATAACAAAATAATTATATCATGATTTCATTCTATAGAAATAATTTATAGCTAGAAAGGAAATGAAGATTAAGCATTATAATAAGTCATTCATCATGCTTACATTTTATGAATGAAGAAATTGATACATGTGTTTCTTTATTTCGAGCACATTTTTTAATCTTTATTAGCCTGCTAATTCAAAGGATGGATAACGGGAGCTATGGATACCAATTGGTATCAATGATGGATACCCGAAAGTATCAAATGATGGATATCCAAAGATATCAAGCGATGGACCCAAAGGGCCGAGCTATGGTTCCATTAAAGGAACAAACAATGGACCCAAACGGGGTCAACTATGGTAGCTATAACTATATCCCTCTAGGCATGCATATCTAATCCACAACTGAACTAAAATCCGCAAGCTCAACAATTTTTAAGAACATTTTGATTCAACATGTTCCTTTTCATGTAGTACAACATTTGCTAAAGCCATAATTCATACACTCTTGTGTATTTCATATTCTTATAATGGGATCAACATTTGTTATCTCAACTCATTTCCCATTCTGGAGCCAACCAACCCAATACCCATTTATTTTCCTCTTTTCGGGTTTTACAACACATGAGCCCTAGATCTAACAGGTTTTATTTCGAAATCTCCATCAAAACTACAGAACATGTAAAGAAAAATAAAGCCTGCATGATCTAACTATCAAACAAGTATAAATCCATCAACTTGAATAATATTAATAGCATAAATACTTGAATAACATCCATACTAAGGTAAGCACAAAGAAAAAATAAACATCTAATATATATATATATATATATATATATGTATATATATATATATATATATATATATATATCAGCATATAAGTTTAAATCCATACATTGTTTAGAGGGTTAAAGGATCCCCAAGAAATTAAAGAACTACTCGCTACACATAATGAAACCAACAAAGAAAAAGGAAGAAAAAACTTTTAAACCCATTGAAGACTTATTGATTCATCCTTGAGCTCGGCAGTGGACATGGTGGAGATGAATGGTCTCAGTTGAATCCCTTAATGAAATGGTGCATTTTGTGAATTTACAAGGTACACGGCTAAGACAAATGGTCCCAGCTGAGTGCAAGTTAATTTTTTTGCTTAAAAGTCAAAATTACACCATTAAATGCATAAAAACTTTACAAATCTTAATATAATACTATTTGGCATAAAAATCTAAATTTAACACTTAAAATATATAACACGAGACATAAACACAGATAAAAATACACTATAAATAAATCTTAAATCGGAGTAATCACTAACTATGTCATGGTCGAATTGTAACGTAAGGCATATCATGTGATAATTTGATGATTAATTGAATATTTGACATGAAATAAGTGTTATAATGATGAATAAACCTAGTATGATTAGTTGTAACTCAAGATTTGGTTTATATGTAATGGAGTGTAAATGTACATAATGATGTTCACTTATGTATAAAGTGGTTACTAGTGTAATTTGAGCATATATCATGATGTAAAGGTTTGATCTAATCATAAAAGTATGTAAGACATGATAATGCATGAGAAACTATGATGTATGCTTATGTACATTACACGGTCGAATGATACACAAGGTTTAAATGGTATATTTTCATCAAATTTAAATGTTATTATTTATTATTACTATGAATACATACGTGATAAATTTGAATGGATGAGGAATGACCAAATAAGAATGTTAGCATAATCTAGAATGCATGAAAAGTTATGTAAATACATGATATAAAGTGAAATAAAATATTTACCCTTAGAGCATAGTGAATAATCCAAGATTTTAGAGCATACTGGTTAGCCATAAAATTAAATACCATGGTAAAATACTGAGTGATTTGGACTAATTAATGCACACATTAGATTCATGGTTGAGGAGCTTATCACCACAAATGATCCCTCAAACCATATTAGATTCATAACTAAGGAGCTTATTACCCCAAGTGATCCCTTACCCATATTAGATTCACAATTGAGGTGCTTTTCACCTTAAGTAATCCCTAACATACATTAGATTCAAAATTAAAGAGCTAATCAAAGTGATCCCTCAACACCTATTAGATTCATAGTTGAGGAGTTGATCACCCCAAATGATCCATTACACATATTAGATTCACAAATTAGGAGCTGATCACCCCAAGTGATCCTTAACAGACATTAGATTCATAATTGAGGAGCTTATCACCCCAAGTGATCCCTTAGATGCATTAGATTCACAACTGAGTAGCTGATCACCTTAAGTGATCTCTCAACATATTCTGAAAGAGTTGGTCACTCCAAAGGGCCCCTCTAGCTTATTTAAAACCATTGGTATCCTCATCCTACATATTTAGTTTAAGGGTTCTCACTGAGCACATTTGGGAAAAAATGTAATTTTATAAAAAATAAGGATTAAATGGTAAATTATGCATAAAAGATGTCACATATGTGATTAAATTGTAAATAAAGTGAAAAACATATTTAATTGGTCAAAAGGGGTAAAAATGTAATTATGTAAGAAAATAAGGGTAAAATTATAAATTTACATTAAAAATAAGTGTAAAGGAGTTAAAATGGTCAAATAAGTAAAGAAAGGTAAAATCATAATTAAGGAAAAGTTCCAGAGATCAAATTATAATTTACCACTATATGTACGTTTGGGGACTAAAATATAAATTTTAGGCTTAAATTGGAATAAAGGCCAATAAAAGCAAAAAGAATCAAAATTAGTAAGAAATAATGTAACATATGAAAAAGGGAAAGTTTAAGGACTAAAGCAAAATTTTCCATTTAAGTAAGAAATATTTGTCGAAAATAGGAGAATAAGAAAATGAAGGACTAAATGGTAATTTAAAGCATTAAGATAATAAATTCAAAGTCAAATGGTAATAAATAACAATAAGGGGTAAAATGGTAATTCTGTATATTATAGCTTCATATATGAAATTTTTGTAGTATACCACCACTAGGCAACTTTGTTGCTTAGCACGTGGTTTTGTTTAATTGCATGCAAGGTATAGGTAATCGAGGACAAAGAGGAGAAAAGTTCAAATTGCATGTATTTATACGGCTTGGATGGCCATGTGGAATTTATAGGTCTATTGCATTAGCAATTTTGGGTTATGTAATAAAACATGTAATGAATATTGAATAATAATAAATAGATAGTTATGTATATTAACATGGTATATAAACCATGGTTATGAAATGTATGTTGTCATCATGGATTGTGCATTAATATCAGAAGTGTCTGTGTTGTTATTGAAGTATTATAGTAATTTGACACTTTGCAGGTTTGGATAGCATGATTTTATAGCCGTTACGCTTCCTAAATTTTTACTAAAAGAATAATAATGTTCAAAACTAAATTTAAATTGAGAATTTGATATAAATTTAAAATTATAAATCATCTTTAATAAAGAACTAATTGAGGTGAATTAATCATGTGATATTGGTAATAATAGCATATTAGCATTCGGACCTAAGTTCGGACATAGGGTGTCAAAAGTAGTATGCTTGCCACCAGCACACTGGGCACCTTACTGATTACTGTCACACCCTAAGGAATAGAATTCAAGATCTAATAGATAGCAAATAGATTTCGGATCATGAAAATAGTGATAAGAAGAAGAAAGGAGGTTATAATGTTGTGCTGCCTTCGGTGTTTATGATTGGGTCTAGTTTGCTTGAGTGTTATGTTATACGAGACCTGTATGGGAATGAGTACATTACTGTTACTCATTTCACCTAAAGAAATAGAGATAAGTGAAGAATAGTGACCTGTTTCAATTATTGATTGTTAGGATTCCCCCACTAAGAGTGAGGATGAAAGGACTGTGGTGCCCTTTGACATCTGGAGTTCAACCATTGAGAGTAAAGAGGAAGTAGAAGAGAAAAAGGTAAAGGCATTCACACGAAGTGGAAGATTGGCCTCAAAAGTTGAGAGGTAATCAGCTCATGCTACAGTGCACACAAAAGAAAAGGCTAAAGAGAATCAGATAATCAAGCTGAAGAAAACACAGGGCCAGATTTCCATTTGGGATTTATTGAGGCAGTCTCTATCACACAGGCAAAAATTGGTGAAAGCTTTGAACAAGTCTATTATTGCCACTACTATTTCACCCTCTAAACTATTAGATTTAGTCGATGGTGGAACAAAAAAGAATGTTATATATTCAAATGTGAGGACCCAAATTAGGCCCTAGTAGAATTCAAGGACATAATCCCAATTATAAATGTTTAAACAAGCTTAATTAGATGAATTATTATGAGTTTATATTTATTGAAGGATAAACTAGTTATTTATTTTTGTGTGTAATTGAAATAATATTTTATTTCAAGGATCAATTGGGATGTAAGTGTTATTAAGTTAACATTAATTATGTGATGAATATGTGAATTATATGTTATGACTTTTATAATGGTATAATTAAAAAGGGAAATATAGTTTGAGGGCTTAATTAAAATAGGATATAAACTTAAAGGTTAATGTTAAAAATAATAAATGAGTGGGGTCAATTTTATAAGAGATAGCATATGATGGGGTAAAATTAAAAGAAAGAAGATAAGTTGTGGGTCAATGTTAGACATGCAAGAAAGTGAGAGGCAAAGGTGTAACATGCAAGAAATTGAGAGAAATTAGTGGAACATGCAAAATCTTGAGGGACCAAGAAATAAAATTTCCTTGCTACTATATATATATTATATTTCATGTGAAAGAGAAGATATGGGAGAGAGGGATGGCATTTTGAGAGTGAGATAACAGAAATTCTTCTTTGCTCTCTCCCTCTTGTGTTCATGGTTAATCTCTTAAAGAAACCAAAGAAGGAATTCTTGCATGTGGATTTTTGAAGAACAAGTTAGTGTATATCTATAAGGTAATTAACTTAATTAAATGATTCTTCTTCTCATTCTCCATCTTCTTGTATTGGTTAATAATAGATGGAATTAGATGCTGAAAGTTTGTGTTAATGGATGAAATTATTGTGAAAGGACAAGAAGGAGAAAATTTAGATCGTGAAAGAAGAAGATAGTGAGTGACAAAGGAGAAATTACAAGAAGATTTGAGTTGCATGTCCAGGTATGGGTACTTAGGCTATTCATAATTGCATGCAAATTTGCTGGAACATATTGTGATTCCTTTGACTTAGTGACAAAAATTTAGGGTTATTGTTTTCTGGGTTTTATCGAAATGAGATGAAGAATAGAATTGGTTGTGAGTGTCTTTGCCGAGTCGTGAAGCTCTTCACGAGTCGTGAAATATTGTCCGACTCGTGAAGCCCTTCAAGAGTCGTGCACCTTTTTCCTCTAGGTCACTTGTGAAATGTTGCCCTTTTTCTCCACTCGTGAGCCCCTTCACGAGTCGTGAAATTTTTCCCTTTTTCCCCACTTGTGAGCCCCTTCACGAGTCATGAAATGTTGCCTTTTTACTTCACTCGTGAGCCTCTTCACGAGTAGAACGTTTCTTCATGACTGATTGACCTATCTGGATTGTTTTGCTCATAAGTTGAGCTATAGAACATAAAATTGAGTGATTCTTTTTTTGTTGGAAACTAGACTTCCATACCTATATTTCATATGAATAAACCTAAACTTAAATCTGTCTCTAAGTATATGGAATTTTGGGTTGAATCCGGACTAGTTTCCTTAGACTACTAATAGAAACAGACTTTACAATAATGGGCATAACTTTTAGTAGAGATGTTGAAATGCTACAAAATAAAATTCTGATGAAAATACAGACATGAAAGTCTAGCTTTGATGAAGAAATGTTGGTCTATATCCTTTTAAATTTTACGTTATGAATTTTCTAAGTGACAGATCACATTGTTTTAGTTTTAAAAACAGCCTATAGTATTTTCCCAATAACTCGAGCTATAGGTCAGATATTAAGATGAATTTTAATGCTATGGAAACTAGACACATAGGGAAATAAGATTTTAGAAGATAATTTTGCCTAAAAATGACATCTTAAATTTCAAATGTGGCTCACAAGTCGAGTTCAGAATGCTGCCCTATGCAGATTTTCTTTAACGTACTTTATTTTATGGTTTTCAATTAGTTAAGCTAAATATGTATTTATGTGATTACCAAATGAATTGGATAGGTCATGTAATATGACTATTAAATACAAAATTATTTGTATACATATACTTTCACACGTGTACATAGGTAACGACTAGTGAGGAATATATCTAACATAAATTTGTGATTAAATTTGTACATAATTGTTATATGCAAGGCTAAAATTTGTATATACTCTTATGATGATATATGCTCAATTATCATTAAGCAATGTATAAAATAGAAATACATGTAACTAGGAATGTTAATCAAGTTATGATTACATATGTATAGCTTAACTACATGTTGTTATGATAAATTCATAGTTATATGGAAGCACATTGAATTAAGTATGGCATGTAATATGATTGTTGATAAAGATTTACACATATTTATATTTATACCTAAGTAAGGGTTGTTGGTAATGATGAGTAAAGTGAAACGTATGGATATGCCTTTACTTAATTGAAATGACATGATTAAGCCTATGTGTTGTCTCATGTTAACATGTTGAAATACAGATCTACAATGTTATAGACTCCATTGTAGAAATTTCATTAAAGCATATAATGGTAATGTTATATGAGACTATGTATATAAGTGTATGCATTAGAGAAGGAGTATCTTGTCATGTGAGTTTTATATGAGAAAATTATATGAATTGTGCATATATGTATATGTACTAAAGAAGATATATAGATTTTACATGATTATGTACGGGTACAAATGACATCATACAGTATAGTCTTGACATACGGAATAATTACATGATCGAATAGCATTACAAGAACAAAATAGTAATGCCCAATAGCAAAATATTTACAGGTTTACAAGAAGCTATACATGAGCGCATTTATGAGTACATTGTTTATGGTTATACTAAAGTATACATGTGCATATAAGAATATGATTGTATAAAGAAAAGATAAAGTAGATTTTATTGCCTGTGTTAAGTCTAGGAAGTGGATAGATAGGCATGCCTATAAGGGTACCTTGCAGCTGCGATATTTTCAACCCCGTTTGGGTTGTAGTTAACCCCGTTTGGGTGACTAAACAGACAGACATGGTCCCGTTTGGATCATTTTCAACCCCGTTTGGGTTGTAGTCAACCCCGTTTGGGTGACTAAATAGACTTGTACCTTTGGGTACCATCGTATAACCCGTTATCCACCTCTTTAGAGTAGTGCAGGCTTTATACCAAAGTTAAGAAAATTTTAATGTTCAACTTAAAGTTTTATGAAGTATGACAACATAAATTGATTTCATAATCTAATTTATATGTGAAATTCCTTTTCAACTCATATGGATATTATGATATTAAAAGATGTTGTGATATACACTTTTGTATGATTATCGTATATAGAAATAGTATGTACAGAGTTATATAAATGAACTAGTGCATCATTAATATCAAGTTGTGGACTATAATAGAGATAGTATGTTTTCTATAGTAATATGTTACTTGCTTTAGGTAGATAAATGATTTGCAAGATTCATCATGTATGAAAGCTATGAAAAAAAATGTTTTGCTGTAATAAATGTTCTCTATAGCAATGGAACATAAGTGCTATGTATCGGTATTCATGTTGGTGATTGCTTTCAAATTAATACCTTGGGTTATTTGTTTTCCCTATATCTACTCGTTCTTGCTTTTTATTGAGAATTGATAAATGATAAACTTTCATAGTACTAATGCTTTATCTTACTTTCGAATATGCATATGTCCTTGTTGATCATAGCTTATATGTGAATATGTATTTGTATATATTCCTGGTATACGAAAGTATGTAGTAAGTGGAAGGAATGACTAAGTATAAACAGTCGTATATCATTCAATGAATGAATTGCAAGTCTAAAGGTTAAACATGCTTATATGATTTAAATGTTGTGTATATAAATCATTAATGCCGAATTTACTATCATTAAGTCATTTGGTTATCTTGTGTGGACTTATGTCTACATTTTGTCTTTATTAAAATTTGGTATAAGTTATACTTATAGTTTATAATGTATGTTTGTTGACGACCACTGTGAGTAGTCGTTTGTCATATTTAGTGTTCCCCACTAAGCTTTATAGCTTAGCATGGATTTTTGTTTATCTGTGTAGGTTGTGAGAACAGGACTTTCTTTCAGGACTGATATCTGCTGCAGGTTGGCCAACACAAGTCTTAGAAGATTGATAATAGCGTCTTCTTTTGTCCTTATATTTTGTAGTTATGGAAACTTTAATTATGTTGCAAATTTTGTATAAGTACTAATGTTAAGTTTGAGAAAACATTGTAATGTATTAAGGACTCTTTATGATTAAGGTATTACTCTTAAGTTCACATGACATGGTTATAATTTTATCTATAAGTTATCTAATTAGAAATGTTTTCAGTTTGGGAACGTTGTAATATATGTCTTATGGTATATGATATTGTGGTAATAGCTAAGTATAGGATATGGGTGTTACATCAAATGTTTATCTACCTACTGAAGGCAGGAATCATAATTGGCCTCTTTATATTAAGGCTCTAGTGAATAGGAAACACACAGCATGTCTGTTGGTGGATGAAGGCTTTTCTATCAATGTTTATCAGTTGGTGCCAATTCTTGCCTTTGGGCTAAACTAGAATATACTGAACAAGTCGGACTTGACCATTTCTGCCTATTATAATTCAAAGAGACAAGTTGTTGGCACCTTTAAGGCTTTAGTGAAGATAGGACCTATTAAAATCAAGGTTGAATTTGTGGTGTTGCCAATTCTTGCAAACTTCTTTATGTTGATGGGAAGACCTTAGTGCCATAAGTTAGGCGGGTGCCTTCCACATTACATTAAATGATCAAAATATCTTATGATAGCTAATGGTAACCATCCAAACTATGAGGGAGAACCAGGTGTTTATACTGGAGATAGCTAAACAATCTTTCAATGGGTTCCATGCATTTGTAATCAGTGATGAGGAAAGTGAATGTAGCTTTATTGATAGCCTATAAATGATCAATATGATGAAGAAGAAGAACTTCCTATCTAGGGCTGGTTTAGGCAAGAACTCTCACAAACCCCAAGCTACCATCACCGTCAAGGATTAGAAGGATAAGAAGGGGTTAGGCTTTATTGGTCTTAATTAGAAGAATAAGAAAAAGAAAGCAATGAAAGGGATTCCCCATACTTCCCGAATTTTTGTGCCAGCTTCAGATATCTGCCTTTATAGTGGAAAGAATGAGCCTTTGCTGATAGGGGATTAGATAGTACCAGGTTTTGAACTATTCAATGATGTCTTCGATTTAGAACGAGGAATTATCAAGCTAGTTGAGGGTTTTTTGGAAGAGGAGATCCTTCTGCATCATTCAGCTTGAGATAAAGAGGTGTTTGAGGAGGTCATAATAGATAAGGTACTTATTGTTTAGTTAAAAGGCAAAGAGAAAATAAAAACTAAAGATTCACCTAAGGTTGACCTAGAGGTTGGAAAAACATCCAATGCCATCAAAACTGAAGAAAATACTCTCATTTATATCGTTTATGTTCTAGAACTTTTTGATGAGAACAATGATTGTTCTTTTGATTATATTAATAAGATGAACAATTTTGCTTACTTGTGTGATGATTCTTCTAATTTCAATATGCATAATCATGATTATAAATCATTCATATTTGACATTAACTCAACAAACACATGTTCATTTAGTCTCAAAACAAAAGAAATTTTATCAACATCATATATAACTCCAGAAGAGAGAAAATTTGAGAGAATATTGAAAAAAAATATTTGCCTAGACTTATAAATACATAATGGGAATAGATCAAGAAATTGTTGAACATGACATCCCAATCTATCCAGAATATAAACCAGTCAACCAAAAGTTTAGTAAACTTAAACTAAAATGGGCTAAAACGGTTAAAAAATAGGTCAGGAAGCAAATAGAGGCTAAGTTCTTAATCGAGGTCCAATACCCTACCTGATTGGTAAATGTGGTTTCCATAGTGAAGAAAGACATTAAAGTTAGGGTTTATGTGGATTATAGGGATTTAAACAAAGCTTACCCTAAGGACGATTTCTCTCTACCTCACATAGATGTATTAGTTGACAGTATAGCTGCTTGTGACATGTATAACTTTATAGATAGATATGCCGGGTATAATCAGATTTTGAATAAGAAAGTAGATCGAATTAAAACTGCCTTTATCACTGAATTGGGTACTTATGCTTACTAGGTCATGCCTTTTGGGCTTAAGAATGCAAACTCCCCCTATTAAAGGATAGCAACTAGGATACTGGATGACTTGATTTACAAAAAAGTAAAGGTATATATGGATTGCATAATGATTAAGTCAGCTACTCGGGAAGGTCATTTTGAGGTATTAGAAAAGTTCTTTTAGAGAATTCACAAGTATAACCTTTGCCTCAACCAAAAGAAATGCATATTTGGGGGCACTTTAAGTAATCTCTTAGGGCATGTAGTAAGCTAGAAAGGTATAAAGGTAGATCTTGACAAAGTGAAGGCTATTAGATAGATTCTAGTAACTCATGTGAAAAAAGAGGTTAAAGGATTCTTAGGTAAAATTTAGTATATAAGTAGGCTCATAGCCAAGTTGACCTCAATTTACGAATCAATATTCAAGTTGCTCATAAAAAAATTAGTTGGGTTTGGAATGAAGATTGTCAAATGCCATTTGATACAATTAGGGAAAACCTTTTGCATCCGCCAGTACTAAGACCATTATAGGTAAGTAAGCCTTTGATCTTGTTTTTATCCATAAAGGATAGTTCAATTGGGTCAATGATGGCTTAAGATGATGATTTTGGGATTGAGTATGTCGTATACTACCTGAGTAAGAAGTTTATTCCTTATAAGACTAAATATATAAAAATTGAGAAGATTTGTTTAGTGGTCATTTAGGCTTTAAAAAAAATGAGACACTACTTCCATTCCTACAGAAAAAAAGCTATAGCTAAATAGAACCCTTTTAGGTATTTACACAAAGAACCCATACTTATAAGAAAGATTGGACGATGGTTGATTCTTTTGCAAGAGTTTGACATAGAGTACATCACTAGAAAGACCACTAAAGGAAGTGCGGTGGTAAAATTCCTAGCTGATCATCAATTAAAGAGTAAGAGATAACCTATAAGCTCCTTGATAAGGACATTACAGCCATAACGATTGAGGGTTGGTACATGTACGTTGATGGAGTAGTGAATAATAAAGGAGCTAGAGTAGGAGTAATCTTGTTGACCTCGTAAAGAGAGAAAATGCCTTTCACCAAGAAACTAAGGTATAAAGCCACAAATAACAAAGTTAGGCATCCTTATTGGCTGTCGGGGATAATATGAAGAAGTATTTAGAGACTCATCCTTGGTAGTCTATCAAGTGAGGGGTAAATGGCTAGTGAAGGAAGATCGATTATTGCCCTACCTCAAGTGTCTAAAAGCTTTCAGTAGTCAGTTCAAAGTTTATACTTTTAGATATATGTCTAGAGAAGAAAACCAACTAGCAGATGCCTTAGTCACCTTGGTATCGATGTGGGATAATTTGAAAGGGCTAAGCATGAAGCCCTTTTTGTAACAAGTTTTGATAAGCTATGTTTTAAAGATGGGAAGATTTTGGATGTCGAGGTGGATGATGGGAAACCTTAGTATTATGACATTTAGAACTATTTGGAAAGATTAGTATTTCCAGAAGAAGCCACTAAAAGGAACAAAGGATGATCCATAAGCTATCAGCTCATTTCATTAGTGTATGAGGAGTGTTTTACAGGAGCAAGCCTGATGGTATCCAATTGAGGTGCTTAAATGAGAAAGAGGCAAAAAAGGTCATAAAGGAGGTACATGCAGGTCTGTGTAAAGGTCATATGAATGGATTGGCTTTAACAAAGAAAATCATATGCCAAGGATTCTTCTAGCACATAATGGACACTGATTGTTCTATATATGTTAAAGAATGTCAACTATGCCAATAGTACACAAACTTAAGACACTTGCCAGTTTTCAAGCTATATAGTCTCACATCGCCATGTTCGTTCACTACATAGGTTATAGACATCATGGGTATGATTCATCCATCAACTTTAAATGGGAACTAGTTCATTATAGTGGCTATTGACTATTTCACCAAGTGTGTAGAGGTAGATCCTTTAAGAAAGTAGATGCTAGGGAAATGGCCAAATTTATTGAGAAGAATTTGAAATGAAGATATGGTTTACCCCACCATATAGTATCAGATAATGGGTTGCAATTTTTTGGTGAAACCAGACAAATTCTTATCAAATAAGGGGATCAACATCATAAGGCTTCTCCTTATCGACCTCATGCTAATGGAGCAGTAGAGGCAACCAATAAGAATGTTAAGAGAACTTTAGCTAAGATGAATTGAACCTATAAAGATTGGATTGATAAACTATCTTTTGCATTATAGGGTTATTGGATCACAGCCAAAACTTGAACATTAGCTACTCTATTTTCTTTAGTCTATAGGATGGAAGCAATATTGCCAATAAAAATTGAGCATCAATATTTGAGGGTGGCTTTAGAAGCTAAGCTTCCAAAGATAGAGTGGGCAAGACAAAGATTGTTGTAGCTTAACCTATTAGATGAGGATAAAATGTAGGCATACTATGACAACTAGATTTATTAGAAAAGGCTAGCTCATTCATTAGATAAAAAGGTTAAAAAAATACCCCTTGAAGGAGGGAGATCTAGTGTTCAAACAGATGAGGCCTAGAACTCAAAATATCTAAGGCAAGTTCAGGCTAGCTTAGGAAGAATATTTTATGCTGAAGAAGTTACTATCAAAGGAAAATGCTATCTTATCAGACAATGATAACAATAAGTTTAGAAAGCCAATAAATATAGACAAATTGAAAGGGTTCAATGGTTTAGACCAAAAGAGAAATAGAAGAGAATAAAAGTTTTGCGGATTAAAAATAAAAAAAGGCAGCCTTGCTAAAATTGGGTGCCTCGTCAGGGTAAAAATAGAAAAAAGGCATCCTAGGAAAAAATTAGAGGCTGAAGGAAAATAATTAATCAAGAAAACTTGAGAGGGCTAATTGATGATAGGAGTTATGATGCTATTAAAATTTTATCTTCGAGATCAAATAATATATGTCATTGAGATAATATCAAACAATGATCATGTATACTAAAATTAGAAAGAAATGTCATGCATTTATCCAAAAGTATTATTAATGTATCCAAAAGTAGTTTTTATTCTTTTCATATGTTTAAAATGTAAATAGTTCTAATAATATCCAAAATATAATCCATGATAATATTTGATGTAGTCTATCTGTGTCACATCTCTCTCCAAATGCCTAAGATGAGAAAGCTTAATATTAGCTACCGAACTCATAACCCACTACTTATACGAGGTAGAGGTGGTGAAATCACAAGTAGTAATCTCAGGAATGGTATTCCTCATAAGGAGCTGAGTCCAAATTCTCTAGTACCACTCTAATAAGAAAGGAATAGAAAGTATGCCACCTTGAAAACATAATGGGCACCTGATGATGTCCTAGTGCTCCCTAAACTGGCAAGCATAGCAAATGGTAATGTAAAAGTAGCCCGATGCAATCTATATAAAAGGACACATCCAAAAGCTCCATCCTAAACTATAGAAGAAATGGGTAGCCAAGTACATCGAAACATGATGTCATCATTCATCAGCTGAGCCATCCAGTCAACTCCCTCTTGGATCGACTCAAATCCACACTGTGTATGTCTAAGGATAACATATCTTAAGGGGTAAGTGCCCATCAACCTAGCTCAAGGTGGAGGTTTTGATCATAGCTTTAGTTTCTCACACAACCATATTTGAAAAAAAAGGTAGCTAGGGTGAGTTGGATGCAACCTAAGTAAAAATAAGGCAAGGAAATATGTGAAAATTTGAAAGAATGTATTTTCTAATAAAAAAAAGCTAGTGTTAAAACCTACAAAGGGTGCACTACCTTTAAAATAATGACATACCTGAAATAACAGGGGACTACTAGTAATGCAAGCAATAGGGTTATTCCGAATATCATCCAAGCTAAGAATAGTCTCTGCCACAATCAATGGGAATGGGTTATGCCACCTATGCACACCATCCATAACATCGAATAATTTTTAATCCCTAATAATCAAGTCATCTAAACATACCATCAAGAATCAAGCAAAGTAACAAAGTAATATGATGCCATAATGGAAAGTAGACACATCATCGAAGTTAACCAAGACATCAGTTAGTGGTTCTAATGAAAATGTCCTCCCTTATAGTACTAAGCCTCTAGCCTCAGAAGGAAGGATGCCCAAGGCATAAGCCATCTTTCTAGGGTAGCTAGGCATAATGAAAGGCAAATATAAGCAAGTATCGGATGCAAACCTCACACCCACTATTTTAGTAAACCCCTCAAGCAAAGGGCATAGTTCCTGGTGTGTGAACCAAAAAATATGAAACCTCGAGTCCCAGTACCATATAGTAGCAAATATTAGGTTTTTATCAAAAGATACTCTCCTCAAAAATCTCATATTGGAATATGGAGCCAAAGGAGGATCCTCCTAAGTTCTCATGTCATCCAACAAATAGTGTAATTTTACAACTGCAGAAGTTGACATGACAGTTGTTCTTAAATAGTCTAAGTGAAAAAATAATGAAGAGATAAATGACTTAAATGAAAAAATGAACAAAAAGAAAAAGAAAGGGAAAAGGAGAAAGAGGAAATACTTGGCAGAAAGCTTCCTAGTAAAGGGAGAGGTCAAAGGTATAATAACCTATGAGAAATTCACACTATTTATAAAAAAGTAGTTTTTAACAGCTGTCCCTCGAGTCATAAGCCACAGCTAGCCCATTTTTCGCCTCTAGATGTCCAAATACATTTCTTCTACATGTCTTATACATTACATGTACATATTTTTGAATCCTTTCTTATTTTCATTTTGTAGGAAACCCAAAGGACCCATGGCTAATGTAAAACCTTTAAAAGATTATAGACTTGAAAAGTTGAGAAATTCACAAGGCAGCCAAAATTTTAGGGAGTATCTAGGTATTCAGGAAATATTTATAATTAAAATAAGTAACATGCGTGCACAAGTGTAAATATAATAACATGTATGTATATAATAAGTGATAAATAAAAAATTAAAATGAGCCATTTTTTGATAAATAATGTAAAATGAAAATTAAAATGAAGAAATGCACAAAAAAAAGTGAAAAAAGGAGTGATAAATAGGACATATGAAGCAATCATCTATCACTTGCTATCAATCGCTCGAAAATTTAAAAAATAAAAACCTTACATCTTCTGCTTCTTCTTCTTCCCCATTCTTCTATAGCTACCATGTTCGATTTCCCGATGTTCACTCTCGATTTTTCTTGGTTTTCTTTTTCATTTTTCATCTATTTTTATGCCATTTAGGTGGCAATTCTTTGGGAATCGATGCATATATTAGGGTAGTGATCACTATGTGCTTCTTCATATTTTTATTTCTCTATCTTCTCTACTTCAATTAAGTATTATCTTACCCTTTCATTTATTTATTTTATTTATTTATTTGTATAGTTAGTGCTTTAGATTCCTAGTGTTGATGTTAGATGTAATTTACCTAACGGTTTTTTCTTGTATCATGCCTTTGGGAGTTAAACTTCAATTTTCAATCTTTTAATTGCATGACATTGTAGTTAGGAAAGCAAGCCTCCAAATAAGCATGTAGGTAACACAATGTGTAGTTTATTTCATCCTATATGCGATGTGAAATAATTTTACTTAGGCTTGTATCTTAGAACATAGTGTGGTTAAGTTAAAAATTGCATCAATGTAGTTGAGAATAATTTTGGTTTAACGCATCAATAACTTAAATTAGATTGCTTGGTGACCAATGATGGCTTTTGGATTTGTTGAAATACTTTTCTCATGCAGAGGGTAAGCACATTCCTAGCCAAAATCCTATCGAATTTATATTGAATTTCTATAAATTGTTAAATCTCTACTTTGCCTTATTTGTCATGTATGTTTTCCAGGATTGCTTAATAATAGATTTAAATTATTGTAAATCATCTTGTGGTGATTAACATGCTTTTCGTACATGCTAGCCAGCTTTGATTTAAGCCGGCATGCTGCTAGAATTTAACCTCAATTTTCTAGAGTTAATTTTCTAGTTTGCTTGTGACCTAAGTCAACTATAGGAGACTAACGCCTAATTTTTGCAGGATGCCATATATAGACGCTTATGTCACTTTGGCTCCACCTACACTAGCATATATAACATCTCAATAGGCCAATAAGTATTAGGCCTTATCAAAAGTCTAGTTTAGATCCAGTCATTTCATGTCTAGATAGTTCTTACATACTGTAAGGTGGACTGATGAGATTGATAAGCTATTATAGGCATTGGAATGGATGGATTTCCTTACTCCAGCCTTCCAAACTTATCTAGATGTGACCAAGGAATTTCTCACTAGTTTAGAGTATGGTGGATACCAGATATCGAACACCAAAGAGGGGCTAGTCTAGTTTTGGGTAGGAGGCATTCACTATAGCATCACTTGGCAATGGTTCACATAGGCCATAGGATTACCAGTAGGGCCAGACATCATGACCCTTGAGAGGATACTTGATTGAACGTGATATAACCACACTTCAGGGAGCTATGTACTAGTCAAACACAGTAAAAAGCACCATGTTAGGTACTCAGGCCTTCCAATATATCTAGTGAATATTGTCTGCATCATATTTAGGTCATACCGGTAGTCTTGGGTTGGTTAACAATATTGAGATTACTAGCATACGGGGGATTTAAGTATAAAGAAGGGTCGATATTACACACAAGATCATTGACTCCCTACTTAGAGTTGCCACTCAGCTGACTACCCAAATATGTATAAAAAGATTGGCTCTAGAGGCAAATGAGGGGACATTCTGATGAGGACACAATCATGGCCCTTACTGGATTATGGTTACATAAGGAGGATTATGATTAAATGAGATAAGATTGATTTCTTTTTATTGTTAAAGTTAATTCCCTTGAGGGGTATTTTTGTAACTTCAACTTGTATGCAATTTGAGTATGGTTAAATTATAATTAAAGATAGGGATATCATAGAAGCAAGTTAGAAGTTTGGGGCAATTTTGAGAGAAATATTAAGTTGGGTCTTTAAGTGTGTATAAGGGCATTACTGGGATTTTTTTAGGGAGATATTTACCCCACTCACCTATTTAGGATTCATGGAAATTAAGGAGATCAACATAAGGAGGTGTCTCTCTCTCTCTTCTTTCAGTTACAGGTTGAAGGAGATGAAGCTTAGGGTTTGTGAGTTAGCATAAAAAGGTAATATTTCCCCTTCTTGCAGTCTTTATTTCCTTCTTGGGTTTAATTTCCAAATTTAAGGGTTTAAAGGATTATGATTATTGTCTCTATGTTTATGTCTAAGGAGAAGAAAGAAATCTTGAATATAGGGGAATGGATCAAGTATAGGAAAGGAAGGAAAGGAGCAAAATAAGTTAAAACTTTAATATCAGGTGTGGGAGTTGTTTATGAGTAGTTGCTAGATATTTTCCCTTTTTATTCTATGTGTTCTCTTAGTTAAGATTCATGGTTTAATCTAGTAAATTAGATGAGTTTTAAATGTTTTAAAGTTTTAATGATCACTACTGGAAGTTATTAGGGTGAGATCTGGAAATTAAGACACTTGATCTGGATAATCTATTTTTTTTTTGAACCTTGGCTGTCATTTTTCCTTACACGACCACTTGTAAGGGTTCTTTTTCTCTTAAGTAGTCGCGCATAGTTCATTCCTCCTATGAATGGCCATATAGATCCTTTCCATTTTCTTTGAGCAGCCGCATAAGTCCTTTGAACTTCCCTGGAATGGCCACACATGGCTTTGGTTTCTCCTTGCTTGGTCGTGCACAGCCTTCGGTCTCTTTACTTAGCCGCTTAGGCTTTTTCCTCTTCTTTTGCATGGCCACTTGGCCTTTCTTCCCATGAAATGCATAACCACTTAGCCTTTCTTCCCATGAAATGCATGGCCACTTAGCCTTTCCTCTCATGAAATGTACATTCACTTATATGTTCTCTTTATAATGGTTCTCCTTCACTCCCAAGCTACAAACCATTCATGAATCATGAACCCAATATTATAATATTTAATTGGAGTGAATTAAAATGACCATGAGTAATGTGCCAACGATTAAAGATGAATAAGTGTTGACCTTAAGTTAAAAGAGAACTTACTTATTTTACTATAAATTGTAATTCTTAAGTGCTATTTAGCATGAATATATGTGTATATATGTATATATTTATGTGAACTGTGATGGTGTATGGAAGCTGGTCATGGCAAATAAAAACAAGATACGTCACTGAGAACTATCATGAGTTATGTAAGTTCAATGTCTTATGATTGATGCAACTATGTTATGCTAAGTGGTCTGACTCAAGGTGTGAACAAGTATGAGTAATGAAAGCATGTATTACCATGAGCCAAGTTGTGTGTGTATATATATGTGTGTGTGTGTGTGTGTGTTTGTGTGTGTGTATGGACACGTAATGCCACTTATGAGAGATTACATGTTATTATGGTTTGCATAGGCATGCAACCATTATGATATAAATGAATGAATGAATGTTGATGCAGCGATGAGATCATATGACTAGCATCCATATGTAATGGAGCCTAAGGCTCAACATTGATACATGATAAGAATGATATACACTATTTTATGAATTTCGGCTTCAAGCTAAGTGATGTAGTAAATAAAGAAGAATATGTTAAATCAAAGATGTTCTTAAAGTGGTTTAGCCTACTAGTCTTAGTTCAGTTGTGGATTAGATAGGCATGCCTAGAGAGATACAGTTGTAACTGCCATAGTTGACCCTATTTGAGTTTTGTACCTTAATAGAACCATCTTTCTGCCCTTTTGGGTCCATTGTTTGTTCCTTGTTAGAACCACGGTTGGCCCTATTTGTGTCCGTTGTTTGTTCCTTTATGGAACCATAGTTCGGCCCTTTGAGTCCATCGTTCGATACCTTCGGGTATCCATTTCTCCCGTTATCCACTATTTGAACTAGTACTTAGGTAGGCTATTAAAGGTTTAAAGATTAAGCAATGTGTGCAAAATAAAGAAATACATATATCAATTTCTTCACTTATATAATCTAAGCAGAATAAATGGTTTATTATATTGTTATGTCTGAAATTCATTTTGGCTAAAATGGTTTCAATGAAATTAAGTTCTATGTTCTATACTATATAATTTAGATTGCATAATATGTGTGAGGTAGTTATGCCTAACGGTATCCCTTATAGATGTTACTTTTCATATGTACTCCCTTATGCTTTGAATAAACATTGAATGCCTAATTTACTTAACCAGTGATTAAATGCATTTGAGTGATGATTTGCACTATCAATAATTATGAAGTTTGGATGTTCGTATTAAAAGATTAATGTACATGAATCATGCTAGTTCATCAAGTAAAAGATTTGATAATAATAGTCAATGGAAAGGTCTTCATGAACTAGACGAGTTCCATAATGCTCTAGATAAATGTAAGACTAGCATTTATAGTTAAGGTTGAAAAACTCCTCTGAAATATTCATTGTAATGATTATTATTATAGATTCACATGTTTTCCGTGATTGCAAAGGCTGTAATGAATTGATGATATTTATTTAGAATTTGTCCATATATTTATTTTCCCACTAAACTTTGTAGTTTAGCATGGGTTTGTTATCTGTGTAGGTTCTGGATAAGGTCCAGCTTGATTTAATAGTTGTTATGGTTTGACCCATATTGAAGAGATGATCTGGCAAGTTACAGTTGCCCTTGAGGATTTTAGGATGTTTTGAAGGCCATTTATGTTATGATTCTTTATTTATAGTTCTGTAAAAAGGGACAGGAGACATGAATCATCTGCAGTGTCTAAGCAGGAAGGGAAGCTTCAGGGAAATAGAATGGGGAATAACGTCCAGTGTGTCCCCATTGTACTAGGCAACATTGGGGTAGTTGCAGGAAATTGACTGGGGCGTGTTTCAAGTATAGTGGTACCGATCACTTCATGAAAAAACTGTCTTTCGAAGAGGGAACAGGGTGTTAGACAGCAGGGCAGTAAAGGAACTTTTAATGCACAATCTTTAGGTAGAGGCAGAGGAAGAGGACATGGGGGATCGAGTCATTAGGGATCCCAGTCCAAGAATATTTCTGAATCAGTTGATAGAACCACAGCTCCAGTTGTTCCTATTCGGGCTTATGCAATGAAAGCTAGAGAGGATCAGAGTGCTTCAGAAGTCATAGCTGGTATTTTCTCTCTCTTTAATTCTGACATGCATGTACTGATTGATCCTGGTTCCACTCATTCTTATGTTTGCACTGGGGATATGGGTAGAAATGAGTCTACTGTACATGAACTGGAATATGATATATGTGTAACCAACATTTTGGGTCACAATGTTGTTGTTAATAGAGTGCATAAACAGTGTCCTATTGTAATTCAAGGGAAAGAATTTCTTGTTGATCTTATTGAATTGCCATTTTGGGAGTTTGATATTATAGTGGGTATGGATTGGCTATCTAGACATCATGTAATGATTAATTATGAAGCTAAAACTGTAACTCTTATTGGTACTGATGGTAAAGAAACTATAGTTCAGGGCATTCGATCTAAACCCATAGCTAATGTAATAATAGCTATGCAAGCTAAACGATTTCTGAGAAAGGGATGTGAAGCTTTCTAAGTACTTGTTCTTGATTCAAGAAAAGAGAATGTGAATCTCCAGGAGATTCCAGTGGTGAAAGAATTTCCTGATGTGTTCCCTGAAGACTTACCTAGTCTTCCACCTGAAAGGGATGTTGAGTTGTCTATAGAAATTCTACCTGGTACAGCTCCTATTTCGAAGGCACCCTATAGGATGGCTCCTTTGGAATTAAAGGAACTAAAGGTTCAACTATATGAGTTGCTTGACAAAAGCTTCATTAAGTCTAGTGCATCACCTTGGGGTGCACCAGTTTTATTTGTGAAGAAAAAAGATGGGTCTATGAGGATGTGCATAGATTACAGATAGTTCAATAGGGTAACAGTGAAAAATAAGTACCCTTTACCTAGAATTGAAGATTTATTTGATTAGTTAAAGGGTGCTAGAGTGTTTTCCAAGATTGATTTGCGATCGGGTTATTATCAACTTCGGGTTAAGGATGTGGATGTTTCCAAAACAGCCTTTAGAACCCGATATAGGCATTATGAGTTTCTGGTGATGCCATTTGGGTTAACAAATGCACCGGCTGCATTTATGGATCTTATGAATTGGGTATTTAGACCCTACATGGATTAATTTGTTGTTGTGTTCATATATGACATTTTGGTGTATTTGAGAAATGAAGCGGAACATGCTAAGCATTTGAGAATTGTTTTACAAACTCTGAGGGAGAATAAGTTATAATGTAAGCTGAGCAAATGTGATTTTTGGCTTAAGGAAGTTTCTTTCCTTGGTCATGTAGTATCTTTTGAAGGCATTAGAGTGGATCCAGCAAAAATAGAGGCTATAGTGAATTGGAAGCCACCTCGAAATGTGATAGAAATGAGAAGTTTTTTGGGCTTAGCGGGATATTACCATCGTTTTGTGAAAGGCTTTTCAGTTATAGCTGCACCACTCACTAAACTATTGAGAAAGGGTATAAAGTTTGAGTGGACTGACCGGTGTCAGGCAAGTTTTGATTAGTTGAAGAAATTTTTGACAGAGGCTCCAGTTTTGACACAACCAATTACAGGAAAGGAGTATGTTATGTATAGTGATGCTTTTAGAGTTGGCTTGGGGTGTGTGTTAATGCAAGATGGTAAAGTAATTGCCTATGTATCTAGACAGTTGAAGCCACATGAGCAAAACTATCCAACCCATGACCTAGAGTTAGCAGCAGTAGTATTTGCCTTAAAAATTTGGCGACATTATTTGTATGGGGAAAAGTGCAGAATCTATACAGATCACAAGAGTCTCAAATATTTGCTCACTCAAAAGGAACTTAACTTAAGGCAACAAAGATGGTTAGAACTGTTTAAAGATTATGATTGTATAATGGACTACCATCCAGGCAAAGCTAATGTTGTAGTTGATGCCTTGAGCCGTAAGATGATGGCTACTATGATTGCACATCACTGTAGATGGAAACTTGCATATAATGGTGCTTTAATAGCACAGTTGAAGGCTAGACCTTATTTAAAACAAACAGTGATCGATGCTCAGAAACATGATGAAAGGTTGCAACAGATTTCGAAGTCTTCACATGAAGGGACCCAATCTAAGTATTCAGTGAAAGAGGATGGGGGTGTGTATTATCAGAATAGATTATATGTTCCTGATGACAAAGAATTAAAAAGAACAGTATTGAATGAGGCTCACAATATAGTATTTACTATGCACCTTGGTGGGAATAAGATGTACCAGGATTTGAAACAATGTTATCGGTGGCTTGGCATGAAGAAAGATGTGGTAGCATATGTCTCCAAATGTTTGACTTGTTAGTAGGTGAAAGCAGAGCACCAGTTACCCTCTGGTTTGTTAAACCCCATCCCAATTCCACAATGGAAATAGGAGGATATTACCATAGATTTTGTAATAGGATTGCCCCTTACACAGAAAAAGCATGATGCAGTTTGGATTATAGTTGATAAGCTGACTAAATCAGCTCATTTCATACCATTTCGGATAGATTACCCTATAGATAAATTGGCGAAACTTTATGTAAATGAGATTGTTAAACTGCATGGCATTTCGATGTCAATAATCTCTTATCGAGATCCATGATTCACATCGAGATTCTGGCAGAGTTTGCAACAAGCACTAGGAACTCAGCTCCATTACAGTAGAGCATTGCACCCTCAGACGGATGGTCAATTTGAACAGGTTATCAAAATTCTTGAGGATATGATGAGAGGATGTGTTTTGAATTTTGCAGGAAGTTGGGATAGATATTTAGCTTTAATGGAGTTCGCCTACAATAACAGTTATCAAAGGAATATCGAGATGGCACCTTATGAGGCCTTGTATGGCCAAAAATGTAGAACTCTTATTTACTGGACTGAATTATCGGAGTGCAAAGTTATTGGTCCAGATATTGTTAAAGATACAAAAGAAAAGGTACAAGTTATCAAGCAGAGATTGAAGGAAGCTAGTGATAGACAGAAGTCATATACTGATTTAAAAAGAAAAGATATTGAATATCAAGTGGGTGAGAAAGTGTTTTTGAAAGTGTCCTCTTGGAGAAAAGTATTGAGATTTGGGAAAAAGGGTAAATTGAGCCCGAAGTTTATTAGCCCATATGAGATTCTTCAAAGAGTTGGGCCAGTGGCATATAGGTTGGCTCTCCCTATGGAACTAGCCAAACTCCATGATATAATTCATGTTTCTATGCTTTGGAGGTATCGATCAGATGAATCTCATGTGATACCAGTTCAAGATGTGCAAGTACAGCCGGATTTTACTTATGATGAAGAGCCTATAGCAATTTTGGCTAGAGAAGTTAGATAGCTAAGGAATATGCAAATTCCACTTGTTAAAGTGCTCTGGCAACATCACGATTTACAAAAAGTTACTTGGGAGCCAGAAATAGCTATGAAGGAACAACATCCTCACTTATTCAATACAAGTATGAATTTCGGGGATGAAATTCTTAAAGGGGGAGAGAATTGTAAGGCCCCTAACATGACCCTAATTTAATTTGCAGTTTTGAATGGGATTTTTAAGTGATTAAGATTAAATTAAATGATAATTTTGTATAAGTAAGGGTCAAAGGGGTAAATTAGCATGTTATTATGTTAATTGCATGAAAATAAAATTTAATAGTATGGTATAATATTAATTGAGGGTGCAATTGAAGAAAAAAGTACTAATTTGGGGTAAATTTATAATTTTGGAAACTTAAGGGTCAAATATGGATAAAAGCTTATTTGTAAAGGTCAATTTGAGAGAAGGAATAAACTGATAGGTTAATGTTTGAAAGGAATTAAATGGAGGGGTTAAAGTTTAACATGCAAAGATTAGCTAGGTGATTTTGTGGCATGCAAAAGGTTTAAGGACTTATAATGGAATTATCCCTTGCTTTTATAAAGAGCTAGATTTGAGAAAGAGAGTGAGTGAATGGTATTTTCTTCAAGAAATACAGAATGTTCTTCTTCCTCTCTCATTTAGGATTCAAATTGATTTCTTTGAGTAATCTTGAAGAGGAAAATTTGTGCATGTGGTTAATCAAGAGTTTAATGCATTAATTTAAGATAATTAAACTATTAATTTAACCCTTCATCATCATCATTTTCTTCTTCTTTTCATTTTGGCTGAGGAAATGTTAATCAAGTGTTGGAAATTTTAAATGGTGATGATGTTTATGAAGGAGAAGAGGAAGGAAGAAAGAGCAAAGGAAAGGATATTGCAAGAGGTTGAAGATATAGGAATTTCAGCCAAGGTATGGGAATTTAGGGTTATGTTTTTGGGTTTTATCGGGGTTTTTGTATGAATTTTAAAGAATAGAATATCAAATGTGAGAGTCACTACCGAGTCATGAAGCTCTTCACGATTCGTGAATTTTTGTCCGACTCGTGAAGAGCTTCACGAGTCGTGCACCTTATTCTTTTGGGTTATTTGTGATCATTGGTTTTCACTTATGAATACCTTCACGAGTCGTGAATTATAGTCTAACTCGTGAAGCTCTTCACAAGCTGTGAAATGTAGCTTTTCTTCTCCACTCGTGAATCCCTTCACGAGACGTGAGTTTTGGCTTTTTAGCTTCACTCGGGAATCTCTTCACAAGTCGAACACTTCTTCACAACTGATTGACTTATCTGGATTATTTTGGTTATAAGTTGAGCTATAGAACAGAAAATTGAATGATTTTTTTTGCATTGAAAAATAGACTTCCTTACCTATATTGCATATGAAGAATCCTAAACTTAAATCTGCCTCTAAGTACATGGAATTTAGGGTTGAATCCGTACTAGTTCCCTAGACTGCTCATAGAAATAGAAATTACAAGAATGGGCATAACTTTTTGTAGAGATGTTGATATGTTACAAAATAAAATTCTGGTAAAACTAGAGACATGAAAGTCTAACTTTGATGAAGAAATGTTGGTCTAAATCCTTCTAAATTTTACGTTATGAATTTTCTAAGTGACAGTCCACATAGTTTTGGTTTTAAAAATAGCCTATAGTATTTTTCAAATAACTCGAGCTATAGGTCAGATATTAAGATGAATTTTGATGCTCTGGAAACTAGACACATAGGTAAATAAGATTATAGAACATCATTTTTCCTAAAAATTACATCTTCAATTCCAAATGTGGCTCATAAATCGGGTCCAGAATGCTGCCATTTGTAGATTGTTGCTACACTTGATATTATGATTTTTAATTAATTGAGACAAATAGTTGTTTATGTGATAGTAATATAAATTGGATAGGACATGTAATATGACTATCAATGAAGGATTTATATGCATACATATACATTTTTTTGTGTATATGAATAAAGATTAGTGATGAAATATCTAACCTATACATGTAATTAGACTTGTACATGATTGTCATATGCCAAATTGATGTATACATATGTAATCCTATGACATGAAAGTGCACATGATCTGAATGATGATAAAGGCATATATATTGGTAAACATGCTTATAGGAATAAGCCTACTATATGCGAATGTACCTACAGGTATGTATATTTACGATTATGTATATGAGTGTATGAGCATGTAATTGCCCTATGAGATAGAAGATGTTGTAGCATGACTATGAACTTGTGAGATGCTTAATGAGAACATGATCAAGTATATGATATGATGATTATATGTCATGCCTATATGTCATGATGCAAAGTTATAGTCACACGAATTGGATGAGCTAATTGTATAACTTAGCCTATGAAATGTGCATATATCTGTTTATGTACCAAAGAACTCATAGTTTTAGAAGACTCTACATATGTACAAATAGTATACTCTGAATACAGTCTTAATATGTGAATTGAACATGAATATTGTTCTGCTTGCAATAGAGTTTCAGATATGGATAGATAGGCACCTATAGGGAAATTGCAGCTGCCATAGTCTGGCCCAATTGGGTCTAAAGTATGTTTGATCCGATTTGGATCATGAACAGCCCCATTTGGGTTGATAGGCAACCCTGTTTGGGTCTGCTTGATTGGTCAACAGTATATTTTAGCCCCGTTTGGGTCTATAGATCCGATATCTTCGGATATTCTTCATTTTGATATCGATGTGTATCGATAGTTCTCGTTATCCACTAATAAAGCTAAGGCAGGCTAAACTTTATTAATAGTAATGATCAAAATTAAACAGTTAAAGTTTATCCGACTAAAGATTGATATTGTGGATTATATTGTTGGTTTGTCAATAGAAATTATGTTTCATTTGAATATGTTCACATTGGAAATTGCTATCTATATGAAGTATGAATATGAGAATATTTGTTACTCTCTTGGGTACAATGTTTATGTATATGAGGATATGTTTTATGCCTTAAAGTATTTGTTATTATTGTCATGTTATGTTGTACATGTTATTTATAGTACATATTGTTTGTATATTTTGATGACCATTGTGAGTGGTCATCCATCTGTAGATATTCCCCACTAAGCTTTATAGCTTAGCATGAGTTATTTATCCGTGTAGGTACAGTTAACAAGACTTTTGTTGAGGGACGATCTCTGCATTAGGAAGGGCCAACCATCGACTATTAACCTTGATGTAGGATATTTTTGTATTACTATTATCATATGTTTTGCTTTTTGGCCAGTTATCTTATAAAATTGTGTAACCTATGTGAAGTATTGTAACTCACTAGCAGTAAAGCTAAGAAAGAGTATGTGTGCATGTGATATACATAAAGTAATATTCATATAGTATAGTATGCATGATACTAAGTATGAAATGCAAAACAAGAATAGACTTGTAGCACATACAAAAGTATATGAAACCGTATGACATGATTAATGGTAAAATGATAGTTAAGCGAATATGTTGTATAAGCATGATTAATAGTATTTAAATTATCAGATAAATAGGGTTTTTGCATAGGGGGTGCTACAAGTGTATAGAATGTAGCAAAATTCATTGTATGAAATTGAAGCACACTCATAAAGGCATGGTCTAGAAGGTTGTTTTGACTTCTAATTATGAGTGTAAGAATTATGTTATGGTGTCACTAAGGTAGACCCGTACATATGAAAGATAAGCTTTAAACAAATGCCATCAGTGATGGGTAGATATATAGAGATAACATCAACCACCAGAACTTTAAGGTTAGGTATGCCTACAGATGGCACCAACCAAACATTACATGGTCTCATTTGGTTCTGCATGCTGACAAACTAGTGCTAATCAAATGTAATAGATCAACTTGATTCTGTATGCTGAAAAGCTAGTGCTAATCAGGTACAAATAACTCATCTTGATTCTATATGTTGATAAGCTGACTCTAATCAGACAATCAGCCAAAGGTTAATACATTGATAAACTGATGTTAACTACCCATACTAGTGTTAACACATCGACAAATTGAAGTTAACTACATAACAAAAGGTTAACATGTGTATAAGATGATGATAACTACCTGATCCAAAGACTCACTTACATATATGGTACATATTTTAAAAATAACCCACCAGAGATACACTAACTTAGGTACATTATTTTTTTTAATCTGAATTTTGGTTCACTTCGGTACTAGTCTAGCTTCCTAAAATTAGGGGTAGCTATAAACGATATAACCTAAGGTAGCCTAAATTAGGGTTACTTGATAATGAGAAAATAGTATATTTTTAATAAAGAACTAATATCTCAAAGCTTTGATTTTGATTTTCACATCTTTCATGAAATTTTATGAATTTTTAAGGGGTTTTTAAGGGTTTTAACAAAAAAGGCATTAGAAAACCTTGATTCTAGCCTTTATTGATGATAAACAGTCATTTATCATGCGAGGGATGGTCATTTATGGCCACTCCCCTCCTATCCAGCTTAGATTAAAGGCATTTTTGTAAATTTAAACCTTTCAATTTAAGGATGGGCGCCTGTCCTTGATAAATGTAGGTCTATGGTTGTATTTCCAAAATTTTCACTTTTTTCAAAAATGGAAAGATGGGATTTTGGGGCCAAAGGTGATTTGGAAAGATTTTTAAGGGATTAATCCCTCCTTACTTGGAGAGTTAGAGTTGGAATGCTTCCTAGGTATAAAACATAAGAAAAATAGGGTTTTTAGGGGGGAGTTTTTCTAAAAAAAAAAAGAATGAGGTTTTAAAGAAGAAGAAATCAATTCTTCTATCTCTAGGCCAAAAGTTTTGCACTATTTTGAACCAACCAAAAAATACACACAAAAATAAATTATTTTCTAGACCACAAAATTAAGGTTAGAGCAGAGATTTGGACTTCAAGGCATATGAGTTAGAATATTTCATGAGGGTAATATTTTAGGCTTCCCTCCCCCTTTTTCTTTCTGGATTTATCATGTTCAAATATGCGGTTTAATGATAAAATATATATTCTTTATGTCTGTTATTTGTTTGGATTCATATGTTTAATTGAATGCCATGTTAATCTAGACCTGTATATATGATAGAATGTTGCTTTGGAAATGAGTCGCTCAATAATTATATGATTTAAACCTTTGTTTTTTAGATTTTTTAGATGTTAATGTGGTTTTACATAGTTAAATCATGATTTAGGGTTAGGATTTTAGATTTGGCATGCTTTAGATCTATTTTTTTATATCTAGGGTTGGTTGGATATTTTGGTATTTTCGTGTTAATTTTTAGTTTTTGCATCTATCCTTTGAGTGATAGATAGGAAGAAACCACCACCGATGGCCCTCTATCAATGTGACAAATGGGACATCATGGTTATTTTTTCATGTCCTATCCCTCATTTCGATGTGGGTGTCTATCACCTACTCAAAGGTGTCCATTGTCAATTTTATGCTTATTTTAATATATTTTGTGTATTTTTGCTATTATTTATTTTATTTTATCAATATTTGATGCTTTAATTCACTTTTTTTATGTCTTTTTGTATATATTTTGCTTCTATATACCTATTTAATTTTGTGATATCTTTTTGTGTTATATTTTGATTGGTCTTTATTGTATATTCTTCACATGCTAATTTATCAACTTTTGTGGATTTATGTGCATTTGGAGTGCCCTACGAGGCAATCATGCATTAGAATTTATACCCCAATCAGTTCATTTCCACTTTATTTATTTTATTTGCGTTTATTTTGTTTATTATCTTATTTATTATTTTGCTTTATTTAGCTTGGTTTTATTTATTTTGGATGTATTTTTTTTTAAGGATGTAACAGATAGTAAAAAGGGTGTTTTTTTGCAACTTAAATGGGAAAAGACACTTAAAATCATTTTTACTAATTAGTTTACGTATTTTCCTTAAAATATTTACCAAGGTCCAATTTTTAATCTAAAAGTCACATAATAAGAAAAAGAGTTTTTTTTGTAAAATGTGCATGAGGGAACCAATATTCCCAACCAAAATGAATGCCCTGATTTATATATGACATTTTACATTTTTATCTTTGGACAATTTTCCTTTGTAATAATTTAAGTAGGGATTATCTTGTTTTATAATTTTCTTTATTTTATTGGGATATTTGTTTAATTTTATCGTAAATGCATCACATGAGAGATGAGAGTGGATTAATGCTTAAAACCGAATTATAAAATAGTATTAAACCAAGTGCCAAGTAAGAGTGATGTCCCAAACACTAATCTCTATTTAGGCATCAAAAAGGTCAAACTTTCATTTCCCAACATTTTGTTAGGTGGTGATTCCACGACTCCTGCCTCTTCGAACCCATTAGTAGATGACTTTATGGGTTGACTACCAACAATAATTTGTGTTTGATCTCTTTTGATTACAAAGTAGCCAATTTATGAGTTATAATAAGCCTTTTCTAGTCTTAAACCCTAAAACTTGGCCTTTGAGAGAAAATCAAGATATGAGAGTGCCTTTAACAATGTTAGCGTGTTTACTTAAATTTATCATAATGTATCATATGAGAGAGGAGAGCATATTAATGTTTAAAACCTGATAAAAAAATAACATATAATTGAGGTGCCATGTAAGAGTGATGTCCCAAACACCAATCTCTATTTGAGCATCAAAATGTTGAGATTCCTTTCCCAACATTTTATTGGGTGTCAACTCTATAACACCAACCTCTTTGAACTTATTAGTAGATGCCTTCAATAGTTGATTACCAATAATAAATTAAGCTTAAACCCCTTTTTTTATTGTGAAGTGGCCAACTTTTGAGTTATTGTAAGCCTTTTCCAATCTTGGACCCTAAAAGTGGGCCTTCAAAAATCTACTTGGATCTAGCATGGCTCCAATGTGTGTGATGTTGTGGCTCCACTAGGGACTAAAGAGATCTTTCTTTTGAAAACATATTTGTTAAGTTATTTGTAATTAGGTTTTTTTAATTAATCCTAACTCCTTTCAAAATTGCATTCATGCTAAAGCCTTAAAATTAAGTTAGACATCCCTTTTAGCCTTGATGTTATCTTAAAGTATGCCATACATTCACTAGATATGGGGAGGTGTCAAGGAGACCCACTAACCAAAGTTTTATACCAATTGGTATATAAAATTGTGATCCATCAGTTATTATGCTCATAATGAGCTAGACCTATTGGTAGGGACTATGTTTGGGTAGCTTTAAAGTTCCAGCACCCTTAGCTTAAGCCCAAGTAATGACAATAGCTACTTCCCTTAGAATGTATAATCATAATATTGTTTGCCTACTATATGGACCTTTATGTATTGGCCAAACTTAAACAAGTTAGAAAGGTACTAGTTAAAGGCTATCATCTCCAACGGACTCTACCTGATTTGTATGAGTTAGTAAAAATACATAATTATTAAAACCTATATACTTGCACTTTCAATTAAAAGAGGTTATGCTGCCAATTTTTTGTTGTGCACCATACACATTCATCGGGTACCCTATTGATGCATAGGCTAAGCTTATGTAGGAAAAAGACCACATGACCTCCTACGTAGGAGTAATAAGGTTGGAAGGTTATTGTTATGCTTATGTGTGATTGTGATCAATGTCTAATAAAAGCATTTATTGCATTCATGTATCATGTATATATCATGCTCATGCATCATTCACCATGCATTACTCCTAACATTTGATTCTTGCAGCCAACATAAATTCATCTAGGTGGTCCAAAGGATCAAAAGGTTACCTTTTTAGAGACCAACATTTGAGTTGTTAGGGTCAAGATCAAGTTAAAGGTTTGATTCAGAGGTTAATTCAGAGTTGAGTTTGAGCAGTTAAGGAACAAGATCAAAAATGGATGTGCAATTGAATAGCACTGGAAGAGTTATTGATGAGACCCCAAGGCTTCCATCTTTAAGGGAATGGTTGGATGCTTCTATTTTAGAGCCTTCTGTGATGAGGGATGAATTGGATCAAAGATTGGATAAGTGCCTTAAGTAGTGTGAAGATAGATTGTTGGTTATAACTGGTAGGATGGTTGCTTTTACAGCACCAAACACTAGAGCTCAGCCTGTAGTGATAGAAGGAGAAGTAGTGCCGAGATTTGACCTATCCAATGATTTCTTTGATTAGAAATAGGGAATTATAAAGCCAATTAAGGGTTTTGGGATGAGGAGATCCTACTACAACATTGAGCTTAGGATAAGGAAATGCCTAAGGAGATCATAATAGACAAACTGCTCACTATTCAATTAAAAGGCAAGGAGAAGATTGAAGTTAAAGACCTACTCAAGGCTGACCTAGAGGCTGGAGAGACATCTGATGTGACCAATACTAAAGAAGATACGTTCATTGAGATTGTTTATGTTCCAATACTTTTTCATGAAAATAATGATTACTCTTTTAATTATATTAATAAGATGAACAATTTTGCTTGCTTATGTGATGTTTCTTCTAATTTCAATATGTATAAGTCATTCATATTTGACATTAACTTAACTAACATATTTTCATTTAATTTTAGAATAAAAGAAAACCCAAAAGAAATTTTATTTCCATCAAATATAACTATTGAAGAGAGAGAAAACATTGAAGGAATATTAAAAAATATCAAAAGTCTTTGCCTTGATCTATAAAGATATGCTTGGATAGATCAAAAAGTTACTAAACATACCATCCCAACTTATCCAAGGTATAAGCCAATTAAGCAAAAGACTTAGGCTAGAATGGGATGAAAAGGTGAAAGATGAGGTCAAAAAGCTAATATAGGTTAAGTTCCTAGTGGAAGTTCAATGCCCTATATGGTTGGAAAATGTAGTCCCTATGGCAAAGAAGGATGTAAGAGTTAGGGTCTATATGGAGTATAGGGATTTAAGCAAAGCTTAACTATCAGATGACTTCCTTCTGCCTCATATATATGTATTGGTGGATAGCGCAGCTACCTATGCCATGTATAACTTTGTAGATGAGTATGCTATGTATAATTAGATTTTGAACAAGATAGTGGATTGGATTAAGATAATCTGTATCATTGAATGGGGTACTTATACCTACTGGGTCATGCTTTTTTTACATAAGAATATAGGTGCCACGTATTAGAGGATGGCAACTAGGATACTGGATGACTTGATTGACAAAGAGGTAAAGGTGTATGTAGATGACATGATGATTACCTGAGAAGGTCATTTAGAGGCATTAGAGAAGGTCTTTTAGAGGATTAATAAGTATAACTTATGCCTCAAACAAAAGAAGAGCATACTCGGGGTTACTTTGGGTAAGCTCTTAGGAGATTTAGTAAGCTAAAATGGTATAGAAGTAGATTCTGACAAAGTAAGGGCCATTAAAGATATGTTTATGCCCTAAAAGTAAAAGGAGGTTAGGGGATTTCTAGGCAATATTTAATATATAAGTAGGTTCATAGCCAAGCTAACTTCAATTTGCAAATCAATATTCAAAGTGCTTAGAAAGGATCAGCTAGTGGTTTGGACCACCACAGGTTAGTAAGCCTTTGATCTTGTATTTAGCCACAAAGGATAGTTTAGTGGGGGTAATGATGGCTCAAGAAGATGACTTCAGGGTTATGTATGTAGTGTACTACCTCAGCAATAAGTTCCTTCCTTATAAAGATAAGAACATAGAAGTCGAAAAGATTTATCTAGTAGTCATTTGGGCTTTAAAAAAGCTAAAGCACTAAGTTCATTCCTATAGAATACAAGAAGTGGCTAAGCAAACCCTCTTAGGTACTAATAGGAAGCACCCTCACTCCTATGAAAGATGGGAAGGTGGTTAATCCTCCTACAGGAATACAACATACAATACATCATTAGAAAAACCATTAAAGGAAGGGTCGTAGCAGAATTCCTAGCTGATCAACCGTTAAAAGGAAAAGAGATAACATATGAGTTTCCTGATAACGATATTGTAACCATAATGGCACAAGGTTGGCAGATATACTTTGATGGAGTAGTGAACAACAAAGCGTTGGAGTAGGAGTAATCTTAGTAACCTCAGAGGGAGAGAAAATGCCTTTAGCTAAAAAACTGAGGTACAAAGCGACTAATAATGAAGCCAAATATAAAGCTAACCTCTTAGGGTTGGAAAACTTGCTAGCTATAGGGGTAAAATCTACAAAATTATTCAGAAACTCATCCTTAGTAGTCTATCAGATGAAGGGTGAGTGGTTGATGTAGGAAGAATAATTATTGCCCTACCTCTAGTGTTTGAAAGCTTTAAGTAACCAATTTTAGGTTTGTACTTTTGGGTATATGCCCAAGGATAAAAACTAGTTTGCAGATGCCTTAGCCACCTTGGTATTAATATGAGATAACCAGCAAGGAGTAAGCATAAAGCCTGTATTGATTTCAAGTTCTAGTAGACCATACTTTTAAATTAAGCAAATTGTGGATGTTGAGGTGGATGATAGGAAGCCATGGTACTACGACATTTAAAATTACTTAGAAAGGTTGGTATTTCTAGAAGAAGCCACTAAAAATGCCTAAAGAATGATCCAAAAGCTATAAACTCAGTTCATTACTATAGGTGGAGTACTTTACAAGAGGTTGCCTGATGGCATTTAGCTGAGGTGCTTAAATGAAAAGGATGCTAAACATATCATAAAAGAGGTACATATAGGTGTATGTAGAGCTCATATAAATGGTTTAGCCTTAGCAAAAAAGATCATGTATCAAGGATTTTTTGGTTAACAATGGATACTGATTATTCTAAATATGTCAAAAATGTCAATTATGCCAAAAGTAGTAGACTTAAGACACTTGCCAATTTTTAATTTATGCAATATTACATTGCCTTGGTCGTTCACTATATGGGGCATCGACATCATGGGCATGATTCATCCGCTAGCTTTAAATGGGCACAAGTTCATCATAGTGGCTATCAATTACTTCACCAAGTAGGTATAGATAAAATCCATCAAGAAAGTAAATGCAAAGGATATGGCCAAATTCATTAAGAGAAACTTGATATGTAGATACAGTTTGCCCTACCATATAGTGTTAGATAATGGATTGTAGTTTTCTAGTTAGACCATATAGATGCCTATAAAATATGGGGTCCAACATCATAGGTCTTCTCCTTATCAACCTCAAACAAATGGGGTAGTTAAGGCAGCCAACAAGAATGGCAAAAGAATTTTGGCTAAGATGGTTCAAACTTACAAAGATTTGGCCGATAAGCTACCTTTTATATTATGGCATTACAGGACCATAGCTAGAACTTCAACAAGAGATACTCCATTTTTCTTGGTCTATGGGATAAAATTTATGCTACTGAGCATTAATTTTTAAGGGTGGTCTTGGAAGTTGAATTACCATAAATTGAATGAGCTAGATAGATACTGTTGTAGCTTAACTTGCTACATAAATAGGATTTGAGCTTATTATCACAAACAAATTTATTAGAAGAGATTAGCTCCTTCATTCAAAAAAAAGGTTAGGAAACATCCTTTGAAAAAGGGAGATATGGTGTTCAAATAGATAAGGCTTGTAATACCAAATATTCAAGGCAAGTTCAGGACCGTTTGGGAGGGACCTTTTTGTTAGTGTAAGCCCTAGCCCCAATACATTGTAATAAAACACTTTAGTTAATAAATGAGGTATTTGTTTTATCTATTATATTCCTGTGCATATCAATTGATAGAACTATCCAAGAATGTTGTTTCAGTTTAAGTTATCATGTGTGAGGCATATGGTTGTAAGACATTGAAACAAATGAGACTTCATTCTAAATATCCCTAGTCAGTCATTGTTATGGGAATAACAAATGAATTAAGACTAGTATACTCTCTTTGATAAGTTGAGTTTTGTCTTACGGATCATAAGGACAAGAGTGTCAATCAGAGATCATAGATACATGTTTAGAACATGGTATCTGGATTCGATCCACTCATGAGAACACTACATGGTACAAGTCATAAGTGTTTCTCATATGCAATTTTTGTATCGGAGTTCTTAGACCTAAAATTTCTATGAAACTCTTTATGAATTACTGTGTACTTTGACATATACCTAACATGCTCGTAACAGAGTGACAAGTACGGGTATGCTTAGGTATGCATTGATTCATGTTAAAGAGCATGAGAGAAGTGAAGGGATTACCCCTCTCTATAAGAGAGAAAATATCATCGGCCACTTCATCAGTGAACTGAGAAGTGTATGGCCATACCGAGATGAAATAATGAGTAATCATTATTTATCCGAGAGCTCAGTATCACTGGAATATCAAGAAAGGAATTAATATATATAAGGATGACTAGTTCCATACCTTATATTAATTCTGATATTTATGGGTAAGAGACAATGAAAAATTGCATTAGGTCACTAAATGCCATATGCATTTTCATTTAATTTGGAATGCTATAATATCTTGCTAGAGAATATATATAGCTTTTGAATTAATTCATTAATTAATTGCCAACATTAAATGGACCTATAGGATCGCACACAAAGCATTGGGCTTAAAATATTTAAATAAAGTTTTGGGCATTAATTTGGGCTTTTAATTAAAGTCAAATTAATGTGTGTAATGGGTTTTAAAATTGCTATTGGGCCTTGGTCCATGAGAGAGAGAAATTTAGCCACAAGGTTTAATCTCAATTAATTAAATGTCTTGTATTAATTTAATTAATTGAGTATTAATACCTAAAAGAATTATAATCAAATTAAACACTTAAATGGAAATAGACTTGGCCGAAATTCCTAGATAAATACCAAGGAATTTCGGCACATGCTTATTTAATTAAGTGATTTATTTGATTAATATGTCTTATGTTTTTATCTTGGCTTAAATCAAAAAGAATTTGAATCAATATATATCTCTTATTTTAAAGAAGTGATAAAGACTAAAATTAATTATCTTTAAGTAGTGGATTTTAGATTTATCACTTAAAATAAAATGATATATATTGAACGAGAGAGAAAAGAAAAAAAAAACCCTAGTTTTTCTTTTTGTTTTTGGCGTGAATTTCTTCTCTCACTCAAAAAATTTCTTTTGGCCGAATTTCTCAAGGAGAAATATACTTCTTCATTCTCTTGTGTTCTTGGATGTCAATAGCATCTAAAGGAAGTACAAGATTAGATCTTGTAGCTTAAAACCATTGCCATTACACAATACCTTAAAAGAGAACTAGCAATCTCGATTTTAAGCTGTTGGTGCAATTGTGTGTGTGAGAATAGAGGAAGTGGCATAAAGGCTGTTCCTTGGCATTGGTGATCAAGGTCTAAGGCGGATAAAGTCATCTTAGTTGCTGGTCATCACCAAATTCAAGATTTAAAAGGCATCAAAAGTTGTAAGTTTTAAAAACCCTAAAATTGCATGTTTCGATTCTTGTCATGGAATTGTTTGGCATGTATGATCATTTTTATCATTTTTCCGCTACACGATTACCATGAACATATCATGTCATATTCCATCAGTGGTATCAGAGGCTAAACATGCTTATTTTAGTGCTTTAGATGCATGAAAAAATTAATTAAAAATCGTTATTTTGAAAACATGCAGTGCTGAAATTTTCTGTTTTGAGTTTTTTACATTGTTTTGGTGTAAAAACGATTTTAATTGATTAGATAGGTATTATAATTAATATGAAATGTTAATATACTGTCCTAAGATGTTCTAGGAGCTATTAATGGTTGGATTTAATTGATAATATCTGATGGTACATGTTAATATTAAAACTAGGTGCTATTTGGCATGTTAATTGTTAGTTTAACAACTAGTTTTAAATATTAAATGTAAAAATGATTTTGGCATGTTTGTAAGTGATTTTTAAAGATTAAATATCAGGTCTGGACATATTTTAAATTTGGTTTTAATTCTGGTCCATGACAATTTAATTGATTAATTTTAAAATCACTTAAAACTATGACTAGTTTGTGTTTGTTACATGTTTAATCAACATTGTTTGTTTTGTTTTGATTAAAATGGTAAAAACACATTTAGATCAGATTGGTACAGAATATTAAATCAATATTTATGACCTTATTTTAATTATTAAATGACTTATAAAATTGATTTAAGTATTTGTGCATTTTTGTTGCATCACATAAGCATTAAACAACTATTTTTGTTGTTTGTTTGTTTTTATATGCATGCCGTGTATCATATATATGTTGTTCATGATTTTGTGTTTTAATTCATGATAGTACATATTATATGTATTTTTAATGTTTATGGGCTGTATGACATAAAATTAAAAACGGCAAAATTGAAAATTATACTAGAGTTGATTTATAGCACAAATCTAACTAGTTTGTGTTTTGGGCTTTTAAGAGAACTTATTCAATAAGAGGATTTAGTCCATTGGGCTTCGGCCCAGGCCCATCACGGGGTCATCTCTTAAAGGTTCAAGTACACAATTTCCATTAATGGGCTTGGCTAAATTAATTAAAATTGGACTTTGCTTGATCCATGAATGTTATGTATATTTATTTGCTTGTTTGGTGTGATGAATGGATATGCATGGTGCATTCATGGGCCATGGGTTTTTGTAATTAAATATGGCCTGCGAGCCATTATGTATTATTGTAAAAGTTTCATTTATTTCTTAGAATAGAATTTACTTGAAGACTTTGTAAATCAAGACGAAGCCCACCGGAGTGGAGAAGCCCAACTCGAAGATTCTTATGTAATAGTATAGAATCATAGTTGTAGGTTTTTGGGCCCATGTTTGTCACGCTTCAATTTATGTAATTATTTATATATGCATGCTATGAATGGATAACAACGTCTGCCATGTAAGCCATAATAAAATGAATCCCTAAAAATAGTAAGTCACAAAGTTGCCTTCCTAATTCGAAACATGTCAAGGCATCGATCATCGATCACGTAGACTAGGAGTCCTAGATGCGCCCGATTATCTTTGTGAGGCATGGGTTGTGAATGTAGGTTGGACTTAACATGGAAAGGGATGCCCGGACCTAGGCAACTAATAAATGGGTTTGTGCTATAACATATTAAGATGTTAGCCTATTTGATCCAAGAGTCATGTACGAGACATGATTGGAGTTTTTCCTACCTAAGTAACTTAACTTGTTAGGTGTACAAGCTCAGCTTGACTAATAAGTTGTTGTGAAAAATGGATCTTGGCCCACATTAAATCACTAACGCAAATTATTTAAAGGGATATTAATTCGGTTTGTGGGATTATAAATAAGACCTCATTTAATCTTGTTAAATTTTATTGTAGATTGAAAATGACATCTTCAAACAACAATTTCACATTGCGATCGGTCCTTAAAAAGGACAAATTGAATGGCACCAATTTCATAGACTGGTCTCAAAAATTAAGAATAGTTCTTAAGCAAGAGAACAAGTAGTATGTTTTGGATGCACCTTTGCCTGAAGAACCTATTAGGAATGCCTCTGCGATTCAAAAGGAAACTTTTGAGACCAAGAAGAGTGACTCCAATGATGTGACCTGTCTGATGCTGGCCACTATGGTGCTTGACTTGCAAAAGCAATTTATTGACCAAAAGGCTTATGCTATCATGGTGCACCTCAAGGAGATGTTCCAAGAGCAAGCTCGTCACGAAAGGTTCGTGACAACAAAGGCCTTGATTTCTTGTAAGATGGCTGCGGGTACTCCTGTTAGTACCCATGTACTCAAGATGAAAGGGTATCTTGATACTCTTGAGAAGCTTGAGGTACAAGTGCCAAAGGAATTGGCCACTGACTTGATCTTAGGATTGTTGACTGATGATTATGATCCATTTGTAATGAATTATAACATGCATGCAATGAACAAGTCAGTCACTGAGCTCCATGGGATGCTTAAGAATGCTGAAGAGAACATTCGAAAGTCCAATCCCGTATTAATGGTTCAAGGGGGCATTAAAAAGGGACCCGCTAAGGGAAAGGGAAAGGGAAAGGCAAAACCCAAGAATGACCTGGCTCGGTTCAAGTCAAGTGGGAGTGCACCTCAGGTCCAATCCAAGCCCAAGGCGCATAAGCTCAAAGAGAGTGAGAGCACTTGCTTCCATTGCAATAAGATAGGGCATTGGAGGAAGAATTGTGCTCTCTTCAAGAAAGAACAAAAGAAGAATGGAGCCAAGGCATCCAGTTCTGGTATTTTTGTTGTTGAGATTAACCTTTCTATTTCTACCACTTGGGTATTGGATACTGGTTATGGTTCTCACATTTGTTCAAATGTGCAGGGACTAAGAAATAGGCGGTTACTTGGAAAGAATGAAGTGGACCTTCATGTCGGGAATGGAGCACGAGTTGCTGCCATGGAGATAGGCGATTATCAACCCACTTTACCTTCAGGACTTTGTTTAGTTTTGAAAAATTGTTATTATGTGTCTGCTATGAGCAGAAACATTATTTCAGTTTTATGTTTGGATTTGGATGAATTTGATTTTGTTATTAAAAATGGCAATGCTCATATTCGTCGCCAAGGCATTTCTTATGGCAATGCCATGTTGCAAAATGGCCTTTATATCCTTGATTTACAAAACAAAGAGTCCATATACAACATTAATACAAAGAGGGTTAAATCAAACGAATTGAACCCTACTTACTTCTGGCATTGTCGTTTAGGACATGCAAACAAAAAATGCATTTCAAGACTCCATAAAACTGAAGTGCTTGGGTCATTGACTTAGAGTCTTATGATACATGCAAGCCATGTTTGCATGGAAAAATGACAAAGAGTCCTTTTAACAAGAAAGGTGAAAGGACTAATGGCTTATTGGAACTAATACATACTGATGTATGTGGACCATTAAGTACACAAGCTAGAGGTGGTTTTAGCTACTTCGTGACTTCCACAGATGACTTTAGTAGATATGGCTATGTCTATCTAATGAAGTACAAATATGAAACTTTTGAGAAATTCAAAGAGTTTAAAAACGAAGTAGAAAAACAACTTGGCAAAAGTATAAAAGCCATTCGATCAGATCGAGGTGGCAAATACTTAAGCCAAGAGTTTGACAGTCACCTAAAGAAGTGTGGTATTATTTCATAGCTCACTCCTTCCGGAACGCCACAATAGAATGGTGTGTCCAAAAGGAGAAATCAAACTCCGTTGGACATGGTTCGATTTATGATGATTCAAGCTAATCTTTCTGTCTCTTTTTGGGGTTATGCATTAGAAACTGCTGCGTTTCTACTAAACTGTACTCCAACTAAAGCAGTTGAGAAGACACCATACGAGGTATGGACTGGGAAAGAACCCAATATGTTGTTTCTCAGGATTTGGGGCTGTGAAGCACATGTTAAGAAATTAACATCTGACAAACTAGAGTGGAAATCCATTGCCTGCTTGTTTATGGGTTATCCCAAAGAAACAAAGGGATACTACTTTTACTCACAAGCCGAGAACAAAGTATTTGTTGCTCGCAAGGCTATTTTCTTGGAAAAGGAGTTCCTTCTCAAGAAAGACAGTGGGAGTAAAGTAGAACTTGGAGAAATTCAAGCGCCACAAACTCCTATAGAGGATGAGTTGGAAATGGGATCAAGTTCACAACCAGTTGTGGAACAAGAACCCATTAGAACCTAGAAGGTCTGGTAGGGTACGTCGGGAGATTGAAAGCCCAGACTCGAAAAATTGGCTTGAAGCCATGAAATTTGAGATGCAATCAATTACAATAACCAGGTTTGGACCTTGGTTGATCCATCGGAAGGTGCTAAGGTAATTGAATGCAAGTGGCTATTTAAACTCAAAGCTGATAAGACCTACAAAGGTAGACTAGTAGCAAAAGGTTTTCGACAAACTCATGGTGTAGACTATGACGAGACCTTTTTGCCTGTTGTCATGCTCAATTCCATTGGGATCTTGCTTGCCATAGCAGCATATCATGATTATGAGATATGGCAAATGGATGTCAAAACTGCTTTCCTCAATGGAAATTTACTTAAGGATGTGTATATGACACAGCCTGAGGGTTTTGTCAATCCCAAGCATCCTAAAAAGGTTTGCAAGCTTCAAAATTCCATTTATGGATTAAAGCAAGCATCCCGAAGTTGGAATCTTCATTTTGATGAGGCAGTCAAAGAATTTGACTTCATCAAGAATGAAGATGAGCCTTGTGTGTACAAGAAGGTTAGTGGGAGCATAGTAGTATTTCTGGTCCGATATGTGGACGACATCCTTCTCATTAGGAATGACATTCCAACATTGCAAAAGGTTAAGCAATGGTTAGGAAAATGTTTCTCAATGAAAGACTTAGGTGAAGCTGAGACAATACTTGGTATTCGAATCTATAGAGATAGATCGAATCGGCTTTTGGGACTAAGTCAAGAAAAGTACATATACAAAGTACTAAAGCATTTTAGTATGGGAGACTCAAAGAAAGGGTACATACCTTTGGCTTTGGGAGTTCCTTTGACTAAAGAACAGTGCCCTAAAACCAAAGAGGAAAGGGACAACATGAGTAGAATCCTATATGCATCTGCTATTGGATCTATCATGTATGCTATGTTATGTACTAGGTTGGATGTTGCTCATGCACTTAGTATAACCAGTAGGTTTCAGCAAGAACCTGGTGAGAAGCACTGGTCTGCTGTAAAAGGGATTATGAAGTACCTGCGAAGGACTAAGGATCACTTCTTAGTGTATGGTGGTCAAGAAGAGCTCGTCATATAAGGTTATGCTGATGTTGCTTTTCAGACTAGCACTCAGGATTCTAGATTGCAATCTGGGTTTGTTTTTGTTTTGAACGGTGGTGCTGTCAGTTGGAGAAGCTCGAAGCAAGAGACCGTTGCCAACTCAACTACAAAATCTGAGTGTATTACAATGAGTGAGGCTGCAAAAGAGGTTGTTTAGATTAAAAATTTCATTTCTGGATTAGGAGTGGTCCCAAACATCCTAGATCCATTAGAAATTTTCGGTCACAACAACGCGGCCATCGCACAGGCCAAGGAGCCCCGGTCACACCAGAAATCCAAACACATACTCAGGAGGTACCACCTGATCAGAGAAATCATTGATTGTGGGGACGTCAAGGTTAGCAAGATAGCAAGTGAGGACAATGTAGCGGATCCTTTGACGAAACAGTTGCGTCCAAATCTGCACGAAGCTCATTTGAGATCATTCGGTCTTAGGGTTATGCCCAATTGGGACTAGTGCTAGTGGTAGATTGTTAGTGTAAGCCCTAGCCCCAATACATTGTAATAAAACACTTTAGTTAATAAATGAGGTATTTGTTTTATCTATTATATTCCTGTGCATATCAATTGATAGAACTATCCAAGAATGTTGTTTCAGTTTAAGTTATCATGTGTGAGGCATATGATTGTAAGACATTGAAACAAATGAGACTTCATTCTAAATATCCCTAGTCAGTCATTGTTATGGGAATAACAAATGAATTAAGACTAGTATGCTCTCTTTGATAAGTTGAGTTTTGTCTTACGGATCATAAGGACAAGAGTGTCAATCAGAGATCATAGATACATGTTTAGAACATGGTATCTGGATTCGATCCACTCATGAGAACACTACATGGTACAAGTCATAAGTGTTTCTCATATGAAAGTTTTGTATCGGAGTTCTTAGACCTAAAATTTCTATGAAACTCTTTATGAATTATTGTGTACTTTGACATACACCTAATGTGCTCGTAACAGAGTGACAAGTACGGGTATGCTTGGGTATGCATTGATTCATGTTAGAGAGCATGAGAGAAGTGAAGGGATTGCCCCTCTCTATAAGAGAGAAAATATCATTGACCACTTGATCAGTGAACTGAGAAGTGTATGGCCATACCGAGATGAAATAATGAGTAATCATTATTTATCTGAGAGCTCAGTGTCACTGGAATATCAAGAAAGGAATTAATATATATAAGGATGACTAGTTCTATACCTTATATTAATTCTGATATTTATGGGTAAGGGACTATGCAAAATTGCATTAGGTCACTAAATGCCATATGCATTTTCATTTAATTTGGAATGCTATAATATCTTGCTTGAGAATATATATAGCATTTGAATTAATTCATTGCCAACATTAAATGGACCTATAGGATCGCACACAAAACATTGGGCTTAAAATATTTAAATAAAGTATTGGGCATTAATTTAGGTTTTTAATTAAAGTCAAATTAATGTGTGTAATGGGTTTTAAAATTACTATTTGACCTTGGTCCATGAGAGAGAGAAATTCAACCCACAAGGTTTAATTTCAATTAATTAAATGTCTTGTATTAATTTAATTAATTGAGTATTAATACCTAAAAGAATTATAATCAAATTAAAACACTTAAATGGAAATAGACTTGGCCGAAATTCCTAGATAAACTCCAAGGAATTTCGGCACATGCTTATTTAATTAAGTGGTTTATTTGATTAATATGTCTTATGTTTTTATCTTGGATTAAATCAAAAAGAATTTGAATCAATATATATCTCTTATTTTAAAGAAGTGATAAAGACTAAAATTAATTATCTTTAAGTAGTGGATTTTAGATTTATCACTTAAAATAAAATGATATATATTGAATGAGAGAGAAAAGAAAAAAAACCCTAGTTTTTCTTTTTGTTTTTGGCGTGAATTTCTTCTCTCACTCAAAAAATTTCTTTTGGCCAAATTTCTCAAGGAGAAATATACTTCTTCATTCTCTTATGTTCTTGGATGTCAATCGCATCTAAAGGAAGTACAAGATTAGATCTTGTAGCTTAAAACCATTACCATTACACAATACCTTAAAAGAGAGCTAGCAATCTCGATTTTAAGCTGTCAGTGCAATTGTGTGTGTGAGAATAGAGGGAGTGGCATAAAGGCTGTTCCTTGGCATTATTGATCAAGGTTTAAGGTGGATAAAGTCATCTTAGTTGCTGGTCATCACCAAATTCAAGATTTAAAAGGCATCAAAAGTTGTAAGTTTTAAAAAAGCCTAAAATTGCATGTTTCGATTCTTGTCATGGAATTATTTTGCATGTATGATCCTTTTTATCGTTTTTCTGCTGCACGATTACCCTGAACATATCATGTCATATTCCATCACTTTTATGCTGAAGAAGTTGTTAGCTAAGGGAGCCACTATTTTATTAAATAATGATGGCAATGAGTTTAGAGAGCCAGTAAAAGTAGATAGATTGAATAGGTTCCATTGTAAGACGAAAAAGAGAAAAAAAGAAAATAAAAGCCCTATTGGTCAAAAATTGTAAAAAATTATGACCTTGCTAAAATTGGGTGCCTCGTCAGGGTAACAATTGAAAAAAAGCATCTTGTGTAAAAATTATAGGCTAAGGAAAAATAATCAATCAAGAAAATCCAATAGGGCTAGTTAATTATGGGAGTTATGATGCTCGTAGAATTTGATTTTTGAGATTAAGTGAAGTATATTATTGAGATAATGTCAAATAATGATCATGTGTATTAAAATAAAAAAATACCATACATGCATTAAAAATGTTATTAATATATCCAAAAGTAGTTTTTTTTTTCTTTTCACGTGTTCAAAATTTAAAAAGTTTTAACAAAAAAATATAGTCCATGATAATGTATGATCTAGCTTATCTGTATCACATATCTTTCTTCATCCAGGTGCCTAAGGTGAGAAATCCTATTGTTAGCTGCTGAGCTCATGACCCACTGCTTGTACAAGGCTGAGATGGTGAAGTCGCAAGCACCAATCTCAGGAATGATAGTCCTCATAGGAATTTAAGTCAAAATCCTTATGTAGTATTTTGACAAAAAAAGAAGCAGAAAGTATTTCACATTGGAAACCCAATTGGTACTTGATGATGTTTTCATAACCCCCAAACTGGTGAGCATAATGGGCAATGATATGGAAGCTGGCCTAGCACTATCCGTATAATAAAACACATCTAGAGGCTCCATCTTAAATCATAAAAGGAATAGGTAGCCAGGCACACCTAAAAATAATGTTGTCCTGTGTCAACTAAGCTAGCCAGTTGATTCCTTCTAGGATAGAATAAAATCCATGATGTCTATATCTAAGGATAACATATCTCATAGGATAAATGTATGTAGCCCTAGCCTAAGGTGAAGGCTCTGACCTTAGCTTCGGCTTCCTATATAGCCATATCTAAAAAAAAGCCATTGGGGTGAGTTGGATTCATCTCAAGCAAAAATAAGGTAAGGAAATGCGTGAAAATCCAAAATGACGTGTTTTCCAACAAGAAAAGCTAGTGTGAAAACCCATAAGGGGCGCATTACCTTTAAAACAATGACATACTTGGAGCAACAAGGGACTACTAGTAAAGCAAGCACAGGGTCATTACGAATAACATCTAGTCTGAGGATGGTCTTTGCCATAACCAAAGGAAATGGGTTATACCCTTGCACACACTATCCATAACATAGAATAATCCATAATCTTCGATCATCAAATCATCTAAATACACCAACAAGCAACGAGCAAAACAATAAAGCAAGATGATGCTAAATTAAAATTTAGGCACGTCATCAACATTAGCTAAGGCATCAATTAATGGCTCCAATGAAAAAGTCTTCCCTTCTATAGGATAGTTAGGAACAATGAAAGCCAAAACATGGTCGAGTTCCTGGTGCAAATCTCACATCGACAATCTCAACAACCTCTTTAGGTAGTGGGCCCAATTCTTGATGTGTGAACCTAGAAACATAGAACCTTGGGTCCCGGTATTGGATTGTAGCAAAGATCAAGTTCCTATCGAATGATACTCTTCTCAAAAATCGCAAGTTGGAATATGGAGTCAAAAGTGGATCCTCTCAAGTTTTCATGTCATCTAGTAACCGGTGTAACTTTGTAAGAGTAGAGGTCGATGTGACAATAATTCTCAAGTGGTCTAAATGCAAGAATAACAAAAAAAAATAAATAACTGAAGGAAAATTACCGAAAGAGAAAAAGGGAGAGAAAAAAAGAATACCTGAAAGGAAGCTTCTTAGAAAAAGGGAAGTCAAAAGGCATAAAGACCAAAAAAATCACCCTATTCCTCCTTCTCACTTCACCATAATTGCCATTTACAATTTTTAAAGGTTTCCTCTTGATTTTTCTTGGTTTTCTCCCTTATTTTTATTCGCTTTTGCATTCCCTTTTGTCTTTTATTCCTTCATCTTCTCCATTTCAAGTAATTATTTTCTCACTTTTTCCTTTTTAATTATGTCATTTATGCTTTAAATTTTCTTATATCAAGGGTTTATTGGATAAATAACTTATAGTTTTACCTTTTAATGCTTATAGGGGTTTGACTTGAAATTTTAAACCTTGTTATTGCATGACATTGTAGTTAGGAAAGGAAGCCTTTAAATATAAGCATGAAAATAACACTTTTTTAATCTATATTTAATATAATGAATTTTAATTAGGTTTGTGCCTTGACTCATATTGTGATTAAACCAATAAATGCCCTAACATAGTCAAGATTAATTTAGCATATTAAAGTCACCCAAACCAAAATATTAAGCATGTTACATTGGAGCAAAATAACTTAAATTAAACTACTTAGTGGTGAATGATGGCTTATGGTATTTTCAAATTCTTTTCTTATGTATGAGGTAGGCATATTCCTAGCTGGAATGCTGTCAAATTTTCATTAGAATATCTATAGATAGAGTATATATTTTTCCTTGTTTATCGTGCATGTTTGCTAAATTACCAAATAATGGGTCTAAACTATTGTAAAATATCTCGTAGCACTTAGCGTGCATTTCTATATAGGCTGGCCAGCTCCGATTTAAGCTAGCATGCTGTCAAAACTTTGCCATAGTTTTTAACAAATTAATTTTTTAATTTGCATAGGAAACTAATAATTAATTTTTGTAGGATGCCATATAGAGACATCCATGCCAAACCGGCTCTACCCACACCAGCGTATATGACTCCTCGACAAGCTAGTAGGCATCGGGCCTTATCTTGGGTCCAGTTTTGATCTAATTACTTCATACTCAGGTAATTCCTATAGACTATAAGGATGATTGAGGAAATTAAAGGTTTGTTAGCTATCATAGGGTGGATGGAATTTCTCACTCTTCCCTTCTAGACTTGTCCAGATGTGACTAGTGTGTTTCTTTCTATTTTGGAGTATGAGAGTTATCAAATTTCAAACAACGAGGAGGGAGTATTCCAGTTCTAAGTAAGAGGCATCCACCACAATATTACCCTTCAGCATTTCACGAAATCCATAAGACTCTTAGTAAGGCAAAATGTCCTGACCTTGGAGAAGATAGTTGATCGGGCATGATAGGTAGCCATTAGACTCTTGAGATTGTTAATGTAAGCCCTAGCCCCAATGCATTGTTATAAAACACTTAAGTTAATAGATGAGGCATTTATTTATTGTATTCCTGTGCATATCAATTGATAGAACTATCCAAGAATGTTGTTTCATTTTAAGTTATCATGTGTGAGGCACATGATTGTAAGACCTTGAAACAAATGAGACTTCATTCTAAATATCCCTAGTCAGTCATTATTATGGGAATAACAAATGAATTAAGACTAGTATGCTCTCTCTGATAAGTTGAGTTCTGTCTTACGGATCATAAGGACTAAAGTGTCAATCAGAGATCATAGATACATGTTTAAAACATGGTATCTGGATTCGATCCGTTCATGAGAACACTACTTGGTACAAGTCATAAGTGTTTCTCATGTGCAAGTTTTGCATCGGAGTTCATAGACCTAAAATCTCTATGAAACTCTTTATGAATTACTGTGTACTTTGACATACACCTAACGTGCTTGTAACAGGGTGACAAGTATGGGTATGCACTGATCCATGTTAGAGAGCATGAGAAAAGTGAAGGGATTACCCCTCTTGATAAGAGAGAAAATATCATCGGCCACTTGATTAGTGAACTGAGAAGTGTATGGCCATACCGAGATGAAATAATGAGTAATCATTATTTATCTAAGAGTTTAGTGTCACTGGAATATCAAGAAAGGAATTAGTATATATAAGGATGACCGATTCCATACCTTATATCAATTCTGATATTTAAGAATAAGGGACTATGTAAAATTGTATTAGGTCACTAAATGCCATTTGCATTTTTATTTAATTTGGAATGCTATAATATCTTACTAGAGAATATATATATATATATATATATATATATATATATATATATATATATATATATATATATATATATATATATATATATATATATATGTTGGAATTTGATGGTTACATGCATCACATACATGAGCGGAATTTTAAAATTTTTTAACCATAAGATCTGATCTTGCCATGAATACACAATATAACTATATGAGAATAAGAAAAATCACCTTTGATTTTTGTTGAACAGTTGATTTTACTTCGAACCGGGTTGTCGCAAACCACAGTGTCCAAAATCGAACACCTCCAATGAGTAATCCACACTAGAGAGGGGTAAATTGAACCAACAAATTGGTGTTCAACTAGGGCTGGCCGAAATCCAAGAGGCTAGCAATGGAAGTGGCGCAAAAGGGAGAGAGAATTAAGAGAAAAAGACTTTCCTTTTGTTTTAATCACTTAACCCTAATTCTCATTAGTTGGCCTTTTATAGTTAGGTTAAAATTCCAACTCCTTAATGAGATTGGGCTCTTTAAAATTGCTGGAGAATTATTAATTGGGCCTCTGGAATTAATTATAATCATTTGGGCTTAATTAAATCCAAATTAAAACTTTTCATAAAAGACCATGCACAAAATCCACAAACTAGGCCCTTTGTGCATTTAATTGGATTTAAATACCCAAATGGATTCCAAATCCAACCAAATTAAATATGTGAGTTCCATAACACTTATGTAACATATATAAATTAATTTGGTCCAAGAAAAAGCCCTCTAAGCCCTTCGGTATGGAGTTGGCGTGTAGCCCTCTTCTGGAGGGCTTCCTCCAACTTCTTCATTCCTTTAGCCCTTTATAATTTCTCCAATGGTCCTATTAATTATTATATCAGTCCTATAACACTTATAGTAGTCTTATAACACTTATAAGACAATAATAATTAATCATGAAATACATTATTTCATTTAGGTTCAATTTACAGAACATTTCTCAAAAGTTCCGCGGACAATTTTATTTGATCATAATTAATTAAACTCTTTAATTAATTATTATCATATTCTCCTCTCTACCTTTATAATAATATCAAATATTATTATCCTTGTCATTTTACCATTTTACCCTTTTCTCTATATGTGTGTGACCTATTGGGTTCCTGTCCATGTTGGCAGTATAATATGTAATTGTGAGTTCTATTCAAAACTCACATGATTTAAACTCCTTTAAATCATTTTATCAATCTCTATTGATATTTTGATACATCATTATACAATTCATGATTGGCCTCTATCTAGGCATCATGACTACCCAAATGTTAGGAAAGTCATGTGGTTTGACTGTACCCTTCCATAGAAACAGTTACCGTGCAATTACTCCTTTCACCACTCTTATCTCAATTAGATTCTGAGTATGGATTTCTGTCAACTCATATAAATCTAATTATGTATGTTCTATTAATTTAACCATTATTCCTAAAATGCCCTTCATGGATCTCCATCCATCTCGGCATATTACTCTGGCCAGAGATTCTCTGAACAAGGCAATTATAGAATCATGCGAGATAACTTCCCTTGTTAAATCTGGGATGGTGAATCCTTTGTCAATCACTCAACTATCTTCAAGTAGGTCATGATATACCCAATCTCCTAACTATGTTCACTCCCAGTTGGAAGTAATCAGTTATGGAGTCAAAGTATACCACTTGCTACTTAAGATAACTTTGGTGATCTCAAGTTTAAGGATACTTGCACAACCGCTATGAAGAGATTCCTCACTGACATAGATTTAATATCCATATGAGGATTCTCTTTGCAGGTCTCCAATGAACTTGTTCCTCTAACAAGCATCCACATGTTAGCTTTGATTATCATCTATAATCACAATTATGAGAACCATTGCTTGAACCATTCAAGAAGCATAACATGTGCTAGTCTGTCCGAATTAACAATGTCCTATCTCGTTAATTCTATGACTAGGGATATTTAGATATTAACACATTTGCATGCGATAGACATCTCACATCATGAACACCTTCATGATTGCCTTTGCACTGTGTTTATAATATCTAGGACTTCATTTATTAATTTAAGATTTACAAACTCATGTATTCAAACACAGCATTAATAAATGAATGATGCCTTTTATTAAGAATATAAATTTCATACATATGAAAAACATCCCTATTACATGGGCTCTAGGGCATACTCTCTAACAATCTCCCACTTGCACTAGAGCCAATCACTCATATGTCTCAGACCCATGCTATTTATATGGTGATCATGCTTTATCTGGGAAAGTGCTTTAGTGAGGGGATCCGCCACATTGTCATCTGTGGGAACCCTTTCTATTTTCACATCATTTCTAGCTACTATTTCCCTTATGAGATGGTAGCGTCTGAGAACATGTTTGGATCGCTGATGAGACCGTGGTTCCTTTGCTTGCGCAATGGCTCCATTGTTGTCACAATATAAAGGAATCGGATCAACAATGCTAGGCACCACTCCTAGTTCGGTTATGAACTTTTTGATCCAGACTGCTTCTTTGGCTGCTTCTGAAGCAGCAATGTATTCAGCTTCTGTCGTGGAATCATCAGTTATTTCTTGTTTGGAACTTTTCCAACTAACTGCTCCTCCTCCCATTATGAACACATAACCAGATTGTGATTTACAATCATCTTTGTCAGATTGGAAGCTGGCATCTGTATACCCGTTTACTTCCAAACTGCCCTTTCCATATACCAAGAATATATCCTTAGTCCTTCTCAAGTACTTAAGAATATTCTTGACAGCTGCCCAGTGTTCCTCTCCAAAATTAGATTGGAATCTGCTTGTGACACTCAAAGCAAATGCTACATCTGGACGTGTACATAACATAGCATACATGATAGAACCAATTGCAGATGCATATGGTATTCTATTCATGCTCTCTCTATCCTCTAGTGTTTGCGGACACATAGACTTAGAAAGGTGTTTCCCATGCACCATGGGTATAAACCCTTTCTTAGAGAGATCCATATTGAACCTCTTCAATACTTTATCTATATATGTACTCTGAGAAAGACCTAGCAACCTATTGGATCTATCTCTATAGATCCTTATTCCCAGAATATAGGATGCTTCTCCAAGGTCTTTCATGGAAAATTGCTTGGATAACCATATTTTAATAGATTGGAGAAGAGAAATGTCATTTCCCATGATCAATATGTCATCTACATATAGAACTAGGAAGACAATTGCACTCCCACTGACCCTTTTATACACACAAGGTTCATCTTCATTCTGTGAGAAACCAAACTCTTTGATTGTCTCATTGAATCGTATGTTCCAGCTCCTAGAGGCTTGCTTCAATCCATAAATGGATCTTTGAAGCTTGCATACCTTTTCGCCATTTCCAGATGTGAATCCTTCTGGTTGTGTCATATACACATCCTCAGAAAGATTTCCATTAAGGAAAGCTGTCTTCACATCCATTTGCCAAATCTCATAATCATAATGAGCTGCAATGGCTAAAAGTATTCTTATAGACTTAAGCATCGCTACAGGAGAAAAAGTTTCGTCATAGTCAATACCTTCTTTTTGACGATAACCTTTTGCTACTAAGCGAGCTTTATAGGTAACTATATTACCTTCCATGTCAGTCTTCTTTTTGAAGACCCATTTGCACCCTATGGGCTTTATCCCTTCAGGTGGTTGAGTTAAAGTCCATACTTTATTCTCATACATGGAGTCCATTTTGGACTGCATAGCCTTAAGCCATAAATCACGTTCTGAACTGTTCAAAACTTTTTGATAGCTTGTAGGCTCATTGTCCTCTACTACAGTTATGCCTCTATCCGAATCAACGTGAAATCCATATCTCACAGGGATAGAACGCATCCTAGTAGATCTTCTAGGATTTTGTGTATAATCAGGCTCAACTATAATCTCATCTTTATGAAATTCAGTTTCGGGTTCAATCGATTGATCATCTTCTATTTGTGGGTCTTGAACTTCACCAAGCTCAATTTTACTCCGACTGTCCTCTCGTAGGAGAAATTCTCTTTCTAAGAAGACAGCATGCCTTGAAACAAACACCTTTTGTTCTAAGGGATGATAGAAATAATATCCAAACGTTTCTTTTGGATATCCCGCAAATAAACATTTATCAGACTTAACATCCAGTTTGTCTGACATTGTCCTCTTCACATAAGCAGGACAGCCCCATACTTTCATATGAGAAAGCGTGGGTTTCTTGTTATTCCACATCTCATATGGAGTAACATCAACCGATTTACTAGGAACTCTATTTAACACATAAACAGCAGTTTCTAGTGCATATCCCCAAAAGGACTTAGGCAAGTTTGCTCGGCTCATCATTGATCGAACCATATCTAATAGTGTTCGATTCCTCCTTTCGGATACACCATTGTGTTGTGGTGTATATGGAGGAGTCCATTGAGATAAAATCCCATTATCTCTAAGATAATCCTGAAACTCTTGACTTAAGTATTCTCCACCTCGATCTGATCTAAGTGTTTTAATACTTTTGCCAAGTTGTTTCTCTACTTCATTTCTGAATTCTTTGAACTTTTCAAATGCTTCAGACTTATATTTCATTAGATAGATGTATCCAAACCTGGAATAATCATCTATGAAAGTAATGAAGTAGGAGTAACCTCCTCTGGCATGTGTAGTCATTGGACCACATACATCTGAATGTATTAAGTCCAAAACCATTTTAGCTCGTTCTCCTTTACCAATAAAGGGAGCTTTTGTCATTTTTCCCAATAAACAAGATTCGCATGTATCAAATGATTCATAATCAAATGATCCCAAATCACCTGACTTGTACAATTTGGTCATGCGTTTTTCATTTATGTGGCCTAAACGACAATGCCATAAGTATGAGGTATTTAGATTATCATGTTTCATTCTCTTGGTATCCACATTATGTACTTCTTTAATTAAATCAAGAACAAATATACCATTCTCAATGATAGCTTTTGCATAAAATATATTGTTCTTAAAAATGTAACAACATTTGTCCTTCAAAGAAATATCATAATCGTTCATCAAATGACTGAAAGAAATAATACTTTTGGATAAGGCTGGAACATAATAACAATTATTTAATTCCAGTACTAATCCACTAGGAAGAGGCAAATAGTAAGTCCCTACAACTGTTGTAGAGATGTTCTGTCCAGTAGCTGACGGCAAACATATCTCTGCCTTTCCAACTCTTCTAAAGCTTCTAAGCCCCTGTAGATCATTACATAAATGAGATCCACATCCGGTATCTAATACCCAAGATTGTTTTGAAGCAATAGAATAAGTATTAATTTCAATCATATGAATACCTGAAGTAGATGCAACAGCTTGCTTCTTCTCCTTAAGAGAATCTAGATAGGCCTTGCAGTTACGCTTCCAATGACCATTTTTTTCACAATGGAAGCAAGTTCCTTTGGGATTCTCTTTCTTGGCAACCTTTTTCTTGGAGATCCCACCATTCTTTGGCTGCGCCTTGGTTATCTTCTTCTTCTTCTGCTTCTTGCCTTTAGCAGAAGTGACAACCATGACACTTTTTGGATCTTTCTTAAATGATCCATCAGCTGTCTTGAGCATGTTGATTAACTCAGGAATGGATACTTGGATCTTGTTCATGTTGAAGTTAAGCACGAAAGGTGCATAACTTGGAGCTAACGAGTACAAGATTAAATCTATGTATAGATCATTATCCATAACATAGCCAAGTCTACTCAAATGCTCAATATACCCATATATCTTCAATGCATGAGTAGCAGCTGAAGTGCCTTCCACCATTTTGCAGCTAAATAAAGCTCGAGCAATCTCATATTGCTCAGTTCTAGCCTGAGAAGAATAGAGCTCCTTTAGATGCAAAACGATGGTTCTAGCATCCATCATTTCATGTTGCTTCTTAAGCTCCGAGGACATAGAACCCAGCATCAGACATGCTGCTGCTTCACTATCCTCCATGTATTTTCGATAAATGCCTTTGATCTCATCAATGGCATCATCTGATGGAAGTGGTGGTGGATCTTTATCCAAGACATAATGGATCTTTTCAGCCCTGAGAACAATTCTCACTTGCCTGATCCAGTCAGAATAGTTGTTACCAACCAGCTTGTTATCCAAGATTGATCGTATATTAATGTTTGATGTGCTCATGATGATAACCTAGATGTGAAAAAGAAAAGATATGAGAGTATGTTCATATATATGTATGCATTAATAAGGTCTTTAATTAATCCATTTACTCCCACTATTTTATTGCGAATTAATAGCCCTCACTATATAATCAGAGAAAACCCGATGGTTTTCTTAGTGGGCCAATATCCAATCCTTGATATGTAATTTGACCTTGACTGTGGTCAACAAGCCAAATTCCATACCCTTGAAAGGTAGGTATCCATATACCAATTGTGTCTCTACACAACTATTGGATCATTAGGTTATCAACTCTTGATGCATGCATATCATATATGCATTCCCTAATCTTGCCTCTAGAACCATTAGCCTTGACTGTGGTCAACAAACTAATGGGCTAGCTAAGATGACCCATTTAATTAGATTTGAACATATTCGATATAATGTGAGCTTGACTGTGGTCAACAACCCACACTATAAAGAACTCTGGTTCTCCTCAAATTAATGGAAGGCTTATATACCTTAGTATTTGTTTGAGGGTTTTAGTTAATTAAGTCTCATCATACATGGTTGGCATACATTGGTATGCATCCTATATCTATCACATAAATATAAGCATACAAATATGGTATAGTTATGGACTTCACTACATTGATTTCCCCGAGCCAAGAGAGAAATCAAAAGGTCACACCTAGGTAGTATGCATGATTCAAACAAGAAAAATAATTACATTATCTTCAAGCTTGTTGGATCTCCATCCGGCCCATCTTGCTCCTTGAAAATGGTCTCCATCTCTATTTCTAATTCTAATCTAAGTAATCTAATTACATATTACAATTTGAAATGAAATACAAACCAAAAACAAGTGGCCGGGACATGAAAGTCCTCATTGGGCCAAAACATGCATAATGCTCAATCACATTGGGCTTTGTCCATAACTATCCATCATGCCAATCATACACCCTTATATGCCTTTCTAATGCATAAAGAAATGGATTACTAACTTTGTTTCAACCTTTGAAACTATATTTTGAGTTATTTTAATGATGTGATCAAATTAGGAAACTTTTTCCATTTTGGAAACTTTCATTTTAGGAAACCTTTTTTGCATGAATGTGTTCTTGCCTTAATAATCAATCAAATTGATTATTAATTAATTATAAATTGATTATTTAATTAATTAATCATATTAAATAATCAAAAGAATCAATTTTGGGCTTAAAACAAGTGTAGGCCGAAACCCACAGAAGAAAAACCCTAAGTGTGTTCACACACAAACTAGTTTTGTGTCATTTGGACCATTTGGGCCTTTTGGAATGAGCCAAGCCCACTCCAGCCCTTAAAACCCATTAATAAACTTAATTAATGTTTATAATAGTTAATTTAAATCAGCTCCTTAGGCCCACCAAGTCATTCACTAATTTAAACCAAGTCCGTAAACATAATTAAGCCCATTAAGTGGTTTTAATGAATTAAATTAATCAAATTAATTTAAGGCCCATTTTAATTAATCCAATTAATTAAAAACACTTTAATATATCATATATATCAGATTTAGAAGATCAAAAGTCGTTCTAACCATGAACACATCAAGAACACACGAAGAACACCAATTTAACGAACTTTTCGACAAAACTAGTTTTCATGCAAAACTTGTTCGATTTTAATTCCGTTCGATCCTACGGCTTAATATCACATATTAAAGACATAAAATATCATCTAAATGATTTTTAAATGGATCCATAAGAAATTAAATTAGAACAGCCCCTACATTACCTAGGGTTTCACGCCAAACCCAAATCATAATGCTTCAAAAATTTCGTTTTTGTTTCCACCAAATTTATTTGATCACACATACAACCAGAAATCAATATTTCTCATTCATGAACAATCAAATCTAATATTTTAAAGTTCATGAAATAAATAACTCAAAACAAAACAAAACTTATTCCGCAGAAAAAATATAGAATTGTATATCCATGGCAAAACCTGGCTCTGATACCATGTTGGAATTTGATGGTTACATGCATCACTTACATGAGCGGAATTTTAAAATTTTTTAACCATAAGATCTGATCTTGCCATGAATACATAATATAACTATATGAGAATAAGAAAAATCACCTTTGATTTTTGTTGAACAGTTAATTTTACTTCGCACCGGGTTGTCGCAAACCACAGTGTCCAAAATCGAACACCTCCAATGAGTCATCCACACTAGAGAGGGGTAAATTGAACCAACAAATTAGTGTTCAACTAGGGCTGGCCGAAATCCAAGAGGCTAGCAATGGAAGTGGCGCGAAAGGGAGAGAGAATTAAGAGAAAAAGACTTTCCTTTTGTTTTAATCACTTAACCCTAATTCTCATTAGTTGGCCTTTTATAGTTAGGTTAAAATTCCAACTCCTTAATGAGATTGGGCTCTTTAAAATTGCTGGAGAATTATTAATTGGGCCTCTGGAATTAATTATAATCATTTGGGCTTAATTAAATCCAAATTAAAACTTTTCATAAAAGACCATGCACAAAATCCACAAACTAGGCCCTTTGTGCATTTAATTGGATTTAAATACCCAAATGGATTCCAAATCCAACCAAATTAAATATGTGAGTTCCATAACACTTATGTAACATATATAAATTAATTTGGTCCAAGAAAAAGCCCTCTAAGCCCTTCTGTATGGAGTTGGCGTGTAGCCCTCTTCTGGAGGGCTTCCTCCAACTTCTTCATTCCTTTAGCCCTTTATAATTTCTCCAATGGTCCTATTAATTATTATATCAGTCCTATAACACTTATAGTAGTCTTATAACACTTATAAGATAATAATAATTAATCATGAAATACATTATTTCATTTAGGTTCAATTTACAGAACATTTCTCAAAAGTTTCGCGGACAATTTTATTTGATCATAATTAATTAAACTCTTTAATTAATTATTATCATATTCTCCTCTCTACCTTTATAATAATATCAAATATTATTATCCTTTTCATTTTACCATTTTACCCTTTTCTCTATATGTGTGTGACCTATTGGGTTCCTATCCATGTTGGCAGTATAATATGTAATTGTGAGTTCTATTCAAAACTCACATGATTTAAACTCCTTTAAATCATTTTATCAATCTCTATTGATATTTTGATACATCATTATACAAGTCATGATTGGCCTCTAGCTAGGCATCATGACTACCCAAATGTTAGGAAAGTCATGTGGTTTGACTATACCCTTCCATAGAAACAGTTACCGTGCAATTACTCCTTTCACCACTCTTATCTCAATTAGATTCTGAGTATGGATTTCTGTCAACTCATATAAATCTAATTATGTATGTTCTATTAATTTAACCATTGTTCCTAAAATGCCCTTCATGGATCTCCATCCATCTCGGCATATTACTCTGGCCAGAGATTCTCTGAACAAGGCAATTATAGAATCATGCGAGATAACTTCCCTTGTTAAATCTGGGATAGTGAATCCTTTGTCAATCACTCAACTATCTTCAAGTAGGTCATGATATACCCAATCTCCTAACTATGTTCACTCCCAGTTGGAAGTAATCAGTTATGGAGTCAAAGTATATCACTTGCTACTTAAGATAACTTTGGTGATCTCAAGTTTAAGGATACTTGCACAACCGCTATGAAGAGATTCCTCACTGACATAGATTTAATATCCATATGAGGATTCTCTTTGCAGGTCTCCAATGAACTTGTTCCTCTAACAAGCATCCACATGTTAGCTTTGATTATCATCCATAATCACAATTATGAGAACCATTGCTTGAACCATTCAAGAAGCATAACATGTGCTAGTCTGTCCGAATTAACAATGTCCTATCTTGTTAATTCTATGACTAGGGATATTTAGATATTAACACATTTGCATGCGATAGACATCTCACATCATGAACACCTTCATGATTGCCTTTGCACTGTGTTTATAATATCTAGGACTTCATTTATTAATTTAAGATTTACAAACTCATGTATTCAAACACAGCATTAATAAATGAATGATGCCTTTTATTAAGAATATAAATTTCATACATATGAAAAACATCCCTATTACATGGGCTCTAGGGCATACTCTCTAACAATATATATATATATAGCCTTTGAATTAATTTATTAATTCATTGCCAATATTAAATGGACATATAGGATCGCACACAAAGCATTTGGCTTAAAATATTTAAATAGTGTATTGGGAATTAATTTGGGCTTTTATTTAAAGTCAAATTAATGTATGCAATGGGTAAACAGATTTTTGCCTTGAACAGCTTGTTATTTTAAGCAAATCTGTAAAATAGTTTTTTGCCTAAAACAACTTGCTATTTTAGGCATATCTGTCAAGCTGTTATTTTGCTTGAAATAGCTAGTTGTTTAAGGCAAATCTGTCAAACAAGGTTTTTGCCTTAAACAGCTGTTGAATTGTTATTTTGCCTTAAACAGCTTGCTATTTTAGGCAAATCTATTAATAGTTGTTACACGAGAGAAATTTATTGGCATGTACTAGTTTTAATTTCAATTAATTAATTATCTATGTATAATTAAGTTAATTGAGTATTAAATCCTAAATTGTATTTAATTTCAAAGTAAGTTTGTTTTGATTAAATTACTAATGCCATTTAAATTTAAAACCTAATAGAGTTTGAATTAATTTAAATCACTTAATTAGGAAGTGATGGAGGCTGAATATATTCCTAATTCTAAGGGATTTTGGCATTACCTATCTTTCCTAAATTAATGATATAAATTGATTAATTCTATTTTTGACCTAGGTGACAATTTTTCTCTCTTGGCCGAATTACTCAAGGGGAAAGAAATCTTTCTTGTTCTCTTGTGTTCTTGGAAAGATATAGCAACCTAAAGGAAGAACAAAATCAGATCTTGTGGCTTCAAACCATACCCATTGTCAAATACACAATCATAGAGCTAGCACTCTTGATTTTAAGCTATCTTTGCAAGTGTGTGTGTTAACATAGAGTGGTGTGGAGTAAAGGCTGCTCTTTTGGCATTGGTGATCAAGATCTAAGGCATATAAGTCCATCTTATTTGCTGGTCATCATCAAAATCAAGATTTGAGGTGCATCTAAGATTGTAAGTTTTAAAACCCTAAAATTGCATGTTTTCGATTCTTGTTATGGATTGCATGGTATGTATGATCAATATTTTTTTTATTTTTCTGCTGCGTGATCATCATGTATATGCCATGTCATATTCCATCAGAGATCCGCGTACTAGTCAAACATGGCTAAGAGCACTATACTAGCTTCTTAGGCCTACAGGTACATTTAGCAGGTGCTATCTACAATCGTATCTTAGCTGTACCGATAGCCTAAGGTTGGTCAACATGACTAAGATAGCTTATCTATGGGTAATGCACACACACAGGAGGATTGACATCATGTATGAGATCACCATTACCTTGCTCAAAGTTGCCACCCAGCATACTACATGGATATACATTAGAGGGGTAATGACTTAACTATTGTTAGCTTTAAGGGGTAGATGAGGGGACATTTGGATGGCCACTATAAGAGGACATATTTGTCAACATACAGGCTACCCTCACCATAAGGATGGTGGAGTTGATATAGCAATGTGAGGGCTAGTACAGATTATTGACTGTTCTAAAAACCATAGAGAGTTATAGCTTGGAGCCTATCATGCTAGAGCCACCAGCAGAGGTGACACCTTAGCCAACTTAGCCCAAACAAATTAGCCTCAGCAATCCCAGACACCTCCAACATTGCCAACAAAGCATGATACATAAGGGGAGGAGCTACATAAGCCACAGACGGGAGATGTAGATTTAAACTAGGAAATAGACATACAGCTTGACTAGGATGAGCTCTTATGTAGGTTACTCATTCCTCTAATGCATCCTAGATCATCGATCAAACATTAACAGTCACCAACTAAGGGATTAGGCAGGCGTCACTGTATGGAGACCCAAGAGCATCCATTTCCACTGGTCCTCCTCCATCTTGACACATTAAGGCATCCACATCCATATATTTGCCTCCAATATAGATGGAATTAGTTCCATTAACTGATGATATCTTAAGGAGGTTATCTGCCATAGAGGAAGTTGTCAAGACATAGGACCAGACCTTACAATCAGTGCTAACTATGGTCTAGTCCCTATAGACAAAGGTGTAGGGTATTAGAGCTAATTTGGCAACCGCAGGGCAGAAGTTTAAGGCAACCTTACAGGTAGTTGATGAGTCACTCACCTAAATTAGAGAGTAGTAAGGCTGTATTGAGATTAAAGTTGCTAGATGGAGATAAGCGGTGATTGAGATAGACAAGTAGCTTAGGAGATACAATAGGGAGCTAAGGAATGAATTGATGAGGTATTTGGAGTAGCATTTAAGAATAATCTCAAGAGTAAGCCAGAGTTCAAAGCACTTGGCTAAGGTGATAGCACAAATCCTATAGACACTATATGTTGCACTACTAGGGTTTCAGTTCATATTCAAGCAGTAGGAGGAGTAGTCACCTATAGCACCACAGGCAATGGCACTAGCTAGACTTTCTAGGCCTTTAGCTTTCCATCCTTCACATGGACTAGCCTACTATAGAGGAGTAAGCCCATCTTAGTAGTCCTATTATCTTGTATTTAGGGAATTTCTTTTTAAACTTTTGGACATTTTTTATGTGTATAAATTATGACATGTATTTATTTTATGTATTCTCCTTATGCTTTGTTTACTCTATATCTATATGTATGTTTAATATATCTAAAAGCAACAAAAGGACATCACAAAATTAATAATAAGATGTACGATTAAAACAACAACTTAACAATCAAATAAAATGATAAGGTGAAATGATAAACCACCCATAACTTAAAAAAAAAACAAAAAAAAATAAAGAGAGAAAGAAGTAGAAACAAAATAGAGTTCAATAAACAAAGTGCTGATATGACATCATTTTTCATAGGTACTCAAAACCTTGCTAAATGGTACATAGATCATAGGACTCAAAAGAGATATACCTCCCAATTGCAAGATAGAATGAAATAACACCTATGCTAAATTGGATCAAAATGATAAAGTTTTTATGAATGGAAATGGAAGAGACTTGTGGTAATCCTTCTCCTTTGGTTAGAGTTCCAAGGTATCCACCAAATCATAAGAAGTCATTTGTACAGATTGAAATCAAAAGATATGCACAACAAAGAGAAGTGCAAATATTTTTGAACTCTGGAAGATTTTCATGTTCCTTTCTACTTGTTGAGAATTTACATAAGTTGAAGTCATTTAAAGGGAGATCATATTCCTTCTAGTTTCTTTTGGATAAAGGAATTATTAAACTGGTTGGAACGAAAAAGGAAGAGGATTACAACATTACATGGGATGTCATTTGCTGGAGTTGAAGGAAAGTAAGTTATGGAGTACACTCACTATAAACTCAACATATCTTTGTTGTTAGGTCTAAGTTGTGGAATTACCCCCTTTTTTTGCAATCATAACCATGCAAAAAGAGTCATATATCAGGCTTAAAAGCATTCTCAATAGGCTATTGGTGCTTTCACAATAATACTTTGCATCACCAGTAGCACCACCCCCAAAGGCGACTTTTTCGAACTTCTACTATTGATTGTCTTAAAAAAACCCAAATTATCATAAGGTCATAATGGACTACTACCAAAGCCAGAGCTATATAATGGTCAGAATACCATCGTAATAGTTAATGTTCATATAGGCTACAACCAAGAAGACATTTTCGTAATGAACCACTCCTTTTTAGAGCATAGGGTGTTCCAATCTGAACACATCAAAAGTTATAAGGCTGATGTCGATAGCCTTGATGACTATGGTTTTCTTTACATTGGTGACAATTTGTAGAGTAGTAAAAAAGTCATTTAGAAGTGTGCATAATCTGGACAATATTATAGTATCAAACTGAAGCACTAAAAGAGGAATAATCCAAAAGGTAGTTTTGACTTTCAATGATGAGGGAAGAAATAATGTTGTAGTGTCTCCAAGATAAACCTGCGCATATGCTTATAAAATGTAAGCTTTAAGCATATACTATCAATGACTCCTCACAAATACATATTTGCTAGAATTTCTCCAAAGAAATATTGTTTCAAGTGGGTAGGTAAGCCCATAGATGGCATCAACCACCATAACAAACAGGGTTAGGTATGCCTACAAATGGTACAAACCAAACATTATATAGTATCATTTGATTTTGCATGCTGACAAGCTGGCACTAATCAAATGCAATATATCAATATGATTTTGCATGCCAACAAGTTGGCACTAATCAGATACAATCATCTTTTTTCAATTTTACATGCCAACAAGCTAGCACTAATCAACCAAAGGTTAACAAATTGACAAACTGATGGTAACTACCTAGCCAAAGGTTAACAGATTGATAAACTGATGGCAACTACCCGACCAGAGGTTAACACATCGACAAGCAAATGTTAACCACCTAAGAAAGGGATAACATGTTGACAAGCTAATGATAACTACCTAACCAAAAGACTCATTGATTCAAATGGTACATATTTTAAAAAATAATCAACCAGAGATTCACTACCTCAGTTATGCATCTTTTTTCCTTTACATTGAATTTTAGCTCACTTTGGCACTAGTGCACCAGTTTACCAAAATTAGGGGCAGCTGTAGATATTATAACTTAAGGCAGCCTAAATCAAGGTTACTCGATGATGAGATAATAGTATATTTCTAATAAAGAGCATGAATCTCGAAGCTCTAATCTGGATTTTTCACATTTTTCATTTTCCAAGTGTTTTTGGAGGTTTTAACAAGAGAGCATAACAAAACTTTGATTATAACCTTTAACCATGATAGATGGTAATCTATCATGTGTGGAAAGGTCATCTATGGCCACTTCCCTCCTATCCAGGTCATATCAAGGGCATTTTTATAATTTTAGAAGTTTTGTGACACCATACATTTACTTGTAATTCAGTATGCTATGAACTAACATTTAGTAACATCGCATGGTTACTCGAGTTGCTTATCTTATTAGTGATGGTAACTAAATGTTTAACTTAACATTCAAATCTTAACTTATGCTAGCATCAAAAAGTTACTATTCATTTAGTAAAAATTTTGGCAGAATAATGACTTATAAATTATGTTATCCAAACCTACAAATTGGGAAAAAAACACTCCCAATATGACAACCTCCACCTCCAAAACTCTAACAACAATCACAACACTTATAATATCAATCACAAACCACCATCATGGCATAAATCATATAAACAATATTCCAAACATTTATATTAACATACATAGCTACATGTTCTATATAGTTCGATATTCCTTACATATTACAATTCACAACCTAAGTTTTAAATTGACAACACATAATATATATAAGTTTTGTATGTTATCCCAAAAACATCTTCACATGTACACGCCATGTCGTCCATCATCACTTGACGTACAATTACCTATCACTACATGCAATCAAACAAACCGCGCTCTAAATAATGTTATTGCCTAGTGGTGGATAAAACTACACAAAATTTCATTTATAAAATTGTAATATGTGAAATTACCATTTTACCCTTAATTATTATTTATTACAATTTAATCTAAAATTTATTCTCTTAATGTCTTAAATTACCTCTTAGTCCTTTTAATACTCATTTTTCTTATTTCTCTCTCATGAACCTTATTTACATGAAAAATTATAATTTAATCCCTAAACTTTCCTTTTAACATATTTTACTTCATTTAACTCCCATTTTGGTCCATTTTGCTTCTTTTGACTTTTATTCTATCATAAGTCTAAAATTTACATTTTAGTTCCTACACTTACTCATCTAACGATAAATTACAATTTGATCCCTGAAACTTTTCCATAATATTTATTTTTCCCTTCTTATATATTTAACCCTTTTAGTTCCTTTAATCATATTTTCAATACAAATTTACAACTTTACCCTAATTTTCTCATATAATTACATTTTTACCCCTTCTTAATCTATTTATCACATTTTTCACTTGCTATTTAATCACATATATGGCATCTTTTATGAAAAATTTATCATTTAATTCTCATTTTTTACATAATTACCCATAATGGTGCCTAATGAAAATCCTCGAACTGGATATACAGGATGAGGACTCTAATGATGTAAATGGATTAGAGGAATCACTTGATGTGTTCCTATTGCTCCAGATTGTGTGTGTACATGTGTAAAGTGACTACTTGACGTAGCCAAGGCCTCAATGGTAAGTCTAATCTCATGGTGCTACCACAGTATATATATCCTTATAACTAGCCATTATATCCTATGATCTTGGATTACCCACTGTACACCAAAGGCAACATTTAAGGTTCTTTTATATCATAATTTCACATCACTTTTCATGTCATCCACATTATGTCATAACTTCCATCTATTTATATCATTCACATTTAAGCTTAAGTAAAATATCATATAAATATAACATAAACACATCATTTTCACATGGTAACCCATTTAGCCACCCTATGTTCTTCAACATACATTATGAATTTTCATGATATTTCACATCTCATAAATTTCTTTAATCATGTTTAGCCTTGATTTAAAAGCTCACATTTAAATTATGCTTATACCCCTTTATTACATAATTGATCACCATTATGTTCAAATTATTTACCTTATGTACACATGAAATTAAATGTTTTAATTATGCATCATAGGCTTATTTATCACTATAATTTCCAAATTATGTTAAATTTCTCATGAATTAGCCGAAAATCACAGTCACCTAAAGTACACCATTCGTCCTTTCTAAGCTCCATTACATTTTGATTGTTTTCTTCCTTAATTCTTAATCATTATGTGATATTATCTCATTTTATTAGCATATATGAAATTATTTTACATTTAGACCTAAGTTATCATAACTAACTAATGTAAAATTTACTAAAATTCAAAGAACTAAATGATAGTGAGTGTAGAATTGTATACACTAACCTTAAATAGCTTGAAAATCACCTATACTTTCTTCTATTTGCCTTTTTCCTCCTTGGTCTTTTCTTTTTCTTGGTTTTTACCTTTAGGCCAAATTGAGGGAGGGAGATTTTGTGAGTTTATGCCATGAATTTCAACACATAAATGCTACTAAACAATCATACTAATGATGCTCTACAAGTATATACCAAAATCCCAATTAAATCTAACAAAAACTTAAGAATTTACCTAATTAAGTTAACTTTCTCTCACTAAAAATCTTTATTTTTCAAGCTTCCTATTGCACCAATTTGATTGTTATGATGAAGAGGAGGTCTTTTAGTGTGTGTAGATAAAATTAAGGCTAATGTTTAGGTGAGAAATGGAAGAGGTGAGAAGAAAAATAGTGGAAAGGTAAAGAAAGAGAGGTTCAAATTTGGGAAAGAAGAAGAGGGAGGATGGTAGATTTTTGTGCAAAAATGTAGAGGTTTCTAGGTCTCTCTAGGCTACCCTTAAGTCCACCAAATCAAAGGCTAAGATTTATCCATTTACTATTTGATTTAATGGCTTATTTTTAAAAGCCATTTGTCATAACCACATTAAATCATATAATTTTTCTTTCACAAATGATGGGTATAAGTGATTGTGGCCCATAAACTAATGACATTTATGCCTTTGGACAAATCAAAAATGGCAATTAGGCCTCTTAATTAATTTAAGCTTTCATTTTTTTGCCATTTTTTAGAATCTAATGTTTCCCTTATTATAATTCTCTAAAATATTGCCTCATCTGCAAAAATATATGTTGGAAAGTTTTTTTTAAGATTTCAAGTCTTTTTGACATTATTTTTATATATTTCCAGCTCCGAAGGCAAAATTAGCCAGTCTAAAACTGTCAAAAAAATTATTTTTCACTTTTAATAGCTAACTTAAGCTATTTCTAATGGGTTTACGCAACTAGAATAATTTATGGAACTCTATAAAATATTTTTAAGTCTATTCAAACTTATGATCAATTGAATAACGGTACTGAAAAAAATATTCAATGTCTATTTTAGGGACCTATTTGAGCTTAATTTCTTCTCAAACTATACCACTAGACTCTATTTAATACATATTATCTCATCTAGTGATTAACTAGAAACTTTTCGATAGGTTAACCATCCCAAAATTTCTCTAGTTTGCACACATTTATCACTTAAACACTTTTGAATTTTATTTTATTATGCTAATGCAATCACACCAAATACCATTCTAGTGTTACTGCTCATGGTCTAGAATGTGCTAGTCATGTTAGATAAAATTTTAGGGCATTGCAAATTTTATTTAAAGGATGACCATCTATCACTAGGGATGCCTATATATGGTTGCATTTATAGAATTCCCACATTTTCCAATTTTTAAAAATGTAAAGATATGGATTTTAGAGGATTAGGCTGAATTTTAGAGGATGAGATCTTTCCTTAGTTGGAGAGTTAGAGTTGAAGTGTAATTCCAACTCATCTTTAGGTATAAACACACAAAAAATTAGGGTTTTAAGGAAAAAAAGGAAGGAATGAGGATCTTTTCTAATAAAAAAATAGAACTTTTGGAGAAAAAGAAAATAAAATTTTCTCTCTCTAAGGCTAATTGTTCAGCACATACCTTTGATCAAATAGAAACACATAGAATCATTTTATTTTCTTAAACATAAAAATTAGAATTATAGCAAAGATCTAGACTACAAAATACACATAATCAAAATATCTCTATAGGGTAAAATTCTATGTTCTCTCTCTTTTTCTCTTTTTAGATTCATCATATTTTCATATATGTTATTTCATGGTGTTATAAATGCCTTTTGCATATTATTTGTTTAGATTTGCATGTTTAGTCAAATGTTATATTGATTTAATTCTATATGTGTGTTAAAATGGTATTTTGACATGATTTCCTCCTTGAATCATAATTCACACCTTGTATTAAGTTGTTGTTTTAGGTGTTAATTTTATAGTTGTTTTTTTAGGTGTTAATTTTATTTCTATCTAGTTAAAACATGATTTAGGGTTAATATTTTAGTTCAGGCATGCTTTAGATTCATGTATTCAAATATTTAGGGTTTATTTAAAGTGCTGGTGAATTTTATGTATAATTTTAGCTTTTGTATTTATCCCTCAAGTGACAAGTGAGAAAAAAGCACCACAGATGGCCATTTGTCAATGTGACAGACTGCATGTCATGGTGTTTTCTTCTTATCCCATCCCTCCTTTGGTTATGGCCATCCATTACCTATCCAGACACACCCACGGGCGCCAAAATTATCCGTATTTTAACATGTTTTCCCCTTTTGTACTGTTCTTTTTTATTTTTTTAACTGATATTTGATGTATTGATTCATTTTATGTGTCTTTCTATAACTATTTTGCTTCTATATGTATACTTAATTTTTATTATCCTATATGTTACATTAATTTTCCTTTTATTTTATATTCATTTACAATGCTAATTTATTGGTTTTTATGGTTTTGTATGAGCAATTAATTCGATATGTATTGGGAGTCATACCCCTAATTGGTTCATTTTTCCTCTTCATTTATTTTATCCATGTTTGTTTGATTTATTATTTTGCTTTATTGAACTTGATGTTATTTATTTTAGATGTATTCATTTTTAAAGATATAATGGGTAGTAATAAAATTATTTTTCTATACATTTAAATGGAAATGGCACTTGAAAATTATTTTTATCAATTAATTTGTAATTTTTCTAGTAAAATGGATCAATGTTCAATTTTTAACCTAAAAGTCATAAAAGAAAGAAAAATAATTCTTTTGTAAAATATGTATGAGAAAATCAATGTTCCCAATCCAAATATATGCCTTGATTTATGTATGATGTTTTACTTTTCTCTTGGACAATTTGCTTCTATAATAATTTAAGTAGTTAATTTAATTTTTATTTATTTACACTTTTTTAATTGATTGGCATGTTTACTTAATTTTATTGTAATGCATCATTTGAGAGAGGAGAGTGGGCTAATGTTTAAAACTTGGTTATAAAATAACACATAATCGAGGTGCCCGGTAAGAGTGACGTCCCAAACATCAATCTCTATTTGGGCATCAAAAGGTCAAGATTCCTTTTCCAATATTTTGTTGGGTGATGACTCCATCTCTTTGATCCTATTAGTAGACGCCTTCAGGAGTTGGCTAACAATAATAAATTGGGCTTAAACCAATTTTTATTGTGAAATGGCTCGATCTTGGACCCTAAAAGCAAGCCTCCAAAAATCCACCTAGATCTAGCATGGCTCTGGCACGCATCACAATCACCACCTTACCAACCTCCATACCCTTCCTCACCTTCATAAATTATTATCTAGCCATGAAATGGTTGTCACCACTTTCACCCTAACCAGTTTTACTAAGGGAAACTCAAAAGAAACACAATGCTTTCTTCTAAAATCTTTTAAGGATGCCTAAAATGATGCAATCAAACTCGCCTTTGAGAGTTGATTTCTTATAATTGATTTCTTATTTTTGTAATTGATGTTGATCGATTATTGGTCATGGAGACTCAACTAATTTGATAAATTTACCATAGACTTTTTCTTATTTATGATGAGAATTTCTTGTAACTTACACACAATTAAAAGTGCAAGAAAAAATGCAATGTCTTAGAGAATGGGTTTCTAAAATTGACAATAAATATGCAAATAATAGCTATTATTTTTTTCTATAGTATTAATAAAATTGCTTTCTTAAAAGAACAATTTTGGAGGAAATTGTCAATTTTTGTCAATTAATTCTTCTTTACCGCCTCAAAATTTCATCTCATCATTCTCTGGTGGCCACTCTTTTAACCCTAACTTGTCATAAATTACTCATACTTGCATTTTTTGTCTCCATAACTTTTTAGAATTTACTTTTTCTCTTACCTTATATGTTTTTGTGATATATTTTTAATTATTAGTGAAGCATGAGATTTTGTTAATTTTAGTCATACTTATGTTTAAATGAGCTAAGAAGAGATTTTTTTTCCAACTCTAACCATTGCTAAATTAGAGAATTTTTGGAATAAAACTTTAGTGCTTGTTCACTTACATAAAACTACTCCAATTTAAAAAAATCATAAAAAATAAAAAATGAAGATCGTGTTTATTTTAGTCAATTTTTTAAAATAGAGAATAGAAAATGGATGTTTCAGTTTTCCAAAATAAAGAATAGAATAGAAAACTAATAAAAGATATTTTCTAATTTTTTCGAATCATTTTAATATGTGTATGCATGCTTGCATATATATATATGTACATATACATCTATGTACATACATACAAATATACATATGTAGGTATGGATACACACACACACACACACACACACATATATATGTATGTATGTATGCATGTGCTGCATGCACATACACATACACATAGATATGTACATATACATATACATATACATATACATATACATATACATATACATATACATATACATATACATATACATATATATATACATATACATATATGCACATATATATACATATACATACACACACATAAATAAGTGTGCATCTATATGTATATATATATGTATGTGTATATATACATGATGTCATGCAATTTAGCATAGCGATTTTGATTGTTATTACATTAATTATTAGTTTAATGCATGTGTTTTGTTATATTTTAGGTTACTTTTTATGTCTTCTTTGTTTTGTAGGTTAAATATGCCTAATTGGATGAAATGATGTATAAATGGAGGAATTTTTATTGAAGTATTGAAAAAAAAAGTCATAAAAAAGCTCAAGAGCTTACGCCAATTCGTTATAGTCTATGCCAACTCTTCATAGAGACTCAGCATACCAACTCATACCATTTTGGATCGAGTTGTGCAGTAATTAAAGGCATGCCAACTCATTACATTGGTGATAACTCGTTACAAAGCCTAGCTATGCTGACTTGTCCAACTCAGCACTAGTGTGCTAACTTGTCACTCAAACCAACCATTGCAACTCTTCATGTACCTCTTTAGATTTGCAACCCTTTCTGAAAAAGACACCATTTAGGACACCTTTGTCACTAAAAAAAATAGGGAATTAACAACGACGAATTTCATCACTAATTGATGAATTTTTTTGCTAATTCACTATAGTGACTAAATGACTATTTGTTGCTATTTTTCTATCACTCGAATATTTAGCGACTAAAATAAAAAATAGTCGCTAATGATTGTAATGAAATATCCATCCCTACAGTAAAAAGTTTTATCGCTAATTAACCCCTAAAATCAGTCATCATTATGTTAAGAAAATATTAGCAACAAATATTTAACCGTTAATTTTAGTTGCTACAAATAATTGTGAATTCAGGGAATTAGTAATGCAAAATACTATCGCCAATAATGCAAAAATCATCGTAATTTATTTGTAATATTTATTATTATTATTATTATTATTATTATTATTATATCCAATTTTTAATTTATATAAATAATAATTCTCTAATATCATTACATTAAAAAATATAATACCACAAAAATACATTAAATTGTATAGTGTAAAAAGATTACAAAAATAATAAAAAAAAATTAAAAAGTGCATGAAAAAATAATAAATAAACCAATCCATGGTTAAAGATTCACACATAAAAAATTAAAATTCCAGTCTATACGAAGGGTATATAATAAAGGATGTCAAATACCACAAATATGATTCCTGCAGGATGGCTTCCCTATAAGTAAAAATAAGCATACATTCAATAAAAACATCAAACAACCACCAAGAGTCAAGATTCAATGGTATTGAATTTAAAGGAACACCAAGAAATTAAATCATCTTAGCCCTATAGTTAATGTTAGTGAATTAAATTTAAAGATTTATGAAGCAAAAATCATCAATTCTCTCAGGATAAATAGTATCAGAAACCACTGCACAACATTAACCCCAAATTGGAAATGCAGTAGCAATTTAATTGATAATGATCATTATGATCAATAAGATCGATACCAAACAAAAAACAATTTCAAAAATAAGGCCCATGATAGAATGCAAGTGCACAAAAATAGATTGCAATAAAGAAAAATTATAGAAATAGAACAAAGACAACTAAAATGCAAAAAGTCTACAGCAAATGCCAATACCCATATCCTTCACCATATACTCAACAAGCCCACTAAGCCTAAAGTCCCTCCTAATCATTCTCTCACCAAACATTTATTTTTTAAAACTCTCAATATCTCTAAAGAATTGTTCTAAGTTTTCAAAATAAAATCATAACAGCAACAAGATCTAAAATGCACAAATTATACAACGAAAATGAATAACAAATCTCCTTTAAAAGTAATAAAAATCAACAATGGTAGGCCATTCTTACTAGAGAAAATAAGGTCGATAGAGCTTTGCTAGAGATGCACCACCCTTGCCTTGAATGCTCAAAGCAAGATGCCAACGCCGACTCTAATGCCATAAGAAATAAGTTGTTGTAACCTTACGTTGCCAATGATGAAGCTGCACTATAACCTCACACAATTGCTCCTCTACCTTATAGAGGGTTGTCCTGGTGGAGGAGGGAAGGAGTAGAAAAAGAAAGATGAAAAGGAAATGATGGAAAAAAGTGAGTAAGGGGAGAGAAAAAGTTATTTTTATATGTATGGTTAGCATTCTGAAAATACTAAAATATCCTTGCCAATTTTCATCATTTTGTCTTTATATTCAAAGATGATTTGGTAAATATATATAATTAAAATTTCTAATAATTTAATATTTGATCAAAATTTTAACAAAATAAAAATAAATTATAAAATTTGTCATAATTATTTTAAATGAAATCATATATTTTATATTATTATTTTACAAATATTTATTTTTATTAATTTTCATAATGTAATTATATAATAATTGTAACAATTAGTTTATTATTATTATTATTAAAAATGTAAATGTTTTAAATAAATAAGCTTAGATTTTGGGATAATTGACAAAAAATTATTATCTTTTCAAAATAATTATAATATATAATAATTAAGGGTTTATATAATATATTATAATTAATAATAAATAAAAACTCTCATAATATATTTTATAAATCTTTTTAACATAAACTAGAAATCACAAATTATTTGGATTGAATTTCATATGTAAAGCAAAATTATTAAAAATAATTAGTAAGAATAAATATGTATGTATAATTTTTATTAATATTATAATGCTTAGAGAAATCAATAATCAAAATTAAAAATTTTTGAAAAAATTTAATTGATAAAATATTTTTCGCTACGAAATTTATTGGTCGCTATTCCATCACTAAAGTTTCATTTATATTATTAGCAACTACATTTCCACAATTATTTTTTAGAAAATTAATTTCCTAATTAAAAATTGAAAAGTTATTAGTGACAAAATATTCCATCACTAATTTCATCGTAAAAATGGTGCCAATCGTTGTCGCCAATATTTTGCCACTATTTTCATATTTCCATCGCTATTTCATCATTAAACTTACTCCAATTTGAACATATACATTTTCACAATTGAAATTTAAAATTATTGTTAATCCATCGTTAAATAGTAATGAAAAATATGTCGTCGGTAAATTCCATCGCTAATTCAAATTTTTTTGAAATGTGTGTCCATAAATACATGAAGATAATCAAATTTTGGATGTAGAAAAGCTATCATATAACTTTTAAATCAATTAGAAAAGATTGTGAAGAAAACAAAGTCCAAGAAAGAAGAAAGCATTACGGAGTTATCAATCAATTTCTTCTCTTCTCTTCTTTATCTTTTTATTTCATTTTATTCTTTTTCTTTTTGTTTGTTTGCTTTGCCAACATGTATCTAGGCTAACTTTGTTTTATTAAAGTTGTAAGTATGAATTGATCTTCATTAATATAATTATCTTATTTTAAGTATGAATGATTTAAGTTTGATTGGGTCCTTAATATATTATGTATGCTTGATCACCATATGTAATATGTTAATGAATTTGTTCACAATGAGAGTTAGGAAATTTTGGTGGAAAGGTAATGAAACTACTTAAAGTTAGAAATAACTTAGGAGACAAGGATTTCACTTTGAAGAGCTAACAATAGGCATGAAAGTTTATGGTTCTCATCTATCTCCATAATGACATGAGAGTGCTTATAGACTTTGGATAGAGATGCCCTTATTTGATAATGAGAGTTGCATCTAGGGATAGTAGGCCTTATTCTCCAATCATTATATGCTTATGTGTTTATTTGAATCTTTATATGATCGATTGATGTCTTGTAATTCTAATGCTTTTGTTGAATGATTGTAAGTTATAATTTAGATTAGATAATAGATTAGTTAAGTAAGAATTTAGTATAACCAATTCCATCTAAATTATTATTGCATATCCATCTTAATATCTAACTAGTTAATACAAAATAACTCTTATACCTAAATTGGTTCACAAAGTTCGACACCCTTCTTACCCTATCTAAGTCCTTGAGACTAGGGTATTAAAATATACATTGTAGTAAAATTTTAGCATTGTTGCTGGGGAGTCAAAAATAAGTGATTGTTTTTATTAACTTAGGAAGGAAAAAGGTTGATTTAGTCCTTTTTTTGTTTTCCTTTTAGTTTGTAGCAATTTAGTTTGATATGTTATTTTCTTTTATACAAAGTAGTAATAGTAGAGATAATATTCTTCCATTTGATCCTAAAATTGATAGAACTTTTCATGCTTTACACAAAAATCAAAAGCAACAACAAAAAGAGGAAGATGAAAGTTCAAATATCATGGTTGAACAAGATAGCCACACTTTGGGAGATTTTTCTATACCTGATATTTTAGTGAGTTTTGGAGGAATTATGGCACCTATAATTGCCAATAATAACTTTGAAATCAAGCCAAGTATAATTCAAATGGTGCAAAATAATCAGATCGGTGGTCTCTAATGAAAAGATCCATATGCCTACATATTGGCCTTTCTTAATATATTTGTAACATTCAAATAAATGGAGACAGAAGTGATGTAATTAGACTTTGATTATTCCTTTTTTTTTAAAGATAAGGCATAATTATGGCTGGCTAGTTTTCCCAGTAAGTCCATTACCACATGAGATCAATTGAAGTAAGCATTTCTTCATAAGTATTTTCCACCCTACAAGACATCCAAATTCAAAAATGATATTACTATCTTTAGAAAAAATGAAAATGAGACAATTCATGCAACATGGGAGAGATTTAGGAACTTTAAAGGCAATGTCCTCATCATGGCTTGCAAGATTGGATGATTTCTCAAATCTTTTACTATAGTTTGATGGATGAAAACCAAAATATAATTAGTGTAGCTTTAAGTGGGAAATAGATGTACAAGATAGCAAAAAAATCGATCACTTTGCTTGAGAAACTTACATCTCAAGGGTATAAGGGAGATTAACCAACCATGGCTAAAATGAGAGGAATCTTGGAGCTTAATACCATTAATTTGTTAACAACGAAGATATATGCACTCATGTGGCAAGTTTGTAAATTTTCTTAAGGATATAACCATCACTATTCCATAAATGTTATTAGAGATATGCCTTTATGAGGTAAGTTTTTAAAAGACATTACAACACATAGGAGTAAGTTAGAAAAATATGGTTTAGTTTCATTAGTGGAAGAATATAAAGCTATGTATTCTAAGTCTTCACCTAAGAAAAATGATCCTAGTTGTTTCATGGTTCCTTATGTTATTGATGATATTTCTTTTGAAAAAGCTCTTTATGATTTAGGTGCTAGTGTAAGTCTTATGCCCTATTCTATTTATGAGCAATTGGATTTAAGTGAACTTAAGCCTACTAACATATGTTTGTCTATGGCTAATAAAACCATTACTCATCCCTTAGGAATCCCTAAAAACATGCCTACAAAGTTAGGTAAGTTTGTCATACCAGCAGATTTTGCTATGTTAGATGTGGAAGAGGATTTAGATATCCCTATATTGTTTAAGGAAGACCTATCTTAATTACAGCTGGTGCTATCATTGATATGAAAAAAGGTAAGATCACTTTAAAGTTAAATAATGAAAGTGTAGAATTTGATATTTTTAAGATGATGAGATCTTCACCTATTGAAATTGTAAGTAGAATTGATTCTCTTAACATTATTGATGACTATGTTGATGGTGTGATATAAGATTGTTTGAGGTTAGAGCCTATTAAACCTTATGATGGAAAGAGTGCGTATGTATATCAATGTGAGGATAATGATCATGGATGAGTATGTTCAATACATTTGGTGGTTATGCCCTAAGCCATATATTTGGTTCCTTATGTAATTTCACATTTCATTTTATAAAATTGGATTTTCTTCATGTTATTATATTTTGGTATGTTAGAATATAATAATGTTTAAAAATAACAATTTAGTGTTATTTTTGGGTATCCGTAGTCATTTATCATTAAAAAGGAATAATGATAAATAAAGACTAGTACAAGTTTGATTGATAATCATGGGATGATTATATATAGTGATATAAATCAAACTCATAGGTACTTGTTAGAGAATAAGGTACTAGACAAACCCACTATGAGATACTAAATAGGTTAATGTCATTAGTGATCTCATAATAGTTATGTTATCGATCCTTAGACTTGAGATTATTATAGTATCATACATGAGGAACATTATATTTTGACATAATCAGATATTATTTTTAATCGGATAATAATAAAGGTTATGATTGGACATGATAAGAATCATGCAAAGGATAGTGAATAATCAAAATGGAATTTATCCCTATATTATGAGAGAGATATCTATTGGATCCCTCGATAAGTAGGACTGAAAAATGCATGACCATGCTTAAATGGATTGATGAAGCAATCAATAACATTTGATATTATCAGTATACTTAATGATTAAGAAATTATATGTTTGAACTATGTAAGTTTGACATAGACCATGACTTACTATTTAAACAAGATATCGTATGGCAAAGGGATTGTTCTATTAGGTTAAAATTGAAATATCTATATTGATATTATTTGGGTAGTTGTAATGTCTTGCTAGAGGTTGCTTATGACTTGTGGATCCGTGATGGGATTGGAGCCCACGAACAACATAATATGAACCTATTAGATTATACACATAAAATGTGATGAATAGACTAAGGGTTAATTCAAGCATTTCAAATTTTATTTTGTGAAAAATTAAAATTTGAAATAAATAAATATTAATTAAGATTAATATTATAATTGTTATTTTAAATAAGAAATAAAGTTTTTCTTATTTTAATAAGAAATGTGGGCCATACATTCTCTCTCTCTTCATTAGGGTTGGGTCATATATATATATATATATATATATATATATATATATATATATATATGATATGTATGATTTAGAACCCTAAGAAGACATGTTAAAAGGGTGAGCCGTCATCCTTGAGAGAGTACAAAAAAATCGTTTTTCTATGTTACCCTAGCCGCCAAGGAAGGGAGCTAGCACTTCAGATGAATCCATTCTTTATGTTCAAGTGTGGATACCGATAGAAGGTGTTTGTTTCATGTGAGGCAGCATCAATAAGATGATTTTATATTTCAAGAGGTTAGTAATCATTACTTTCTCTTCGTTGAGTTAATTAGATTGCATGGATCCTGGTGGGTTTCATATATATGCTGCATTTCTTATTTTATTTTACCTTGTCAAAACCTAACATAATGATCATGGATGAGTAAGTTTAATACATTTAATAGTTTAGGTTACCGAGTTTAGTTTTGTTAAGCTTTCCTCTAACCATATTTTTATTTGTAGGAGTTTTTAGTATGCTTTTTTAGGTTTATTTATTCTTTATTATTGTGTTATTATTTCATATTTTCACATTAGTTTTAATAGCCTAATGTTTTTCTTTGAGTTTTTGATATTTTTGTATTTTTGAATTTTTAGGTAGGGTGTGTCGCCTTGTAATGCCTATGCCAACTTGTTACAAAGAGTTAGCATGCTGACTTAAAGTCTATGCTGAATTATGTGACAAGTCATTCCAGAAGTATTGCATACTAAGTCATTAGAGGTCTTGCCAATTCATGAAAATTTGTGTCCATACTGAGTCATCATCGGTGTGCTAACTCATTACAGAGAGAACTCGTGCGGAGTCATGCCCTTTGTGCCGACTCATGATAGTACCCATTCCTGCTGAATTTTTCTCCATTTCAATATCTTAGATTCTCTATTTTAGTTTTTATTTTTAGTTTTTTGTCATTTTTTAATTTCTTTTTCAAGTTGTTTTGAAAAGGTATGAGAAGGCCTAAAAGTTGTTTCTTTTCCCATAAGAAGTCATAACTTTTGCTACTTTTTCTCGTCCCTTTTCAGATTTTTCTTTCCTTATAAATACAAATCTCCATTTCTATTTATTGTTACAATCTTTTCCCTTTTCCAATAGGGTTATTTCCCCATAAATATATCCCTTTTTTCCTTTTTCTTCCCTACTTTTAGTTTTCTCTTACTTGTTTCTCTTAATACCTCCATTATCAAGTTATTATTTCTTTCTTTTCTTTCTCTTTCACGTGTTCATTACCAAGTTCCTTCTTTTTTTTCTTTTAAAAACTAATTCATCTTAACGTCTAATATGCTAAAAAAAAGAGGATCTACTTCATCAAGGGTGTTAAAGTTTCATTTGCTAGGAGAAAATCACAATCTTACATATTCATTTATGCATAGAATTTTTGGATTTAGGAGAGATGGTATATGTGACCCTCCTAAGAACTTTGATGTTAATGCATTTTGGACATTCTTGATTGATTTGAGAACCCTATTCCAACATAAGAAGGGCAAAGCCATGTTTATTAAGACTTGAAATTTTGACTTTTACATAAGGTTCTTGCATGTGTGATTTTTCATAAGTTTGAATTTAATAGGGTTACTTATCAATAGTTACTCCTTATATGGTGCATTCATAATAATAAACAAGTTTGTTGGACTTACTAGATTTTTAATCAATTGCTTACATGCACATTTAAAATGGATAGCCCTATTACCTATGGTCATGTATTGACCATTATTGCTAAAACTTTGTATGTTGATTTGAATGAATTTACTCATGTTCCTGAGTGTACCTTTTTTACTAAGCAAACTTTGATTAGAAGTGAAGTAGTTAATGCCTCTTTAAGGTTCATTCCTGCCCATTCTCGCTCATTTAGAGACGATTGGCACCATCACCACCTCAAAAAAGTCATGAAGAGGAGGAAGAAAGTGAGGAAGAAGGCTAGGATTTTGGTGAGGCTTAAGAAGGGGAACATTAAAAAGCCTTGGTCATCATTCTAGCCTGATCTTATGAGGGTACAAGTAGGCCAACTTATGGTCCTTCTCATATCTAAACTCATAATTTTAAGTAGATCTTTAAGAATTTGGGAACAAGTGATAGATAACCAACAAATTATGCAACGTCAATTAAATTCAATGGAGATAATGACTAGGAATCTTGTAAGGAGGAAAATAATAATAAAGCATAAAGTTGATACATTTATTGCTCAAATAGGATATGTGGTTGGCTCTCCTTCACCCTCTCCTTCAAATGACTAAAGGATGTAATTATTTTCCTTTTCCTTCTTATTTTGGGTTCACATTGGAGACAATGTGATGTCTAAGTGTAGTGGAGGGATGTTTCTTTTATGTTTATATTTTGTTGCATATGTTTACTGTTTTAGTTTTTGTTTTGCATGCATGGTGCTATGCTAATTAAGTTAATGCATATTTATTCATTTATCTTCTTTACCTTTATTTTAAGTTTTTTTCTAAATTCATCTCTATATGATTAAGTGCATACTAATGCCATGTCAATAGCTTTTTGTGATGATTAATTGATAGAATCTTAAGTTTCATGCTGTATAGTTTTTAAGTTTTTCTTAATATTTTGTTGTTATTTTCAAAATTCTAGAATGTTTAGTTAATTTTCTAATTATACTTGGAATTAAGATGGCATTATTCAAGGTTAGTGTTTAAGAGCTTTTATAGTCTTAAGGAAATTGTAGTCATAATATGCGTAGCTCACTCTTCAATAATGGATGAGGACACAAGCAAAAATAAAAAGCAAGAAAATCTAAGTCATCTTATAGGATGAAGCATAAAATACACCCATTGAGATTGAGCAAACAAAAAAAGTGGGATGGAGTGTAGCACCCTCTAAGCAAAACCCTATTTAACTGATAATTTGATTACTATTAATCATGCATATGCAATATATTTGTTTAACTATCATTTTGCCCTTAATCATGTCATACGGTTCATATACTTATATATGTGCTACTAGTCTATTCCTGTATTGCATTTCATACTTAGTATCATGCATACTATACTATACGAATATTACTTATGTACATCACATGCATGCATACTCTTCTTAGTTTTACTACTTGTGAGTTACAACATCTCTCATAAGTTATACACATCTTATAACATAACTGGCCATAAAGCAAAACATATGATAATACTATTACAAATACATCCTACAACAAGATTAACAGTCGGTAGTTGGCCCTTTCTGATGCAGAGATCGTCCCTGAGCAAAAGTCTTGGTAACAGTACCTACACGGATGAATAACCCGTGCTAAGCTATAAAGCTTAGTGGGGAATATCTATAGATGGATGACCACTCACAACGGTCATCAAAATATACACACAATGTGTATAATAAATAACATGTACAACATATCATGTCATTAACAACAAATACTTTAAAGCATAAAACATATTCTCATGTACCTAAACATTGTACCCAAAATAAAATGATGACAAGTATTCTCATTTTCATAATTCATATAGACATCAATTTCCATGTAAACATATTCAAATGAAACATATTACCTGTGGGCAAGCCAATAATGTAATCCACAATATCAATCTTCAGTCAAATAACTTAAACTGTTTAATTTTTTATCAATACTATGAATAACGTTTAGCCTACCTTAGCTTTATCCGTGGATAACGGGAACTATGGATACACATCGGTATCAAGAAGAAGGATATTTGAAGATATCAGATCTATAGACCCAAACGGGGCCAAACTGTAATATGGACGGTCAAGCAGACCCAAACGGGATCGCCTATCAACCCAAACGGGGCTGATCATGATCCAAACGGGATCATATATACTATAGACCCAATTGGGCCAAACTATGGTAGCTGCAATTTCCCTATAGGCGCCTATCTATCCACATCTAAAACTCTATCGCAGGCAGAACTATATTCGTGTTCAATTCACATATTAATACTGTATTCATAGTATACTATTTGTACATATATAGAGTCTTGTAAAACTATAAGTACTCTGGTGCATAAACAAATATATGCACATTTCATATGTCAAGTTATTCATCTTGCTCATCCAAATCTGTATGACTATATCATTTGCATCATAACATATAAACATGACTTATAATCATCATATCATATACTTGATCATGTTCTCATTAAGCATATCACATGTCCATAGTCATGCTAAAACATCTTCTATCTCATAGGGCAATTACATGCTCATATACTCATATACATAATCATAAATGTATATACCTGTGGGTACATTCTCATATAATTGACTTATTCTTATGAGCATGTTACCAATATATATATATACCTTTATCATCATTCAAATCATGTACTATACAAAATATCAACATGTTTCCATACAGGCATATACACATGCTAAGGTCATACTATTATAGTCCCTATTTCATAGCATAAGTACATGTCGAAATGTGCACTTTCATGCCATAAGATTTACATGTGTATATATATCAATTGCCGATCTCAAAGTCTCACACAACCACCTCCACATTCCACTAACTTCTTTCTATTTATATAAGTGGCAAAATTTCCCTTTCACTCCCTCAACATCTTGCATGCCACACAAATGCCATAAACCTTTATGCATGATAGACTTTAACCCCTCCACTAACTCTTTTTCAAACATTAACCTATCCATTTAATCATTCTTTCAAATTAACCTTGAATTAAATGCTTCTATTCACAATTGGCCACTAATATGCCACAATTACAAATTTACCCCAAATTAATACCTTTTACTTCAATTACACCCTCAATTAATATTAAACCATACTCTTTTATTTTATTTTCATGCAATTAACATAATAACATGATAATTTACCCCCCTTACTTAAACACAAAAATATGCAAAGTAAATTAGGGTCATGTTAGGGGCCTTACATGGAGCATAAAATACACCCATAAAATTGTAAAGTTCTTATAAAATCTATTATAATCGAAAAATGCCATGAGAATTGTAAGTTGATGTGTGAGCTTAACCTCAACCCAATGGTTATGTTTGTTCTTGAATTTCTAAGTTTGAAGATTGTCCATCATAGTTGATTAGTTTGGTTAGATTATTGACATTATGTTATTGATTTTGATTTTAATAACTTGAGATAGTGTGTTAAATTTATTTACTATTTATACTTGTTGTCCACTCTATCATTGTTGAGCATTAGAAACTAGTTAATTGGTTATCTTGTTTTAAGCATTTTCTCATGTTAAAGATGATTCTTAGGAAAACTCTTTTCAAACTTAGAAGATAAATGTTTTTATTAGTTCTCTCACTTAGATTTTTGTATTCTTGCTTCAGGATAAACAAGGTTTTAGTGTGGGAAAATTTGATGTCATGTAATTTAGCATAGCCATTTTGATTGTTATTACAACAATTATTTAGTTTAATGCATGTATTTTGTTATATTTTAGGTTAATTTTTATGTCTTATTTGTTTAATAGGCTAAATATGCCTAATTGGATGAAATGATGTATAAATGAGGGAATTTTTGTTGAAATATTGAAGAAAAAGATCTTAAAGAAGTTCAAGAGCCTATGCCGACTCGTTACAGTTTGTGCCGACTCTTCATAGAGACTCAACATGCCAACTCATGCCATTTTGAATCAAGTCATGGAGCAATTGAAGATGTACTAACTCATTGCGTTAATGATGACTCATTATAGAGCCTGGCTATGCTGACTTGTCCAACTCGGCACTAGTGTGTCAACTCGTCACTTAGGCCAACCATTACAAATCTTCATGTACCTCTTCAGATTTCGAACCCTCTCTAAAAAAAACTATTTAGGACACCTTTGGATCTATAAATATATGAAAATAACCATATTTTGGATACAGAAAAACTATCGTATAACTTTCAAATCAATTAGAAAAGATTATGAAGAAAAAGCAAAGTCAAAGTAAGAAAAAAACATTGAGGAGTCATAAATCAATTTCTTCTCTTCTCCTATTTATCTTTTTATTATATTTTATTCTTTTTCTTTATGTTTGTTTACTTTGCCAACATCTATCTAGGCTAATTTTATTTTATTAGAATTGCAAGTACGAATTGATCTTTATTAATATAATTACCTTATTTTAATTATGAATGATTTAAGTTTGATTGGGTGCTTAATCTATTATGTATACTTGATCACCATATGTAATATGTTAATAAATTTGTTCACAATGAGAATTAAGATATTATGGTGGAAAGGTAATTAAACTTACTTAAAGTTAGAAAATCACTTAGGAGACAAGGATTTCGCTTTGAGGGGCTTAAGAATATGCATGAAAGTTTATGGTTCTCATCTATCTCCATAAGGTCATGAGAGTGCTTATGAACTCTAGATGGCGATGCCTTTATTTCATAATGAGAGTTGCATTTAGGGATGTAGGCTTTATTCTCCAATCATTCATTCTTATGTGTTTATTTGGATCTTTATATGATCAATTGATGTCTTGTAATTCTAATTCTTTTATTGATTGATTTTAAGTTACAATTTTGATTAGATAATTAGTTTAGTCAAGTAATAATTTAGTATAACCAATTCCATCTAAATTATTATTGCCTATCTATCTTAATATCTAACCAGTTAATACAAAATAACTCTTATACCTAAATTGATTTACAGAGTTTGACAACCTTCTCACTCTATCTAAGTCCTTGAGACTATGATATTAAAATATATACCATAGCAATACATACACATATATATATATGTATATATGTGTATGTATGTACATATATACACATACATATATATGTATATACATACGCATATATACATAAAATAAATGCTATAGTTTTCCATTTGTTGATAAATTAATGTATTTTTAATGTTTTGATGGAAAACAAATACTTCAATTTTTAAAAAAACATAAAAAAAAATAAAATATTATTTTCTGTACGTAAATACATACTTTTCAAATAAACACATTAAGATAGAAAATAAATTCAGTAGCAACTGAAGCATCTATGGCATGGGTAGCTTTTAGTTGTAATCATCCATCTTTGTCAATTCTAGTTTCTAAATTCATATTCTTTAATTTGCTTTTACGTTTTAATTATTTGGTTTCTTTTCTTCATTATATATTTACGTTTTAATTATCTGGTTTCTTTTCTTCATTATATATTTATCTTCAAAACAAAGAGAGAGAAGTGACGAGGAGGAAGAAAAAAGAGAAGAGAGAAAGTGTGTTTTCCTATTTTTTATTAATTAATGAATTAATAGAAATTTAAATTTAATTGGATGCATATTTAACAAAACACCTAAAATAATTAATTATAAAAATTTAATTTAGAGACTTAACATATACTTTATAAAATTAATAAACAAGAATGAGTTTTGCCTTTTATTTTTGGCTTAATACCTCAAAAACCCTTTAAAGTTATATTTAATTTTATAACTGATACTTAAATTTTAATTGTATTTAGATCATCACTTTAACTTCAAATAACCATCATAATTGATCACCTAAGAAATGAAGCACATAATTATCTTGTTGCGTGATACACACTTTTCACATGGAAAAGGATCAATAAATGTTTGACACATGGCAAAATAGAGAGAAGGCCTCCCTTTCCCCTTCCACTCTTCTATACTGCATTCATCTTTCCCCTTTTCACTCTATTTTCATCTTCCTCTTCTTATCTCCTGGAGTTATTAGGGTTCCTCCATTTCCTTCGACATTCACATCCCAAAGCGACAAATCCCACCATTTTCGGCCTCATTTCACCTTCTATTCTTATTCCCCCTCTATTAATTTGGGAATACTCGAGGATACACAAATGGGTTATTTTTGAGTCACTTAAAATCAGGTCTAGTTCTTTTACTTTCTTCTCCATCTCTGCATTATCTTGCCCATAATTTGGGTTTCCTCTATCAATTTGGAGAAAAGCTTATAAAGTTTGAAGATGGGTATCCCGATTCCTCAAATCGAGTGAAAATTCATGTTACTTCATTCTTGTTTCGCCATTCCCATGGTGATTTTGGGATCTGAAATTCTCTTGTTCAATGTGTTTTCATGGCAGATATACTTTTTAAGGTTTTTTGCTTTATTTTTTTTAAATGAAAAAAAATTGAAATTTTCTTCCTTCATCTAAGTTGTTGTCTTCTCCAATTTCAAATTCTCCAGCGATTTTATATCCTATAGTAGATTCTCTTGTGGCTTCACAAGATGCATCTATGTCTCTTTCTTCTACTATTATACTCTGCTACTTTGTTTCTTGGGCATATTTCTATCTTTTTTTGTGTTTTGTTAGGTTTTGCTATAATTGTTTGGCTAGAAAATGATTTTGTAATCCAAATAAAAAAAAGGGATGAAGTACAGGGGAGAATGATGATTTCCAATTTTTTCAATTCAATTCAAACAATTTCTTAAATTTATTTTAAAAGTTATTTTCTATTTAATATTTAGGTAAAAGATGAGAGCATGAAAGTTGTAAACCTGATGAACCCATTCATAAAATCATAGTAGAATAGATCTCAAGATGCAAGTTACCAAAAGTAGTCACGAGATTAGCATTTTTGAGGTCTCTATCATGCAATAGAAGTTCTGAAATAGAGTTTAAAAAAGAGAGAAAATAAAGAAGAAGAGGATTTTCTTTACTTTTTTTTACTGTTTTGTGTTTTTCATGTTTTGCAAGGACGTGCATTTTACTCTTCAGTCCACCTCAATAATTTAAGTTAATTAGGTGGTAAATTATATATGATGGTTATTTGAAGTTAAAATAATAATATAAATAAAATTAAAAATTTAGATATCAATTATAAAATTAAATATAATTTTAAGAGGTTTTAAGGTATTAAGCTGTTTTTTTCTTTTTTTTTTTTAATCGCAAATTGAAGTAATGGAAGCTGGGTAAGGTTAGCGGAAAAGAGGCAAAATGTTCAAGTACTAAATCATACAACTGACCTAAGGAAGCTTGGTAAGCGCGTGAACGCACGCAACAACAGGGCGAATCAGGAAAGACCAAATCATAAAATTGAATTATCCTTTTACTGGCTCGTATGTGGAAGATATCAGAGTCTTCTCATTCTGTCGTCCACATAAAGACCTCCCCCTCTCTCTCTCTCAAACCCTAGCTTTACCCATGGCCGAAGCTATCCTCACCGATCACCAGCCACGGCCACCACCATCGCCGTCTCTGCTAATGGATTCGAATGCTCCCAATGGGGAATTTAATTCTCTCCCAATTCCTCCACTCGATCCCATGTTCCTCTCTGCGCAAAATGCCTCATTATCTTCCACTATTTATACGGGAGAAAACTTCGTGTCCGATCAGACCTTTTCCCTCGACGATAATTACGATTTTGACATCAACTTTGATGATATAGAGGAATTCTATTTCCCTTCAGAGAACGAACATTTCTCCATCCCCAATTCCACCATTGAATCGGGCAGCTCTGGAATTTCTGGTGATCATGTTTCTGATGTTACTAAGTATCTGAATTGCTCCCCTTCAGAGTCTATGTGTTGCGATTCGGGTTCTCAGAGTTCAAATTCTGCCACGACATTGAATTTTTCATCTCCAGTGTCCTCTCGGGTCTCCGAAAATGGCAGGTCGGGTGTATCTGAAGCCATGAGTGCGCCTTCTCCGGATTCTGATTCGGGTGCATTTGTCGTCGATCAAAATATCAAAATAGAAGATTTAAATGTAAAAAATGCAAGTGTGCCAAAGCGGAAAAAAGAGGCGACCAGCGATGATACAAGCAACGAAACCAGAAATCAGAAGTATCGAAGATCGGAGGATTCTAACCCTAGTGCCGATGCAAAAGGTGCAAATTTTGTTGCTGGGAGTGAAGAAGAGGAGAAAAGGAAGGCAAGGCTTATGAGAAACCGAGAGAGCGCGCAACTGTCTCGGCAAAGAAAGAAGCATTACGTGGAGGAGCTGGAGGACAAAGTGAGAACATTGCATTCCACAATTGCTGATTTGAATAGTAAAATTTCATATTTTATGGCTGAAAATGCGAGTCTGAGGCAGCAGTTGAGTGGCAGTGGTATGTGCCCGCCTCCTATATATCCATCCATGACGCCCATGCCGTATCAATGGATGCCTTGTGCCCCTTATGTTGTTAAGCCACAAGGGACTCAGGTCCCCATGGTTCCAATCCCTAGATTGAAAACGCAGCAGCCTGTCTCCGCTGCTAAACCTAAAAAGGCTGAAGCTAAGAAAGCTGGGGTTTTGACCAAGAAAGTTGCTAGTGTTAGCTTTCTAGGTTTGTTGTTTTTTGTTTTGCTGTTTGGTGGGTTGTCGCCAATTTTTAATGTTCGGTACGGAGGACTGAGGGAATATGGTGCTGATGGCTTGAATTTTGTTAGTGATAAGTTTTATGATCAGCATAGAGGCAGGGTTTTGATAGTTCATGGGCATTCCAATGGATCCCATGACAAAATGGATAGGGACAGAGTACAATGTGGTAGGGGCAGGGATGGATATTTGGCATCCGATTTATCAAATTCAGATGAATTCGATCATCTTAGTAATAATAGTAAGCAGCTTGCTGCATCTTTGTATGTCCCGAGGAACGATAAGCTTGTGAAGATTGACGGTAACTTGATTATACATTCGGTTCTGGCCACCGAGAGGGCTATGGCCTCTGATGAGGCTTCTGAAGTTAACAAAAATAAGGAGACAAGTTTGGCTATTCCTAGAGATTTCTCTCCAGTGTTAGCTGTCCCTGGGATGCATTCTCACTCTGCTGTCTCAAACAATAGAGGGGTACACCCGCGCAGATATGGGACTACTAATGAATGGCAGAATGCCCTTACTTCAGGGCCTTCAGATGCATTGAAGGACCATTTTAAGTCATCTGCAGCTAATGGTAACCTACAGCAGTGGTTCCATGAAGGTGTTGCTGGTAATTATTTTGATTGTGGCATCATTATTGGCATATCATTTCTTATTTGGGCTTAGTACTAGGTGTTGGTTTGCTCTATGCTTTCAGTTTTGAGTGCAAATCATTCAAGTGTTCAAATTTTTTCATTTTATTTTCACATCAGCGCTTTTTCTTTTTCTCACTTTAGCTCTATTCTTTGGAGTTTTGATGATAAATATGTGCATATATTTGGCTGGCCTCTGATTGCTATAAGTTTGCATTGTTGGAGTACTTGAATTGCTTTTTGCAGATGAGTTATTTTTGAATGTGTAATAACAAATGTAGGGCTCAAGTTTAGCTAGTCAAGCCCTAAGGAACTTTTCTGGGAGATATAATTGAAACTAGGCTTAGCCCCCTCATTTTCATCTTATCAATAAACAATCCAGCTTGAGATGATCATAACATTGAGGGATTCTTTACTGAACTTAATTTTCAAATGAAACAAATTCAACACAAATATATCCATAGAATTGTATGATCCATGGTTTTCTTTTTAAGGTTAATGTGCAAGTTTAGGTGTTATTCTACGAGTTGTACATTCAATTTAACTAAATCTTTTTATTAGATTGTTTTGGGCTGTTTAATTATATCTTTTTTCTCTACTTCTCCTGGCTCTGCCTATATATTCAGAGAGAAATTAAGTCTTTCATGTAACTCCAATGTATTTTTTTTTTTCCTTTTTAATAAGCAATTCTAAAAACATGTTTTATGTGTATTGTAAATAACAGGCAATCACAGTCTAGCTAATTGATGAACTAACTTACCAACTTGAATGATTCAAGCTTCCCTTATCTCAAGTTGGCTTATATAATAATTACAAACTTGTTCATCAACATGAGTTTAGGTTTGCCTCGTTTACTTCAATGAAAAGTAACAGTAACCCTTTGTAAAACAGAACTCTCAATATTTCCTGTGTAGCTCAACTCGGTTGTGCGTCTGCATGTCATTGTTGCTTGTTTTTAATGTTTGTTTGATTTAGAATAGCTCGGTTTATAATTGATGCCGCCTTGATGTTGCAATTTAGTTCTTTCTGCTTGTGTTAGCCTTAATTGAACTTTCATCCTAATGTCAAAATATTTATGGTATTGCTTGCTAATTCATTACCACATAATAATGCTCTAATGATATTAATTTCTGAATGTAAAAAAGATAATGCAATCGGCTTCCAATATATTGTAGTTACAGTAGAATCTAAGTGTGAGATAGGGGGTTATGTAATGGTGGTGTGTTCTTGTTTCCAATCTTTGGATCTAATTAATAGCAAGTTTTCATTTAAAACAATTTAATAAAATTTTTGGTGATGAATGGAAAACCCTAAATTATCTTATGGAATGAAGTAATTTACATAAAGTTTGCATGTTTGAGATTTTGCTTTATGTGTACTATTAATAGATTTTTGGATATTTTGGATGTATTCAAATTTTGAGAAAAATATGGCTAACTCATTCTTGGCTTCTACAATTAGAAGTGACAATGCACTTCTGGTTATGTGCCCTTGTGCACTAGTTTCTATAACGTTCCTTTATGTCCTATTATTGACAAACAGCTTTTCATTTCTATATTAAATCACAAACCCCTTGTTTTTTGTTGTTCGGAACAGGTGATTAAACTGTATGGTGGAAACTTTAGTATAGTTTAATCACTCTTTACTTTGATGATGCAAATGGAGATGACCTGTTAGAAAAGTAAATAACATAATCATAAAAGCTAAGTAATGGCAGATTTGAGAACTTGAAAATGGTTGGGAGTTCCAAGGCCATTGTACCCAATGTTGTGAAATTTGGTTGGCAAGGAGAATTGTTTGATGATTGTGTACCATGGCTTTAGGTTGTTTTGATTCGCAGTATTATGATTCCCTTATTTCCCCTGATGCACGCTCTCAATGCTTCATTAAAGCCTGTTTATTTTTCTGAAATTGAGGAATTGTTGGTTTGTATTTGCAATAGTTTTAGGGTTAAAATCTTGTACTTCACTAATGGCTCCTGGTTATTTTCATTTCCCATTGCAGGGCCAATGTTGAGCTCTGGCTTGTGCACTGAAGTGTTTCAGTTTGATGCATCGCGAACTCCAGGAGCTATTGTTCCTGCTTCATCAGTTGCCAATATTACATCAGAGGGCCAGAAGAATGCTACTCGAAACTACAAAGGGAAAAATAGAAGGATTCTTCATGGCCTTCCAATTCCCTTTCCGGGTTCCAATTTTAATGTTGCTGGAGAACATGTTAGTAGTTCTCAGAAAGAGAAATTTCAGGGTAATAAATCGGTCTCTTCTATGGTTGTTTCTGTCCTTGTTGATCCTCGGGAGGGTAGTGACAGTGAGGTTGAAGGTGTGGTTAAACCAAAGTCGATTTCTCGGATTTTTGTGGTTGTGCTTTTGGATAGCGTGAAATATGTTACTTATTCATGCATGCTTCCACGCTCTGGTCCTCACCTGGTGACAACCTGAGAAAGGCGCGTGACATTTGGATGTTCAACCCAACTCCAGCACCCATTTTTGTATATAATAGTAATATTTTTACCAGTATTTTATAGCAAATACTAACCTCCTAGTGAACTTAAAAAACTTCCTTCTTCACTGATCTTGTCTAATTATTGACAAGTTGTAATGTTATTTTAATACATGTTTTGGGGTTCAGAAATTGTATGCATATGCTGCGTGATTGACATAATCTATTGTTTTAATGAACCTATTGTTTTATTGAGGTTCATTGGAGTTAATCTGGTGCTTCGAGTGCGGTTCAGTTTTTGGTTATAAAAATAGAATTTTTGTACAAATTGTAAATTGAAACCAAATTGAATTTTCATGTTAATAGAAATGAGCGAAGTCAAAAGCTGAATAATTTCTATTTTATCAATTGAAAATGGAGTTCGGATTTCTTTTATTTCATCAATTGAAACGGAGTTTATTTTAGATTTAATCAATTGAAATGGAGTTGATTTTATATTTAGAAAATTTACCAAGTAAAACATTGAAGCAATTTTGGTTAATTTAGAAGTTATGCTCAATTTTGTATATTTTACTATTTAAAGTTGAAAGGAATAATCAATAATTGATTTGGTTGGATTTGTAATTAAAATTGAACTGCGTACAACCCTATTTCTAGAGGGGTGAGCATGTACAACCCTATTTCAAGAACTAGCGGTGAGCGTGCGAAAAATTCTTTAAATTCATTTTAAATCTCAATCATTCGAAAAATTGAGTACCATAATCATATTAAAGCATAAATTACATCATATTATCCTGTATAAAAAAAAAAAAAGGACTACAATTTGGTCAAGGCATTCAATTTTTTTCATTACAAACTAAATACAATTCAAATAATTTCATTACTGATAATACTCAACATTATCTTTTGATTGGATTTGGATCAAGCTTAGCCAAAAGGTCACCAAACAACAAGATCCATTAAAGTCTAAGCCCAGTGCCCCTAAGACTGGGCGTGTGGACTAACATATGAGCACGGAAAATGATGGATCAGGTTGTCCAATCAAACAAGACAAGGCATACCCTTTCGCAATCCACTGACACAAGCATCCTTTCTATTCTTTACTTGCTCCCTGTCACATCACCGCATATCTATTCTGGTATCTAGGTAGATTGTTCAAGTGGTTATATATGCCCTTATAAAAATCATGTTATCTCACACTTAAAATACACATTGCAATCTAGAGACTTTCTTTTTATATTTCTCTCCCTAAGTCTTACTAACTTAAGTATCGAAGTGCTAACGTCTAGTCCGACTGGATTAGCCTTTCTTTGCAAGATCCAAATACTGCTTTACCCGATCAGATCATACTACTACTCACACCCCAATACAACATCAACTCGACCACCATAAAAACCTCTCCTTCTTAGAAAATCTCCTAATTTATCATTTGGTGCTTTCATTAAGAACCCATGGCAAAGTCGAAATACTTAATTCAACAACAACTAAAGTAGATCTAGTTATACTAGTGGATGGGATAAGCCTCAGGGATTCCCCACTGGTCGGATGTCATTATGTGTACTGAATCGACAATTAATAAAGTGGGATAATTTTAAGACTTGCAAGTATCGAACCCAAGGAAACACAAGAATTGGTGCAAGTAAAATGGTTGATTGGAGAAATATGCTTAAAGAATTATCCAGTTGTTGTTGATGGTATTGTGTTAACGATAAAAGGCAATTAACATAAAAGTAAAACAATATGAAGCATAAATTATCAAAACACATAAAAATAGAAATCATAAGATTAATGGAAATAACAATAACGTAAGACGTTCAGGAAATCTAATCCTTCCCATCCCCATACAAGATTCATTTTTAACATAAAGATTATATGTTCGATGTGGCCAACCCATCTAAACCTTTAGTATCCCATTTCAAACCCTATTACTCTAACCACTTAGTATCTCATTCCATAGCTTACCCAATAGCTAGCATAAGCATGAATTCCAAGACCTAGGTGTGAACTAATATCCCATTTCGAAACTTACTAATCCAACACCTATTCATTTTTCTCTCCTTTTTCAGATTTCACAACACACTAACCCTAGATTCAACAGCTCCCATTCCAGAGATGCCATCAAAAGTACAGCAAATGTGAAGAAAAACTGAACATTCATGGCATAAACATTCAACAAGCATCCATTCATAAACTTGAATAAGATTAATATCATAAACACTTGTAAAATATCCATACCAAGATAAGCACAAGGGAAAAAAATACAAAAATATATTGAGAAAATAAGTTCATATTCCCTCCATGGTTAGGGAATTCAAAGATCCCTAAACAATAAAAAGACTACTCACTACTCATAGTGCAAATAACAAGTGAAAAGTAAGAAGAAACTGTAAAACCCATTTGGAGTTATAGATCCGGTGAAGCTTCCTCTCTTCTTCTCTAACTTGGAGCATAAGTACAAACTATTACTTGAAGTATAGAACTAAACTATATCTATGTATTTTTGTGTTTTTGAAGTAAACTATATTGAAAGAGTCATTTTTACAAGTAAACTATGTAAAGTAAGTAGAAAACCATAAAGTATGAAGAAACTATGAGCTAAACTATAGAGGAAAAACCCTAAAGTAAAAAAACATAAAAAGATCTCCTTTAAGCAGATAGAAATGCAGCTTTTATATAGGTTTGTAGATGGACACGACTAAGACACTTTGGTTTTAGCAGAGTCCAAACAATTAAAATAGGTTTGTAGCACGGGACATCGTTGAGACACTTTAGTATCAGCCGAGTGCACCGTTTTGGACAAAATCAACTTCAAAATTTAGATTAAACATGGTGGAGATAATTTGTCTCAGTCGAGTCCCTTGGTGAAATGGTGCGTTCTAAGGGTCTGTAGGGCACACGGCTGGGACCAATGGTCTCAACCTAATGCTAGTATATTTTTTCATAAAATTCAAGATTACACCATTAAACACTAAAAAACCTCATAAATATGAAAGTAATCTATTTGGCATAAAAAGAGAACTTTAACACTTAAAATAGAAAAAACATGCAAAACGAGATGCAAAAATAGATAAAAATGCACTGAAAATAAACACTAAATCGGAGTTATCAATTACCCCACACTTAGCTTTTGCTTACCCTCGATTAACTGGACAAACAAATTCTCACATACCCAAACTTAGGAAAAGAAATTACAAGTTCAAGGAAAGCTCAATAACACTATAGCAAAAGTCACTAACTACCTACTAAATCAAAAAGAACTCAGCTTAAATCATACTAGCTAGTTTCCTAGTGTGTGTGTGCGAGGCCTAATGACAACGTTTGACTTAAAAACTCCAATGCAATCTAACAACCGAAAAAAGAGTTCATATGCAAAATTTGCACACACGATTTTGCTCTTAAAACTCGAGAGATGCCATCGGCCTCTTTTTTAGCACCAAAACCTGAAGGTCATCTCCATAAATAATTCTAGGAAAAATAAGATCATTAGGTCTTAATAGGTTGCAACATGATTAGGCTATGGCCAATAGGGAAAGTGTAAGGTGTATGAAAAAAAAAGCAATTCAATAACTCCACTCAACCTAATAACACTCTAAAACTTTTCAGCACACATTGTACCCCTTTTTTTATTCAAAATAGGTTTTAAATGTTGGGCTACCCAGAATGTATAATGATTTCTCAAAATTTAGACTTCTAAGAGAAGAATTTACCACAATGTTCACTAGATGGTGCCATTGCTTGACCAAATTGCAAGATCTAAAGTTCCTTCTCTAAATTCAGCAAGCCACCCCACACTTATTTCAAGCTATACTCATTTTTTTTACAAAGGCTTCCTAACAATGACATTACAAAACTACACTTGGGAATGATCCTTGCATTTGCAAAATAATCCCAATCTAAGATTCTCTTTGACATTAAACCCTTATATTAGCTCATCTGTTCTGAGTCTTAAAAAATTTCTCCTACTCACTTTAAGAATGCCATTTCTAAAGGAGGTAAGAAAAAGGCTTTTAAGGCTAGGATAGTTACATGAGTGTCAATGAAAATTCAAAAATTGGTAATTAATTAGCATACCTCAATAGGCTCAATAGGGTTATGCAAAGGAATCAATTAATACAGTAAAGGTCTAAAGTCTTTTAGAGGTTTACAAAGAAAATTTGCCTAAATCATTTTAAGCTCTGTGTTCAAATTGTTATGAATGCTTTGAAGGATGATGAGGAAGGTTCTAGCGCATCCCTATGGCAGTGACCATCTAGTCCATCTGCTAGGTTATGGTGTCAAAGTGGGCATATATTCACTCCTAGAGGGCATCAAGACGGGTATTTAAGGTAGTGCACTACTTATTTGAAAGGGTGATAATACCCGATGTTGCTTGCTGGAGCTCAATCGCTCCTTTGTTCATAGCCTCTCTGTACTGCACTTTGGTGGAGACCATTCTATACTCTTACCTTGAAAGTCGCTGATCATTAATAAGAATCAACATATTCTGTAACATCTTCTTATCTATCACAATTGGATTTCCTACAGATTTACCTAGGCTAAGGTGGTGTTGGTATCTGACCAAAGTTGTCACAAATCCTCCTAAAGCAAGCTTGGAATCCCTTTTCATGTAAGTGCGTAAGTCATCAATCTTTTATACAATGAAAAACTCCATTTAAGCGAATTTCGTGCTCCATAGCATATAAAATGGTAGCTTTATTGGCATTGACATTGCCAAGACCTCCATGATGGCTGAAGAATGCCAAAGCCAAGTACCTATGCATGATTCGTAATTGATGATTTCTCAGATTGTGAGCTTTGGTGTTGCTAGTGTTGAATGTAGTGTGGTCCTCCTTATCATAGATTCTCATCCATACCTCTTGCTTATTTAAGTTTTCAAGTCCCCTTGTAGCATGCCAGTCAAAACACCGTAGAAAAATGCATTGAATGACATTTGGTAGGGAGTGCCATTGAGCCAAAAGCTACCATGGCCTTCATCAATGTGGTTATTTTTACCAACTTGAATCTTCATAGTCACCAGGAAATCTCGCACAAGATTTGGATAAACTTTCTCCTTCCTCTCGATGAATGCTCTCCAGCCAACTCCGTTAATCAACCTATCAATTTCATCCTTGATTCAAAATTCCTGCATTAGATCCATATCAATATACAAAATGGCTAAATACTCTTGCTAATTAAAAATGAGCCATTTATCCTTGAATTCATTTGGAACCTAGCTTGGAGTTTTTGGCTTTTAAGGCTATTGAGAGGTGGAAGATGAAGATAATGCCTCTATCCAGGTGCATTTAGGTGCCACTTACAAAAACAAACAACTTAATATAAGATTCGAATACACTAAGAATAAACACACAAAGTAAGAGATGAAAATTGAACACATAAAGCATAAAACTGCATCACAAACATGTGCTTCAAAAGAAAAATAGCTAACAAGCATGCAAGTGTAACCATAAGTTAGAATGATTGGGAAACTTGTCATAAGAAAGAGAAATTTATGCCTTAAATAACAAGCAATACAATTAAACTTATTTGATAAAACAACATAATTACTACACGAGGCTAATAAAGCCACATTAACTACAAACTCAAAAGAACTAAAAACAATAAAAGAAAGCTAATGAGAACAAACAAAAACAAGGTATAAAACACAACATAACCTCAAACTTTAATCTACTCAAAACAACTACGACATCAAATTGATAAGTACCAAGGTAGCATTCCCTACATATTTAAGCACACAAAACACTTTACACTAGTCTAAAATATGATTCTTAGGGAATTCATGCACATGAAAAAGAAATAACTAGGCAAGGTAAGATTCTCATTTCTTTTAGGCATTTCATCAAACAATTGGTATGCATAATTGATCATTGCAGTGAAATACATCAAATTAAATCAAGCACAAGCAAAATGGTGACCCAAATTGTTTAAGGTGATAAAGTATGTCATAAGAACAAGAAGTGAAATGGAAAATTTGGTTTCAACCGCCAAACCTAAGTCTACACAAGTATTGTATACAACAACACTCCAAACACAACTAATCAACAAATAAAATCTAGAATGCTCATAAAAAAAGGTTACTAAACTAAGCATTCTCAAGAGGACAACAAACTTAGATAAAAAGATGAAGTAAAAATTAAAAAAAAAATTGATACTTACTTGATTTGATGCATCAATCAAAGAAAATACACTAGAAATGTAAGGGAAAATGAGAATGCCGGATTTCTTAAGAGATTGGAGGGAGAAATGAAATTATATGAAGAGTCATGATTCTTGGGGTGTATTTATAGAGGGACATGATAGAGTGCTTTAGGGACATAACTAAGACCAAAAGGTCTCGATCGAGTTAGAAATATAGGCTGACATGCATAATTTTGAAAAATGAAAGGACATGACTAAGATGAAATGGTCTCAATTGAGTCCAACCATAATTTTTAAAAAACCCTAATTGCACATGGTTGAGACCAATTGGTCTCATTCGAGTAACCCCTTGTAACTAAACAAGCTTATGCACACAGTTGAGACCAATGGTCTCAATCGAGTGGATGTTAAATGCATAATTTAAACTTGCAATTGTAAATAGCTTAAACATATTGGTCTCAGCTGAGTGACCTATTTTGGACTGACACTCTCATGTTTCACACGATTGAGATCAATGGTCTCGATTGAGTGATACCTTCTACCTCGGAACTAAGTTACTACACATGGTAGAGACCATATGGTCTCAGCTGAGTTTCCTATTCAAGAACTCATACACTAATTGGGACATGAGTCCGATAAAATTTTGCATTTCCTTAAAAATTTTCACACCCTCATCTATGTATATGATCATGACAATTTTGAACAAGCATTGACAATAACTAACACCATTTATTACACTAAAAGAAAAAAACACAAAACAAACATTAAACATAAATTAAAAACATAGATTAAAGGAAATGAGTTCATGAGTTAGAAAAAGTTTTGAATTTAACAAGTTGCCAACTTGACTTTTGAGGCTCTTATGGTACATCCTCCAAAGTGATAACCACTGATACGACTTCAAACTTGGAGTCAAAGTAAGGCTTCAAATGGTGACCATTTACTTTGAAATCACGACCATCTTAGCGAGTGACCTCCATAACTTTATAGGGTCCCTTCCATCTTGATTTCAGATTTCTAGAAAATAGCTGAAAATGTCTATCGTAAACTAGTAACTTCATTCCTGGAGCAAATCCCTTGGACACTAGCTTATTGTTGTGCCATTTTTTTTTATTTTCTCTTTGTATCTCCTAGCATGATCATATGCCTAAAATATAACAGCTTCTAGCTCATTAAATTGTAAAGGCCTGTACTTTCCTGTACTATCAAGATCAAAGTTCAAAACTTTATGGCCCAATAAGCTCTATGTTTGAATTCGATCGAAAGGTGAAAAGACTTGCCAAAAACTAACCTAAAAGGGGACATTCCTATAGGTGTCTTAAATTCTGTCCTATATGCCCATAATGCTTCATCTAGCTTAAGGTACTAATCTTTTCTAGATGCATTAAAAATCTTCTCTAAAGTGGATTTGAGTTCTCGGTTTGACACTTTCACTTGCCCATTGGCTTGGGTATGGTGTGTGGTGGTGACCTTAAGAATAACTCTAAAATTTTTCAGTAAAGTTATAAATTGATGGTTGACAAAGTGTTTACCACCATCACTAATTATGGCTCTAGAAGCTCCTTATCGAGTGAATATGTTATTCCTTAAAAATTTAAGTAATACTTTGGCATCATACATCTTAGTGGCTACAACTTTTACCCATTTGTTCGTGTAATCTATGGCCACTAAGATATACTTAAACCTGTAGGATACTGGGAAAGGTCCCATGAAATCTATACGCCATAAGTCAAATGACTCTACCTCTTGTATACTTGTCAATGGTAATTCATCCCTTCTAGATATATCTCCTGCCCTTTGACATCTATCACATGATTGAATGAAAATTCTCACATCATTAAAAAAATAGGATAATAAAATCTAGAGGAAAGAATTTTTGTTACCATTCAATTTGGCCCATGATGTCCACTGGCTTCTCCACTTTGGCACTCTTTGATAATGTCTTCTTATTTTTCCTTAGGAATGCACCTCCTCAACACTTGATCGACACACAATTTGAAAAGATAAGGGTCATCCCATATGTAGTGCTTTGTATCAGCCTTTAATTTTTCTCTTTATTGCCACGGATAGTCCCTTAGCATGTAAGCACCTACAAGATAATTAGTTAAATTAGAGCACCAAGGAATAAACATATATGTTTATTAAAAAACAAGCTTAGGATCTCCTCTTTCTCAATATATTCATGTTCAAGTTGAGATAAATGATATGCCATAAAGTTTTCAGCCCCCTTCTTGTCTTTGATTTCCATGTCAAATTCTTGTAAAACGAGCACCCATCTAATTAGTCTCAATTTTAACTCCTTCTTGGCAAAGAGATATCTTAATGCTGTATGATCGCACCACACTATAATTTTTTCACCAAATAAGTAAGGTATGAACTTCTCAAATGCGAAGACAATTGGAAAAAGCTCTTTCTCGATTGTGGTGTAGTTGACATGATCTCCTATCAAGGTATGACTCATATAGTACATTGCATAAAACACTTTCTCTTGTCTTTATCCCAACATTGCTCCAACTGCAAAATTACTTGCATCGTACATTAGTTCAAATGGCAAATTCCAATCCAGAAAGACAATTATTGGAGCTGAAATGAGCCTATCTTTCAAGGTATAAAATACACAGAAGCACTCATTAGTAAAAATAAAAGGAGCATCTTTGATCAACAAATTTAACAAAGGTTTGGCAATCTTAGAAAAATCCTTAATGAACCGATGGTGCATGCCCTAAAAAGCTCATAACTCTCTGGACATTGGTTGGACGTGGAAGTTTTTCAATGACTTCAACTTTGGCTCTATCTACCTCTATCCGCTTTTCTAAAATTTTATGCCCTAACACAATTCCTTCCCTCACCATAAAGTGACATTTCTCCTAATTCAACATTAGATTAGTTTTTTCACACCTTTTTAGCACTAAGTTGAGATGCTTAAGACAACTCTCAAAATCTCTTCCATATATGGTGAAGTCATCCATGACCACTTCCATAAATTTGTCTATGACATCATGGAATATTGCCAGCATACATCGCTAAAACATAGCCGGTGTATTGCACAATCCAAAAGGCATTCTCCTATAGGTAAAGATGTCATAGGGATAGGTAAATATTGTTTTCTCTTGATCCTCTAAGGCTATAAGGATTTGTAAGTATCCCTATTTCCTACTAGCCTCTCTAACATCTGATCAATAAATGGCAAGGGAAAATGATCTTTTCTAGTAGCTCTATTTAATCTTATATAATCTATACATACCCTCTAACCCATAATCGTACGAGTCAAAATGAGTTCATCAAGCTCATTTCTAACCACTATCATTTCTTTCTTTTTGGGCACACATTGAATCGGACTCACTTATTTGCTATCAGAGATAGGAAAGATTATACTTACGTTGAGGAATTTTAAAATTTCCTTCTTGACTACCTCTTGCATTACCGAGTTTAGTCTATGTTGAGGTTGTACCACTGGTTTGTACTCTTCTTCCATCAAAATTTGATAGGTGAAGTAGCTTGAGTTAATCCCTTTTAAGTTCAATATCTCCCATCCAGTCGCTTTCTTGTGCCTTTTCAACACTTCGATCAGCATCTCTTCTTTAATTCCTATCAAAACATAAGATATAATTACTGGTTTGGTCCCATTTTCCAAAAATACATATTTCAAATGAGAGGGAAGGGTTTGAGTTCAATTTTTGAGTTTCTCTTTTTTAGTTTAATCCTTTCTTCATCAGAATCTTCCTCTTCATGCTCTTTCTCCAGCTCTTTGATAACTTCTTCCTCTACCTTGGTCAAATCTCCCTCTTCAAACTCATTCTTCAAGAAATTCCTTAATGGATCATTAAGCAAAATATTCTCTTTTGTTTCCTCTTTACAGTATTTTATTGCATCTATGAAGCATAATGACTTCACGAATTCACATGATGGGTGCTTCATCACTTTGTTCATGTTAAATACGACTCCTCATTATTGAACATTAGAGTCATGGTTTGCCCATACACATCTATAAGTGTTTTTGCTGTATTTAAGAATGGCCTTCCCACAATCAACGAGACATTCTTATCCCCATCAATATCCATCACCATGAAGTCAACTGGAAAAATGAAGTTGCTTACTTTAACTAGTAAGTCTTTTATGATTCCCTTGGGATGCTTGACTGAGTGATCCGCTAGCTAAAGTGTCATTCTCATTTTGTTGATGTCTCCTAACTTCAATTTCCTGCATATTAAGCATGGCATCAAATTTATGCTTACCCCTAGATCATATAGTGCATTACCTATAAAATTTCCTCCCAACTCATAAGGCAATATAAAATTACTTGAGTCTTCTAATTTAATAGGAATTTTATTGGAAATAATTGCACTAAAATTTTTAGAAAGTTGTATAGTGCCTACCTTTCTAGCTTCTTTTTATTTGAGTAAAGATCTTTCATAAATTTTGCATATTTTGGCATGCGAAGTAAAGCCTCAGTAAATGGCAAATTAACATGTAATTTCTTGAACATATTTAAAAATCTCTCTAATTACTCATTATTTTTCTCTTTCCTAGCTATTGAGGGATACGAAAAATATGATGCATCAAAACAAAATTAGAATTTATAATGTTCTTACCCTTCTTTTTTTTACTTTGGAATCTCCTCTACATTCTTAGGATTGGAATTACATATCTCCATTGTTTGTTCCACCTCTTTAGAAGAAGATGGTGGTAAGTTACCTTGTTCGATTCCTTAGACTTGCTTACCACTCCTTAGTAAGATAGCCTTAACTTTTTTCTTGGGGTTTCGATCAATGTTTGAAGGAAATGTACCCGGTGACCTTGTTGAAATAGAATTTGCAATTTAGCCCACTTGAGTCTCTAAATTCCTCATTATCACAATATTGTAGCAATATTGCGACGAAAATACTGTCGTCATAAAATTTTGCATGAACATTGTTGTAACAAATTGGCGATAAATATTTAGCGACAATGCTCTGTTGTCAGTTGTCGCTAAAATTTGGTGACAACTTCTTGTTGTAGCTAAATTCTTGTACAACGTCTTTTGTTTCAAAATGAAAGTCATCGCTAAACTGATTTAGTGACGAAAAAATATCAGTTAGCGATAACTTTTATCGTCACTAATTTGCATTTTTTTTAGTAGTGGTAGTTGATGTACGATAAATAAAAAGAATAAAGAGAAAGAAACAATGAATTAGAAGTTGGAGATCTTATTAAAATTTCAAAATACAAAAAGGTACATTGGAAAATTCCTAAATTCCCATAAGTAACAACTTAATGATCCAAGATCACTTCTCATTAACTCTTGTATTGCTGTAATCCTCTTCCTTGACATCCTCAAACTCTATACAAGTAGCTTGTATTGTCTTGCTATAAGGCTCTTTACCTAGTGGTGAAAAATGATAAGTATAGAGGGAAATATAGAAAATAGAGAGGGAAATATAAATTCAAGGGTTGATCACCTATCATCAACAGGTGATTCCATGACAAGGAAAGACCCATTAAGGGAATAAAGTTCATTCATCTTCCTAAAATGGTGAAAATCATAAAAAAGAGGCTAAAAAGCTTTAGGGGTCTCAGACAAATCCATTGATAAATCGCCAAAAAGAGAAAAGAAAAGGGTTTTCAATACTTCAAGAAATTTTCAAAGGGATACACCTATTTATAGGAAATTTTTAAAAAAAATTTACCTTTTAAAGCCTTTAATGAAAGTTTCCATATGGCAACCTTTAATTGATGAGGAACTAAAAATAAAGAATTCTGAATTCAAAGGGATAACAAATTACTATAATAAACGCAGAAAGAGCAAAACGACACTCATTGAATGTGCCAATTAACCAGAGTATCATTTTATGAGGTGAAACCTTTATGAGGCATGACAAATTAAGTGTCCAAATCCAATGAATCGACTAAAAAAATTCAAATGGTCGGTAAACTATGGATTGGTCATCTTGCCTAACCAGGAGACAAATGATCAGTCTTTTGGTCATATGACTAGTGATCTTGTTCCTAATCAAAGTTCTCCCAATCAAAGTCACATGACTGGTGATTTTTTCAAAGTACTCATTTTCCCAATTGACACATCCTCAATTGATGAATTAAATTGTAATCATATGATCGATACTTAGTTATCCTAGTAGAATTGTCCTCAGTCGTTCCCTAACCTAGATCAGAATAATGCACTAAGTAACTCTAATGAGGTAATGATGATGTGATTCTGATCAAATTTTTTATAGTTTGAGTGGCTTCATATTTCGACTAAAGGAATCAGGTATGCATACGAGCTTTGAATTTTTCATAATCCTAAGTTAGGGTTTGTATTCTTTAATTATTATGTATTCAAGAGTTGATGAACTTGCTCTAGTAATTCTTGATAAAGATTATCTAAGAAAATAGGTACTTAGAAATACATTCATAGTGTTATTAAAATATCATGCTTGGAGTAAACAAACAGGCTAACTAGTAAAAGAAGATTTCATTAAAAGACTAAATGAAGAAGAGAAAACGAAAGAAATCTTAATATTCAAGCATCCTTAGCATCTTTACTCTGGTTTTTTTCATCTCTACCTTATCCCTTCCCAGCAAAAGGATTGGGAGTGAAATGCGATCTTTTATAAAATTGAAGTCCTAATCAAGGAAGTGTTTCTTACACTCTAATTGTGAGTAAATGATAAGATAACTTTAAAGAATCCTTTGCTAGTCCACTAATTGGTCCTTGTGATTGAATGCTTCCTTTTTATGGGTTTGGCTTATAAAGTGATAAGTGTAAATTTAACTATGTTATTAATGTGTTTTTAGTATGTTTTTATATTATTTCTTTGTTAATTTAGTTGGTTTATGAGTTAATTTCTTTAATTGGTATTTCATTTGTTTAATTGTGTATTTTGGTGTTTTTAGGGACCTAATTGAAGAATGAAATATGATTCATTTTAGCATAAAATCAAATATTTCAAACGTTGATAACCCATCTAAACCCTTAGTTTCCCATTTCGAAGCCAACTACTCTACCTACATGATTTTCCATTTCAGAGCCAACCAAATAACTAGAATAAGCATATGTCCCAAGACCTAGATATGAATTAGTTTCCCATTTTGGTGCCAACGAATCCCATGCCTATTCATTTTCCTCTCTATTTCTTGATCTACAACACATAAACCCTAGATCTAACAACTACCATTTTTAAATTGCCATAAAAAATATAGAACATAAGTGTAAAAATAAAGCATACATAATATATATTTTAAACAAGCATAAATCAATCAACTTGAATAAGATTAATAGCATAAATACTTGAATAGAATCCATATCAAGAAAAGCACAAGAGAAAAGAAACATCTGTAAATATATTTAAGCAAATAAGTTTAAAGTCTTACACGAGTATGGGTGTTTAAAGATCACCAAACAACAAAATGACTACTCACTATACGCAATGAAAAAAACGAGGAAAAAGAAAGAATAAACTATCAAACCTATTTAGCAAAGTATATCTAAAGTTGATGTTGTTTCTCCTATTTCTTTCTAGTTAAACATGATTGAAAACTACACTTTACTCTATAAACTAAGCTACCACTGTATTTTTGTATTTTTAATATAAACTATAGTAAAAATATTATTTTTATAAGTAAAACTAAGTATGCTAAGTATAAAATCCTAAAAATTTGCAACTACAATGAAGAACTATAGAGCATTGAAAAACTTAAAAACCTATCTAAAAACTCTCCATTTTTTATACCAAAAGTATTAAGCTTTTATAGCATTTACAAAGGCATACGGCTAAGGCATTTTGGTCTCAAGCGTGTCCAATCTATTAAAATAGTACTATAGCATTAGCACACGATTGAGGCACTTTAGTGTCAGCCATGCATACTCTTCTCAACTGAATCATCCTTGATCTCTTCATTAGACACAATAGAGACAAATGTTCTCATCCATGCTCTTTAGTGAAATGGTACATATTTTAAATTCTACAAGGCCTATGGATGAGACACTTTGGTCTCTCTCGTGTGCAAGTAAATATTTTGCATAAAAGTTAATATTGCATCATTAAATACAGTAAAACTTCATAAATTTTATTATTACCCTATTTAGCACAAAAAAGAAATTTAACACTTAAAACATGAAAAAATTACAAAATGAGACATAAACACAAATAAAAATATACTACAAATAAACATAAATCAAACTTATCAAATACCCCACATTTAGCTTTTGCTCACCCTCGAGGAAATGAACATGCCACATTCCCGCATACTCAAACTTAAAGAGAGAAATCACAAATTTAAAAAGAGTTAAATAACACTATAGTAAAAGTCACTAATAATTATCCTAAATCGAAAAGAATTCAAAGTAAACCATATTAGCTAATCTCCTAGTGTGTGTGTGCTAGGCCTAAATGGGTATGATGATTTTTAAGTTTTAAAATTCTTGTGTAATCTAACAACCGAGAAAAGAATTTCTATGTAAGAATTCACATACATAGTATCACACTTGAAACTCAAGAGATGCCATAAGCCTCTCCTTTAGTACTGGAATCCAAGGATTATTCTGCAAATAACTCTAAACAAAATAAGATCCTTAGGTCTTAGACATATTGTAACATGGTTGGAGTATGGCTAATAAAAGAAAGTAAATGATATGCAAATTAGAATAGCCATTCAATCATTCCACTCACCCTATTCACAATCCAAAAATTTGAGCTACTCTCTACCCTTACTTGATTCAAAACTATTGCTAAATGCTAGGCTACCTAGAATGCAGAACATCATTACCAAAAAAGGAGATTCTTAAGAGAAGGATATTACTAAAACGTTTTGCTAAGAAATGCATTCACTTAATTAAGCTTCAAGAGTTAAAATTCCTTCTCACAATCACTAAGGTAGCCCACGCTTATAATGAATCATACTTCATAAACTTTATTTCATTTTATTTAGTTTTATTTTATTTTTTTTCATTAATTTTCTTCTTCTTTTATTTTATTTTATTTTTTTATGTTGGGGTTTACTAACATTCTCAATAAAAGACAACTATAATTTGGAAATATTTCTAGACATTTGCAAAGTATCCCACTTCTAATGTTCTAATCAAAATATAACCCTTATCTTTACATTATTCCCCAAATGTTTTTCTTACTAACTCTTATAATGGCTAATTTTATAAGGGTAAGATAAAAGGCTTTTAGGCTGGGGAGATAAAATGAGTGTAAGCAAAAAATTATCAGCTTTTGAAGGCATTCAAAGGCATTACTTAAATCTGAGCAGGTTTTTATCTTAGATATTAGATCAATTAATAAAGAAAGGGAAGTTGCTTCCTCTATTGGCCAAACCAATCAGGACCTAAGGTCAACCCAACCATTGAGCTAATTAGTATTATGCATTTTACCAACAAATAGGTCACCTTACAAATCATTACAGAACCTTGAGAAATAGAATCTAGGATCTCACTAAAAGTAAATAGATCATTGATCCGGAGAAAAGGGAAAAGAAGAAAGGGAATTACAATACATTTCCACCTCTTATGTCTATGATTAGGTCGGGTATGTTAGAACGGTAGGGTTCACGTGACTTATGTGACAATAAGTATCTAGCCATTATTCATCCTAAATAAGCAAGTATAGAGGAGCTACATGGGTTAGTTGTATTTGTGGTTGACTATTGGGAATCACCTTATGAAGAGGAAGGTTGTATTGGGCCCTTAAATTTTTGGGATTGAAAAAATAAGGAACATACATGAGGTAAAACTAAATACTCAAAGTGGCCGGGTAAAACCTGTTAGTGTAAGCCCTAGCCCCAATACATTATAATAAAACACTTAGTTAATAAAATGAGGCATTTGTTTTATCCATTGTATTCCTGTGCATATCAATTGATAAAACTATCCAAGAATGTTGTTTCGGTTTAAGTTATCATGTGTGAGGCACATGGATTGTAAGACCTTGAAATAAATGGGACTTCATTCTAAATATCCCTAGTCAGTCATTGTTATGGGAATAACAATGAATTAAGACTAGTATGCTCTCTCTGATATTATGAGTTCTGTCTTACGGATCATTAGGACAAGAGTGTCAATCAGAGATCATAGATACATGTTAAAGAACATGGTATCTGGATACGATCCGCTCATGAGAACACTACATGGTACAAGTCATAAGTGTTTCTTATATGCAAGTTTTGTATCAGAGTTCTTAGACCTGAAATCTCTATGAAACTTTTTATGAATTACTGTGTACTTTGACATACACCTAACGTGCTCGTAACAGAGTGACAAGTACGGGTATGATTGGGTATGCATTGATTCATGTTAGAGAGCATGAGAGAAGTGAAGGGATTACCCCTCTCGATAAGAGAGATAATATCACCGGCCACTTGATCAGTGAACTGAGAAGTGTATGGCCATACCGAGATGAAATAATGAGTAATCATTATTTATCTGAGAGTTCAGTGGCACTGGAATATCAAGAAAGGAATTAAAATATATAAGGATGACTAGTTCCATGCCTTATATTAATTCTGATATTTAAGGGTAAGGGACTATGCAAAATTGCATTGGGTCACTAAATGCCATATGCATTTTCATTTAATTTGGAATGCTATAATATCTTGCTAGAGAATATATATAGCCTTTGAATTAATTTATTAATTCATTGCCAACATTAAATGGACCTATAGGATCGTACACAGAGCATTGGGCTTAAAATATTTAAATTAAGTATTTGACATTAATTTGGGCTTTTAATTAAAGTCAAATTAATGTGTGTAATGGGTTATTAGATTGCTATTGGAAATTGGCCCATGAGAGAGAGAAATTCAGCCCACTAGGTTTAATTTCAATTAATTAATTATCTTGTGTTAATTTAATTAATTGAGTATTAAAGCCTAAAGAATTTTAATTAAATTAATTCACTAGATAATTGGATGGTGTGACCGAAATTCCAAGATAATATCAATGGAATTTCGGCACATGATTAATTCTTTTATTAAGTGATTTATTTGATTAATATGTCTTACATTTATCTTAGATTAAATCAAAAAGGATTATCTTGGATTAAATGTATTATCTTAAGGTGTTTTAATCAATATATATTTCTTATTTTAAATAAGTGATAAAGGCTAAAATTAATTATTTTAAGGTAGTATATTTTAGCTTAATCACTTAAGAAAATAAAGGGATATATATTAAAGGAAAATAAAACCCTAAAGATAGATATTGGCTTTTGGCGTGAAAACAAAAGCAAGCCATAAATTGGCTTTTGGCGTGAAAACAAAAGCAAGCCATAAATTGGCTTTTGGCGTGAAAGAAAAAGCGAGCCACCATTTGTTTTCGGCGTGAATTACATCCATCTCTCTCTCTTAATTTTTGGTCCAATTTTCACAAGGAGAAAGGATTGTTCCTTATTCTCTTGTGTTCTTGGGTAGTAATAGCAACCTAAGAGAAGTACAAAATCAAATTTTGTAGCTTCAAACCATTGCCTTTACACAATACCGAAAAAGAGAGCTAGCAATCTCGATTTTAAGCCGTCGATGCAATTGTGTGTGTGAGAATAGAGGGAGTGGCGTAAAAGGCTGTTCCTTGGCATTGGTGATCGAGATCTAAGGCAGACAAAGTCATCTTAGTTGCTGGCCATCACCTAATTCAATATTTAAAAGGCATCAAAAGTTGTAAGTTCTACAACCCTAAAATTGCATGTTTCATTTCTAGCTTTGGATATGTATGGTATGTATCATAAAAATTTTTGTTTTTCCGCTGTGCTATCATGATATTCATACCATGTCATATTCCTTCAAAACCAAAAGTAAAGAGGCGAGTAGTTCCTTAGCCATTGCTCAAAAATAATGATGAAGAGGAAGATCAATTTCTTAAGCAGTTAAAAAAGCTGCTGGCTTAAATTTATATATAGGATCTACTTAGGCAGTCACCTTTTAATGGATAAAAAGTTATGGAAGCCTTGTGTGGGACTAATGTCATTGCTACTATCTCGCCTTCCAAAATGCTTGATTTAATGAGGGGAAATGCTGGATAAAACATTATTTGTACTAATGGGAATTTGCCTATAGAAGGTTGTGACATAACCATCCTTTGTACATAGGGGCTTAAGTCAATGGTAAACACATCACCTGTGTGATGGTGGACGATGGTTCTTTAATTAATATGCATCCATTGGTGGTGCTTCCTACCTTTAGGTTGAATGAGTCAATGTTGAGTAAGTCTAAACTGGTAGTCATAACCTATGACAACTGCCTTAGGCAAGCGGCAGGTACTTTCAAGGTTAATGTTCAAATGGGGGAGATCGAAGCTGAGATGGAATTTGTGGTGTTACTAATACCTATAAACTTTTTTATGTTACTAGGGAGTCCTTGGTTTTGTAAGTTAGGAGGAATTCTATCTACTATTCATAAGATGATCAAGATCCCCTATAATAACAAAGTAGTCACTATAGAGGCTGCTAGGGAAAATTAGGTTTCTATAAATGCTAATGATGAAGATAAGCTGGACTTCACTCCACAGGTAGTGAATATGATGAAAAGAATGAATTTCTTACTAGGAGTAGGTTTTGGTAAGAATTCCTAAGGTCCCTCTAAACCTATCACTACTACAAATCAAACCACTCACTGAGGATTGAGTTATAAAGGGTCTAATGAGAAAAAAGGGTCTAGCAAAGCTGGAATGTATACCACAAATTATAGATAGGTTTATTCTTGCATCAGCCCAACTCTAATATTGTGGTAAGGCTGAGCATGTAATGATTATAAAAGAAATTGTTCTAAGTTTTGAGATCATTAATGATGTCTTTTACTAGCTCATCGAAACCATCAAGCCTGCTAAAAGGTTATGGGATAAAGAGATCATGATCAAGCTATTTGACTAGGATAAGGCTCTTAAAGAGGTTGTAACTCCTAAATTGTTTACATTCAAGTTCAAAGGTAAAGAAAAGGTAGAGTTTTAGATTCCTATGCCTGAAATGAAGAAGGGTGCTGAGGAAGTTGATACCAAAGTTGATCAAGAGGTACTGAAAGATGCAAGAAATAAAATAGCCTTATCTGAGGTGTCAAACTAACTAGGTGTAGATGAGGATGCTTTGTATATACACCTTTTATACCTGAACTTTTTAACAATGATGTGTGTAGCTTTGTTTATATAAATGATATGAATGTCTTTGGTTACTTGTGTGATGTTTCACATGTTTTCATTTTGCATGATAATGATCATAAAGAATTTATATTCAACATTAATTCAACAAGTGATACTCCATTCAATCTTGGTACTTCCAAAGACCTAAAAGAAATTTTGATAGCATTTGATATAACTACTAAGGAGAGAAAAAAATTGAGAGAATATTAAAAAACATATGAAAGATTCTTTTCTTGGACCTATGAAGACATGCTAGGAAATGACCATGCTATAGCCGAGTATGCCATTCCCACTTATCTTGAATACAAACCTATCAAGGAAAAACTTCGAAAGCTTAGACCAGAATAGGCAAAAAAGGTTAAGGAAGACATACGAAAAGAAATAAAGGTCAAGTTTCTTGTGAACATCCGGTATCCTACCTGGTTGGTAAATTTGGTTTAGATAGCAAAAAAAGATGGAAGGGTATGAGTTAGTGAAGATTATAGGGACCACAAAAAGACATGTTTGAAAGATGAATTTCCACTTCTTCATATAGATTTTGTTATGCTTTTTCTAGAAGCTTAAATACCATAAGTATACGGTGTACCGATTATAGTACTTCAGATATCGATCCCATGAGGAATGTTGATTAACATTGTACACTATTACTACTTGATTTTAATCTTGTCTACAATGCTCATTAATTTGCAAGTTAAAATTATTATTAAAACTACACTACACTAAATTAAATATTTTTCTACTTTAATGATAATCCGAGAAGACTTATTAATATGATGAATATAACATATACATAATTATGGAATTTGATCTTTTTCTCTTATTTATAATTCAATCTTTATCATGCAAGCCATGTTGGAATAATGTTCTATGTCGCAGCTCTCACATCTAGACTAGATTATGCCTTAAACATGCAATTATGGTTCTAAATCGCAACTCTCACATTTAGACAAGAATTACATAAATACACATTCAAAGAATAAAAACCAACCTATAACAACTATCTCCACATGCAATCTCTCAAACTATGCTTTGATAATAAATTTCCTATTAACTTTCAATAAGGCGTTGCTCTCGCTAACTCCCTTATTTATGACCATTATGATGATTTTCAGAGAAGGAATTGCCATCTTAGGTCTTTTTCCTTAACTTATGAATTTCCTTAATAATGTTTTAATAGCAAATTCTACATATAAAGATAAACGAAAGAGAGATGATTAAATATGAAAAACAACATTCAAATTCCTAAAAAGAATTCATAATAATAACAAAGAAGTAAAACTAGAAATAAAAGAAGGGGATCTCTCAACTCTTCTTCCTTTCACCAAGAATAGTCTTCTTCCTTGTATTTGCCTCCTCTTCAAGCCATAAAACTAAAACCTACAACTATATTCTCTAATTACACTTTCAAAATAAAATAAAAAAATGATAGATCTCCCCCTTTTAATTATAACTTCTAGGGTATTAATAGATTTTCAAGCATCAAGTCCCTTCAAGTGCCCCACCATAGGTATGCAACTCTTGGTGAACCTTTGTGTCCTTTTAGGTGACTTTTCAAGCTTAACTGCTTATAACCCCCTTTTGTCACAATCGTGACACCTGTTGCGCTCACGACAGAAGTTGCTTCCTTCTTCCATCTTTCTCCCTCAACTCTTGCCTTCAACATGCTTCCCTTGTTGCGCTAGCGACAAGGCTTCTTTTTCACATTTTCTCCCTTTTCTCCTACATACACAAAACTTGACAAAAAAAATTAAACACACCTAATTCTAACACAATTTAATATAACAAAATATTATTTTGATAACAAAACTTGGATTAAATATGAGCTATTTAAGCTCATATCAAACCCCCACACTTAAAATTTTGCTTGTCCCCAAGCAAAACTTAACAACCAAGCAAACAACACAATCATACAATTTTGGAGCTCACATTTATATTTGGCAAATATTTAAAAACACCATGCAAAAATGCTTATATCTTCACAAATTTAGCCCAAGTTTGTAAAGTCTCAAACAAAACCATTCACCATTAAACTTAAACAACCATGCACATTTGGAAAATTATGAAGTAGCAAAGCACAAGAATGTATGAACTTAAGAACTTGAATATCTTAACACATGTAAACATTATTCCACACCAAATATTGCCTAAAGTAGTTCTCACTTAAACACTATATTCTTAAAGCACTTATTCACTCAATGTGTTTATGGGTTAGTGTTTCTCTCATCCCTTAAACATACAATTGCCTACCATAAGCTTGTAATTAGTAAACATCTCCACTACTAGTATAAAATAATACATGAAATCAAAAGGGTCTTACAAGGGTTGTAGCTTGGCTTAGGTTAAGATAGGATAATTTTTTTATTTAAGTAGCTTAAATTGTGAATAGAAACAATATTACCATATCATAAGAGATTTATTTAAGAATTTAAGCATTTCATGATGTAATTTACTTCTCATATTCCCTTTTTAATGGCAAACTACTACTAGTTTCTCTTGTTCTTTCTTTCTTTCTTTTTTTCTTTTTTTCTTTTTTTTTCTTCTTTCTATTTATTTTTATTTTTATTTTTTTTCTCTTTTTTCTTTAGAAACTAGCCTTGTTCTAATATTGATCCTGGAGAAGAAGGGAATTTAACTCTCATTTTAAATACCATCATGCTTATATTAACAATATATATCTCCTAAATATATAACAATTTATTTCTCTTCACAAAAAGGGTAACACAAAGAAATAGTTTTTTTTTTTAGTAACGGATATTGGCTAATTATATGTTGCTCAACAAAAATAGGTTTAAGGCTCAAAATTGGCTACCTAAAGTAAAAAAGGTAAGTTTTTAAAGCAAGCCAAAATGGTGCAATCTAAATGCCCTTATCATTTTTCATGCACATGTTATACTAAATGTAATCTCAAAATTTACTAAGAACAAATTCTAGAGGAAATGGAAAATTAAGGCTCTCATATAAGAAAAATATCAATGTATAAGGCTCAAAAGCTCACTTAAGCTATAGGTCAAATTACCTTAAGCAATCAATTGGCAAAAATAATTTATTTATACATGTGAAAAGATACTCAACCTTAAAAGAACCTATACTAAAATGCTTTGCCAATTCATAACCTTCATTATGTACATTAATTTGTCAAAGTAAAATGAAAATGATTAGCCTAAAAATTTGTCTAACTAGACTAAAAATGACAGAAATTCAAGTTAAAGCATGCAATTAAATCCAAATAGGTGCCAAATACATAAACTCTAAAATTAAATTCACAACACAATATACAAATAAATAAATATACTAACAATAAACAAAAACATGAATAGAAACAATACATACATACCCCCCACACTTAAAGGATACAATGTCCTCAATGTGTGAGAAAATAAACATAGACTATCACATAATATAAAGAAACAAAAATATACACATAAAACAAACAAAATCACAGAAAATGTAAAAGAGAGGGAGAAAACAAACTCAGAAAGTTTCACTAGGAGAACTTGGTGGGGAGAGAGAGAATTCCACATTTTGCTGCAAAAGCATCCTCCCAATAATATCATGCTCGCGACAGACCTTGCGCTCGCGACAATGAAGAAAAATCATTAGGTTTTTTTTTTAATTTAGTTTTTTTTTGAAATTTATAATGAAATACTAAGTAAAATAACTTGTAGAACAAAAATTAAACTATGTTAATATACTAATTCAACTAAAAATAACACAAAGCAAAGCTAATTAAATATTGTAATCCAAAAGCATAAATCAAGATTAATAAATTTAATCAAACATTCCCCGGCAACGGAGCCAAAAACTTGTTATGCTTTTTCTAGAAGCTTAAATACCGTAAGTATACGGTGTACCAATTATAGTACTTCAGATATCGATCCCACGAGGAATGTTGATTAACATTGTACACTATTACTACTTGATTATAATCTTGTTTACAATGTTCATTAATTTGCAAGTTAAAATTATTATTAAAACTAAACTACACTAAATTAAATATTTTTCTACTTTAATGATAATCCGAGAAGACTTACTAATATGATGAATATAACATATACATAATTATGGAATTTGATCTTTTTCTCTTATTTATAATTCAATCTTTATCATGTAAGCCAAGTTGGAATAATATTCTATGTCGCAGCTCTCGCATCTAGACTAGATTATGCCTTAAACATGCATTTATGGTTCTAAATCGCAGCTCTCGCATTTAGACAAGAATTACATAAACACACATTCAAAGAATAAAAACCAACCTATAACAACTATCTCCACATGCGATCTCTCAAACTATGCTTTGATAATGAATTTCCTATTAACTTTCAATAAGACGTTGCTCTCGCTAACTCCCTTATTTATGACCATTATGATGATTTTCAAAGAAGGAATTGCCATCTAAGGTCTTTTTCCTTAACTTATAAAGATACTAATAATGTTTTAATAGCAAATTCTACATATAAAGATAAACAAAAGAGAAATGATTAAATATGAAAAACAACATTCAAATTCCTAAAAAGAATTCATAATAATAACAAAGAAGAAGTAAAATTAGAAATAAAAGAAGGGGATCTCTCAACCCTTTTTCCTCTCACCAAGAATAGTCTTCTTCCTTGTATTTGCCTCCTCTTCAAGCCATAAAACTAAAACCTACAACTATATTCTCTAATTACACTTTCAAAATAAAATAAAAAAAATGATAGATCTCCTCATTTTGATTATAAATTCTGGGGTATTTATTGATTTTCAAGCATCAAGTCCCTTCAAGTGCCTCTCCATAGGTATGCAACTCTTGGTGAACCTTGGTGTCCTTTTAGGTGACTTTTCAAGCTTAACTGCCTATAATTGCCTTCTGTTGCGATCATGACACCTGTCGCGCTCGTGATAGAAAATGCTTCCTTCTTCCATCTTTCTCCCTCAACTCTTGCCTTCAACATGCATCCCTTGTTGCGTTCGCGACATTTGTTACGCTCGTGACAAGGCTTTTTCTTCACATTTTCTCCTTTTTCTCCTACATACACAAAACTTGGCAAAAAACATTAAACGCAATTAATTCTAACACAATTTAATATAACAAAATATTATTTTGATAACAAAACTTGGATTAAATATGAGCTATTTAAGCTTATATCATATTTCCTAGTAGACAATGTAGGTACTTTTGAAATGTACAATTATTGTGACAGATATATGGGATACAATCAAATCCTAAATAAGATCATGGATATAATCAAGATGGCATTCATCACTGAATGGGTTAAATAGGCTTACTGGATCATGCCATTTGAATTGAAGAATGCAGGGGCTACTTATCAAAGAATTGTTACAAATATTTTAGATGATCTTAATCCATAAGGAGGTGGAGGTATATATGGACAATATGATGATCATGTTGGTTACCTGCAAATGTTATTTTGCATCCTTAAAAAAATTCTTTCAAAGAATTGACAGATGTAAGCTTTATTTGAACTTGAAGAAATGTGTGTTTAGAGTCACATCAGGGAAACTCCTAGGACACGTAGTGAGCTAAAGGGGAATAGAAGTAGATCCTAATAAAGTAAAGGCCATTAGAGAAATGACTATGCTATAGAAGGAGAAAGAAGTCCAAGGGATTTTGGGTAAGTTGTAGTATATTAGAAGATTTATGGCCAAATTAACTTCAGTTTGTGAGCCTATCTTCAAATTACTCTAAAAAGATTAGCCAGTGATATGAAATGAAGATTGTTAGATGGCTTTTAACATAATCAAGAAATACATCTTACACCTATCGATATTTAGACAAACTAATGCTAGTAAACCTCTAATTTTGTATCTAGCAATAGAAGATAGCTCAGTGGGGGCTATAATGGCTAAAAAGAACAATTTTAGAGTTTAATATGCTATTTATTATATAAGTAAGAAATTCCTACCATATGAGATTAAGTATGTGGAAGTAGAAAAGATCTATTTGTTAGTTATTTGGGCCTCTAGAAAGCTAAAACACTACTTTCATTCATATAAAGAATAGACGGTAGCCTAATAGAATCATCATAAGTATTTGTAGGAAGCATTATCAGTATTAGGAAAAATAGGGAGGTGATTGATTCTCTTACAGGAACTTGATGTTGAGTATATAACCTAAACGACTATCAAAGGAAGGGTTATGGCATAATTCTTAGTAGGTCCGCTACTAGAAAGAGAAAAAATATCCTACAAGTTATGAAAACATCGTAGCCATAGCAACCAAAGGGTGGTAGATGTTCTTTGATGGAGCTATGAACAATAAAGACACAGAAATAGGAATAATCCTAGTAAACCCTAAAGGAGAAAAGCTATGATAAGTGTGAATTATATTATATTATTAGTGTGTGTTTAGTGTGTTATCTTAGTGTTAATTTAGTTGATTTATATTTAATTTCTTAAGTTGACATTTTAATTGCTAAATTGTGTATTTTGGTGTTTTAGGGGTGTAATTGAAGAAAAAGAAGAAAATTGAACGACTAAAGTGAAGTTTCAGCATTGGCAAGTTTTTAAAGAGCTAAGATTTTTCTTCATGAGATACCGAGGCAAGCCACTCTGTGGAGTGACTTCTCACTTGATCGAGTGGGTTATAAAGGGATCAAAGAATAGTACATGGTGGAGTGAAATATCACTATACTATGCTAACCAAAGAAGAATTGGAGCATAAGCTTACTTGATAGAGTGATATTGCACTCTACTGAGCCAAAGAGTCCGGATTGCAATTGAATTATTCTATCAGTTGAATAGGAAGTTATTTACTGGAATAAGAAGTCTTATGCTAAATAGGAAGTTTGAAGCCTTAAAACTTCTTATTTTCAAGCTATAAAAGCACACCTAGATACCAGAATTGGAGTGGGTTGAAATTAAGTAGAGTAATCATGTAGAGATTTTCTTTAGTTAGTTTTAGGGTGTTTATTATTTTTCTTAATTTTTGTAACGTAGTTTAGGTTTAATTTTTCTTAGTTTAGTTTTCAATTCTCGTAAAGATTTAAGCTTTTACTGGTATGCTGAGAAGTCATCAAAAGTAAGTTTGAAGCTTTATGAGTATTGTATCTCCTTATATTTATTTTTCTTTTATTTCAATCATGTTTGGTAAGTAATTCTTTTCCTTTTGCTAAGGCAATTTGAACCCATATATTTCTTTATTTAATAACTTAGTGCGTTCTTCAATTGAATGTAGTTTGGTTATTTCTTAATTCCTGAGCAGAAATCCTTGTTTTGAGTTATATTTATTTTGATTATTGATTTGTAGAGAAAGGGTTAATAATCAAATGTAATATTGACTTGAGGTATAGATGTTCATAGTTTAACTTGTTTAATTTGATGCATGGTTATTTTCTAAAAAATGTTGTGACTGTGTATTAACTTTAGGTGAATTAAGGTTATGATGATGTGAATTAAGAATGAATTGAAGTGAAATTTCTTGAGAAAGGGTTTGATAGATATTTAGGAGTTCATGAATTGGATATTTATTTTGAATATTAAATTATTTTGAGTAGGGAATTTGATGCTTAGAAAGATATTTTGAGAAGTTATCTGAATTTATTGCTAGTTTTATACAATCAATTATATTATCTTTAACTAAGTTATATGCATTAGAAATTGATGTGAAAAGTCCTTTGGCAAAAGTATTTTAGTTATTATTCTGTGTTTAATTCATGTTAGTCTAATTTTTGTTTTTGTTTTATTTTTTCATTAATTTAGTTTAATTATTGTCTTTAAAATAAAAAAAACTTAGGGAATAAAAAACTTGGAAAATAATCTTAGATTAATTTAACTCACTTAAGGATATTTGGCTTAACAATCCATATTTCTTTGGATGTGATATTTGGGGTCTTAATCTATATTTTTCGATATTACCAGCCGATCTAGTACACTTGCTAGACATCGGTCAAGCTACATTTAGCTAAGAAGTTTAGATACAAGGCTACTAATAATGAAGCTGAATATAAAGCATGCATCTTTGGATTAGAAGATTTACTGGCTCTAGGGGTAAAGAATGTTGAGATCTATTATGACTTGTCCTTGGTGCTCTATCAAGCAAAAGGTGAATGGGTAGTGAAATAAGAATGGTTGGTGCCTTATGTAAATTGGGCATTACGTGATTGATTTGAAGTTTGTGTCTTTAAGTACATTTTTCGAGGTGAAAATTAATAAGTTGATGCCTTGGAGATGCTGGTATCGATATGGAATAATCCAGAAGGGGTAAATATAAAGCCTATACACATTTTGAAATTTAAGAGGCCATTTTATAAAGAACAAGTAATGGATGTCAAAGTATATGATAAGAAGCCTTGGTATTTTGATATTCAAAATTACCTTACGAGCTTAGTGTTTCTATAAGAGGCCACAGAAAAGAATCAGTGAATGTTATGCCAATTATCCTAAGAGTTCATCACTATTTATGGATTTTTTTATAAGAGTCAACCTAATGGAATATAATTAAGTTGTGTAGATGAGAAAGAAGCAAAAAAGATTACTGAATATGTCTATACCGGAGTTTGTGGTGCTCATATGAATAGCTTTTCCTTGACTTGGAATATAATGTATCAAGGTTTCATTTGGCTTGCTATGGATGCATATTATTCCATGTATGTAAAAGAATGAAAATCGTGCCAACATTATGCGAATTTGAGGTATGTGTATGTGTCAAAATTGTGCAACCTTACCTCACCATGGCCTTTTATTGGTTAGGCTATAGAGATTATAGGGATGATCAATCTACCATCATCGAATGGACATAGATTTATTATTGTGGCTATCAATTACTTCTCTAAGTGGATAAAGGCAAAATTATACAGGAATTTTGGTGCAAGAGAAATGGCAAAGTTCGTAGAAAAAAGTTTAATCTGCAAATATAGGCTTTCATACCACATTATATCTGATAATAGGTTTCACTTTCAAGGAGAAACTAAATGGATGCTTAAGAAATATGGAGTTTAGCACCATAAGTCTTCACCATATCGTTATTAGGAAAATGGAGTGGTGGAAGTAGCTAATAATAAGGTTAAAAAGATTATGGCTAAAATGGTCTAGATTTATAAAAATTGGGCTGAGAAGTTTCCTTTCGCACTATGGGAGTATAAAACCATAGCTAAAACTTCAACTGCAATCACTCCATTCTTTTTAGTGTATGGGACTGAAGCTATCTTACCAATGTAGGTTAAGCATTAATCTTTGCAAGTAGTCTTATAAGCTGAGTTGCCAAAAATGAAATAGGGTAGATAAAAACTACTATAGCTAACCTATTGGACAAAAAGTGAATGCAGACCTATTACCATAACTAGGTTTATCAGATGATGCTGGCAAGGTCTTTTAGAAAGAAAATTAAGAAGTAGCCCTAAAGGATAGAGATCTATTCTTCAAGTAGATAAGGCCAGGCCTGCTTGACATTAGAGGCAAATTTTAATTGACAAAGGAGTGCCTATTTTTGCTAAAAAAGATGTTATCTGAAGGTGCTGCAATGTTGAGTGACACTTATGGGAATGAATTTAAAGAGTTCGTCAATGTCGATAGGATGAAAAGGGTGCATGGCTAGACTCAAAAAAATATAAAAAAATAAAAGAGAAAAAGAAGGTAATGTAGCCATGTGGGTTAAAAATCAATAAATGACAGGCTTACTATAATTTGGAGACTTATCAAGGTAAAAACTGAAAAAAGGCATCTTAGGCATAAATTAGAGGTCAAGTGAAAATATTTAATTAAGAAAATCCATGAGGGCTAATTGACAATAGGGGAAAGGTGCTTTAAAAATGCAACCTTATGAATGAATAGAGTTCTGAACTTATGAACCTGATGTCAGAATAGTGATCAAGTGTAGTGAAATTATGAAAAAATATTATCATATCTAATGCAAGCTTTTACATTTATATAAATAAGAGCAATTTTATCATACATACATTAAAGTTGTCTAGTTCTATGACAAAAACTGATACATAGTTTTTATACTATATACTTAAGTCTGTAGATCATCCTCTACTACTTCCATTTGAGCTCCATCTTAGCCATAGTGCTCTTTTGTTGATTGCAGGACTGGATTGGCATCCTTTATACATAACATAGATAGTGAAGTCATAGTAGTTGGGTTTTGGATGTCAGCTTTGGCATAAAGTTGGACCCCCATTTGATGATAACCAAAAACAAAAGCGATAGATAACATACCTCTTTGAAATGACAATGGGTACCTTATGATATCCTATCATTCTCTAAATTGATTAGCACAATGGGAAACTATGCAAAAAGTAGCTCTGTACAAGTTGTATAGTGGAACACAAGTAGACTGGCCATCTTAAGTCAGATACTTGGGTATTAGCCATATGCATATAAAGCTGATATCATTATCGTCTACCATTTCTAGCATACAAACCCTTCTCGTGTTGAGTCAAGGTCGTAAAGTCTTTTTTTAGGAAGGAGTTGCCTTAAAGAATGTGTTGATTAGTCTAAAAGGAGGTTTTCCAAGTAGCCTTAACTTCTGCTACAACCACATTTAAAAAAATGAAAAAATTATAGGAAAAAAATAATAATATTAAATAATAAAAATAAAAAAAAAGTGAAAAAAAAGAAAAAGAAGAAAAAAGCCATTGGGTTGAGTTGGACTCTTCTCAAGAAAAAATAATGCAGAAAATTTCATAAAAATCCAAAAGGATTCATCTCCCACTAAGAAAAGCTAGTGTGAAAGCCCACAAGGGGCACACTACCTTTAAATTAATGACTGTACCTAGAGTACTAAGGGACTTCTTGAGAAAGTGATAACTATTTGGCAAGTAAACCAAATCGATAAGTAATATAGGGGAATATATTTGAGACCCTATAATATCAAATCCAAGGGATAAAGGGCTATTCAGTGAGATATCTAGAGCTGAGCAAAATTTATCTGAGATAAATTCCTAAGTTTTTTATGAGACCGTCCTAAATCTAATTAACACAATAAATATAGAAAATAAAGCTAAATAAACTAAAGATTAAAATATTAATTCAAACATTGTTAAGGAATTCTAATCCTCACCATATCAAATGCAATTGGATTAAACATACATGATTTATATCGCTTAAATGTGGACAACCCATCTAAACTCCTAGTATCTCACTTCAGAGCCTACTATGCTAACTATCCGATATCCCATTTTAGAGCTTATCCGATAGTCACCATAAGCAGGGATCCGAAGACCTAGGTATAAACTAATATCCCATTCTAGAGCTTACTAATTCATTACCTATCTATCCTTCAACTATTTTTGAATTTAACAATGCATAGCCCATGAACCAAAGGCCTCCAGTCTAGAATCCAATCTCTTTCGATTCATAGCTCATACAAGGCTAAAAAAGAGCATACAAATGCCAATTCCATTCCAATCATAATAATCATCCATTCAAATTAAGTAAAATTATAAAATGCTCAACAATAAAATAGATAAATGAATAAACCTAATAAAAAATAGAACATTCAAGTAGACATATATATCAAAAACAAGTTCAATTCATTACATAGGTATGAGGATTAATAGATCCATTTGCAATAAAACTACAAAGTAAACATAAATAAAGTAAAAGAGAAAGGAAAAAGGAAACCCAAAAAGCCAATTATAGTTGATGATGCTCTAATTCAGATCCAAGCCTTCTCCTTCAAATCTCCAGCAAAATAAAGAACAAAAATAAAAGAAATTGCATAAAATTATATCTAACCCTAAATTTACATTTAAAATAAATCGAATGTAAGGTTTACATTGAAATAAATCTAATCTACAATAGAAAATAAAGAGAAAACACAAGAAAAATGAAGGAGAAAACCCTAGATCTAAGTGTAGCAGCTCTCCTATTCCAATCCTCCTTTTGCTCCAATTAAATGTTATTTTTATAGAGATCTACAGTTGGACATGGTGGAGACCAATGGTCTCAGCCGAGTTTAATCGGGCCAAAATGGTACTGTAGCAACTGAACACGGTTGAGATCAAAGTGTCTAAGCATATTGCACCCTTTTAGATTGAAAAACTTCAAACCCTGGATTGGACATAATCGAGACCAAATGGTCTCGATCGAGACTAATTGGACTCTATCTAGATAAAATGGTCTTAGCTGATTCTAAAAATGAAACGATGCAAATTAGGGGTTTTGCAAGGTACACGACTGAGACACTTTGGTCTCAACCGAGTGCAAGTCAATTCTATGCAAAAGAAGTAAAAATTACCCCATTAAACAAACCAAATCATGATAAATCTCAATATAATTCCATTTGGCATAAAAAGAGAAATTTCACATTTAAAACATTAAAAATCACACAAAACGAGATACAAATATAAACAAAAATATACAAAATTAAATACAAAACTAAGAGTTATTGAATACCCCACAATTAGCTTTTGCTTGCCTTCAAGAAAATGAACAAATCACATTCCCACATCCTTAAACTCATAGAAAGAAAACACAAATTTAAAAAAATTAGCACAACACTTTAGTAGAAGTCACTAAACAAAGTCCTAAATCGAAAAGACTCAACTATACTATACTAGAAAATCTCCTTATATGTGTATGCTAGGTCAAAATAATTTAAAATAACTTTTTAAACCAAAAATTTCTAGCACAATCTAATAATTAAGAAGAGAATTTATGTATAAAAGACTGCACATGCAATTTCGCTCTTGAAACTCAAGAGATGCCATAGGCATCTCCTTTAGCACTAGATAACAAAGGTCATCCCTGCACACAACTTTCAACATGAAAAGATCCTTAGGACTTGAAAGGTTATAATATAGCTAAGGTGCGGCTATCAAGAAAGGATTAAGATATAAAAGTTTGAATTGCCATTTCTACCTCAATTCACCTTTTTTCTCCTAAAAATGAGAATTTAACTCTACCCTTATTTAGTCATCATCATTGCCAAACTTTTAATGTCCAAATGTTAAACATTTCTTAAGAAAATGACATAAAGAATAAGAATAATCCTTTTTAAATTTCTTACTAAGATTATAGCTCATATGATGTTTAAATAGCTTAGAATCATTCTTTTATGCATATAGAGTACCACACACTTAGATGAAACCAAGATTACTAGCTTTATTCTTTCTTTTTTTAATAACTAAAGAAATTAATTTTATAATTGATAAGTAGGGACTCACAAAAATTCTTCTTAAAGAAGAACTATATTTTGAAAATTTTCACCATTTCACTTGATATTGGCAATGTATCCCTAACAATAAAATCTAACAACTAAAGCACAACCCTTTACTCACTAGCACTTTCCAAGAAAAAGTTATCTCACATACTTCTAGAATGGCTAGTTCAAAAAATGCAAGACAAGGGCTTTTTAGGTTTAGGGGATCAAAATGCAAGTGTAATTAACAAACACAAAATTTAGTATGCATTTAGCATGCTTAAATAGGCTCAAAAGGGCATGAAGGGATATTATATAGCAAAGGTAGGTCATAAGGTCTTTTCAAAATCTGATCAAGAAAAATATTACCTAAGTCATTTCTATTCTTATTTTTGAGTCGTATACTTGCTTCAAAGGGTGATGAGGAAAGTTCTACTGATCTAAAATTCCTACTCCATCAACTTCATGCACTGATTTTTATTATTTTTAAAAAATATACATATAGTGCACATTTATTATGAGATCTATTGATATTGATCTAATCGAAACTAATCAATAAAGAAAAATTCATTTAACAATCAACCACTCTCTTGCTATTCCAACTAATCTAAAAAAGGCTTTCTAATTCTAAGTTCAAGATCATTCATAATAGGAATAACTACAAGGGTAAACTAATTAGGTACAAAAGTATGCACTAAAAAAAAACCTCAAAACTAAACTAAAATCAAAACACAACTGAAAAATAAACTAAAGATAACTACATAATAACATAAACTATAAATTAAAACTAAGACAATAATAAAATAAATTAAAATACAAAGTTAACACAAAATATAAAGTACTAGGAAATAAAACACAAAAATAGCTAAATGAGGTGGATTCATATTCATCAAGCCAAAATTGATGCAAATGCCCATTAAATGGAGTGCTTGTATTGAAAAAGTAGATAAGAAGAGGAGAAAATAAAGTGAATTACCTATAGATATGGCACAAGGCTGAGAAAAATGGTCTCAACAAAAATTCACCAAGGTGGGTAACACCATTTCTTCAACGAAGTAACCCTCCACCTTGGGTTGTTCAAAAATGTACTCCTCTAACTCTCATAGCCTTAATAAACTCCTTAAGTGGACTGAATTCAGTGCTTTCACTTGAGAGTTGAACCATTCTTTCTCTTTTAGCAAACAATTCTTCGTAAGAGATCTAAACTCATTCTCTAAGATGAAGGCCTTATCTTTGATAATGATTAGTCCCTTCTCCAATGCATGCACCCCACATTTGATTTCTTCATTATCTACTAGCTGTGCATGACTTAATTTTTCCTTATTATCGCTATCAGCTCAACTTTGCACCAAAATACTCAAGAATTCCAAGTTGGATTCTAGGCTCTTCATTTCCAATTCTTGACTTCTCAATAAATGCTCCTAAGTTTTCAATATATTCTCTTGATTCTTTATCTTTTCCATTTGAGAATTAATTATAGCCATCCATTCTTCTCTTTCAGCTCTTAATTGCCTATCCTTAATTTCAAGCAATTCAAGGAGGTCTTGAACTTTTGAGGCACATGACTCTTACAATATCCATTATGAGCTAGGATCTTCAAATGATGGTGGTGAGTAAAATGTTGATGTGAGTATTGCATTTCTCTGCTCAACTTTTCCATTTGTTCTCTCAATTGAACAATTTCATCATCTAGGATAGAACCATGCATCAATTAAAAGTGCATCATAATCTCTGTAAAGGATAACATTAGATCAAAAACAAAAAAAAATTTAAAGTCTTAAAAAAATTCTTAAATAAAGATAAAAAAACAACACCATTATCCCCTACAATGATGCCAAAAATTTGATCACTTTTTGGTAAGTGTATTGAATCAACAAGTAATATAGGGGAATATACTTAAGACCCCAGAAGAACAAATCCAAGGGATAAAGGGCTATTTATTTAGATATCCAGAGCTGAGCAAAATCTATCTCAGATAAATACCCAAGTTTTCAATGAAAGCATCCTAAATCTAATTAACATAATAAATTAAGAAAATAAAGCTAATTAAACTAAAGATTAAAACATTAATTAAAACATTTCCAAGGAACTCTAATCCTCTCCATATCAACTGCAATTAGATTAAAAATACATGATTCATATGGCATAAATGTGGATAACCCATCTAAACCTTTAGTATCCCATTCAAAAACCTATTACTCTAACTATCTGATATCGTATTTTGAAGCTTATCTGTTAGCCAGCATAAGTATAGGTTCCAAAACCTGGGTATAAACTAATATACCATTCCAAAGCTTACTAATTCCTCACCTATCTATTCTCTACAATGCATAACCTATGAATCAAAGACCTCTTTTCTGGAATTCAATCTCCTTCGATTCACAGCTCAGACAAGGCTAAAATAGAGCATGCAAATAGCCATTCCATTCCAAGCATAATTACCATCCATTGAAATAAAGCAAAATCATAAAATGCTCAACAATATAATAGATAAATGAATAAACCCAATAAAAAATAGAACATTCAAGCACACATATATATCAAAAACAAATCCAATCCATTACATAGGTATGGGAACTCACAGATCCCTTAGCAATGAAACTTCAAATTAAACATAAATAAAGTAAAAGAGAAGGGAAAGAGGAAACCCAAGAAGCCTATTATAGCTGATGAAGCTCCAATTCGGATCCAAGCCTTCTCCTTCAAATCTTCAACAAAAATGAAGAACATAAATATACTTTGAGGTTTACATTGAAATAAATCTAATTTATGATAGAAAATAAAGAGAAAACATAAGAAAAATAAAGGAGAAAACCCTAGATCTAAGTGTGATGGCTCTCCTATTCCAATAGTTATTTTTTGCTAAAAAAGTTTTTTTTTACAGAGATCTACATGTGAACACTGCAAAGACTAATGGCCTCATCCAAGTGTAACCAAGCCCAAATGGTACTGTAGTAGTGGCATATGGTTAAGACCAAAGTGTCTCGACTAAATGCACCCTTTTGGGCTAAAAAAATTTAAACCCTACGTTGGATATGATAGATACTAAATAGTTTTGGTTGAGTCCAAAAGGACTCTATTAAGAAAAAATGGTCTCAGCCAAGTTTAAAAATGAAATGGTGTAAGTTGGGGATTTTGCAAGGCACATAGCTAAGACACTTTGGTCTTAGCTGAGTAAATGTCAATTCTCTGTAAAAAAGTTAAAATGACCCCATTAAACATGTCAAAATAAGATAAATCTCAATATAATTCCATTTGGCATAGAAAGAGAAATTTAATACTTGAAACATTAAAAATCACATAAAATGAGACACAAACATAAACACAAACAAAAATATACTGAAATTAAATACAAAACTTAGAGTTATCAGAAAGCTATAGTGGGATCATAATAGATAGTTTCTAAGTCAAGGATAGTTTTTGCCAAGATGACATGGAAAGGGGTCAGGCTATTACATATGCCATCAAAGACACTAAGTAATCAATATTCATCAGCTAGATCACCTAAGTTCACTATTAAGAATAGAGAGAAATAGATCAGTAGAATAATATCAATCTAAAAAGTAGGTAAATCAAAAAAATTCATCCGGTTCATCAAGCAAATGCTTAGGAGTGATAGGTCCTTATCGAGGCACCAATCCGAAAATGATAGAAGGTAATATTCCTTGAACCTAACTTACATCTCTCGGATAATCTGGTACACAGTTTGAAACATAAGGTAAAGTTCTTAAATGGAAAGATACACAAATGATTTTGGTAAGCTCTTCAGCTAGAGGATATAGCTCTAAATTAGTGAGCCTAACAACATAAAATTGAGGGTCTGAATATCAAACAACTACCAATAAGAGATTATTATCAAGTTGAACTATTTTTAAAAATTTCAGACCAAAATATAAGGCCAAAATTGGAATTTACTGGGTTCTAGGGGCATTTAGTAGTCTATGCACTTTTGTGTCAAAAGTTCTCATCATTTCAAGTAGATAGCCTTGAAAAAGAAAGAGAGAAAAAATAAAAAAAAATATAATAATAAATAAATAAATAAATAACAAGAATAACCAAAAAATATAACACAAGAACAAAAAAAAATGAATAAAAAATGAAATAATAATAAGAATAAAAAGAGAAATAATAATAAACAAAGAGTTAAATAGATAAAGGATTTAAAATAAAACACTTAACATGAACAAAAAGGCTATAAATAGATTGCTAAAGGCCAAATAAAGTGTTGGCACTATTTATAGATAAAGAGTGAGTCACTCCCTTGAACCTTGACTCACTTATTTGACTTACTCTCTTATACATTGAGTCACATTTAAATTATATGGGTGATGCATTTCTTTACCATGGGACATGCATTTGCATAGTTATTCTTACTCTATTTATTTGGTTTTACAAGGACAAATTTGTGACTACTACAAGAGTTTTGAAGCTTTATTCAATGAATAAATAATGTGCTAAATACAATTCTTATGGAAAATTAATTAATCATAAATTGTTGATTATTAATTAGTCATAAAAAGATTAATTTGTTAGGATTAACAATGAAAATAAAAAGGCTAATTTAATTTAATTTTAAATTAATTATTTAAATGTAATTAATTTGTAGTTAATTAAGTAATTATGGCTATTAAATTCCATCTTCTCGATTCTTGCACCCATTAGGATTTTTTTGACTATCCTTGTTGACTCACAGACTAAGTTCATGAGTGGCTTACTAACTCAGAGTCCTTATGGTCTGTGAGTAATTCCTCTTTTATTTGAATAACATCATTTTTCCTGTAAGTCATGCCTCTTGTCTGTGACTCCCCAAACAACTTATGGAGTAGGTCTGTGACTCACCAAAAGTGACTTTTACAAAGTTCTTTTCTTTTCTTCTTCCTCGCTTTTCTTCCTTCTTAACTAGAACATGACTTTTTCTTTTTCAAAAGCTTCTTTCGCTCATGTCTCCTTGATGGGAGCACCATTTCATATGCCATTGGTTTCATTAAGACCACATTAGTGTAACACCCTGATCTTATACTTAGCTGTAATCACTATATCCGATATCATTAAACTTACTTTGCTATGATTTTATGCATGCAATAATTTTTTTCTTTGTCCATGTGCCTTAGCTATATATATATATATATATATATATATATATATATATATATATATATATATATATATATATATATATATATATTGAATAAATAATAAAACCAACATAACTATACTATTAAAACTTTACTACATGCTCAAGAGTCTCTTTGAACCAATAAGGTTTATAACTATTAAAAAAATGCATACATTACATCCTTATAAAAAAAATAAAGATCTTGTAAGTAAAATGAACTAAAAAATAGACTATACTTTCAATATATAAATAACTTTCGATCTCTTTTTTGTGTTGGTTATCCTATTGCAGATATTATCCCTGGAAAGAAAATCCTTTCTTACAACCTACATGGATAAAACACCCATGCTAAGCTATAAAGCTTAGTGGGGAACATAAGACATATAGACAACCTCTTACAAAGGTCATAAAAAATGCAATCCCATACAAGCATAAATTTAAGCATATAACTAATCATTTAAACCATATTCACAGATATCTTGAGGGACTATATTATCTTTTATTTAAACTTTTAACTAATGTCAAGTACTTATTGATATTCCATTTCTTATAGATTTCATACCATTAATAATTCTCATCTAACCCAAAAAATCTTATACTCCAAGTTTACTTTCTTAATTCCTTTATGTTATTATTGACTAATCATCTTAACTTACAAGTCTTTCTTGCTTATGAAACTTTATCAACTGACAATCACTATTTAACTATGTTATTTATTCATCACTTATTTACTCTTACACATATCCATATACTTTAACTATTTTTAAGACATGGCAATATCAATCCACATTCATAGAAGCCATATTGTAATCACAAGACTTTAAGTTAATAAACTGCATATTTAAATATGTAATAAATTAAATTAATATCCATTTCTTATACATATATATATATATATATCATATTTCATGGATAAGACATATTTTCATTCGCTTGAATACTTATTATTATTATTAAGCTATTATATCATTACCTTGAGTTCTATAAAAACTCTTTAAAGCATTACAATACTACCCTTGCACTTCTATCTCTGCATAAATCAAATTCATATTTCATGAGTCTGTAAATCATTTATATTATCATGTAATGAGTCATACATACCACTCATATCAATTACACAATATTCAACAAGTAACATGTAGTTATGGTAATATACACCAACCGGTATACTTTTGTAAAACATCACATGCCATTTCATAAATCATGCCTTGCTAGGTATTGGAAACACTTTAAAGCCATCTCAAGGATTCTCATACATACAATAACCAAATAATTTTTTTACTCCAAGTCATATTCCATATGTTATACATTGATATTTTTTAAGGTAACACACACACACACATTTTGATTGTTGATAAAGTATCAATATCAGGCAATTTCATATGCATGACTTCCTGGTCTAGTAAGACTATGTAATTCTAAAATGCCAAGTACTCATCTTTTTAATGTAGCTGGTAAATATGAATTATATAATGTTTTTAGTGTGTTTTTAGGTATTTAAGTTAGTTAGTTTGGCATAATTTTGGTTAATTTATAGTTTAAATATTTACATTTGTGTTTTAGGAGTTAATTTTAATTTTTGACGTGTTTCGAGTTAGTTTGCAAGAAAAAAGACTTAATTGCAAAAAGGTAAGAAGATTTGGGCTAAAAATGTGAAATTGGAAAAGTTATGTTAGTAAGACGTGCGTGTAGTCCAAAGAAGAAGTAAGTGGTTGTGCATGAGAATACTTGAGATTTTAAATGGCTGTGTTAGAAGTTGAGGCAAGATATTTCTCTTTTGCTTTGCCATGCATCTGGAAGTTTTATTACATGAGTGGCCATACACCCTGTTAGAGAGTATGCCCTAGAGCCCATGTAAAAGGGATGTATTTCATATATATAAATTCATATTCTTAATAAAAGGCATCATTCATTTATTAATGCTATTTTTAAATACATGATTTTGTATATCTTAAATTAATAAATAAAGTCCTATATATTATAAACATAGTGCAAATGCACTCATGAATGTGTTCATGATATGAGATGTCTATTGAATGCAAATGTGATAATATCTAAATATCCCTAGTCATAGAATAAACAAAATAGGACATTGTTAATCCGGACAGACTAGCACATGTTATGCTTCTTAAATAGTTTAAGCAATGGTTTCATAATTGTGATTATGGGTGATGATCAAAGCTAACAAATGGATGCTTGTTAAAAGAACAAGTTCATTGGAGACTTCCAAAGAGAATCTTCACATGGTCATTAAATCGATGTTAGTGAGGAATCTCTTCATAGCAGTTGTCAAAGTATCCTTAGACTTGAGATCACCAAGGTTATCTTAAGTAGCAAGAGATATACTTTGACTCTATAACTGATAACTTCCAAGATGGATAGGAATCCATGAAGGGCATTTTAAAAACAATAGTTAAATTAATAGAACATACATAATTAGATTTATATGAGTTGACATAAATCCATACTTATAATCTAATTGATATAAGAGTGGTGAAAGGAGTAATTGCATAATAACTATTTCTATGGAAGGGTATAGTCAAAACTACTTAACTTTCCTGACATTTGGGTAGTCATGATGCCTAGCTAGAGGCTGCTCATGACTTGTATAATAGTGTATCATAAATATCAATAAGGGATTGATAAAATGATTTAAAGAAGTTTAAATCATATGAAGTTTATATATAACTCATAATTACATATTATACTGCCGATGTGGATAAGAACCCAATAGGTCAAACACATATAGAGTAAAGGATAAAATGGTAAAATGATAAGGATGATAATATTTGATATTATTATGGAGAAGAGAAATGAATAAGAGAATAATTAATTAAAGAGATTAATTAATTATGATAAAAAAGAAATGTTTGCAGAACTTTTCAGAAATGTTATGCAAAATGGACCTAATTAAAATATTGTATTTCATAATTAATTATTATTCGACTATAAGTGTTATAAGGCTGATATAATAATTAATAGATCTATTGGAGAAATATATGAGGCCCAAAGAATTGGTTTTGGCGCAGAAACCCATCAGAGGATGGGTTTCACTCCAACTCCAAATAGAAGGCCTTAGAGGCTTAATTATTTGAATAAAATAAATTAAATATGTTTCATAAGTATTATGGAGCCTATATATTTAATTTGGATGGATTTAGAATTAATTTGGATGATTAAATCCAAGTGAATGCATAAAGGGCCTAGTTTATGGGTTATATGCATAGTCTTTTGAGAAAGGACTTAAATTGGATTTAATTGAGCCCAAAGAAAATAATAATATTTTCAGAAGCTGAATTAATATTTTTCTAGAAATTTTAAAGAGCCCAATCCCATTATGAAGTTGGATTTTTAACCTAACTATAAAAATCCAAGATGATAGGATTTAGGGTTAATTGAGTTTCTTAAGAAAAGAAGTTCTCTAATTATTCTCCAAACATAGCTACCACTCTCTCCTTACTGGAATCAAGGAGAATTCGGCCAACCTTGTGATTCCATCAATTTTTGGTTTATTTGATCCTTCTCTAGTGTGGATTACAATTGGAGGTGTTTTATTTTGGACACTATGGTTTGCGACAACCCTGTGAGAAAGAAAAATAACTGTTCAACAAAAATCAAAGGTGATTTTTCTTATTCTCATTAATATTTATATTGTAAATTCATGGCAAGATCATATATATTGGTTAAAAATTTTAATTTTCGCTTATACATGTGATGTATGTAACCGATTAATTCCCAACACACCCCTATATGAGAGAATGCACGACAATGCAATCTAAAGGGTTGGAAACTTTGAGTGGCCATATAATGGGAGCTATTTTACTCAAGTGGCCATGCAACATGCCTATAGAAGAAGCCATGCATGGCAGGGCATGTAAAAACTAAAGAGAATGAGTGGTTGTGCACTTTTTTGAGAAAAGATGCATGACAGTGCATCTCACCAAGGCAAATCTTTCTTGGTAATGCAATTTGAAGTCCGATACATCAAGGAATTTTTCAGTTTATGAAGAATTATTTTCCTATTCTAATTGAGGAAGTTTAGAAGACTTCTATAACTTATTTTGCCTATAAATAGAAGACTCTAACACCAAAGGAAGATCATCAATCATCAAGAGCTAGAAGAATTCAATAGTTTTAGTTTTACATTTCTTTCTCTTTCTTTATTCAATATTGTTTTCTTAAAACATTGTTTTAGTTTTTAACCATGTGTAGTGAGTAGTTTTATTTAACTTTTTCTAAAGGATACTTGAATCCTTAACTCTATATTATTAGTACTTAGGTTGTGCTTAATTTTAATGCAAGGTTTGATTATTTCTTAGTTCTAAAGCATAGTCTTATCATTATTTAGCTAAAAATTGGTTTTCAACTTGTTTAATTATTGGTTAATAATTGAATTTTTATTTAATAATTGATATTCATGTTCTTAGGTTCGTTTACTTATGTTAATGCATGATTATGTTCTTCATTAGATATAATTTTGTGTTAATTAAGGTAAGATAAGATTAAGAAAGGTGTAACTCAAAATAGATGAAAGTTAAATTTACTTGAAAAAGGATTTAATAAAGAATTTAGGAGATTTAACTCAGAACTTTATGCTAATTGTTGGATTATTCTTAATAAGAAAGTTTTAATGCTTAAAATGATAATCTTAAGTTAGGTTATCTGGTTTTATTTATCTGAGCTCTTCATAATCACTTGTGTTTCTCTTGGAATTAAGTCATAATAATATTGGTTAAGGTGGATAGTCCTTTAGTGAAAGTTTCTTTCAAATATTGATTTTTACCTCATCTTAAATATTAATTTTTACCTCATTTGACTACTTATTTTTGTTTTAATTTCAAATTAATTGTTTCAACTCTCTCATTTTTTAGTTTATTATTCTCAGTTTTAAAGTTTTGTTTTTAGATTTTAACCTTTAACATCACAAGTTTGGGATTTTTTTTGTCATTTATACATGAATTCCATTTTAAAATTCAAATCATTCACACGAACACAGGTTTCCCTTGGATTCGATATTAGAGGGTCATAATTATATTTTCCTATATTACTAGTTGATCTAGTACACTTGCTAGACACCGGTTAAGTTTTTGATGCCATTGCCGGGGAACACATTGGCATTTGTTTATTCATTTTGATTTTAAAGTGGATTTTTGTGTGTTCTTCTTCTCTTTTTTATCTATTTTTCATATTTTTGTTTTAATTTTTTCATGATTTATTGGTTTATGGTGAGAAACAACCACATTTTACCCGTAGATCTCGAAATTAAAAGGACATTCCATACGATTAGAAGGCTAAGAGGCAATGTGAACGATCCAAACATAAAACCACCTATGAATGATCCATCACTACCTAGGATTGAAGAACAAGATGTACCTCATCGAGCTCCCGAAAATGGGTTTAGACCAAGAACCATTAGGGACTATGCTATTCCTAGGTGGAATGAAGAACATAGAACTATTAGGATTCCTCACCACTAGCCATTTGAAATTAAACCTGCTACAATCACAATGGTATAAAAAAATCAATTTTCAGGCTCAGATATAGAGGATTCTACACAATAGCTGGATATGTTCTTAGAAATTATCTGCACTGTGCAAATTTCAAATGCATCAACTAATGCAATTTGGCAGAAACTTTTTTCATTTACCGTCAAAGGAAAAGCTAGGGATTGGCTACAAATGTTACCTAATCAATCCATTCATTCTTGGTAGCAAATGCAAGAAAAATTCCTGTGTAAATTTTTCCCTCCTACCAAAATAGCCCTCATTAGAAAACATATAAATAACTTCCAACAATTTTATGAGGAGCCATTTCATGAAGCTTGGGAAAGATTTAAGAGACTTTTAAAAAGTTGTCTACATCATGAATTTCCTATTTATCAACTAATGCATATTTTATATGCAGGTACTAATCAATCAATAAGGTCTTTGTTAGACGCAGCATCCAACGGTAGCTTTATGAACCAAGTTCCTGAAGAAGCATTCCCGCTTCTTGATGAGATGGCTACCAATGATGCTCAATGGGCAACCTCTAGAGTAGAACAAAGGAAATAGGGAGTTCATAATATAGATGAAATAGCTATGTTAAAAGTTCAAATGGAATTAATGAGAAAAGAGCATTTAAGAGAAATAAATGAGCTTAAAGTTAAAAATATTTACATGTTATCTAATGAAGTTGATGCTTATGTAGGAATTCAAGGATCACTTGGAATGAAGAATGGTGAAGGATTGGTAGAAAAAGTGAATGCTTTGAATCCCTATAGTAACACCTATAACCCGGGATGGAGAAACCATCCAAACTTTTCATAGAGAAAAGGTAATCAAGTGTCTACTTCTAACCCTAACCTTAGACCTCAGTTTAATCATAATCAACCTTCAAATAGCCATTCCCCTTATCAAAATCAAACTCAACCACATTACCAAACTACATACCCATCACAATCATATCATCAACCATCGGGATTTCAAAAGTCTCAACCTCCACCTCTACAGAAAGAAATCAAACATAGAAGAGATGATTGTAAATTTTATGGCCTCCCAAAATTCAATCTTAGCTAATCAAGATACTAGATGGAAATCGCAATACATTTGGATGAGAAACCAAGAGGAATCGTTTAGGAATCCAGAAAACCAAATGGGGAAACTTGTTAACTCATTATCCAATAGGACTCAAGGTACATTCCCATCCAATGTAGACTATAATCCAAAGGAGGAAGCTAAGGCAATCATCTTAAGAAGTGGAAAAAAGTTAGAAAAGACTGATATTGGTAAGAATTCCTCTTAAAGGGTGGAACCAACAACGGAGGTAAGTATTTCTAATTCTAAAAATATTGAGAAAGTGCCTCCTATGGTTGAGAAGGGTAAAGGTAAGAAAAAAATTATTTTCACTATTCTTGATGAATCTCAATTACCCTTACCTATTCTAGCTAGAAAAGAAAAGTAAAATGAGCAATTAACTAGATTTTTAGACATGTTTAAAAAGATACATATAAATCTATCATTTGTTGAAGCTTTATTACACATGCCTAAATATGCTAAATTAAGAACTTTACACTAATAAGAAGAAGTTAGAAGGCATAGGAACAATTCAATTATCTGGTAATTTTAGTGTTATTTTAATGAACAAAATTCCTGAAAAATTAAAAGATCCTAGTAGTTTTACTTTGCCTTGTAAATTAGGAGGGAATTTTGTTGGACATGCTTTATGTGATTTGGGTGCTAGTATTAACTTGATGCATTTTTCAATTAGCAAAAAATTGAACTTAGGTGATCTACAGGAAACCCAAATGACACTTCAATTAGCGGATAAATTGGTGAAGAAATCGAAGGCCATTATAGAAGATTTGTTGGTTAAAGTAGGAAATTTTATCTTTCCAATGGACTTTATAGTAATGGATATGAAGGAGGATATAAAAGTGACATTGATAGTAAGTAGACCATTTTTGAACACAATGAGAGCTTTAATTGATGTTCATGGGCAAAAGGTTACTTTAAGGTTCAATGAGGAAGAAATGGTCTTCAACGTGAATAAAGTTTTGAAACATCCCGCGTATGACTTTGAAAAATCCATTTATTTTGTTGATAGTATTCAAGAATGTGTTAAAGAAAAGCAAGAGGAAATCATTCTAGATAAAAATCTTCAAGAATGTTTGATGCATCCAAAGAACATGAAAGAATTAAAATCTAAGGAGAAAAAATTGATACAAGATTTGGAAAAAGATTGCAGTGAAAATGTGGAGGATGAATCGTTCCCTCCTAAGGGATAAAATTTTGAACTTAAAACACTTTCATTTTATTTGAAATATGTATTGTTAAAGGATAATGTAGAACCAATAATTATTTCATCTTTATTAGCATGTTTGGAAGAAGAGATGCTTATTGAGGTACTCAAAAAGTATAAAGGAGCAATTGGTTGGGCAACATTTGACTTAAAAGGGATTAGCTCCAATTATTGTATGTACCAGATACCTATGGAAGATGACTTCAAACTAGTGGTATAAACCCAAAGGAGACTAAATCCAGTAATATAAGAAGTGGTGAAAAAGAAGGTACTCAAACTCCTTGATGCAGGTATTATCTATCCCAATTCTGATGGTAGTTGGGTTAGTCTGGTTCAATGTGTACCAAAGAAAGGGGGTATGACTGTAATAACCAATGAAAGTAATGAATTAATTCCTATATGTACGGTAACAGGATGGAGAGTATGCATTGATTATAGGAGATTAAATAGTGCCGTCAGAAAAGATGATTTTTTATTGCCCTTTATTGACCAAATGTTAGAGAAACTGATAGGAAATAGATTTTACTATTTCTTAGATGGATATTCGGGGTATATGCAAATACCTATAGCCTTAAAAGACCAAGAAAATACCACATTCACATGTCCTTATGAAACATTTGAATATAGAAGGATGCCCTTTGGTCTATGTAATGCTCCCGCCACATTTCAATGATGCATTATGGCCATTTTTCATGATTTTATCAAAAAATTCATGGAAGTTTTTATGGATGATTTTACATTATATGGTCGTGATTTTGAGTCTTGTCTAAATAATCTTGAATTGGTCTTAAAAAGGTGTTAAGAGATGAACCTTGTTCTTACTTAGGAAAAATGTCATTTCATGGATAGAGAAGGAATTGTCCCAGGGCATAAAATCTCTGAAAAAGGAATTGAAGTATATAAGGCAAAAGTGGATGTGAAAGAAAAATTACCTCCTCCAACTAGTGTTAAGGGTGTTAGAAGTTTCCTTGGTCATGCCGAAATTTATCGTCGGTTTATTAAGGATTTTTCTAAAATAGCTAAGCCACTTTCTAATTTATTGCTTAAGGATGCTGCATTTAACTTTGATGCTAAGTGCTTGCAGGCTTTTAATTTGTTGAAGCAAAAGTTAGTACGTGCATCGATCATACCATCATCGAATTGGAGTTTACCCTTCTAAATTATGTGTGATGCTAGTGATTATGCAGTCGGAGTAGTCTTAGGATAGCAAAAGGAGAAAATTTTCTATACCATCTACTATGCGAGCCATGCACTCACTGGAGCTCAAGTCAACTATACAACTACAGAGAATGAACTTTTAGATATAGTTTTTTTTTGATAAATTTTGATCTTATCTCTTGGGTTCCAAAGTTACTATGTGGTCGGATCATGCTACCTTAAGACATTTTTTTGCTATGAAGTATTCCAAACTGAGGCTTATCCGATGGATTTTTCTACTGCAAGAATTTAATGTTGAGATAAAGGATAAGAAAGGAGCTAAGAATTTCATAGCTGACCATCTATCTAGATTGGATCATGCTATCATTAAAAAGGAAGAAATTTTTGATTTATTTCCTAACGAACATATTTGTGTTTTTTATTCTTATGAAAATTTAGTTCTATGGTACGCTAATATAGCCAATTTACTTATAGGTGGGTATCTTCCTAAAGAGTTTACATTTAATCAACGAAAAAGCTTTAAGTAGATGCCAAGCATTACCTTTGGAATGATCCGTATCTCATTAAGATTTGCTCAAATCAAGTGCTTGGATGATGTGTACCAGAAACCAAACAAGAAGATATAATACGACAGTACCATGAAAGAGAAGTTGGAGGTCATCATGGACCTAATCGTACAGTATAAAAGGTCGTCCATGTTAGAGAGTATGCCCTAGAGCCCATGTAATAGGGATGTTTTTCATATGTATAAAATTTATATTCTTAATAAAAGGCATCATTCATTTATTCATGCTATGTTTAAATACATGAGTTTGTAAATCTTAAATTAATAAATGAAGTCCTAGATATTATAAACACAGTGCAAAGGCAATCATGAAGGTGTTCATGATGTGAGATGTCAATTGCATGCAAATGTGTTAATATCTAAATATCCCTAGTCATAAAATTAACAAGATAGGACATTGTTAATTCGGACATACTAGCACATGTTATGCTTCTTGAATGGTTCAAGCAGTGGTTCTCATAACAGTGATTATGGAAGATAATCAAAGCTAACATGTGGATGCTTGTTAGCAGAACAAGGTCATTAGAAACCTGCAAAGAGAATCCTCACATGGATATTAAATCTATGTCAGTGAGGAATCTCTTCATAGCGGTTGTGCAAGTATCCTTAGACTTGAGATCACCAAAGTTATCTTAAGTAGCAAGTGGTATACTTTGACTCCATAACTGATTACTTCCAACTGGGAGTGAACATAGTTAGGAGATTGGGTATATCATGACCTACTTGAAGATAGTTGAGTGATTGACAAAGGATTCACCATCCCAGATTTAATAAGGGAAGTTATCTTGCATGATTCTATAATTACCTTGTTCAGAGAATCTCTGGCTAGAGTAAAATGCCAAGATGGATAGAGATCCATGGAGGAAATTTTGGGAACAATGGTTAAATTAATAGAACATACATAATTAGATTTATATGAGTTGACAGAAATCCATACTTAGAATCTAATTGAGATAAGAGTGGTGAAAGGAGTAATTACACGGTAACTGTTTCTATGGAAGGGTATAGTCAAACCACATGACTTTCCTGATATTTGGGTAGTCATGATGCCTAGCTAGAGGCCAATCATGACTTGTATAATGATGTATCAAAATATCAATATGGATTGATAAAATGATTTAAAGGAGTTTAAATCATGTGAGTTTTGAATAAAACTCACAATTGCATATTATACTGCCAACATGGACAGGAACCCAATAGGTCACACACATATAGAGAAAAAGGATAAAATGGTAAAATGACAAGGATAATAATATTTGATATTATTATGATGGTAGAGAAGTGAATAAGATAATAATTAATTAAAGAGTTTAATTAATTATGATCAAGTAAAATTGTCTGCGGAACTTTTGAGAAATGTTCTGTAAGTTGGACCTAATTGAAATAATGTATTTCATGATTAATTATTATTGTCTTATAAGTGTTATAGGACTAATATATTAATTAATAAGTCCATTGGAGGAGTTATAAAGGGGCTAGAGGAATGGAGCTGGTGTGGAAGCCCTTCTGTAGAGGGGCACATGCCAACTCAATACAGAATGCCTTAGAGGTCTTTTTATTGCACCAAATCAATTTATATATGTTAAATAAGTGTTATGGAACTCACATATTTAATTTGGTTGGATTTGGAATCCATTTGGGTATTTAAATCCAATTAGTTGCACAAAGGGCCCAGTTTGTGGGTTTTGTGCATAGTCTTTTATGAAAAGGTTTAAATTGGATTTAATTAAGCCCAAATGATTATAATTAATTCCAGAGGCATAATTAATAATTCTCCAGCAATTTTAAAGAGCCCAATCTCATTAAGGAGTTGGAATTTTAACCTAACTATAAAAGGCCAACTAATGAGGAATTAGGGTTAAGTGATTAAACAAAAAGGAAAGACCTTTTCTCTTATCCTCTCTCTCTCTTTTGTGCCACCTCCAAGCTATCTTCTTGGAATTTCAGCCTGCCCTAGTTTGATACCAATTTGTTTGTTCAATTTATCCTTCTCTAGTGTGGATTACTCATTGGAGGTGTTCGATTTTGGACACTGTGGTTTGCAATAACCCGGAGCGAAGTAAAATCCACTTTTCAAGAAAAATCAAAGGTGATTTTTCTTATTATCATATAGTTATATTGTGTATTCATGGCAAGATCAGATCTAATAGTTTAAAAATTTTAAAATTCCGCTCATGTATGCGATGCATGTAACCGTTAAACTCCAACACTGCAATCAGGTTTCTTTTGGCTTACTTTATTTCAAAATGTCAAGTCATTTATTGAAATATGTGATAAATGTCAACGTGTTGGTAATATTTCTAAAAGAGATGAAATACCTATAAATAATGTGCTTGAAGTAGAACTTTTTTGATGTTTGGGGTATAGATTTTATGGGACCATTTCAAAATTCCTTTGGTTTTGAGTATATTCTAGTGGCTGTGGATTACGTTACTAAATGGGTTGAAGCCATAGCCACTAGAACTTGTGATGCCCGAATTGTGCTTGAATTTATTATAAAGAACATTTTTACTAGGTTTGGAGCACGGAGAGCTATAATCAGTGATGGAGGCAAATATTTTGTCAACCATCAATTTTGAACTTTGCTTAGGAGATTCGGAGTCAAACACAAAATAACTATCCCATATTATCCTCAGGCAAATGGGCAAGTAGAGGTGTCTAATAGGGAGCTGAAATCAATACTAGAGAAAACAGTTAGTAATTCCAGGAAAGATTGATCTTAGAAATTAGATGAAGCTCTATGGGCCTATAGAACTGCATTTAAAACCCCTATAGGCATGTCCCTTTACAAAATGGTTTTTGGAAAAGCATGTCATCTTCCAGTTGAATTAGAGTAGAAAGCTTATTAGGCTATGAAATTCCTTAACTTTGATTTGAGAAGTGAAATAGAAAGGAGAAAATTGCAGCTCATTGAACTTGATTAAATTCAGCAATGGTCTTATGACAAAAAAGACCAAACGTTGGCATGACAAGCGCTTAAAGGTAAAGATTTTGTTCCTGGTATGTTAGTGCTTTTATATAACAGTTGTCTTTGATTCTTTCCGGGAAAGCTAAAATCTAAGTGGCTCAAGCCATATAAAGTCTTGACAAGCAATGAGTTTGGAGTTGTAACGATCAAAAATCCTAGAGATGGTCGCGAATACAAAGTAAATGGACATTGGCTCAAACCCTACAAAGTGGGACAACATAAGGTTGCTAAGGCAACCATGGTGCTTCAAAACTACTAAACTACGGTTTGATAGTCTAATTGAGTACTCTTAAACTCATAAGTTTATTTCTCTTCTCTCTTTAGTTTTTAGTAACTGTTTGATTTTTGTGTGTTTTTATTGGTTTTTATTTCATAGTTTCGAGTCATAAATTAAATATAGATGCAAATTAGAAGTTTTTGGGAAATCATTAAGGCTGGTTTATTTGGTTTTTAAACAAATGTGTTTCAAAATGAAAAAAAAACAAAATTTCAAGGAAAATTTGAATTTTGGAAGACATGTATAAAGAGTAAAGGAATTTCGAAAATAAATTTCAGTTTTCAATTAGGAAATTATTTTTGAGTACAGCAGTACACCCTTGTGCATACCTCTTTCCTTTCTCATGTGCATCCACGCGTACTGCCCAGTCTTCCTACTTATCTGTGGGTCAGTGTGCCCAGACTCTTGCATGCCGTACATGGAGGGTCTACCTGGCAGTGGCCTCTTGCACTATCGAGTGTTTCTTTCTCCCTGCCACACATGCCAGTGTTGGAACACCACCTTCCCTGCACGCCTGCATGTGGTGATCCTTATGCCCATACACGGCCTCGGGTAAGGGTACTGCCACCCCATTTAAATTTTGCAAAGTTCTTCATTTTTTTTCCTTTATCGCTTTGCTTCACTGTCCCCGCTCATCCCTTGCCCAAATTGCTCCCATGGCCACGCAACACCACTCACCACTAGTTTTTCTTCTCCGACCACCACATTTTCTCTCTTATTTTTAAGTTTGCTCTCTCCTTTTTACATTTCTCTCTCCTTTTCATCATTTGTTTCCTCTTTCTTTCCCATTCGCGTTTTAACAACACACACCACACTCATCACCTCACCATAAATTATGCACAAAATTATTGGATTCTTCATCTTCAATAAAGTACACTCTTTTATTTTGTTTAAAGGCCATTTAATGCGATTTTGTGTTTTAATTTTAGCTTATTAAATTGCATCACTTAGGTCATTTTCAACATGACATTTCTAATTCATGCTACTTTTTTTTAACAATGTTGTTTGTTGTGTACCTAATATGTATGCAATAGTTGTTTCTTGTTAAATTTGATGGCACTAGCACCTCTTTAGGATCTTTAATTTGACTCTCAAACATGCACACACCATATGCTTGATGAAATGTGTTAATGAATTTTTATCTTTGTTTTGACTTATACATAACTCTTCTGATTGGCATTATTTTGATTGATATTCAAGATTCATTACCTTTCTATTGTTGTACATGCTCATTCACATATCTTTGCATTGCTTTATCAATATAAATATGTGGCTATCTCTCTCTCATTTTTGTTCCTTTCTCATTGTATTTTTGCATAACCCTTTGTATTCACTCACGTTTATTTCCTATTGTGACTATCATCATATCATCTTCACATGAGTACCTATTCATTCCCTTTTTCCTAGGGTAGTCTTGCCTAATGCACGGTGTTTTATTAGTTCTTACTCAATTTTTTTGAATTTGAGCTTTACATGTTACACTCACATTTATATTTTATTTTTTGGTAGCACCTAAGAGAACCGAAACCCTAATGTTGCAAGATTTTCTTGTATCCATATTCCATCCTATGTTGACAGAGCTAAAGTTGATAAATTTGATTACTTTAGTGCCTACAATGTTCAACCAACATACTTGAGTCAATTCTTCCTTAACATTCCTGCTGGCAACTTATGGGATGAGGTACTCCCATTAATTCAGCATATTGGATGGAAAGAGTTCATAGATAAAAAAACTTAGGGTTTACCCTAACATGGCATAGGATTTCTTATATTCATTTGAGTGCTATTTTAAGGAAGATAGTGATAATACGGGTATAGCTGGATTCAAGTTAGGAAAGAGAGGATATTCATTGACCTTCAAGCAGTTTTTTGAATACCTCCTAATGCTCTTGTTAAATTGAATGATGTTTCTATTAAGGATAATTGGGAGCAAATCCAAGATCCATTACAATGAGCCATGAAAAGGAGGAAAATACACGGTTCATGCTTTAAGAGATCATGCACTGAGGATCATTCATAGATTTTTAACTAGGAGTGTTTACAACAATTTGAAGAATGCAAGTGCAGTTAATGCTTCATAGACTATGCCTCTTTGGTGCATCGTGGATGGCATCCTTATTAATAGGGCCTTGATTATTGTTCACAAGATTAGGAAGTTATAGAAAATGCTTGATAATTTCACTAACATCTCCATTGGCTAGATTGCTACAATTTTGGCAGTCGCAGTTTGTCATCCTACCATAGGTGATCCAATTGAGGGCGATTTACCATGAATTGATAATGTTATGTTAAAGAGAATAAAAATTCTAATACCTAAGCCATGGTGCCATTGGTCTACATGGGAGGAATATTTAAGGGAAAATAACATCTATTTTGATGAGCAACCCGATGAGCCTAATGAAGGTAACACAGCACTAGCCGATAATGCACCTATGGATGATCTAACAACACCTACATGGGAGGCTCCTTTTAATCAGTTAAGTAGTCGAATGGATGCTTAGAATATTCACCTAGATCAAATGCAAGGAACAATTGAGACATTGTAGGATACAGTTTTGGATGTCAAGAAAACTGTTAAGATGTTTGTGCATTAGTTTTGGCAATGGTATCCACCACCTCCGCCACCATCAGCATAGTCTTTCTTTATTTGCTGTGGACAACAAACTTTTTGAGAGGGGGTAGAGCATAAACTTTGTTTAGGGAGTTGATACTTCTAACCTTCTTCATTTACTTCATAAATAAGTTTTTTTTTATTATGTTTGTGTTTTTGTGTTTATGTTTAAAGTTGACATTTTGTTTTTCCTTTACATTAGCAAGTTTGTAAAGCTTATTAAAAATTTATATAGTTTAACTCTATCATCTAGTTTGGACAAGAATTAGTTTGCCCTATTTTTCCTCAAAATTATGAACATGTTGAACTTGAATGTTAGAATATTTATGTTTAGAACCTTTGCTTGGTAGTAAAATGAATATGTTGTTTGATAAATCTTTAGATAGTTTAATCTTCAACTTGATAAATATATGTTAGTTTCCACTCTTTTGAAAGCACTTAAGACCAGTTTTGAACTTAGAGAAGAAACAATACAAAGAAATAGTGAAGTAAGGATTTTTAGAGCACTAGAACCTTCCTCATCACCCTTCGAAGTATATAAACAACTCAAATGACTTAGAAAATGATCTAGGCAACAATTTTCTTGTTAAACTTTCTGAAAACCTTTTTCCTACCCTTATGAAAATTTTATCCATTGTAAGCCAATTTAATCCTAAAAAAGGTATGCTTAATGCATACCATCAATGATTTTTCTTGTTACACTCAATTTTCAACCATATAACCTAAAAAGCTTTTATCTTCTCTTATAGAATTGGTCATTTTAGGATTAAATGGATTAATGTGAAGTTAATATCTTGATGGGTGTAGTGAGAAATATTTTGGCATCAAGTGAAAAATTACCTTATAACTACCTTGTTATTATTTAGGTATCTTATTTTGCTAGCATCACGTTGAAAAAAAAATTGATTGAGAATAAAGCTAACATCCATGATAAAATCTTAAGTGTGGGGTATTTGCAAGAAAAAAATAATGGCAACTTCTAAAAAGGGTATGAATTAGGGATGTTCTCTCTCAAAAGAGCTATGGATTATAAAAGTTAAGCAAGGTTGATGCAGTTCTTTATTGATTAAGTTAATGGGATCATTTATTTTTTAAGAATTGTTAGTCTATTTTATCTTAAAATGGCTATTCTTTTTGAATATCTTATATCCATTCTTTGATAACTATTTCCTTAGCCCCATTACAACCTTTGAAAGACTTAAATTATTTTAAGTTCTATTTTGAGTTGTTTACCGGAGATGACCTTCGGGTTCTGATGCTAAAGGAGAGACTTATGGTATCTCTAGAGTTTCAAGCATGAAACCATTTATATACATATGTATACAATCATTCTAAGCTTACTATATAGTTGTATTGATGTTTTGATTTTGAAAATGCTTAAAATATTTTGGTCTTGCACACACACAAGAAAATTAATGTATTTTGTTTTGATTAAAGTTATTCTATTTAGAGGTTCTATTAAGTAATTTTGTTAAATGCTGAGTTCAGTTATAAAATGCATAATTCTTTATTCAAGTTTGATTATTTTGACCAGTTGGATTGTTCTAATTTGCTCAAGGGTGAGCAAGGTTTAAGTGTGGGGTATTTGATAAGTATGAATTATATAATTTTTTAGTGTGTTTTTAAGTGTTTAAGTTAGTTAATTTTTTGTAATTTTGGTTAATTTATTATTTAAATATTTACATTTGCATTTTCAGAGTTAATTTTAAGTTTTGATGTGTTTCAGAGTTAGTTTACAAGAAAAAGGACTTAATTGCAAAAAGGCAAGAAGATTTGGTCTAAAATTGTGAAATTGGAAAAGTTATGTTAGTAAGACGTGCGTACGGTCCAGAGAAGAAGTAAGTGTCAGTATATGAGAATACTTGAGATTTTAAATGGCTGTGTTAGAAGTTGAGGCAAGGCATTTCTCTTTTGCTTGGTCGTGCACCTAGAAACTTTATTAAATGAGTAGCCATGCACCCTTATTGGAGAGAATGCACGGCAGTGCAATCTAAATGGTTTGAAACTTTGAGTCGCCGTGTAATAGGAGTTCTTATACTCAAGTGGCCTTGCAACATACTTATGGAAGAAGCCATGCATGGCAGTGTATGGAATAACTAAAGAGAATGAGTGGCCATGCACTTCTTTGAGAAAAGAAGCACGAAGGCAAATTTTGCTTGGCTGGAAATTTGAAGTCTGATACGTCGAAGAATTTTAAGTTTAAGAAGAATTATTTTCCTATTCTAATTGAAGAAGTTTAGAAGACTTCTATAACTTATTTTGCTTATAAATAGGAGACTCTAACACCAAAGGAAGATCATCAATCATCAAGAGCTAGAAGAATTCAATAGTTTTAGTTTTACATTTTTTTCTCTTTCTTTATATAGTATTATTTTCTTAAAGCTTTGTTTTAGTTTTTAAACATGCGTAGTGAGTAGTTTTCTTTAACTTTTGCTAAAGGATACTTGAATTCTTAACTCTATATTATTATGACTGAGTTTGTGCTTAATTTTAATGCATGTTTTGATTATATCTTAGTTCTAAATCACAGTATTATCATTATTTAGCTAAATATTGGTTGTTAACTTATTTAATTATTGGTTAATAATTGACTTTTGGTTTAATCATTGATATGCATGTTCTTAGGTTAGTTTACTTATTTTAATGCATGATTATGTTCTTCATTAGATATAATTTTGTGTTAATTAAGGTAAGATAAGATTAAGAAAGGTGTAACTAAGAATAGATGAAAGTTAAATTTACTTAAAAAAGGATTTAATAGGGCATCTAGGAGATTTAACTCAGATCTTTATGCTAAGTGTTTGATTATTCTTAATAAGAAAGTTTTAATGATTAGAATGATAATCTTAAGTTAAGTTATCTGGTTTTATTTATCTGAGGTCTTTATAATCACTTGTGTTTCTCTTGGAATTAAGTCATAATTGGTTAAGGTGGATTTTAGTGAAAGTTGCATTTAAATATTGATTTTTACCTTATCTCAAATATTTATTTTTACCTCATTTGATTACTTGCTTTTGTTTTAATTTCAATTTAATTGTTTCAACTCTCTCATTGTTTTAGTTTATTATTCTCAGTTTTAGTTTGTTTTTAGTTTTTTACCGTCAACATCACAACTTTGGGATTTCTTTTCTATCTTTTATACACAAATTCCATTTTAAATTTCTAATCATTCACATAAACACAGGTTTCCCTTGGGTTCGATATTAGAGGGTAATAATTATATTTTCCTATATTACTAGCCGATCTAGTACACTTGTTAGACACCGGTCAATAGACTCAAATATGTATCATGTATTCCATATATTATAATTTCAACCATAACTGTTATTAAAAATTATTCACATTACTTAAATGATGACATATAAGCATTTGTACTTTTAGTTCAATTACTATAATTATATTAGATAGCCTGCTTAAGTTCTAAAAGTGGATACACTTAGGCATCAAAACGGCTGATATCTGAAGATATCAAATCAGTATACCCAAGTGGGGCTAAACTATACTTTATACCAATAAAGCGACCCAAATGGGGTTGACTAATGATCAAAATGGGATTAACTATACCCTAGATGTATCTGTGCCAAATGACGGCAATTGCAATTATCCCTATAGGCACGTATCTATCCATAATTGAATTCTATTTGTAGGCAATACCATGTTCATGTTCATTTCATATATAAAGACTATCTGTAATGCCCTCAATACACCCTAGTAGAATTATCACTAATTAATTATTAGTGTTTATGCTTAATTAAGTATAAATGTTAGTTGAAGGGTGTAATTGAAAAGTTAAAGGATAAGTTTTGGGGTAGTTTTTGAATTAAGGGAAAGTTGAGGGACCAAATGCCAAGTTTGGCTTAAACTTGACATTTGGACCAATAAGAGGAGATTGAGAATAGGATATTTAGGAGGAGATGTGGCCGGCCAACTCATGGTCTCTTTTCACCATTTTCATCTTCCCTAACTCCTAACTCTAATTCTCTCTCTCATCCTCTCTCTCTCTTGATTTTGTTGATTTTGAAAGAAGAAAAGTTTGCTCAAGGTTGTGGTAAGACCACTTGTTCTCCTTTAATAAGTATTTCTTGGTTTAGATTGATAGATTTTCATAGAGTTGTGTTATGTTATGTTAGAAGGAGAACCAAGCAAGAGGAAAGGAAAAGAAACTCTTCAAGGGTGAAGAGCTTGGTGGAAATCAATTAAGGTATGGGAACTTAGTGTTTTATGCATGTATGTATATTGTTTTGCCATGAGAGATAAAGCTTGTGTGCCTCTCTCATGTGTTTTATGGATGATTTATAGCTTAGAAGGGTTTAGAGTTGCTTTTATGCAAAGTTTGTTTGAAGAATATGAAAATCTATTTTAAGGGTTATTTGACTAGTCTGTACATTTTTGCTCATATCTTGAGCTACAGTTATTCAAATATGGAAATTCCAGTTGATTTAGTAACTAGACTTGCATGTCTTGATTTTGTTAGAAGAGACCGGAATCTGATTTTCACTGCATGATAGTGAAAATCGGTATTGAAATCTGATTGTGGTTGTGATTTTTGCCCTTTTGAGCAGTCTGTGGTTTTTCTTGCATAACTGGAGTTTTACAGGTCCTATTGAAATGATTTTTGATGTTTTGAAAACTAGACACTTAGGCCTACAACTTTGTTGAAGGCCATTTTGCCTGAAAATGTTGTTTTACAGGTCAAAAATAGCTTTGAAGTCGAGACTGTTAATCGGTCTCGAGGCGGTTTAGGGATCACGGGTACCATGAATTTCATAGTAACCGTGAGGTGCCTAAAACGACAGCTTGGACCAAAGGATACGGACTGGATCACGGTTACTAAGTATTTCATAGTAGCCGTGACCCATTCCCGTAATACCTCACGGTTACTACCCTAGGTTTAGTAACCGTGAGGCAATTAACTTTTGGTCCAGTAAGGAAATCGAAGCTATCTCACGGTTACTAAGAATTTCTTAGTAACCGTGACCCATGTTTTTCACCCTACTTCACGGTTACTATGAAATGGTTGGTAACCGTGAGGTAGTTAGTATGAGGTCCAGTATTGAAAGGCTTTTTGGCTCACGGTTACTAGGAAATGTGTAGTAACCGTGACCCTTATAAAAATGTTAGGCTCACGGTTACCAGGAAATTCATAGTAACCGTGACCCTCCCCTGTTTTTCAGAAATGTATCTTTCTTGATTTCTTTTATGGTACAGACTTGTCTAAGCCCTTCCTAAGTTTATAAATCATCCTAAATGATAGTCATGTAGCAAAGTGAATATCCATGAATGCAAGGCTTACTTGTTAATTGAAAGGTGAGTTTCTATTACTCATAATAGAAACATACATGAGTTATTTCATGGAATTTCAATATGTGAATCTTAAGCATGCTATACATATATATGAGAATGTCTAATATGGTACTGTTTAGCATTTGATAATGCTATATTGAATTATGATGATGATATTTCATGAAAGATGAAATATAACATGTTATGCCTGCACTTAGAGTCTTGGTTGTGGATAGATAGGCATGCCTATAGGGTACCATCGCAGCTGCTTCTGTTTGACTCTTATGAGTCTTCTGTAAGTCTCTACATGGGACTTGTCTCTACGTGAGACTTCTGTTAGATACCTTCGGGTATCCTTCTGTTAGATACCTTCGGGTATCCTTCTGATAGATACCTACGGGTATCCTTCTGTTTTGATACCATTAGGTATCCATTGAACCCGTTATCCACTCCCACATGAATTTAAGCAGGCAAATTGATAAGATAAATTATACATTAAATGTTATGCAATGATATGCATATATAGTCTGATATCTGTTACTGTATATTGTTAAAGATACTGTTATATTGTGTTTTATTATTGAGGAATGCTTGATGATAGCTACTGTGAGTAGTTATCAACATGTTTTTAGTTGTTCCCCACTAAGCTTTATAGCTTAGCACGGGTGTTAATCCGTGTAGGTTTGAAGGGTAGACCGTGTGTTCAGGGACAAAGCCAACAGTCTTCCAAGCCAATTTCAGAATAGAACTTGCATCTTAATGTGTATAATTAAGTTTGCATCTCTTTTGATTATCAGTAATGTATTGGTAAATATATATAAGGCATGTAATTATAAGTTCTGTAAGAATGATCAAGAATATGTAATAGTGGGCCCTCCATATGAAAAGTATGTATGATGTGTATGTTTATGCATGCATAATTAACTGAAAAGTCACCTGATGAATAGGTTAATGAATGTAATTAGTAACAGTAACCTGGATTAGCTAGTATAGGCATTACACTATCCTTATATTATTCCATTTGTACGTTTACATAATCATGTAAAAATATATCTTTTCTAGTGTATAGACATATGTGCACAATTTATATAACAATTTTTACAATTTTACTCAAGTAAGAAATAAATGGAAAACTATACAATCTTAGTGTATATACTTGTATACACCGTCTCGTAAAAATGCCATCATATACTTTGTCATATTATCAATAATCAATTATACTTCCATGTATTCATGTACTTTAGCATGCTAACATTTGGCATCACATATGCATAACCATACTATTTCAATTAAGTAATATCCTTATGACAATACTTTTTGTGTACTAACATATAAACAGGTATATAATATAACATGGTATCAAAAGCTAGATATACTTACTTTTACCATACATGTATCACAATCTCTAGTATGTAAACCAATATATATAGACATGTATATAATCATGTAATGATATACAATCTTTAAAAGATATGCACATCTCATAGCACAATCCAAATAATTTTGTTCATGTAAAGAATCAACAAAAATTTATACCATCATTAATGTATATTCATGTATACACAATCTCATCAAATAAAAAGAATTGTAATCATGCACTTTACTAGCTTGTTTATAATTAACATACTTCCATGTAACCATTCTTTATCCATTATTTTTTTACCATACAACAACACTTGCCATTTTATTATCATTGTAATTATACTTTTGGCACAACATATAGGCATAACATATAATCCTCATATAGTGTTATATTCATATTATCTCAAGTAGGTAAATAATAATTTTGAGACTACTAGCTCAAGCCACGGGAATTTAGTTTGAGATACCCCTGCCACCTCTACTGTCACCACTTATAGGCCTATCTCAAGCATAACCTCCACAGCCTTCATAGATGCCCTCTAGTCCTTCATTTATCAATTTTGTTGACTTTATTATATTTCCTTTTAGTTGAATTTATGTTGTTAGCATTCATACTCTTACTTTTGTTTAGATGATGTATGGTATAATTTTACTTTAATTTTTTTGTCTATACATTTACATACTAGTGCCTCCATATATGACATTAGGGAAATAATGAATGAAAATAAAATAAAGCAAAACATGATAAATATCAAAAACCAAAGAAGAATAAGAATAATAGAAAGAAAGATCATTTGCACAATCATCCTAGGTATTGATGAACATATCAAATTAAGAAATTACAAATATAATAAAAATTAAAAAATTAAAAATTAACGATAAGTCAAAACAAACTAATTAGTGAGACAATATTTATCATAAATTGTTTTATTATATCCTGCTTGGAATAGAGGGCAATAAACAACGAAGCACGCAAAAACAACAACAAACCTCTATATCAACAACAATATCTCCTGGACAGAAATGCTAGATAATTTGATTAAAATGAGGCCTCGCCACATCTAAGCTATGCAAATATTAAAAGAGTTCTTCAACACATTCTTTTGGGGGATAACCCTCTTATTTCAAAGTTAAGTTTACACAGAAGCAATCATGCAAACCTATAAAAAAAGGTAAGTATCTCCATTATTTATTATAAACATACATTGATATCCAATCCTTTTACAGGCACAAAAAGTTCTTTTAAGAGATACCAATCAAACAAAAATAACTTATCTAGATTTTGCATGCCAACAGGCTGGCACTAAAAAGATAGTCCCAAAAATATTTGAAATGTCGACAAGCTAGCATCGATTTTCTCCAAACATGGTTTGACATGCCAATAAGCTGGCATCAGTGAATCACTTTTTCTAGTTCTATATGCCGACATGGTTGCACTCATCAAATACAAATAATCTATCTCAATTTTACATGCCAATAAGCTGGTGCTAATCAGATAGTCAATTAAAAGTTAAGATATCGATAAACGAATTGTAATTACTCTACTAATCCCAAGTTTAAATGTTGACAACTGATGGTACAACTCAACAAAGGGTTAAAGCATTAACAATTTAATGTTAATCACCCATTCCGGAGTTAAAACCTCAACAAACTGATGCTAGTCACTCCTTCAAACCAAAAACTCACTACCTCATGTACACACTTTTTATTATTCCACTCTGAATCTTTGCCAAACCAGTCATAGTGCATTAGTTTTCCAAAATTAGTGGTAGTTATAGGCACTAAGACTAGATCAACCTCTGTTAGGATTACCTGATGAGGATAATGCTATTTTAGAGATATTCAAGAAATAGCAATGCCTTATTGTCTCCTCTACCGGTGTTTTCTTCGAACATGAGAAAATATTTTCATTAGAGCTTTTACGGGAAAAATGCTCTTTTATTAGGTATATTTTCATCCTTTTATAAGATGGCAAGAAAATGGTTTTGATTAAAAATTTTGGTTGATTTAAGAGTGAGTCACATACTCAACTCACGGGTCTGGTTTATGACTTGTTGCTTAATTCATGGCTTTAAGTGCTTGATCACTCTCTGTTCTAGTTTATTACTCATTAGTGAGTCATATTCCTTGGTTTGTGACTCATCAGTTAGTCATGATCCTTGGCCTATAACTCAAAAATGTTTTAGACCCTATTAAGCCTTGTCACGAGTCACGATCCGTGACTCACGAGTTATACATCTGGTCTGTGACTTAGTTTTTTTAGAAGAAATTTAGGATCTTTTCTTGTAACATAGGGGATTATTTCAACCAAAATGTCTATTTTTTCCCTTGATCCCAATCCATGATCAATTAAGGTAGATGGGATTTTTCTTATGATTAAGAGAGAAATAATAAGGGTTTTTTTTAACAAACTAGAAAGAGAGAGGGAGATAGGAAAAATGGGTTTTAAGGAAAAATACTTTGGCTTTGGAAAACAACAAGAAGAACTTTAGATATAAAAAAATCATGTAAGAAGAAGAGGAAAAGGAGGAAAGAAAAACACTCTCACTAACTTGGAAACACAGTAAAGCTGAAGGTATTTTGAGAGGCTTTTCCAATTGATTAAAGTGTTCTAATGTTACTAGAACATTTTGGGCTTATGGACCCTGTTAGTGGTGAGTTACTGACCTAATCCATAACTCGCTCATCTAGATGAGTCTGTGACTCGCCCATGAATGGGATAATGATCAGCAAGAAGGGGTCTAACTCATCCTAAGTTAGCCTGTGACTCAATCTCCTTTCAGGCCATGACTCATTTAGCCAAGAAGTGGGTTCGTGACTTGCTCCTATCAAAATTTCTTAGATTTATGTCCTTATTCTCCTTTATTTATTAATGAAACCCTTTTGTTTGTGTTTTCTTTATATTAAAATATGTACTTTAAGCATATGTAGCTTGCAATTTGTTCCCCTTTATGGCAATATCTTTATCCATTATATTTAATACTATATAATCAATCCACTGTATCATTTTTGATGCATGAATCCATAACGTTATTATGAGAAAATAAGAAGAACCAAAGAGACCCAAAGGATAATATTTAATATATTTTATTTATTTATTTCAGTTATTTATATATTTTTGCATGTATTATTATTAATATCTAGCTAAAATAAGATAGTAAAAAAAGGATTTTTGGCAAGAAAAATAAGAAATTTACATAAAATAATTTTTATTGAATTAATTAGGTTTTATTGATAAAAAGAACTAATGTCCTATTTTTCTCTAGGAAATCACATTAAAAAATAATTTCATAATTATGTATAGAAAACCAATTTTTCAAGACTAAATAAATATCCTGATTTATGTATGTTTATACTTTTATCTATTTATTTATTTATCATCATTTTAGCATATACAAAAACATTTTTACTTAAAGCAGAATAGTTAAATTAATTAGCTATAATTTCACACTCATACATACCAGAGCTTATGTCTTAAAATGCTTATGATTTATTTATGAATTTTATCATTTTTTATATGCTAGTATGTTTATTTATTTGCCTTTTTATATTCTTTCAAATGCATAAGAGAGGGATGAGTATAATTGATCAAAAGCAAATATTTATATTAATCATTAGCTAAGTAATGTAAGCAAAAATGGAATCCAAATTCTCTTTAGTTTCGATGTCATACGGTAAAGAATATTGTTTCCTTAATGTTTTATTAGGTGGTGACCCCAATAAAATGCCTTGTGATGCTTAGCAAATGTCTTATAGTGTGTTTGTTAGCGAATGAATAAAGATAACACAAGACATTGTCTTATGCCTTTTGCAAGCTCGAGGCATCGCGTATTGAATCGAATCCTTATTCATTGTGAAGTGATTGATTTTCACGAGTTAAATGAGCCTTAATCCAATCTTGAATAATTAATGTGGATTTCCAAGGATAAAATGGATGCCTATAGGGTTGGGGCGTAAATCACACTAAGGGCAAACTAAGCTAAAATGCTCAAGTATTTAATAACAAACGAAGATGACAAATAATAAAATAAAAATAGTAAAAGTAAGGTAAAAATAAAATCAACAAAATAATTATGAGCTATAAAATAAACTAAAAACAACCAAAAGCCATAAAGTAAATAGACAAACATAGACTAAAGAAAATATAGTTAAATCTATAAAATAAAGATAAAAAAACACAACCTTAAAGCATAATATATCATAACTAACAATCGAAGAATTTTGAACATACTAATTTAATTGCTAACATTAAAATGAACATAAAAGTTAAAACTACTTAAAAACTACTATGGTGGTAAGGTAAGTAAGTAAAACATCGAACAATTCTAATCAGAGTTCAACAATTTACCTCCACAAAATACCCTCACCACACACTTAATGTTTTTTGTGCTCAGTAAAGCATAAACAAATCATTCACAAAAATAGGGGTAGAGGAAAAATCCCTAAAGTATTCTTAGGTAGGGGTAAACACTCCCTTCTGCCTATGAATTCTACCCATCCAACATTGGTAATCATTCGCTCCAACTCATTTTTCATATTGATTTCTTCCATCATCTTTGTGCTAATGTATGGGGTACTTAAATATTCTTGCTATGTAAATTTGAGATTTTCACATGTAGTAGTGATGATGAAACATCCTTTAAGCAACAACACAAAAATGAGCAGTGAAGTGCTACATAAAGTAGTAAAAAGAATTTTCTTGATGCGACCTAATTTAAGCGACCTTTACCAACCCTATTTAAATAAAATATTTCACAAACTTAATGTCAACCTAATAACTAAGCTAAAACACCTTAATCTAATGCCTTTATCATGTATCATGTTATACCTTTCACTCACATAATAGTAGGTTATTAACCCAAAGTTGTATACATTTATCATATCAAATAGTCTATTTATATAGGTATCCTATGCATCAATTAGGTATTTCCCACAACTTAAGTCTCTTAATTACGTATACATAATAGCTTATTCTATAACATACTCATCATTTTCATGTTAGTTATAATTGTCTTAACTTCATATCTTATCATGCATAACAATTATCAATTGATCTAGCATATTTATGATGAAGCATTTTAGCTACTATATGCATGCATGCTTTAGCATTCTTTTACTAAACTTATTACATCACTTACTTCATATTGCATATATATATATATATATATATATATATATATATATATATATATATATATATATATATATATTTAAGAGCCCTTTTTATACGTATTAAATGTGCAAAAGAACTTGCACCAAAATATAACTAAAAAGAATCCTACATCAACTTCTACGACTTAGGTGTTGGCCTGTCCTGATGCAGAGATCGTTCCTGAGCAAAAACTTTTACAGCAGTACCTACACGGATTAAATAACCCGTGCTAAGCTATAAAGCTTAGTGGGAGAAACTAAACATAAAATACCACTACTCACAGTGGTCACCAGAAATATCTAATATATATAAAAATAGAAAACAATACAGTTTACATAATAGTAATAAAAATAAAACAAAGCACAATATCTTAGCAACAATATAACTCTTCATTTAAATCAGCATATCTGAAACTAAACAGTTTATAGATGATCTGTACATAATATAAATAAATATCCATATATGTAATTGAACCACAGTTAAGCATGAAAATCCATATATCATATGCACAAATCATACTGTGATTTAACTGCGAAACATTTATATTTTTAATTTAGTCTGCTTAAGTTCTAAAGGTGGATAACGGGATCGGTGGATACCCTAGGGTATAAAAATGGTGGATATCCGAAGATATCAAAAATATAGACCCAATACAGGCCAACTATATGGTGGACCGGTCAAGGACCCAAACATATTAAAGGAACAACCCAAATGGGCTGTGCAAGATCCAGCAGGATCAACTATATTGTGGACCTAAAAAGGTCGACTGTGGCAGCTACAATTCCCTATAGGCACCTATCTATCCACAATTGAACTATAATTGCAGGTAAAACTCTATTCAATCTTTCTTTTCATATATCATGCTTGCACTTATAGTGTTCATTTTGCACATATATAATCATATGATAGCAATATTGTTACTATGACATAAATGCGTATGTAAGTTCATTTAATGATACAATTACTTTTTACATACAATCATTAGATATCTCATATTAGCATAACCACGATATGTTAATCAAGTAATGCATCATACCTATTCAAGTGTTCATTATTAATACTTTACAATATAACATATCGTATATATGTGATCATGTATACAATTACATAATCCCTAGTGAATATGAATATATATAACATCATAATAATATACATTATTATGTTATCATTCAGGCATCACACATGAACATAGTCATACATAGTATTTCTTATTTCACAATATAAATGCATGTTCAAATATAATTCACTCTATCATTAGAGTATGAATATGTAAGATTAATTGCATAAAACAATCATGCACAAATTTAATCACAAATATATGGTAGATATATTCATCACAAGTCCTTACCCATGTACACGTCTGAATATATATGTATACATATAATCTTGTAGTAATAGTCATATTACATGCCCTATCCAATTCATTTTTAATCACATAAACACATATTTAGCTCAATTAATTAAAAAACCATAAGATAAAGTACATTAAAAATCTGCATGGGCCAGCATTCTGGACTCAACTTGTCAGCCACAAATGAATTTATAAATGTAATTTTTAGGCTAAATGATCTTCTAAAATCAAAATTTCCTATGTGTCTAGTATCCAGAGCATCAAAATTCAATTTAATATCTTACCTATAGCTCAAGATATTTGGGAAATACTATAGGCTATTCATAGAACAAAAACAGTGTTTGCTGTCACATCTAAAAATTCATAGCATAAAATTAAGAGGGATTTAGACCAAAATTTCTGCATAAAAAATGTGCTCCTAGGTATTTAGTTTACCCAAAAGTTTACAGCATAAGATTTTGACTTCTCTACTAAAACTTATGCCCAAAATACCAAAAGCTATACCTTAACAGTACAAATAGATTCAATGAATTTCATTCCTAATTATTTGACATACTTAGAAACAAAATTAGGCATTACCTCCTTCATATAAAATGTGTATTTATGAGTCTATTTTGTATGGGAATTAATCTCATGTCATTCTGACCATTGTACATACAGATATCTCAATTTTTCCCCAACCAAGTCCAGAATCTAAAACTAGAAGTTCTCCTAAATTCAATAAATCGTAAAAAATATCTAGAGGTAGAATTCAAGGTAGGTTCCTCCTTCAATTTTGTAGGAAACTGTCTTATATAACTATAAAAATTTGATTTGTTACAATTAGAGGTCTCTATTACAACATACACTAAATTTTAACTCACTAGGTCAAAATATTTAACTCATCCCTTCATGCACATTTCTTACATTATACTCTTTTTTAATTACTTCAAATTCAATTTAATCACAACAAATTCCAGCAACCATAATCACATGCAACAACCAAATTCACATGCATTAAGGTAACCCTAATCCCATACCTTGGCCGATTTTCCCTTAGTTTTCAATCCCTTGCAATTTCCTTTCCTTTACTCTTTCTACCCTCCTCATCTCCTTAACAAATATCATCATCTTTTAATCAAAAGCTCCAGCACCATACTCAACCATTACTTCAACAAAAATGAAAAGAATAAGGATAAGAAGAAGATGCAAATCAATTGAGATTATTACCTTACAATTGTATACTTAGTTGCTCTTGATTAATCAACATACAATGTCATTTAGATTGCTTGAATAATTTATAAGTTACGAATGAGAAGAGATGAAAGCTTTTCTGGTTTTTCCTCTCCAAATTGCCAACACTTCAATCTCACACACACCATCTCTCATCACATGTTTAACGTATTTAATAACAAGGGAAAATCCCCTTATTGGTCCCTTAAGAGTTTGCATGTCACACAACTAACACACACCTTTATGCATGCTATTATTTGACCCCTCCACTTAATCCTTCTTTTAAATTGACACCTCCATTTAATCCCTTTATAAATTGACCTCTCAATTATTCACTTATTCACATTTGCCCCTAAAGATGTTGTAATTACAATTTTACCCCAAATTAATACTTTATACTTCAATTATACCCTCGATTAATATTAAACTATAACATTAAATTTTATTTTCATACAATTAGTATAATAAAACAATAATTTATCACTTGTCCCATACTTCATATGAAATTCTCATTTTTAATTTTAATCTTAATCAAATAAAAATCCTTCTAAAATCATGAAAATTTCAATTAGGGTCATTTAGGGGCTTTACAATTCTCTCCCCCTTAAAGAATTTCGTTCTCGAAATTCATACCTGATTCAAATAATTGAGGATATTGCTCCCTCATGGCTGCCTCTGGTTCCTAAGTCACTTCCTACACACCATGATGTTGCCAAAGTACTTTGACTAGAGGGATCTGCTTGTTCCTCAATTGCCTGATTTCCCTAGCCAGGATTTCCTTCGATTCCTCATCATACGTGAAATTTAGCTGCAATTGAATATCTTGAACTTGTAACTTATGAGATTTATCAGAGCGATATCTTCGAAGCATAAACACATGAAACACATGATAAAGCTTGGCTAATTCCATAGGAAGAGCCAACCTATAAGCCACTGGTCTGACTCTTTGAAGAATTTCATACGGACCAATGAATCTCGAACAGAGTTTTCCCTTTTTCCCGAATCTAAGCACTTTTCTCTAGGGAGATACCTTCAAAAACACTTTGTCACCCACCTGGTACTCGATATCTTTTCTTTTCAAGTCAGCATATGATTTCTGCCTGCCACTAGCTTCTTTCAGCTTCTGCTTGATAACTTGAACTTTTTCCTCTATATCTCTAACAAGGTCAGGACCAATTAACTTACATTCAGTCAACTCATTTTAGCAGACTGGAGTTCTATATTTCTTGCTATACAAAGCCTCATATGGTGCCATTTGAATACTCTTCTAATAGCTATTATTATAAGAAAATTCCATTAAGGCTACGTATTTATTCCAACTTCCAGAAAACTCCAAAGCACATCCCCTCATCATAACTTCTAGAATCTGAATAACCCTTTCGAATTGCCCATCCGTTTGAGGATGAAAAGCTGTATTGTACTTGAGCTACGTTCCCAAAGCTTGCTGTAAACTCTACCAAAATCTCAATGTAAACCTTGGATCTCGATCTAAAATTATAGACACAAGTATACCATGTAATAATACAATCTCATTCGCATATAATTCTGCAAGCTTATCCGTGGAATAATCTGTTCGAACCTGTAAAAAGTGAGCTACTTTTGTTAACTTATCCACTATTACCCAAACAACATCATATTTTCTTTGAGAAAGAGGCAAACCAGTAAAAAAATCCATGGTAATGTCTTCCCACTTTCACCGTGGAATCGGAATGGGATTCAAGAGACTTAAAGGAAACTGATGTTCTGTTTTCACTTGCTGACATGTTAGACATTTAGAAACATAATCAACAATATCCTTCTTTAGGCCAGGCCACCAGTAAAACTATTTTAATTCTAGGTACATCTTGTTCCCACCTGGATGCATAGTAAATGCAGTATTATGAGCTTCATACAAAAATATTCTTTTCACTTCTTTGTCATCAGGAATACACAACCTGTTATGGTAGTATATACCACCATCTTTTTTCACTGAAAAATCTAATTGATCTCCTTCACAAACTGCTTTGACAATCTGTTGTAACTTTACATCATCCTTCTAAGCATCTATCACTGTCTGCCTAACCATAGGCCTAACTTTAAGCTGTGCTAGTAAGGCACCATCCAAAGCAAATTTCCATCAGCACTATTTTAACATCAATATTGCCATTGTCTTACGACATAAGGCATCAGCAACCACATTCGCTTCTCCTGGGTGGTAGTCAACTATACAATCATAATCTTTGAATAGTTCTAACCATCTTCTCTACCTTAAATTAAGTTCTTTCTGAGTAAGCAAGTACTTGAGGCTTTTATGATCTGTATAAATCTTGTATTTTTTCCCATACAAGTAATGTCGCCAAATCTTTAAAGCAAATACCACAGCTGCCAGTTCTAGATCATGAGTCGGGTAGTTCTGTTCATGTGGTTTCAACTATCTAGATGCATAAGCTACAACTTTACCATCTTGCGTTAATACACAACCCAAACCAACCTTAGAAGCATCACTGTACATCGCATACTCTTTCCTTGACATAGGTTGAGTCAACACTGGAGCTTCTGTCAACATCTTCTTCAACCTTTTAAAGCTTGCTTGACAACGATTAGACCATTCAAACTTAATATTCTTCCTTAACAACTTAGTGAGGGGTGAAGCAATGATAGAAAAACCCTTCACAAAACGACGATAATAACCTGCCAACCTAAGAAAGCTTCTAATTTCATATACATTCCTGGGTGGTCTCCAATTAACAATAGCTTTAATTTTATTTGGATCAACCCTAACACCTTCAACAGATACAACATGACCTAGGAAAGAAACTTCCTTAAGCCAGAAGTCACATTTACTAAATTTGGCATACAATTCATTTTCTTTCAAAGTTTGTAGTACAATTCTCTGATGTTTAGCATGCTCAACTTCACTTCTAGAGTAAATTAATATGTCATCAATAAACACTACAACAAATCAATCCAAGTAGGGTCTGAATACCCTATTCATAAGATCCATGAATGCAGCAGGTGCATTAGTCAACCCAAATGGCATAACTAAGAATTCATAATGCCCATAATGAGTTCTAAATGCAATCTTAGGAACATCCCCATCTTTAACTCTGAGTTGATAATATCCTGATCGCATATCTATCTTTGAAAACACACTAGCATCACTTAACTGATCAAGTAAATCCTCAATTCGAGGCAAAGGATATTTGTTCTTCACTATCATTTTGTTCAACTGTCTATAATCAATAGACATTCTCATAGACCCGTCCTTCGTCTTAACAAATAAAATTGGAGCACCCCAAGGTGACACACTGGGTTTGATAAAGCCTTTGTCTAATAATTCATGTAATTGAACCTTTAACTCTTTTAATTCAGATGGAGCCATTCTGTATGGTGCCCTAGAGATTGGGGTTGTACCAGGTAACAGATCAATAGATAACTCAACATCTCTTTCTGGAGGAAGACCAGGTAATTTCTCAGAAAATACTTCTGGAAATTCTTTCACAATCGGTATATTCTCAAGCTTCACTGTATCCCTTTTTGAGTCAAGGACTAAAGCTAAAAATGCTTCACATCCTTTTCTAAGGCAACGCCTAGCTTGCATTGCTGATATAAAATTAATTGGTAGCTTAGAACGATTGCCTTCTACTACCATTTCCTGTCCTTCATCATCCTTGAAAGTTACTGTTTTCATTTCACAATTTACCACTGCATGATGTTTGGATAACCAATGCATTCCCAGAATTACATCAAACTTATGAAAAGGCAACACAATCAAATCTGCTGGAAACTCTCTCCCTTGAACTACTATAGGACAGTCTTTACACACCTTATTAACAATCACACTATGTCCCAATGGACTAGTTACACATACATCAAAATCTAACTGTTGTGTTTTAAACCTATCTTTACCCGAAACCTCAATACAAACATACAAATGAGTAGAGCCAGGATCAATGTTTGCATATATGTTACAATTATAAAGAGAAAAAGTACCAGCTATAACTTCTGGAGCATTTTGTTCCTTCTAAGCCTTCATTGCATAAGCCTGTCTAGCAACCATTTGAGTAAAAGGTCTATCAACTGTTTCTGACATATTCAGGGACTGAGATCTATGATGAGCTAATCCACCCCTTCCTTTGCCTCTACCTCTTCCAGGTGGGGGTGCATTAGAAGCTCCCCTACTATTCTGTTGCTTAAAACCTTGATCTAATTTAAAGGACAATTTGCCATAAAATGATTAGCACTACCACATTTAAAGCATTCTCCAGCTAGTTTCCTGTAATTACCCCAATGGTGCTAGAAACAACGTAAACACTCAGGTGATTGACCCCCACTCTGTCTTTTCGAAGCTTCATTCTCATTTTTAAACTTGGTAGAAGATTATTGTTTCTTTCCTTTATTAGCAGCACTAAAAATAAACTCTGCAGGCTGACCTCCTTGAGTTCCTCTAAATCTTTTTCCAAAAGATGATCCTCCCCTGGGACCACTTCTTTTGTACTCCCTCTCTCTTTTAGCTATTTCATACTTTTCAATTTTCATAGCAGTTGTAACCAATTGATTAAAATCTACCACATTTAGTGATGTAAATCCGAACAATTTTTCTTTGATTCGATCATTCAGCCCATCTTCAAAGTGCTTGCATTTAAATACTCATGTCAACATTTCCTTTGGAACATACTTGCATAACAGGCTAAATTCTTTTTCATATTCAGCTACAAATAAAACTTTTTATCTCATACTCAGAAACTGCTTCAATTTTTCCTCCTTGTAAGCCTCAGTAACATATTTCTTTTTGAACTCCTCCTCAAAGAATTCCTAGGTAAGTGGATCAGGTAACTGAGGTTTTCTCAAAATCTACTTCCACCAATCATAAGCCATGCCTTGAAGTAAGGACACAACACAAGATACCTTGTGATTTGTTGGGAAGTTAATTTCATCAAATATCCTCTCCAGCCTTTCTAACCAGAACTCAGCTTCTTCAGATTGTTCTAAATTAGTGCCCATAAATTCTTGTGCCCTATGCTTTATAATTTCAGATATTGGAGCCTTGGGCATAGTCATTATTTGCAGAATCTAAGCCATATCTTGAGAAATTTTTAACAAGGCCTTTCTAGAAACTGTAGTAGGAATTTCATTTCAATTTGATGATGAAGTCACTGGATTAGAAGGATTTGATATAACCGGTAAATTACTTTCAGCCGATTCTTCTATAGTATCACTAGAGGAATTCTCCATCTTGAATCTATAAGAAAACAGGAACTTTTGCATTAGGCGAACACAACACTATCTCATATTAAAAGATCCTATACTCACATTGCCTAGAAAAGGCTAAACCATGCTCTAATACCAAATTGAAACACCCTAATCTAATGCCTTTATCATGTATCATGTTATACCTTTCAATCACATAATAGTAGGTTATTAACCCAAAGTTGTATACATTTATCATATCAAATAGTCTATTTATATAGGTATCCTATACATCAATTAGGTATTTCCCACAACTTCAGTCTCTTAATTACGTATGCATAATAGCTTATTCTATAACATACTCATCATTTTCATGTTAGTTATAATTGTCTTAACTTCATATCTTATGATGCATAATATTTATCAACTGATCTAGCATATTTATGACTAAGCATTTTAGCTACTATATGCATGATGCTTTAGCATTCTTTTACTAAACTTATTACATCACTTACTTCATATTACATATATATATATATATATATATATATATATATATATATATATATATATATATATATATATATATATATATTTAAGAGCCCTTTTATACATATTAAACGTGCAAAAGAACTTGCACCAAAATATAACCAAAAAGAATCCTACATCAACTTCTAAGACTTAGGTGTTGGCCTATCCTGATGCAGAGATCGTTCCTGAGCAAAAACTTTTACAGCAGTACCTACATGGATTAAATAACCTGTGCTAAGCTATAAAGCCTAGTGGGGAAAACTAAACATGAAAGACCATTACTCACAGTAGTCGCTAGAAATATCTAATATATATAAAAATAGAAAACAATACAGTTTACATATTAGTAATAAAAATAAAACAAAGCACAATATCTTAGCAACAATATAGATCTTCATTTAAATTAGCATATTTAAAACTAAACAGTTTATAGATGATCTGTACATAATATAAATAAATATTCATACATGTAATTGAACCATAGTTAAACATGATAATCCATGTATCATATGCACAAATCATATTGTGATTTAACTGTGAAACATTTATATTTTTAATTTCGCCTGCTTAAGTTCTAAAGGTGGATAACGGGATCGGTGGATACTCGAGGGTATCAAAACGGTGGATATCCGAAGATATCAAAACTATGGACCCAATCAGGGCCAACTGTATGGTGGATCGGTCAAGGACCCAAACGGGTTCAACGAACAACCCAAATTGGCTTTGCAAGATCCAACAGGATCAACTATACTGTGGACCTAAAAAGGTCAACTATGGTAGCTGTAATTCCCTATAGGCGCCTATCAATCCACAATTGAACTATAATTGCAACCAAAACTCTATTTAATCTTTCTTTTCATATATCATGCTTGCATTTATAGTGTTCATTTTGCACATATATAATCATATGATAGTTATATTGTTATTATGACATAACTGCATATGTAAGTTCATTTAATGATGCAATTACCTTTTACATACCATCATTAGATATCTCATATTAACATAATGATGATATGTTACTCAAGTAATTCATCATACTTATTCAAGTGTTCATTATTAATACTTTACAATATAGCATATCGTATATATGTGATCATGTATACAATTACATAATCCCTAGTGAATATGAATATATATAACATCATAATAATATACTTTATTATGTTATCATTCAGGCATCACACATGAACATAGTCATACATAGTATTTATTATTTCACAATATAAGTGCACATTCAAATATAATTCACTCTATCATTAGACTATGAATATGTAATATTAATTGCATAAAACAATCATGCGCAAATTTCATCACAAATATATGTTAGATATATTCATCACAAGTCCTTACCCATGTACACGTGTGAATATATATGTATACATATAATCTCGTAGTAATAGTCATATTACATGCCCTATCCAATTCATTTTGCAATCACATAAACACATATTTAGTTCAATTAATTAAAAACCCATAAGATAAAGTACATTAAAAATCTGCATGGGCCAGCATTCTAGACTCAACTTGTGAGCCACAAATGAATTTGAAAATGTCATTTTTAGGCTAATTGATCTTCTAAAATAAAATTCCCCTATGTGTCTAGTTTACAGAGCATCAAAATTCACCTTAATATCTTACCTATAGCTCAAGATATTTGGGAAATACTATAGGTTATTCATAGAACTGAAACAGTGTTTGCTGTCACATCTAAAAATTCATAGCATAAAATTAAGAGGGATTTAGACAAATATTTCTTCATCAAAAACGTGATACTAGGTATCTATTTTACCCATAAGTTTACAACATAAGATTTTGACTTCTCTACTAATACTTATGCCCAAAATACCAAAATCTGTACCTTAACAGTATAAACAGATTCAACGACTTTCATTGCTAATTATTTGACATACTTAGAAACAACATTAGGCATTACTTCCTTCATATAAAATGTGTATTTATGAGTCTAATTTGCATAGGAATTAATCTCATGTCATTTTGACCTTTTTACATATAGATATCTTAATATTTCTCCAACCTGGTCTAGAATCCAAAATTAGAAGTTCTCTTATGTTCAATAAATCATAAAAAATATCTAGAGGCAGAATTCAAGGTAGAATCCTTCTTCAATTTTGTAGGAAAATGTCTTATATAACTACAAAAATTTTATTTGTTACAATTAGAGGTCTCTATTATAACTTACGCTAAATTTTCAGTCACTAGGTCAAAATATTCATCTCATCCCTTAATGCATATTTCTTACATTATACTCTCTTTTACTTACTTCAATTTCAATTTAATCAAAACAAGTTGCAGCAACCATAGTCACATGCAACAACCAAATTCACATGCATTGAGGTAGCCCTAATCCCATACCTTGGCCGATTTTCCCTAGTTTTTAATCCCTTGCAATTTCCTTTCCTTTACTCTTTTTATCCTCCTCTTCTCCTTCACAAACATCATCATCTTTTAATCAAAAACTCCAGCACCATACTCAACCATTACTTCAACAAAAATGAAAAGAAGAAGGAGAAGAAGAATATGCAAATCAACCTTACAATTGTATACTTAGTTGCTCTTGATTAATCAACATACAATGTCACTTAGATTGCTTGAATAATTTATAAGTTATGAATGAGAAGAGATGAAAAGCTTTTTGGTTTTTCCTCTCCAAATTGCCGACACTTCCATCTCACACACACCATCTCTCATCACATGTTTAACTTATATAATAACAAGAGAAAATACCCTTATTGGTCCCTTAAGAGTTTGCATGTCACACAACTAACACACCTTTATGCATGCTATTATTTGACCCCTCCACTTAATCCTTCTTTTAAATTGACCACTCTATTTAATCCCTTTATAAATTGACCTCTCAATTATTCACTTATTCACATTTACCCCTAAAGATGCTGTAATTATAATTTTACCCCACATTAATACTTTATAGTTCAATTATACCCTCGATTAATATTAAACTATAACATTAAATTTTATTTTCATGCAATTAATATAATAACACAATAATTTATTACTTGTCCCATACTTTATATGAAATTTTCACTTTTAATTTTAATCTTAATCAAATAAAAATCCTACTAAAATCATGAAAATTTCAATTAGGGTCATTTAGGGGCCTTACATAATGTAATGGCCTCAACACCGGGTCAGCTGTAAACAGTACTTCCCGATGGTGAATAGTGCTTTTTGGGCCCGAAAGTCAAAAATATTTTATTGGACCATCGAAAAGTATTGGTCATGGTGAGTCCGGAGTTGAAATTTGAAGTGAAATTGAGGTCAAATAGGCTTCTAAAGGTTAAAAATACTAAAAAGTTAGCGAGTCAATTTCCCTGGTAGGGAAGATGACTTGATTTTGCGTAAATAAATAAAAATAGTAAATGAACTCCGAATATTGCCAGATTTTGCATGCCTACATGAATTTTTGTGTAAAATATTTTAGTGATGAGAATGGAATTTTTCGGTGACACCGGCAGTTGTCGAATTGGACCGATAAGTTTAAATCGGACTGATAACGAACTCCGATTGAGCCAAAAGTTTGCGTGCTAGCTATTTTTGATGTGATAAGAGTGATGGAATTATTTTTGGAGTGATTTGATGGCTGAAAGAGAGAGAATTTTAATTGGGCCTTTAGGGGCCTAAATTTGGCCTTTTCAGTTAAATGGGCAAAGCCCATCATTTTGGCCCAATTTTGGGCCCATTAAGGAGGTTTATAAGAGCCAAAATTTTGGAGAAAAGTCCAGAAATTCTCTCATCTTCCTCCTTCCTCTCCTTTGGCCGAATACACCTTTCATTTCTCCTCTCTCTCTTTTGCTTCTTAACCACTCAAAATATCTCCTAAATTTCAACTTAGGAGTTGTAGTTCCATCACTATAGATCACTAATATAGCTTCACTTGATTGATTTGGGCAAGGAAAGTGAAGAAATCAAGGGAAGAAAGAAAAAGGGGTAAGTTGGGACTTGTGAATTTTAGTGTTTTAATTTGATTCCTTAGTGGTTTTCCATAGATTTTTAGGTGTAGATTATGATTATGAGCTTGGTTTTTGCATTTAAGAACAAGAAATTGAAGAAAACTAAGCTTAAATGGGCTTCCCTATGTAGGTGAGTAAGTAGAGGGGAGTTTTTTCAAGGACAAAGGCAAGGGAAAGGAACCTTAGACTCCCTAATTCAAGATAGATTTGTAAGTGACTAATTAATCTTTACATTTTCTAAGTTTATGAATTTTTCTTAATTATGTAATTAGGGTTAAAATATTTAAAGTTGTTAATTGATGTAAATATGTTAGGGTAATTGTAATTAAGTTAGAGAAATGATGAATGGAAGATGAAAATGAAAGAAATACAATTTTTAGGAAGGTGAATTAGGGTTGGCCGAATTTAATCATTAGGGTATATAGTGAGAAAATTGCATAAAAATAATAATTGTTAGCTTAAATTAATAGTAGACATGAAAATTAGTGTTCATGAATTTTTAAAGAATATTTGGAATTAATTTGGGAATTTTCAAGATTATTTATAGTGTATGTATATAGTAGAAGTTGTGATTTATAGTGAATTAATTGATTATTTTAATGAAAAATGATAATAAATAATAAATAATGCATAAATAAATTTTATTGGCATTTATTGAAATTATTGTGATTTTATTTAGAATTTAATGTTAATATGTATATTGAAAATAATTGAATTATTGGTTAATAATTGCATAAAAATGGTGAAAATGGTTAATTTATCTGAAATTAAATTAATGTCAACGAAAAGAAATAAAAAGTCAATTATTGAATTTTTCGACTTGAAAATAATTAATAAAGTAATTATTATTGTGCCCTTAGAATTAATCTGGCAGTAAAAACTAGTTCTGGATATAGTTGGCTAGCCATAGGAACACCCTTTACCACGGTGCAGGTCATGGCGACTTGCTTTGCTATGGGTAGGATCATTGATCTCCATAGCTTAAGTGTTAAAGTGAAAGTGAAAAGTGCAGTGTTCTGAGAATGGTTCATTGGGAATCATTTCTCTTTTTAGTGGGGCCCGTGGGGTCCATGTTCCGTGTATCCGGTCTGAGATTTTCTGCCGGGTCTGTACTAGGGGCATAATGATAACAAACAGAAAAAGAAATGAAATGATAATGAAAGGTAAGGAAAGAAAGTGAAAAAGGACCATAATGAAAGAAAATGAAAGTTTAGGGGCAAAATGGTAATTTTTCCAAAAAGTGAAAAAAGTTAGTAAACTGAGAATTGATTAATTAAGGATAAAACAGTCAGATAATAGTTAAATTACGTAAAAAGTGAATTTTATGGACAACAAGGACTAAAATGTAATTTTGCTTATAATTGACAAATTAAGTGTATAGAAACGTAAATTGCTTCATTTATCAGTTTAAAGATCATAATTGAGCTTATATTGACAAAATTGTAATTATGTGACTAAGTTGAATAATCTTATAGAAAATGTTAAGTTATTGATTTAAAGGTAATCATAACTGATTTTATACTTATGTTTATATTTATGTACTAATATTTAAGAATAATAATGTAAATGTTAGGAAATGTATCGATTATTAGTCACCACTGAGCATATTGAGTGCTCAGCGTGTAGTTTTACTGCATGCAGGTAAATAGGAGCTGGAGCAAGAATTCAGATTGCAGGATTTCTTTTAAATTGCTCTAGTTGTATAATTTTGGCATGTATATATGAGTACAAGCTTTTCTTATGGTTATGTAATGTAAGCAGAAGTTATTTTAGTGAGTAGTGTTGGATTGTGAACAAATGAAATGGATGGAATGAATATATACTGTTGTTATTATTGATTGTTGTGCCTCTGAGAGGCTGTGTGGTTTGTTTGCTTTTTAGGGGGCTAGTACTATGTACAACCGTTATATTGCAAAATTTTTATTAAATGCATAGTAAATTAGATAGTTATAAGTCAGCGGCGAAGGGTAGTTTTTGATTAAGTAGATGTCGCTAAGGTTTTTAAGTAAAGAAGTTAAGTTGAAAAAAAAAATTTTGGTCTTCAGTTCGCCGGTACAGTGTCAGAAGGGATAAGGGTGTTACACATAAGCTATTATGGGCATTGCTTAGGTAATGGAGAAAAATAGCATCAAACATACTTAGAAGCACAAACATTGTATTATAAGATCTAAAAGGTATTGCTCTTAACACAATATGAGAACAAACTAGGTTAGGATTTCTGAAAAGATAATTTTACTTCTTTTAGGAATTTCATCAATCAACAAGCATACATAGACAACATTTGCAATAAAAAATGCAACTATCTCAAGTTAGGCACATGTAAACTATTTACTCAAGTGTTAAAAGTAACAATTGAAAATACCTCAAAGAAAAGAAGCAAAATGGATGAAATCCATATTATACCTAACTCTAATCATGTAAAGTGTGCTCTAGCTACTCAAAGAATTTTTCATACATATAAAAATATAAAATTCTAATAAAAAGAAATTACTACTATAAAACAAAAATCATGGAGAAAAAAATTAAAATTAAAGATTAAATTTAAAATAAAAAAATATGGATTACTTACTTGTTAAAACGGCTGTTTAAGGAGAAAATGCACTATGAATGAGGAAAATTGGGTGAGAATGATGGAATCCACAATAAGAGAGAAGAAAATTTGGAAAAAGTGAAAAGACATGACTATTGGGGTGTATTTACAAATGGACATGATAGAGTGCCTTAGGGATATGGCTGAGATGAAAAGGTCTCAGCTGTGTCACACATAATACTCAATTTGTATAGCATTGATTTTATAAAAGACATGACTGAGAAAAATTGGTCTCAATCGAGTGACCTAAGTTGATTCAAAAATCCTGATTGCACACGAGAGAGACTAAATGGTCTTTAACATGTGACCGATTCTATACCATAAATAATTAAAATGCACACGATAAAGACCAATGGTTTCAGCCATGTGACCTTTCTCTATACTTGTTCATATGCAATTACACACAACCGAGATCAGTAACCCTTGCTGGATTTAATTCTCAGTATACACATAACAGGGACCAATTGGTCTCAGCCTTGTGATATCCTCTATATCCTGACTAAGGAAGAGCCCCATTTTGGAACCAAAACATAAAAATTTGACACGGTTGAGAGAAAATGATCTCAGCCTAGTCTAACAAAATTTTTGCACATTTTGAAAACTTTCACACCCTCTTTCATGCGTACTAACATTACAAATTTTAGCAAGCATTCATAAAATGTAAATCACCATTTATTAATGAAAAAAATAAAAAATTCAAGACTATAACTTAGAATTTAAAAACATGAACACAATTAAATAAGATAAGTTCTAAGATAAGGTCAAAAGAAGTTTTGAGTTTAACAAGTTGTTAGCTTAACTTTGAATGATCTTATGGCACATCTAAAGGTTCAAACTTCTCTGCCCCAACACCAAACCTGAATTTGTCTTGTAAACATAAGCATTGAGTGAAATTATTGATACTTTCTATAGAATTTCCCATGCAATCCATTAGTGACTTCCCTTCAGGCCACTTTGTCAATTAACCCTTTCTCTCAGCAATCACAACTTTCCTCTCTTTAGGTGCATCAGCCACTTCCTAAGAGTATCATCCAATAACACATTTTAGACCTAATTTTTTTCTTCCCAATATAACTTTAAAAATAGTAAACTAATTCCTCAAATTCACATGATGGCCATTCCATAATCTTGATCACCTTAAAGACCATCTTTTTGACATTAAAATGCAAGGTGATTGTCTTTCCATTCATATCTATCACAATTTTTTTTTGTATTTAGAAATAGTCACCCCACTATAAATGGAATGTTCTAGTCTTCAACCATTTTTAATTCCATAAATTCCATTGGGAAGATTAAATTACCCACTTTAACTAGCAAATCCTCAATCATTCCCTTTGGGTGCTTAACTGAATGATACACCAGATGAAATGTTATCCTTATCTCCTAGCTTTAACTTACTGCAAATAGAATATGGCATCAATTTAATGAGAGCCCCTAAATCACATAATGCATTTCCTATAAAATTTGCTCATAATTTACAAGGTAGTGTAAAACTCCCTAGGTCCTCTAACTTAGCTAGAATTTTATTGGTAAGAATAGTATTAAGATTTTTTGACAACTGTATGATACCTATCCCTTCTAGCTTCTTTCTAGTTGAGAACAAATCTTTCATAAACTTGTTATATTTTGGCATATGAAGCAAAGCTTCAGCAAATGGCAAGTTGACATGTAAGTTTTTAAACATATTTAAAAATTTTTCCAATTGTTCATTGTTTCTTTCTTTCCTAGCAACTGAAGGGTATTGTAAGTATGATGCATACTAGAATTAATGATGGCTTTAACCTATCTTTCAGCTTTGGAAACTCTTTTATATTTTTAGAGTTAAAATCATATAACTCTAGTGTTGGCTCCATCACCCTGGAAGAAGAGGAAAAATTGTTACCTTGTTTAGCTTTTTGAATTTGCTTACAACTCATCAGTGAGATGGCTTTAGTTTTCTCTTTATGATTTCAATCAACATTTGATGGAAAATCACCTGGTTATCTTGCAGAGATAGAATTTGTTATTTGGCCAACTTGTGCTTTTAAATTCCATATAACTACATCTTGATTCCTATTCCATTATTTTTTAGCTTTCCACCTTACCTTTTGGCTTATCATAAACTAATTTTGGTTAGTCATGAAACTAGTAATCATATCCTTAATTTTTGGTTTCTTATCTTATGGTAACATTAACTAAGTTGGAAACTAGAAGGTTTGAAATGTGGTGGGAGAGATTGTGGTGCTTGGTATGGTGCTTAGAAATGAGTACTTGCAGTTAGTGGTTGGTGTTGTTGATGATATGTATGATTATGTTAGCTTGGTTATGTGAAGATGGATCAATGGAGTTCTTGGGTTAGTGTTTGAGGCAGAGGCTAGGGTTAGGAGAGTGAGAGAATTTATTTTCTCTTAATTGTTCACTTAACCCTAAAATCCCTATCACTTGGATTTTTATAGTTAGGTTAAAAACCCAACTTCATAATGGGATTGGCCTCTTTAAAATTGCTGGAGAAATATTAAATGGTCTTCTAGAATTATTAATAATTTATTTGGACTCAATTAAATCCAATTTAAACCCTTTCATAAAAGACTATGCACAAAACCCACAAACAAGGCCCTTCATGCATACACTTGGATTTGATCACCCAAATGAATTCCAAATCCATCCAAATTAAATATGTAAGCTCCATAACACTTATGAAAGATATTTAATTTATTTTGATCCAAGAATTAGGCCTCTATGGCCTTTTATCTAAAGTTGGCGTGAAACCCTTCCTTTAGAGGGTTTCTACACCAAACTCAATTTTTTGGGCCTCCATTATTTTCTCCAATGGATTTATTAATTATTATATTAGCCCTATAACACTTATATTCCAATAATAATTAATTATGAAATACAATATTTCAATTAGGTCCATTTTACATAACATTTCTAAAAAGTTCTGCGAACAATTTTACTTGATCATAATTAATTAAACTCTTTAATTAATTATTCTCTTATTCACTTCTCTATTCCCATAATAATATCAAATATTAATATCCTTGTCATTTTACCATTTTATCCTTTTCTCTATATGTGTGTGACCTATTGGGTTCCCATCCATATTCGTAATATAATATGTAATTATGAGTTCTATTCAAAATTCACATGATTTAAACTTCTTTAAATCATTTTATCAATCCCTATTGATATTTATTATACACTTTTATACAAATCATGATTGGCCTCTAGCTAGGCATCATGACTATCCAAATGTCAGGAAAGTCAAGTAGTTTGACTATACCCTTCCATAGAAATAGTTACCATGCAATTACTCCTTTCACCATTCTTATCTCAATTAGATTCTGAGTATAGATTTCTGTCAACTCATATAAATCTAATTATGTATGTTATATTAATTTAACCATTGTTCCCAAAATGCCCTTCATGGATCCCTATCCATCTAGGCATAATACTCTGGCCAGAGATTCTCTGAACAAGGCAATTATAGAATCATGCTAGATAACTTCCCTTAATAATTTTGGGATGGTGAATCCTTTGTTAATCACTCAACTATCTTTAAGTAGGTCATGATAGACCCAACCTCCTAACTATGTTCACCCCTAGTTGGAAGTAATCAGTTATGGAGTCAAAGTATACCACTTGCTACTTAAGATAACTTTGGTGATCTCAAGTCTAAGGATTCTTACAAAACTGCTATGAAAAGATTCCTCACTGACATAGATTTAATATCCATGTGAGGATTTTCTTTGTAGGTCTCTAATGAACTTGTTCTTCTAATAAGCATCCATATGTTAGCTTTGATTATCTTCCATAATCATAGTTATGAGAATCACTGCTTTAACAATTGAAGAAGCATAACATGTGCTAGTCTGTCCGAATTAACAATGTCCTATTTTGTTAATTCTATGACTAGGGATATTCAGATATTAACACATTTACATGTAATATACATCTCATATCATGAAAACTTTCATGGTTGCCTTTGCACTGTGTTTATAATATCAAGGACTTCATTTATTAATTTAAGATTTACAAACTCATGCATTTAAATATAGCATTAATAAATGAATGATGCCTTTTATTAAGAATATGAATTCATATATATGAAATACATCCCTATTATATGGGCTCTAGGGTATACTCTCTAACAATTTTCTCCCATAAATGCACTCTTATCTTGACTAATTGTTGAAACATTTTGACCCTTCAACCCTTTAAGCTCTTTCTATATTAGCGCCATTTGAGCTTTCAACATTGCCACCTCATTTACGCTATGAACTCCTTGTCTCTTGGTTAATGGTCTTGAGCTATCCCATTAAGCCTCATTCATAGCCATTTTATCGAAAAGCAAGGATGTTTTTTCAAGGATTTTATTCATAAAGCTTCCCCCCAAAGTAACATCAAATAAAGATCTTATGGTTAGATTACATGTTACATAAAATGTTGACATCAATTGGTTTATTGCGATCTCAAAATGCGAACATCTTTTTAACAATCTCCTAAACCTTTGCCAAGCTTTACGAAATGATTCATCACTCAATTGCAAAAAATTGTAGATGTTATTCCTTATGCTAGCTATCTTTATGGGTGGGAAAAACCTAACCAAAAATTTCACTTGCGTTTGCTCCTAAGAAGGGATAGATTGACTCAGAAGCATTGACAACCAATCTTTTACTTTCCCTATTAGTGCAAAAGGAAAAAGCTTCAATCAAATTGCATCTATTGTTACCCTCTTGTATTTGGACAATGTCATTTATGTCCAAGAAAATATCCAAGTGTTTTGCTGGGTTTTTAATCTCCAATCCAGAAATTTGGCTACTTTAAACCATGGTGATGGTTTTTTGTTTTAGCTTGAAGTATTGTTGTTGAGGGAGCACTACCATTCTATGCTTCTTGTTCCATCTTAGAGTGGCATAATCTCAAATGGTCCTTGGTCTATGACCACCTTGATTTCTTTTTTTTGTTGCCCTTTTCTTTCTTTATCTTTGAAAGTTATATCTAGATTTCTAGAATAATTCATGTTTTCCATTTGAATTTTTTCCATCTCTAATGTAAAGTCCTCTTGATTTCTGGGTTAAATGGTACTAAATGATGTTGTGGCCGCATGCTATTCATACACCAAAATCACTTGAAAATAGCGAATAAACAAAAATAAATAAGTGATAAACACACAAAATAAATAATCAAATATGCAAAACATCATGCCAATTTGTTTCCCTAGTAACGGTGTCACAAGCCTTTTATTTATTCTCAGCAAGTACATTGAATTGATAAGTAATAAAGTGGGCCATTTTTAGAAGTTTGAGATATCAAAGCTGAGGGAAAAATTAGACTTATGTAAGAATATTTAATTGATTGGAGTTATGTGTTTAAAGAATATCCTAATTATTGTTTGTGTATGTCATATTTGGCAATTAACACAAAAGTAACTTAAACATAAAGCATGAACTAAATAATGCAATAAGAGTAGAAAATAAAATAAATAGATAATAATGACTAAAAATGCTGCTAGGCAACCAAGTCCTTCCATTCCCATGTAAGATCCATTTTAACATAAAATTTATATATCTCAGATGTGGACAACCAATCTAAACCCTTAGCTTCCCATTTTGGAGCTAACTATTCTAGGTATCTGATTTCCTAAACCAAAGCCAACTGAATAACTAGCATAAATGAGGATCCTAAGACCTATATATGGAATAGTTTCCCATTTCGAAGCCAACCAACATAATACCTATTCATTTTCCTTTTTTTATTTTACAACACATAAACCTTAGATCTAGTAACCCCCATTCTAGAATTGCCATTAAAACTAAAAATATAAGTAAAAATAGAGCATGGATGATACAAATAATAAACAAGCATAAATCCATCAACTTTAACAAAATTAATAACATAAATACTTGAATAACATCCATATCAAGATAAGCGTAAGAGAAAAGAAACATTTGAAATAAATATCTAAGCAAATAAATAAATTTTCTTACATGGTTTAGGGGATTCAAAGATCCCAAAACAAAAATAAAATCACTCAATAAACATAATGAAAATAACAAAGAAAAGGGAAGAAAAAAATCTTAAACCCATCGAAGACTACAGATCTGGGGTTGAAAATGCTTTCTCTCTTCTTTTCCATGCTAAACGTAATTGAAAACTATAACTTTACTCTATATGCTAAGCTATATCTATGTATTTTGGGTAATAACTATATTAAAAATGTAATTTCAACAAGTAAATATATGTATGGAAAGTATAAAACCCTAGAAATTTGTGAAACTACAAACTAGAACTATAGAGGAAAACCTAAACTTTAAAAACCCTAAAAGAGATATTCTTTAAAGCAAGATAGAATACAGCTTTTATACATCTCCTTAAAGTGACACGATGGAGACAAGTGGTCTCAACTAAGTCCAATCGATTAAAAGAATAGTGTAGCATCAGCACACGACTGAGACACTTCAATCTCAGCCATACGTACCCTTCTATACTAAATCATCCTCAAACTCTACATTAGACACAGCAGAGACAAATGGTCTTATTCGAGTCCCTTAGTGAAATGGTGCATTTTGTGGTTCTACAAGGAACATGGTTGAGACAAATGGTATCATCCAAGTACAAGTAAATTTTTCTATGCAAAAGTCAAAATTATACCATTAAACACAAAATAATTGCACAATTCTTAATATTATCCTATTTGACATAAAAATAGAAACTTATCACTTAAAACATGCAAAACAAGATGTAAACATAGATAAAAACACACTATAATTAAACACAAAATTGGAGTTATCACTTAGCCCCAAAGATAATCGTGCTTCTAATCCATATGTATAGACTCCATGTATAACCCCACTATTGATGGCTTTGGATAGTTTTCATCATCAAATAGGATAAAGATTACCCCTGACTCTATCGAAGATGCAAAATACTGTTGTCACTATCTTAAAATATAACCTTCCTTTGGAAAAATATTCATCGCATGGAATGTTGCTATCTTTTTAAGAAATCCCCTTTAGAAATCTAATTTCATATAGGCTTTAGGGAAGCTTACTTTAGGTACTTTCTCTTTAATTTTTTCTACCTTACCCTTTTTCGTGAGCTTTCTTATTGCTCTAAAGGTAGGCAATCTATCTATGTCATGCTTCTATTGAGGATTACCTCTTCCTCAACAAACTGCATATACCATCTAAGGCCCTCAAAATCCTATAAAAAACACTATCTTGGCCTTTGCACTTCATTCATTAGCTTCTTAAGGAGATTAATCGATTATGAATCTCTTTTAGTAGCTTTATAGGCCTACAATTATGCATTTTCACTTTACCCATTTGGAATTGTACCCCCTACTCGAAGAACTTGTAGCAATTAGAGGAGTTATCTCTTACCATTAAGACTCTGCCTTACATCTTTTATTGTACGCTGATTGCCAAATGGGAGGTTACTCAAGCCTTGTTCTTACAATCAACCCATTTTTTCTCCTGGTGCTTGTAGTCCCCATAAACATTGTAAAAGCATTTCTACTTCTTCAGGATTAATTGGCATAAATTTACCCATGTCGATTAATACTAGATTCCATTTGTAAAGTTCATAAAAAGGAAACTTTTAGACACAAGGAGGTGGTTCTCCTCTATTGTGTATAACTATTGACATAGTATCTTAAGGGGATGTCATGATAAAAACATTAGAAGAAATATTTGTCACATAAGGTGTTGCTCATGTGACTTAAGAATTTAACCTCAATACATGCCCTTATGTGTGCAATAAGTTTCTTTCTGCATGTTAATCATATGCTCATACTTAGATAAATCTGGCTATGTGGGTCCCCTAGGGTGAATAACTACACGGTAGAGGAACTCATTTTGGTAACCTATAAAGCATCTTATGACCTCTTAGATCTTTAACAAGTTAGTACCCTATGCTGTCAAGCTATATGGGACAGTCTCATATATACCTATAACATATCCTCTGAATCACTATTGAGCTTTTTGATCCTCTTCTCGATCTCATCTCTAGCCCTTTAGACTATCTTACTATTTATAAGGAATGTAGTCTCCAACACTTGGATTCTTTCTATAGCTTTTTGTACACTTGTTTCAGCCTGCTGGATCCTCTTCTCTATCCTAGCCTTATCGATTATCAATTGGCACTAGCAGGCATCAATGTCATCGAATCTCTATAAATATGCCTTATGATGCCTTATCTGCTTCGAGTGAATCCCCCATATATCTGCAGCCTTAGCAGTCTGAGATATCATTATATTCTAAAAACCCAATAATATTGCATACCATAGAGCAGCAGGTGTATCCAGCTATAGTAAAGGGGTGTTAAAGATGACATTACACCAAGGAGACCATTTTCATTAAGTGGCAACTTATGTTAGAAAGTGGGAAAGGCTTGTGTAGTCTGTGCCTCAGCTGGCTCCTGATAGGCCTCCCCTATAAAATAATTAGTGAAAAGAACTCTCTCCTCCCTAAATCCTAGTCCCAAAATGTCCTCCATCTACTTGTCAACAATGGCTCCTACATAAGCTCTAGTGGCTGTGCTTGATAGTCCTGTGCCTAACCTGGGTGTTGGTGTAACATCCTCTATACAACCTATAATTATCATTATAGCTACCATATTAAGCATAATTTTACTCTTATTTTCTTGTCATATATCTCTAATTAGCAAAAGTTTATAATATTACAATCATGCATAAACTGTTATACAATACTATAGATATATCTCACAAAGTCTTAAAGCTCATTAACAAAATATGTTCATGATATTAAAGTTTACAAATGAAAGCATTGACAATACAAAATTACCACTTGCATATTCATTCTCACACATATAAAAGTGCTTAATACAAAAAGTTATTCTAAAAACCGAAATTGGGACTTTATACATTCAACTTCTCTTAAGACTCGTGTTTGCCTTCCTAATGTAGATTCTAACCCTGAGCAAATGTCCTAGCTGAAGAACCTACAAAGATAAAACACCCATGCTAAACTATAAAGCTTAGTAGAGAACAAATCATATTAAATGATCACTCACAACAGTCATTGCCATTCACACACTATACATAAGATATAACCTTGCATGCATAATACTTAATAAAGTCATTTTATAAATATGAAGAAAGAGCAAGATAGTATAACTATTTAAACATAAATATAAGCATACATATAACTTATTGATATCAATGATTCCCTTTAATTTTAATTACTTTTCTTGTGATTTGCCTGTCTAAGTTCTAACATATGGATAATGGGATCTGTGGATACCTGTAGGTATCAATCATATGAATACCCATACGTATTGAGTTCTATGGATACTCAGAAGTATCATTCATGTGGATCCAATGAGGCCAAGACTATTGTAAGGCCCCTAACATAACCCTAATCTAATTTACATATTTAAATGGGATTTTTATTTGATTAAGATTACATTAAATGAGGAATTTGTATAAGTATGGGTCAAGAGGGGGAAAATTATCATGTTATTATGTTATTTGCATGAGAATAAAATTTTAAAGCATGGTTTAATATTAATTAAGGGTGCAATTGAAGTGAAAAGTATTAATTTGGGGTAAATTTATAGTTTCAAAAACTCAAGGGTCAAATGTGGATAGAAATGAATGTTTAAAGGTCAATTTGAGAGAAGGAATAAATTGATAGGTTAATGTTTGAAAGGAATTAAATAGAGAGGTTAAAGTTTAACATGCAAAGATTAGCTAGGTTATTTTGTAGCATGCAAAAGGTTAAAGGACTAAAGAGGTAATTATCCCTTGCTATTATAAAAAGCCAACTTTGAAGAGAGAGAAGAAAGACTGGGATGGCATTTCTTCAAGAAAACGCATAAATATTTTTCTTTCTCTCTCTTTTATGATTCAAAGTTGATTTCTTAAGTAATCTTGAAGAGGAAATTGTGCATGTTGGTTAATCAAGAGTTTAAAGCATTGAACTAAGGTAATTAATCTATCAATGAGCCCTTCAGCATCTTCTTCTTCTTTTTTTCATTTTAACTGAGGAGAATGTTAACTGTGTGCTGGAACTTGAATGTTGATGATTTTTGTGAAGGAGAAGAGGAAGGAAGGAAGAGCAAAGGAAAGGGTATTGCTAGAGGTTGAAGATATTGGGTTTCTCGGCCAAGGTATAGGAATTTAGGCTCTTCATATTGCACGTGGAATTAATTGCTAGAATTGGGTATGATTTACAGAATTTAAAGTTACATTTTGCTGGATTTTAACGATGTGAGGTTGAAGAACAGATTGTGTTCTTCACGAGTCATGAACGTCTTCACGAGTCGTGAACTATTGTCCAACTCGTGAAGCTCTTCACGAGTTGTGCATCTACTCCACTGGGAATGTTGGGTTCACTCGTGAAGCTCTTCACGAGTCGTGAATTTTAGTCTAACTCGTGAAACTCTTCACGAGTCGTGAAGTGTAGCTTTTCATATCCACTCGTGAACCTCTTCACGAGACGTGAGTATTGACCTTATTAGCTTCACTCTTGAAACTCTTCACAAGTCAAACATGTCGTCACGATTGAATGACCTGTATGGATTGTTTTGCTCATAAGCTGAGCTATAGAGCAGCAATGATTCTTTCTGCATTGGAAAATAGACTTCTATACCTATATTTCATGTGAAGGAACCTAGACTTAAATCTTCCTTTAATTACATGGAATTGAGGATTGAATCCGTACTAGTTCCCTAGACTATGCACAGAAACAGAATTTACAGTAATGGGCATATCTTTTTGTAGAGATGTCAAAATGTCACAAAATGAAATTCTGGAAAAATTAGAGACATGAAAGTCTAACTTTGTTGAAGAAATGTTGGTTTAAATCCTTCTAAATTTTACATTATAAATTGTTCTAAATGGCAGTCCACATGATTTTGTTTTAAAATAGCCTATAGTATTTTTCAAATAACTCAAGCTATAGGTCAGATTTGGAGATGAATTTTGATGCTCTAGAAACTAGACACATAGGGGGATGAAATTGTGGAAGATCATCTTGACTAAAAATGACTTTTTCCTTTCCAAATGTGGCTCACAAGTTGAGTCCGAAATGCTGCCCTATACAGATTGTTATTGCACTTGACTTTATGATTACTAATTAAATTGAGACAAATAGCTGTTTTTATGATAGTAAAATAAATTGGACAGAGCATGTAATATGACTATCGATGAAAGAATTAAATGCATACATGTACATTCATTGTGTATATGAATAAAGATTAGAGATGGAATATCTAACCTATACATGTAATTAGACTTGTACATGATTGTCATATGCCTAATTGATGTGTACATATGTAATCCTATGACATGAAGGTGCACATGATCTGAATGATGATAAATGCATATATATATATATATATATATATATATATATATATTGGTAAACATGTTTATAGGAATAAGCCTACTATATGCGAATGTACCTATAGGTATGTACATTTACGATTATATACATGAGTGTATGAGCATGTAATTGTCCTATGAGATAGAAGATGTTGTAGCATGACTATGAACATGTGAGATGCTTAATGAAAACATGATCAAGTATATGATATGATGATTATATGTCATGCCTATATGTCATGATGCAAACTTATAGCCACACGAAATGGATGAGCTAATTATGTAACTTGGCTTATGAAATGTGCATATATCTGTTTATGCACCAGAGAACTTATAGTTTTACAAGATTCTATATATTTTCAAATAGTATACTATGGATACAGTCTTAATATGTGAATTGAAAACGAATATAGTTCTGCCTGTGATAGAGTTTTAGATGTGGATAGATAGGCACCTATAGGGAAATTACAGCAGCCATAGTTTGGCCCAATTAGGTCCATAGTATGTATGATCCAGTTTGGATCATGAACAGCCCCGTTTGGGTTGATAGGCGACCCCGTTTGGGTCTACTTGACCAGTCCACAGTATATTTGGCCTCGTTTGGGTCTATAGATTCGATATCTTCAGGTATCCTTCATTTTGATACAAATGTGTATCCATAGTTCCCGTTATCCACTGATAAAACTAAGGCAGGTTAAACGATATTCATAGTAATGATCAAAACTAAATAGTTAAAGTTATTTGACTAAAGATTGATATTGTGGATTATATATTTTGTTTGCCCACAGGAATTATGTTTCATTTGAATATGTTCACATGGGAAATTGTTGTCTATATAAATTATGAATATAAGAATATTTGTTACTCTTTTAGGTACAATGTTTATGTACATGAGGACATGTTTTATGCTTTAAAGTATTTGTTATTAATGACATGATATGTTGTATATGTTATTTATAATTCATTGTATGTATATTTTGATGACTATGGTGAGTGCTCATCCATCTATAGATATTCCCCACTAAGCTTTATAGCTTAGCATAGGTTATTTATCCGTGTAGGTACTATTACCAAGACCTTTGCTCAAGGATGATCTCTGCATCAGGAAGGGCCAACTACCGAATGTTAATCTTGATGTAGGATGTTTCGTATTAGTATTATCATATGTTTTGCTTTATGGCTAGTTATGTTATAAAATGTATATATAACTTATGAGAAATGCTGTAACTCACAAGTAGTAAAGCTAAGAAGAGTATGTGTGCATGAGATATACATAAAGTAATATTCATATAGTATAGTATGTATGATACTAAGTAGCAAATGCAATACAGGAATAGACTGGTAGCACATACATAAGTATATGAACCGTATGACATGATTAAGGGTAAAATGATAGTTAAATTAATATATTGTATAAGCATGATTAATAGTAATTAAATTATTAGATCAATAGGGTTTTGCATAAGGGGGTGCTACAACTATGGTCCTAAATGGGGAAAAACTATGCATCATATGAATACTTTACCTTAAGGTTGTGGATTTCTATATGTTTATCATGTTACTATCACCATTTATGTGCTTATAAAACATGTTATGTCATTATTACCTTGGTCAAATTGATTTAAAATCACATAAATGATCATGAATAACATTTTGGCATTAAATAATTATTTATAAAGTAGAATAGAGAAGGCACAAGGCTGAGAAAAAATGGTATTTGCCATGTGACTTCAATTAACTTTAGTCTAAAAGTGTGTACACCTATGAAAATAATTGGTCTCTACCATGTGCCCCTTAATCTTTTCAAAATAGAAGGGTGTACATAGTTGAGACAAAATGATCTCTACTATTTATTATTTACATTATCTTTCTATAATTCAACTACAAAATTTTTAGAATTAATCTTGTATGTCACTTATGCTTTAACAAAAATTATTTTCTATGCAAATTATCTATAATACCATATTTATATATCCCTTCCATTTTTTAATCAACTTGAAATACATCTAATTAAAACTCTAAATTCCAATTTCTTTACAAAACAGAGCATTACGCTTATTGAAAAATCTATCAATTATTACTGAATTTGTTGGCCTTCCTTACTTCTTTCCTTCATGAAAGCATACTTAAGCTTAACTGGTAGAAAGTAAACATTTAAAAGTGATTCTCCTTTCAATTAAAACTAAATCCACATTGTAATTGTTATGCTTTATTTTGAGCAATTTAACCCATTATTCAATTTAAACACAAAAATACACACATGCTGAATTTATAATTTTAATATTCTAATCCTAACTATAATGTCATCTTACTTTGTTAAAATTATACACATGAAAAACTTTAGTTTGATCACAATTCCTATATCTTTTTTGAAGGTCAAACACCTACTTCAATCCTTCCACACCTATTTTCCTTTGTTGTTGTTTACTTCTCCTTCTACATAAAATAGATTACATATGTAAACACTTATTCCTTTCTTTAAATTAAATCTCAAGCATATGTAGCAAAGAAGAAAAAGAAGATGGGTAGAATAAGAAATTACAAAATTCATTACCTTTTAATACTCAACACAAAACCCATTTCTTCACCTCTTTTGTAGCAAAAATTAGAGAGACACCAGAGAGAGAGGATCCAATTTTTAGAGAAAGAAGAAAGACGAACTCAAGTCTGCCCTTTCTCCTTTAAAAGATTGACCAAGGCACTCTCAAACCTGCTATCAATTTTTTCTCTCTCATGAATTTTTTAGATAGGTATGGAAGGAAGATGTAAATAAAACTTACCTCCCTTCCTCTCAAATAATTCTTAATTTTGTTGGCTAACTTTCATTCCTTTCAAATTGGTCCCTAATTTGACCACCTTTCTTTTAATTACACCTTTAACCTTATTTATAAATTAATATTTTAGAGGCATAAGATGATATAAAATTACCAATTTACCCTTTTTCTAGCCCTAATTATCATATCCTTAGTTAATTAAACATTAATTAACTATAATACCAATTAATCTTGCATATTTTCTACTAGGGCCTAAGATGGGGCCTTATAGTATGGAGATAGCCATCTCTTTTAGGGTCATCCATCTGATCTCATAGGGTGCAACATTATCCTCCCTATCCATGCACATATCAAATACTACCTCTCTTTCTCTAGTAGATGCCCTCTATAGTTGATAAGCTAATCATAGCCTCTGATATGCCATCTATTAAAAGTAGCATGATAACTAACCCGCCTATGACTTTTGCCTCACTTGTCTTATACTATATCCTCCTCGGGTGCTCTAGGATTGTGTGACTTAAATCTACCTACCTCCCAGTCATCATGCCCTATAGGCTACAATTATTTGTTGCATTGATAGCACTAGGACTACCTATCCTCCCTAAATATAAGCAAGCAAGCAATGACCCGCTATAAGTACCAAAGTAGCTGTGACCTCAAAATAATTTACTTTATTATTCTTTAGATATATGGGAAATCCGATCATACAATGACCTTTCATATATGAGGATGAGTGGACTTGGGACTGTATCATCTACTTTAGGTTATTCAAAAATATCAGCAAAATGCTTATAAGCCATGGACAATGAGTGGCCCTAGAAGCTGTAAGTTATGACACCCTTCTTGGTGTCCGATCGCTACTATTTTATGCAATAAAAAGTAGCCAAGAACTACTTCATCATTTTGTTGTAGATCTTGTATATCTCAACATATAATGTTATCTATCCCACCTGAGCTAAAAGCACATTAGCCTCCTCAAGTAAACCCAACGAAACCAAGAGTTACCTAGGCATAAATCAATTAGGTAGCATACGGACTCCTGCCATGGTCCAGTATCAAGTTGCTTGCTTGGACATCATCCATAATAGGAAATAGGGGTACATATCCTATAAGAGATACACTTGTGTAGTTAATCATAATTATTTTTGTAACAGTGTTATTCAGATGTTAATGGTTTTTTTATGCATAAATTTTGGCAGCATTTTGGCTTAAAAAACAAAGCCCAAACCTACACAAAAAAGACTAACAAAAGCTATAACAACTAATTAACATATAATTAATCCTAACTCATCATCAGGTGTCTAGCAATCATGCTAAGGCTTATAATGAAAATAATGCTCATAAAAACTATGTCATGCAACTAGGAATTATCATGTTATTACAACCATGCAGACCACCATCATTATTTTATTGCCATTATTTTTATCTACATGATAACAAACACGTATGAAAGATTCAATTATATGTACACACTCATATAATGACAACAATATTTATGCATAATTACATCACATACATAAATATATTATACATCCTTTTCAAAAATAAAGCTAATTTACCCTTATTCCTTATTATTTTTCCTTCCCCATTTTTATTGCTATTAGTATTTACATGTCTATTTATTTACATATTATCGCATGAGTAATAAAAATAAATAAATAAATTTTCTTTTTATTTACACATATTTCTTGTTATCTTTTTTTTTCATGTATATTTTATATTTTTTATATACAAACCAAACAACTCAATACACATATATTTTATTATTATTTATTTATTCGTTTCATTTTTTTCTTTTCTTTTTCTGGTAACTTCTAATTATATATAGGCTGCATATATTGTCTAAATACATTTTCATTAGATAAATTAAGCAAATAATTAAATATAATAATATATAAAATGATAAAATAAAAAAACTAAAAAGAGCTTGAGTGCAGTAACTAACTATCTCGCAATATGTTAGCATATTTATTAATATTATCTTCAAAGATAAAACAAAAACTATCACAAACATTGCATCACACACTTTCATAGTAGCTCCTACCATTATTCCTTTATCATTTTATTATAATTTGAATCATAAAAAGAGGTAGAAAAAGTTAAACATACCTTTTTCTGTTGGAGGATAAGAACTCGACAAAAATGCGTAAATAATATGTTGAAATATGCATAATGCAAAACCCAGCAATTTACCAAGTTAAAATTAAGAAACATCATCAAAAGAATGAGAAAATTGTAAAGAACTAGATTGTACAATGTTGAAACCAAAAAAGAAGAAGAAGAAGGGAAGAAAGAGAATAAAAAGAAAAAATAGCTGCAATTATTTATTCCAACACTTTGCACATGTTTGCATGGTTATGCATTCATTGTAAGGGAATACATGTGTGTACAAGTCTAAAAAATCAGGAATTTAAAAAGTTTTAAACATAAACCCTTCCCATTCATGTAAAAACCTATATGAATATTATTTTTGCATGGGTTTTGGCCTAAATTCATGCAAAATAACTCCATTTTTTTTCAAAATTCTTCTAAAAATTATAATTTTATAATTTATATAGTTTACTTGCCTAATAATAAAAAATTATTCTATTTACAACTTATCTATCAGAATTCATTTTTACAAAAGTATACTATTAACAAATTCATTTTCAGTTCTTATCTTTACATATTATGCTCAACTTTTCTTCATATTTACTTTTATATAGCATTATTCACTTAATTTACTACTATTATTAATATTTTATATTATTTTAATTTTTTTTATTTTTATTCATTTCATGGTGCTCGCATAATCTGATACGCATGCAAAATATACTTCCCAAATTATTAATCTTTCCTAAAGACAATTATAACTTTGAATGGTGAGCAAACCTTTTGATTTGAAAATGGATGAATTTCCTACAAAATAAATGTGCTAGAACCATACATGTGAGAGTTGAATGATGTAGCAAGAAGTGGGTGAAATACAAAGACATTTTTTACTATTCATTTTTACTTGGTGGTAATTGGAGGTCTTAAAAGGGTGTGCATTCAATCTTGTACGGCCATGCAAACGGTTATCTAGATTTCCAGCTGCTTTTTTCTCTCTACTCTCATCCACTTCATCTTTTTCACTTCCTACCTATTTTAACTCATATTTCTTTAGCTTTTATTGCATTTCCTTTACAATGAATCCTTTTTAGAAAGACTTGCTTTATTACTTAACAGCTACTTAACTAGGGACAATCCTATTTTGTCTCCCTTTTCAAATATGCATTTTCTTCATAGAGTGAAGCTTGATAAGGACCTACTTGTAGTGTTTACTCATTATTGTGATAATCGTATTCATGTCTTCTAGTTCAATACTGAGGAAATATAACCATAACTAGGTACCATTTTATGCGTATCGAATTGCATCCCAAACTACACTCAAGAGGTGATCCGTGCTTTTAGGATCCATCCTTCAGATATTAAAGTCCATGCTAAGCTATCAGAGCTTGTCGTGCTTAATCTCCTCTTTAATAGCCTGTACTACTTCAATGTTAAGGAGATTTATGTTATTGGTATGACTTTTTTTTATGTGTCTTACCCACTTTCTATGTATTACCAACGAGGCTGGCATCCTGGGAGACTACCAACTCCTTGACATTTTTAATAGGATTTGTGAAGGGCTAGCCTTATTTCCTCTGATTTTTACTCAGACCCTGCTTAGACTTGATGTAGTGCATGCTAACCCCACCACTTTATTCACTTGCAGTCCTTTGCTACTTTAGGTACCTATAGTAATTTATTAAAGATAGTGAACCCCTTGTGTGTTTTTACACTAGTTTTTCTTTACGAAAAATGCATTTTTTTTTATAGATTTTCATATAAACCTATGCCTATTATTTCTTTAAGTGTATACCAAACCATTCCAATAGGATTTATATTTATTTTTTTAAAATTTGGCCATAGGAGAAATTTAAAGTGCAAGCTAAACCCTATTGTCGCATTGTGGACACATACTCTTTGAGGTTCTTTGGAGCATATATGCCTTGGCACTAGATTAGCTCTGCAAATAAAGGCATAATATGGCTAAGTTCCATGGTAAAATGGAAAGTGAGCTTTATCCGTCATTGGATTTAGATAGAGTATGTGAACATTGATGAGGGTTCTAGCTATATTCCCCTTTACATCCTTCATAGAGCTACCTTCTGTATTACTGCGCAATGTGCTCGGTAGTTTTATGTTTGGTTGGAGATTGTGTGTACCTATTTGAACTTTGAAGAAGGTGACTTGACTCTTTCACTAGATTTAGAGGCATCTACCTGCTAGTACCAATATCCTGCTCGTAAATGTTTGTTATTTTGAGACCAATTTATATTACTGCACATGGGTTATGGAGGCACCCAATATAAAGGCTTTATGTTAAGAAGTCCATGTAGAGGAGGCATTAATGGAGGGAACAAAGATTGATCTATCCTCTTATATGAAAAAATTTTTTATATCTAATGTAATATGTGTACTACCATGTCGGCTATTAGACTTATGTTTTTATTTCCTATTTGTTTGCTTGGGTATTTCCTTATTTTTTTTATTGTTGTTGCATTTGTGTTTTTGTAGATTTTTCTTCTTTTATGAATGAATAAATAAGGTGCCTATTTTAACGTTAACCAAATTCTTTAACTTAAATTATTTATGTGTTATCACAACTTGTAATACTAATAATCATGACATGACATTTAATACAAAACAAAACATTCGTTTAATCTCGGACAGTGGCAACATGGATGCAACCAACTTCTATCATCAATCAACCCTTATAGGTTTTCCTGATTGGATATTTTCTCCTAGCCCTTATTTTTTTCCTGAGGTGCCTTTTTTATTTTTCCATAGTAAGGTGCCTAATTTTTGCGAGGCCATCTTTTTTTATTTTTAACTTACGGGCTATTATTCTTTTGATTCCTTTTTTTATTTTTATTTTCTTAGTTGTGCAATATCTTTAGCTTATTAATGTCAAATGGTTCTTTAAACTCATTCCCATCACTATCAATGAGAATAGAAGTTGCTTTGAAAAGCAATTTCTTTAATATAAATAGACCTTCCCAAATTGATCTAAACTTTCCTATATAGTTTGGTAGGCTAGGTCTCATCTACTTGAATACTAAGTCCCCTTTCTTGATATTATGGCCTTTGGCTATCTCACTAAAAGATTGAGCTCATTTTTTCCAATACAACTAATTGTTGTAATAGGCCCTTATTTGACTTTCATCTAGCAGGTTTAACTGTGCCATCTAATGTTCTGCCTATTGTATATCTGCCAACTTTACTTTTAGGACAGGCCTCAATAATTGTAGTTTAATCTCCACTAGTAGCACTACTTTTAAAATGTATATAAAGGGAAAAAGAATGGCTCCTACGGAAGTTCTAACAGTGCTTCTGTACCCTTAAAGTGAAAATGATAACTTTTTGACCCGATCCTTGTATGTTTGGAAAGTATTAGATTGGATCTTTTTCAAATTCCTATTAGCAACTTTGATAGCCCCATTAGCCTGTGGATAGTTGGTAGATAACTTATGGTAATTTTGTACTTTTGAAGTACGTGTCTGGTTTTTGTTTGAAATTGAACCCTATTGTCTAGCACTATATGGTGTTTTATCCTATTCTTTTAGATCAAATTTCTCTCGATGAATCAATCCATCTACTATGCCCCTACTTTTTTGAAGGATTCTACTTCAACCCATTTTGTGAAATAGTCGATGTCAACCACAATGTACCTATGGCCATTAGGGGCTATTGGATGGATCTCTCTGATGATGTCTATTCCCTAAGCTGAAAAGGGCCAAGGCGATGATAAGTTACACAACTCTAAAATTGGAAGGTGACTCAAGTTGGCATATTACTGGCACTGATGGCTTATTTCACATAATTGGAGCAATTGACATTTTTTTTCAACCAAAAGAATCCTTATTGCATGATCTTCGTGGCCAATGTTAGTCTATTCGTATGGGCCCCACATGCCCTTGTATAAGTTTCTTCCATGACTTTCTTAGCCTCTCTCTCATCCAGGCACCTTAACTAAATGTTATTGATCTATCTCTTGTACAAGATCCTGTCTATGTTGATAAATTGGTTTGTTATCTTTCAAATCATCTTTTGATCTTTTTTTTATTGCCTCTTTAGGGAACTTAGTGATTAGTATCTAGAAAGTGTACTAGATCAGCTAATAATATAAGGAAAAATAAATTAAGATCCCAAATATCGAACCTAAGGGACATGTGGTGTTCTATGTATTTTATGTTCTAGAGTGATTAATGCATGCAAAAACTCCCAATATATAATGTTGAATACTTAATTAAACTAAAAAAAATAAAATCTTAAACAACTAAACTAATAAAACCAATGCAATTGAACATAAACTTATGCAATCATAATAAAATCTTAAACATAACTAGTAAATAAAAGACAATAAATTCAATGATAAGAGAAACTTTTATTGAAAGGCTTTCCAGCTCTATTTGTAATGCATATGACTTAATTAAAGATAACACAAATGATTATGGAAAATTGGTACAAACTTTAGATAACTTATTCAGAATATCTTTCTAAGCATCAAACCCCTTATTATGAACAATTCAAGACTAAGCATAAAATCTAGTTTATAAACTCATACATATCCATTAGACCCTTTTTTAAGAGATCTTACTTCAATCTATTCTTACTTTAACTTTTACTAGCCTTATATCACTTAAATTAACACACAATTATCTCATATTCTAGAAAGTAATCTTGCATTAAATTTGGTGAATTAAATTAAAGACATGCATATCTTAGGTCAATATTGCATTTGATCATCAATCATTATTTCAATACATTAATAATCAAATCAAATAAAATCTAAGATAAAGAATTGCTCAAAAATTAAGAAATAATAAAACTTGTATTTAACTAAAGATCAAACTAAGCCATTACATATAGAAATATAGGGATTCAAGTTCCCTTAGCAAAAGCAAAAGAAAATTACTCGTTTATTCTCTCTAAACATGACGAAAAATATAAATAAAAATATAAACACATCAGATTAAAAATACCCATCTTAAAGTCTTCTCAGAACTTGAAATTTTAGCCTTCAAAATCTTATATCTTTTCCTCTTAGAATTCAGGCTAAATTAAAATAAAAATTACTTCTTAGACTAACCTAAAAACTTAAAAAACAATACATAATTTTCTATCTCTTCTTTTATCTGATGCTTAGATCTCTATTTAAACCTAGTAAAGAGTAAGTTTTGGTGGCTTCAAACTTCTTATTTTACCAAAATAAAAGATTTCAATTACGTTTCAAAGTCTTTGACTCGATAAAGTGAAAAGCTCACTCCATCAAATGAATACCCTCTATATGATGCCCTTTAACTTGCTGAATAGAGTGAAAAACTACTCCATCGAATAACCTTTCTTTTTAATTTCCTCTTCTGATGGCTGGGTAGAAAGATAACCTCTACTGCGGATTGCGCTTTCTTTTGACTTGCTTTCTTTTTTGCCTACCTCGATAAAGGGAGAAATCCCTCCATCAATTGGCTAAGCTTTGCACAAACACGATAAAAATTAGCTCTTAAACATTCTTCAAGCACTGAATTTACACTTTTGCCCTTGTAATTTATTTTTCATCTAATTAAACACCTATACGCACCAAATTAAATAATTAATCTCATAAAATGCTAACTTATAAAATTAAACATTAAATTAGCTAAATAAACACTAAACTAACATAATAAACATACTAATAACATAGTATAATTCACACTTATCAAATACCCCGCACATAGCCTTTGCTCGCCCCTAAACAAATTTTAACAATTCAACTTCTCAAAATAATCAAACTTTAATTCAGAGTTATGCAAGTCAAAACTAAGTTGAACAATTAACTAGAGTACTCAATAAAATTTCAACTAGAATAATCTCATTCAAGGAGATAAAAATCAGTTTCCATATGTATGTGCAATACCAAAATAATTTAATCATTTTTCCAAAATCAAATACCAATTTATCTCATAATCAAGCTCTATAATCGATGCATATTAAGTGTACATATGGTTTTGTACTTGAAACTCTGAAAAAACCATAAGCCTCTCCTTTAGAATCGAAACTCGAATGTCTTATTTGATAAATAACTCAAAGTAAAACTTAAATCACTTAAGTTATTATTAGGTTGTAATGGGGTCAAGGTGATGGCTATCAAAGAATGGATAATAAATAATAAAAACTAATAGCCACTCTATACCTGAATAGATCTAATTCTTAAAATATCAAATTACAAAGTATAACCTCCTCTTCCATACTTGTTCCTTTATCTTTAGATATTAAGTACATCCAAAAAAATATAATTTTGAAATCCCTCTTACTTTACTCAATTCAATAAATTTTTGAGAAGTCAACAAATTCTTTCACATGTAAATACCACACACTTAAGACTTTGCAAAAAATGCTAGCTTTATTTTTAAAATTTTCTCACTTTTTATTTTTCTTTTATTTACATACTAACATTATTGTTGGAAATTTATAATACATTAGGTAATAACTAAGAAATCTTTCACTATTTAATTGACTTAATCTATAACTCTTGCCAAAAATAACCCAACTTCTCTAATTACACTTGTTTGAGACACCCAACAATGCAAATCCATCCAAATCAAGAGTGGCAAATTCTAGAAGGTGAGGTAAAGGCTTTTTAGGCTATATAGTTAATAGATAAGTGTAATAAGAAAAATAAATATGGTACACTTTAAGCATACCTTAATGTTAACCAAAAGCTTTAACTAATGCATATTTCAAATTTAAGTTCAATATGATTAATTTTTTTGAGAATAAAATTGGGGCAAACTAAGCTTTATGTAAGCTAAGTGACAAATTTGAACTAACTATTTTACTAATATAACTAAAATAGGAAAACAAACTACTATCAATAAGTAGCAATATTTAATATTATGCTATTACTTAAAGCAAAAAATAAAGTTTTTTCTACAGTTAACCTTATAGACAAAGCAATAAAAACTTCAAAAGAAATCAATAATGAAAACAAAACATAAAAATAAAAACAAAAACATAAGTGTTTTCATAAATAAAAGGGGATAATTAGATTTTACTTCTTAAATTTAAGTAAAATTTAGCTTAGAGAAGCTCAATCCCCTCTTTTGAAACACATCTCTTAAGCACTTGATCCGGACACATCTTGATCGAATACAAATCATCTGTAAGATAATGCCTTGCATCTACTTTTAGCTTTTTCTTCTATTGCCATGTAAAATCCTTTGGAAGATATCCTCATGCATGATAATTTGCAATATTAGTGTACCAATGAACTAACATTTCACAAGAATAAATAAAACTAATACATTCATCAAGAACTAAATTTTAAATTTCTCCTTTTTTATATGAGCATGATCTAATCTAGATAGATGGTGAGCTATAAAATTCTTAGTTCCCTTTTTATCCTTTATCTTTGCATCAAATTCCTGTAATGGAAAAACCCATCTAGTGAGCCTTTGTTTGTAATCCTTATTTGGAAAGAGAAGTTGAAGTACTACATGATCCGACCACACCAATTATTTTATAACTAAGGAGCTATAGCTTGAATTTTTCAAAATTGAAAAATATTGCTAATAGCTCCTTCTCTATGCTTATGTAATTCACTTGAGCTCCTGTGAGTGTGTGACAAGCACAGTAAATGGTATGAAAAATATTCTCCTTGCTTTGGCCTAAAATCACTCCCATTGTATAGTCACTAGCATCACATATAATTTCAAATGGTAAACTCCAATCCAGTGATGCTATGATAGGTGTTGTAATTAAATTTTGCTTCAATAGATAAAAAAAACCTAAAAATACTCATCATTAAAGTTAAATGCAATATCTTTAAGCAGTACATTAGAAAGTGGTTTTGCAATTTTAGAAAAATCTTTAAAAAATTGACGATAAAATTTGGCTTTAGCAAGGAAACTCCAAATGCCTTTAACACTCATAGGGGGAGGAAATTTATCAATTACATATACTTTTGCCTTATCTAGCTCAATTCCTCTCTAAAAAATCTTCTACCCTAGGACTATAGCTACACTCACCATAAAATGGTATTTTTTTTCTAAATGAGGACAAGGTTAGTTTCTTCACACATTTCTAAGGCCATTGAAAGGTTATTCAAATAAGAATCAAAATCCTGACCATATAAAGTAAAATCATCCACGAAAAGCTCTACATATTTCTCAATAAAATCATAAGTGGCATGGCCATTACAAAGATCAAATGGCATTCGCCTATATGCAAATGTACCATAGGGGAATGTGAATGTGGTCTTCTCTTGGTCTTCAAGGGCCATAGAAGTTTATATATACCCCGAATAATAGCCCAAAAAGCAATAAAACTTTTTATGGGCCAACTTTTTAGGCATTTGATCAATAAAAGGCAACAAAAAATTATCTTCTTAATGGCGTTATTCAAACTCATGTAGTCAATACACACTCTTTATCCGATCACTGCGTATGTTAGGATAAGTTCATTTTCTCATTAGCTACAATAGTTGTACCTCTTTTTAGGTACACATTGTACTGAACTCACCTAACTACCAAAAAAGGGATAAATAATACCTGCATCAAGTAGTTTAAGTACCTCATTTTCACTACTTCTTGCATATTTAGATTGAGTCTCATTTGCGGTTCCACCATCAACCTGAAATCATCTCCATTTGTATCTAATGTGTAAAATAATTGGGACTCATTCCCTTCAGGTTGGATGTATCCCAACCAATTTCTCCTTTACACTTTTTCAATACTTTCAATAGCTTATCTTCGTCCAAACCTATCAAAAGTGAAGAAATAATTACTGATTTTGCATTATCTTCTAAAAATACATATTTTAAATGTAAATGAAGAGTTTTAAGTTTAAAATTATTTTCTCCCTTAGGAAAGGACAATTCACCATGCTTTATTTCTTGCTCATTGTGCTTTTTCTCCAGCTCTTTTATTAGCTTTTTTTTCCATCTTTTCAACTACCTCTTTATTCTTGAATGCATCAACCAACCTTGAAGATCATCATTTAACAAATTTTCTTCTTGTTTTTCCTTTACATATTCTTGACACTATCTATGAAGCAAATGAACTCTTCAAAGTCATAAGAAGGGTGTTTCATTACTTTTTTCTCATTAAAGACCATCTCTTCCTTATTGAATCTTAAAGTCACAATTTGTCTATGCACATCTATCAATGCCTTCATCATGTTTAAAAATGGCCTTCCTATTATCAATGGCACCTTCTGGTGTTCCTCCACATCTATCAATACAAAATCAACCAAAAATATGGAATTTCCAACCTTTACTAATAAGTCCTCTATTATACCCTTTAGTCTTTTCATGAATCTATCCACTAACTATATTTTCATTTGGGTTTCCTTAATATCACCTAAATTTAACTTTTTTCAAATCGAAAAAGGAATCAAATCACATAAAGCATACCTAATAAAATTATCTCCTAACTCACATGGTAAAGTAAAACTACAATGATCCTCTAAATTTTTAGGAATTTTGTTCATTAAAATTGCACTATAATTTTCAAAAAAATTGAATAATAACTATAGCTTTTAGCTTTTTCCTATTATAACATAGCTTTTCATAAACTTAGCTTATTTAAGTATGTGTAATAAAGCTTCAACAAATGATAAATTTACATGCAACATTTTAAACATATCTAAAAATATAATTAACTGTTCATTATTATTTTCTTTTGTAGCTAGAGATGGAAAAGGTAATCTAGAATGATCAAGTAAAATAGAAATAAGCTTTTCTTTACCTTTACCACTCTCAATAACAATAGATAATTCATTATTAACATCGAGTTTAGAAATACTTACCTTTGTTGTTGGTTCCATAAATTCTAAATAATTCTTACCATTTTTAGCTTATTTTACCTCTTTCCCACTTCTTAGGGTGATTACCTTTACTCTTTCTTTGGAATTTTGATCCATATTTGATGGAAAACTGATATAGGTCCTATTTGATAGAGAATTTGCAAGTTCCCTACTTAGGTTTCTAAATTCCTAATAAGGCATCTTGATTTCCCATCCAAATAACCTGAAATTTTCTTCAAATATCTTAACTAGCCATAAATGTGGATTAAGTAGTCAAAAAGTTAGCAAACATCTCCTCTAAGTTGGGTTTTCTATCCTGAGTAGGTTAAGGTCTAGCTTGAAAACCTGAAGACTGACATGGTGGAGCTTGTTATATGGATGGGTAGTGTGGTTGGGCTTGAACTTGGTGTGGTTTCTAATTGTTTCTATAGTAGGTTTCATTTTAATTAAAGGGAGCATTAGGTTGAGTATTTGATATAAATGTATGGTTCCCTTCTTTTCATGAAATATTAGGATGGTTTCTCCACCTAAGATTATATGTATTGCTATAAATGTTCAATGTATTCACCACTTCTATTAATATACCCAAGCCTTCTGCACTATTATTTTCAGGTGGTCCATGTGTTCTTGCGTAAGTATTACATGATTAAGAAAAAGATGACACATTTTGTGCCTTTAAACTACTTATATCCCTCTTCAATGACTCTATTTGTGCTCTTAGCATGGCTACCGCATCTCCATTGTGTACTCTTTGCTTTTTTGGTGTGGTTCTCATACTTATGCATTGGCCATTATTGGTAGCCATCTTATTAAGTAATTAGGAAGCTTCTTGAAGTACCTTGTTCATAAAACTTCAACCTAAAGTTGCATTTAAAAAAGACCTAGTTGTATGATTTATACATGCATAAAAAGTAGACATTAATTGATGTATAATAATTTCATAGTGTGGACGACTTTTGAAAGGCCTCTTAAATCTTTCCTAAGGCTTAAAAAAAGGATTTTTATAAAACTACTGGAAATTATACATATTATTCCTAATTATGGCTATTTTGGTGGATAGGAAAAATTGTTCTAAAATTTTTTTCCTCCATTTGGTCCACCAATGAGAGTAAAAGGAAATAACTTAATCCTAATAGAATCTATAAAAACATTGGGAATTTGCACTATATCACTAATCTTTAAGAAAACATCCAAATATTAAGCTAGATCCTATATTTTTTTATCCTAAAAATGGATTCTTTTGGACCATGGTGATGGTAGCGAGTTCCACCTAGGAGTAGGATAGTCACTAATGGTTCTAAGCCTAAATCTATTACCTTGGAGCTAATTATTCATGGCTTGCTCTTCTATCAAAGGTGTTAGTGGATCATGCATAGGTGGGCCATTAAGGTTACTAAGGTTATTACACTCTTAATCGTCTAGATTTATGTTAATTTGCCTTAATCTTTAAATCCTATAAATTGTCCACTCAATTTTAGGGTCAATAGGAAAAATTGGATCGCCTCTTACCATATACTATTGACACCTACAAAATAAAAGAATAAAATAAAAAAACTAAGAAAAACACATAAAATTCACTTTATAATCAAAAAACACATAAACAAATGCCAATGTTTAACTACGAAAGAAATTACATTATAGAGATGAAAATTGGCGAAGATAATGAAATTTTGTTTCTAAATACACCATTTAGATATAACATTGCGATGAAAAATGATTTTTATCATAAATATTGTTAGGGGCTGGTGGAAAAATAAATATTATGATAATTTAACAATTAATAAATTTTGTTGTAGATAATTTTTGATGCCAAAATTTTGTTGCAAAAAATAGTGATGACATTGTGAGCATAAAACCCTTGCTAATTCTTAGTTCATGGCAGGAATGTTTTATGAACCATATAGCGAGGTTCTAATCCTCCTAAATTTTGTAACAAATAAATCCATACTAATTTGGTGAGGATAGTTCCCTCGCTAATACTTGAGTTATATGGCATTTCGTTTATGAACCATATAGCGAAGACATTATACTCATTAATTTTGCAATGAATAAATCAACACTAAAATGGTGAGGATAATTCCCTTACTAACTTGTGAGTTATATGTCATTTGGTTTGTGAAGCATTTATAGAGGAAATTATCCTGGCTAATTTATCTAGGAATAAATCCTCGCTAAATTAGTGAGGATAATTTCCTCTTTAAAGTATGAACCATATGCCATTTTGTTTATGAAGCATTTGGTGAGGACATTATCCTTGCTAATTTTGCTAGGACTAAATCCTCACCAAATTAGCAAGGACAATTCCCTCGCTAACTTGTGAGTCATATGGCATGTGGTTTATGGAGTATTTTATGAACACATTTTCCTCGCTAATTTTTCTAGGAAAAAATCCTCGCTAAATTAGTATGGACAATTCCCTCACTAAAGTATGAGTCATATACCATTTGGTTTATGAAGCATTTGACGAAGACATTATCCATGTTAATTTTGCTAGGAATAAATCCTCGTTAAACTAATGAGGACAATTCCCATACTAATGTATGAGTCATATTCCATTTAGTTTATGAAGCATTTGGCGAGGATATTATCCTTGCTAATTTTGCTAGGATTAAATGTTCGTTAAATTGGCGAGGACAATTCAATCTCTAACTAGTGAGTCATATGCCATTTGGTTTATGGAGTATTTGGTTAGGACATTATCCTCGCTAATTTTGCTAGGAATAAATCCTTGCAAAATTAGCAAGGACAATTACCTCGCTAACGTATGAGTTATATGCCATTTGGTGAGGACATTATCCTTTCTAATGTTTCCAGGAATAAATTCTCTCTAAATTGGCAAGAAAAATTCCCTCACTAACTTGTGAGTCATGTGCCATGTCATTTATGAAGTATTTAGCTAGGGCATTATCCCCTCTAATTTTGCTAGGAATAAATCCATGCTAAATTGGTGGGGATAATTCTCTTGCTAACTTATGACACCTGTGCCATTTAGTTTATAAAGCATTTGACGAGGATATTACCCTCGCTATTTTTACTAGGAATAAATCATCGCTTATTTAGCAAGGAAAATTCCCTCACTAAAGTTTGAGTCACATGGCATGTGGTTTATGAAGCATTTGACGAGGACATTATCCTCGCTAATTTTGCTAGAAATAAATCCTTGCCAAATTTACAAAGACATTTTTCTCACTAACTTATGTGTCATGTGGCATATGGTGAGAATAATATCCTTACTAATTTTGCTAGGAATAAATCCTCGCTACATTTGCGAGGAAATTCCCTTGCTAAAGTATGAGCCATATGCCATTTGGTTTATGAAGCATTTGGCGAGGATATTATCATCACTAATTTTTCTAGGAATGAACTTTGCTAAATTGGCCAGGATAATGCCCTTACTAACTTGTGAGTCTTATGGAATGTGGTCTAGAGAGTATTTGGCGAAGGATATTATCCTCGCTAATTTTACTAGGAATAAATTCTCACTAAATTTGCAAGAAAAATTCCCTCACTAACTTGTGAGTCATGTGGCATGTGGTTTATGGAGTATTTGGCGAGGATATTATCCTCTTTAATTTTGCTAGGAATAAATCCTCGCTAAATTAGCAATGATAATTCCCTCTCTAAAGTATAAGTCATATGCTCTTTTGGTTTATGAAGCATTTGGCGAGGACATTATCCTCGCTAATTTTGATAGGATTAAATCCTTACTAAATAGGCAAAGACAATAGCCATTTATTTATGGCATCATTTTTCTCCTCCTTTCTCACCACAATCTAGGTAAGTTACTCCCTCATTTTGATAATTAGCAATGGTGAATTTAGTCCCGACTAACACTGAAAAACTCCTTAAAGTAAGGTGATCAAGATGGTAACTTTCATTTTCCCTCACGTACTGGCAGCATGGAGATCAAATGAGGTGCAACTGACGATTCTAACACAATCTCTATCAAAATGACACTACCTCAAGGCACGTGACTACCATATCTAAGTTTCTTGTGACAACAACCATCTTGAGATGCCCTAAGGCTATGCTAATAAGGCTCTAATCAAACTCCAGCTAGGCTTTGATGGGTATTGTAAATGATCGAAGTGGAGAAAAATCGTAGCAATTTGCTTTAATTGGTATATGACTACCAAATTTATTTCTAATTAATCTATTTAAATGAATTTTGAATTTTTGTTAAAATTTCATTAATTCTCTTAGAATCAAAAGTCTATCTTTTATGTTTTTAATTAGATTAGTTTATTTGTTGATGTATAAGCATTAGGAATTATTTCTTAATGGTGATATGTGATTGTGAAGACTTATTCCATAGGTTAAATTTACTGTCATTATGGCTACACACCATATACTATGGCATTAGGTAATTTTAGGTAATTAGGCACTGTTGAGTGCTTGAATTGATTAACTACAAATAAGAATATATGAAATTTAATTTAAAATACTATTTGATTAAAAAAGCTTGAGCCAAGGAGGTTGCATCGTGGGATAGTTACAGGCTATGGAATAGCATAGATGCATCATGGGATAGAATTTAATTAAATTTATGTAACTTCATGTTTTCGCAGGAAATAACTGATTACAGAAGTGTGATGTATATATGCTTCTATTTTATTCTTAACCATGGTAAATCCATAAGAAAATGATTTATGGATGTGCTGGAAATTCTAAATATTATCATAATAATAGTTAAACTTATTATAAATAAAATAAGGTTGAATACATAGTGATTAATGGTCATTAGATAATGAAAAATGTTATTAAGCTAAATTATTTCACGGGAAGATATAAACAGATAATTTGTATTTGAATTGTATTATTAGCTTCTTGTATCCACAATTAGGTTGAATTGTCAGTGATTATCTACTTTGTGATTTTTCATGCATATATTTGAAATTCTATAAATACACACCATTTCAGAGGTAAATTTGGCAGTCACCACTAAGCTTTTTGCTTAGCATATGGTTTTCTCTGAGTGTAGGTTAATGTTTTATATGCTGAGGCAAATGAAATTGATGTTCGACTTTGAGAAACAAGGGTCAACAGATGGATTTGGTTACTCTAAGGATTTACTTACTGTACTTGTAAAATTTCATATTTTGGTATGTATACATATATGGATATGATTTATTTATAAGCTTATTAATGTCTTGTTAAGGTTAAACATTATGTAGTTAATACAATTGTATAATGAAATTTTTTTAAATATGGTTGAGAATGAAAATTATTGTGTAATGATAATATAATAGGTGGATTTAAATTAAGTGTTTATTTATGAAGGATGGGAAAATTTGTGTTGGAGTTTGATTGGAGTTCTAGAAATAGCTGTTTGACTTTAGAAGTGTTATTTTTGTACATTTTTCACAAGTGATTGTCAATATTTAGGGCAAACTCTGCTAAAATTTCTAGGAAAATAAAGAGTAAAGGATTTGAATATTTAATGATTTAAGTAAAAATTATATGGATTTGTTTGCCTACATATCATTGATTAGTTAGTGACATCCTCATTCGGCTTATTCATTGAACCAAGTATGGGGTTTTACAAAAAAATAAATTATGTTTACTTTAATTTGCTTTATCTTGTTTGGTTAGAGAAAATAAATTTTACTTTTCTTTAAATACAATTTAATTTGAGAAAGATACTATTTTTTCATATTTATGTTTTTCCTTTCGTTCAAGATGCTACATTGTTACCAAAGTGGAAGGCATTCCACAATGTTGCAGTTGTTTGATATGCTAATTTGAATATATATTAGGTGAGATGTAAAATCCTATACTCTAGCAACCGTTGGATGGTTAATGCTATTGTTGCTTTTATTAAGACTTTTCTTTCTTATAATGTAACACCAACTCAATTTTTTTTTTATGCATGAGAACTTAGATCTTGCAACTTATGAATTTATATGGTGCTACATATTCCTTAATGATATTCAAAGTAACATTTCTAGCATGTGTTTAAATCATAGTTAATATACCATTCAGCTTTCAACATTTATATAGGATGTAAACCTACATAATTCAAACAAAATTGTTGCATTTGACTTTAATGGATCTCTTGCAAAAACATCTATCAAAAAGTATATATCCTACTTGGAATTTCAGGTTCTAATAATGAAAATGGGTAGAGTTCTTGGTTATCAACAATCAATCACTACACAACTATAGGAATTGGATGCAACTAACATTTCATGAACTGTTTACAACTTTTCATTGTTCCTGCTATATATGTATGATTTATTTTAGATATATTATTAGTAATTCTATACACATGTAAATAACACTTTATTCATTAATATATATTTTTTTCTATTAAATGTAGAGTAAATATTAATTTGTTATTTTTTAGTTTATTGTTAATTATTTAAATAATGAAATTTTCATATTGAATAAAGAAAATAAAAAAGTTCATATCGAAATTTAGCGAGGATATATCTCAAGTTAAATTTAGCAAGAACAATATTTTTCATAAAAATGCATGCTATATTTAGCAAGGAACTCGTCCTTGCTAAAAGTTAGTGAGGACATTAATCCTCACCAAAGTTAGCGAGGACTAAATCCTTGTAAATGTTAGCGTTGACTTTAATCCTTGTAAAAATTTAGCGAAGACTAAATCTTCGTAAAAGTTATAGAGGAATTTAGTCCTAAATAAAATTAGCTAGGATGACTTTTGTTACAAAATTTTTATTCTCACTAAACCGATTTTGTGATGAAAAATCACCATTTAGTGAGGATTTTTGTCCTCTCTATTTTCAATTTTACTTGTATTGTTTCCCCAACAATGATACAAAAAAACTTGATATGTATCTAGCAAGTATACTAGATCGGCTAGTAATATAAAAAAATATAATTAAGACCCTAAATATCAAATCGAAGGGAAATGTGGTATTCTATGTATTGCATGTTTTAGAGTGATTAATGTGTGCAAAAAATTCCCAATTCATAATGATGAAGAGTTAATTAAACTGAAATCAAAATCTTAAACAACTAAAATAATAAAACCAATGCAATTAAACAAAAACTTAAGCAGTCAAAATAGAATTTTAAACACAACTAATAAATAAAAGATAATAAATTTAATGATAAGAGAAACTTCTATTGAAGGAATTTCCACCTCATTTTCTAATGAAAATGACTTAATTAAAGATAATACAAGTGATTATCAAAAATTGGTGCTGAATTTAGATAACTTATTCATAATATCTTTCTTAGCATCAAACCCTTTTATTATAAACAATTCAATACTTTGCATAAAATCCAATTTATGAACTCTTAAATAACCATTAGACCCTTTTTCAATAGATCTCATTTCAATCTATTCTTACTTCAACTTTTATTAGCCTTAAATCACTTAAAATAAATACACAATTATCTCATATTCCATAAAACAATCATGCATCAAAGTAGGTGAATTAAACTAAAAACATGCATATCCAAGGTTAATATTGCATTTGATCATCAATCAATATTTCAATACATAAATAATCAAATCAAACAAAACTTAAGATAAGGAATTGCGCAAAAAGTAAGAAATAATCAAACTTGCATTCAATTGAAGATCAAACTAAGTTATTACATGTAGAAATATGAGGATTCAAGTTCCCTTAGCAAAAGCAAAAGAAAACTACTCACTCATTACCTTCAAACATGAAGAAAAACAGAAATAAAGATACGAACACATTGGATTCAGAGTGCCCCTCTTGAAGTCTTCTCTATACATGCAATTGTAGCCTTCGAAATCATTTATCTTTTGCTCTTGAAAACTAGGTTAAATTAAAATAAAAACTACCTCTAAGAATAACCTAAAACCATGAATGAGAAAATGTAATTTTTTACCTCTTCTTCTATTTGATGCTTAAATCTCCATTTATAGCTTGTCATGAGGAAGTTTTCGTGTCTTTAAACTTCAAATTTCAACAAAATAGAAGAGTTCAATCGTATTTCAAAGTCTCTAACCCAAATGAGTGAAAAACTCACTCCATCGAGTGAATGCCCTTTATATAATGCTTTTTAACTGGCTCAATAGAGTGAAAAATTCACTCCATCGAGTGGCATTTCTTCATCATTTCGTCTTTAGGCTTTCTTCTTGCTTCTCCACTAATTGGGCTTTCTTCTTGCTTCCTTTCTTTATTGCTTGCCTTAATAGAGCGACAAATCCCTCCATCAAATGGCTAAGCTTTATACTAATATGATAAAAATGAGCTCCTAAAAATCCTTTAAGTGGTAAATTTACACTTTTACCTTTGTATTTTTCTCATTTTCCCCAATTACACACCTAAAATTAAACAATTAAGCTTATAAAATGCTAACTTATAAAAATAAAAATTAAATTAACTAAATAAATAAACACTAAATTAACATAATAAACACAATAAACATATACTAATAATATAATATAATTCACACTTATCTCTTGGAACTCTCCAAATAATTATGGACGTCAAAATACCATGGTTTGTTGCTGGATCCTTTTAAACCCATGAGTTGTTTGTTCTCAAAGCATGGCTTGGTTGAGCTTATGGTTATTACTAGCCTAATAACTATTCCATCAAGGTTATCCCACATAGATACCAGGGTTACCAAGGCATTTTCTAACTGGTTCTCATCCTGTAGTACATGCCTGAAGATGCATGTCTCATGCTCATTTCTCAAAATCATTAGATATTCCATAGAAGGCATCAATCTTTTCTCTCTGATGGACCATTGATATGCTTTTTCTAGAAGCTAAAATACCGCAAGTATACGGTGTACCGGTTCTAGTACTTCAGATATCGATCCCACGAGGAAATGTTGATTTTAATCACCCACTATTACTACTCAATTTTAATCTTGTTTACGATGTTCAAAAGTGGAAGTTAATTCTAACTACTCTATTGCATAAATTATTTAAATCCTAGATAGAATAATCAAAGAAGACAATAAATATTATGAAATTAAATAATCTTGCATTTGATACCATTATTTTAATTATAGTTTTTAATCTTATTAGTAAGCCAAGTTGGGATATATTTCTAAACCACTCTCTCGACATGAATTAGATTGCCTAAGACATGCAATTAAAGTACTAATTCTCAACTCTCGTTAATGAACTAGTGGATTTTAATTACACATTTTAAGATTAAACACCAACCTATAGCAATTATCTCCACATGTGATCTCTCTAACTATGCTTTGATAATGAATTTCTTATTAACTTTCAATAAGATGTTGCTCTCGCTAACTCTTTTATTTATGACCATTTTGTTAATTTTCAGAAAAGGAATTGCACATTGAAGGTCGTTTTCCTTAACTTATAATGATACCAATAAACTTTTAATAGAAAATACTACAATCAAAGATCAATATTATAAATGGAAATAGAAATTTGTTCATATATAATCAAATGCAAACATAATATTCATGTAAAGATTACAAGGAAGAAAAATAAGAAATAAGAACAAGGAGAAGGGGATCTCTCAACCCTTTTTTTCCTTTCACACAAGATGTCTTCTTCCTTGCTTTTTGTCTCCTCTTCAAAACATGAAAAATAAAACTAAAGTACTAAAAGAAATTAATGTTCTTAAGATCAAAAAATCAAATTCTCAAAAATTCCTCTCTAAAAATCTATTCACTTGGCATATATGTGCCTCCCTAAAAGACATGGCTATTTAAAGACAACCCTTCATAAAAGTTGTCCTTGTTCATGAAAAATTGCATCACTTCAGAATTCTAACTGCTCATCCGCACTTTGTCGCGACCTCGCGACTCATGTCGTGCTCGCGACAAGACACGCTCATGCTTGGCTGGCTCTACTGGCTGTCGTGAGCTCTCCTCTTCGGTTGTCGCCCTCGCGACAATGCATGCTTCTGCTTGACTGGCCTGGCTCTCTTCCTTTCTTGTTGTCGCGAGCTCTCCTCCTTTTCGCGCTCACGACAAGACCCTTTCAACTCTCATTCCTCTCCTTCTTCCAATTGACTTCTTTAAGCTGTAATCCATTCCCCTCTCCTATAAAACAAATAAAACAACCACACACACACAAAACACATAAAAGCAACAAAATATAGATAAAATACCAAAATAATAAACACAATACTAACCAAAACCACACATTAAAACACACTAATTATGAGCTTTTCAAGCTCATATCAATTCCCCACACTAGAACTTTTGCTTGCCCTCTAGCAAAAACTCAAAATGGTAGACACCATCAAAGCTCAAACATGAAAACATAAAACATGGAATATGGAGTTTATCCTTCTTGAGATTCCCATAAATCAACACATGTAAGATTTCTTTAACATATTAATAATTAAGTCAATGTCAACAAATACCAAAATAAAATCTTGGATCTACAATGTTTAATACTCATATGCCTAAAATAAGATAAACAAGAGAATGCAAAGTACAATGATATAAAGCTCGTAAAAACCTTTATTTCTTACAACATGTACTCTATCCCAGCAAGTAATACAAAAAGTAGAGTTATTCTCTCATAATTTCTGCCTTACGTCACTCAAGTGTTTAATGGATTGTGTTTAACTCATATTTCCTCTTGTACCACCACATACCATAAGCTTGTATTAAATAAAAAATCTCATTCACTAGCATAAAATAATGCACAAAATCAAAAGGGTCTTTAAAGGGTTATAGCTTGGCTTAGGTTAAGGTAGGAAAAATTTTGGGTTAAGTAGCTCATTTATGTGGAAAACATAGCCAATACTCAAACAAATAAGACTTTGTATCGCAAAAATTACACTAAAGCATGATTTCTAATTGTACTAATGAAATTTCCATATCCCCTTACAATAATTCTTCACTTCCCACTAGTTTTCACCGATGCTCAACTTCAACTAGTTGCCTTCCTTACTTTTATTTTCATTATTTTAAAAGCAAACTAGTGTAATTGGTTTTTTCTTTCTTCTCTTCTATATTTTTTTCTTCTCTTTTCTTTTCTTTTCTTTTCCTTTTTTTTTACTAACTAAGGAAGTACTAGTGGCTTTAAATTTCAGGGATTAGACACAAATTCAAAAATTCATGCTTAAAATATATCAATACTATATCCTACTCATCAAAGCATAACTACATTTTCCACATAAAAGGTTCAAGCTCAAGGTTTAATTTGTTAGAAATTGGCACAAGGCTAAAAATAAGCTCATGAATAAAATAGTTTAGGCTCAAAATGGCTACCTAAAGTCAAAAAGGGTAGTTGTTTAAGCAAGCTAAATTAGGTTATTTCTAATTGCCCTTATCATTTCTCATGCATATTATATACCAAATGTGATCTCAATAATTATCTAACACAAGTTCTAGAGTAATGAATACAAGAGGAATTCTCTCAACAAAAAATTTTTAATGTGTTAAGGCTCAAAAGCTCACCATGGCTATGACAAAACTCTTCATCATGCATTCTCACTATTCTAAAGAACATGCTTAAAGAAACTCGGCTTAAAAGAACTATATACCAAAGTACTTTACCTAAACATGCCTATCCATAGAAACATAATCATATTAAAACTAAAGATCCTTAATTCTAAGTAGTAAATGTATCAAATCAATTCATAATTAACTATGAAAAGACTAATTACATATGTTAATAGGCAATAATCTCACAAAGAATAACTCCAGCACACAACTTAACATAAAGCAAAAAAAATTTAACACTAATCCTATATGCATACTACCAACTAGCTTCCCCACACTTAAAGGACACAATGTCCTCATTGTGTAAGGAAGACTCCACAAAAAAAAACATATAACACAGACAAGCACAACACAAACAGCACGAAAACAGAGCAAAAAAAAATTAAAAATAGGAAAATGTAACATTACTCATTGGCCCCACTTGGGGACCCCGATGGAGAAGGCGTGAAAGGAATATTGTGGTGGCGAAAGAAAGAAAGGAGCTTGCGGCTGAGGCTTTTATGACTCTTATGCATTTGCTGGACAGTCGCCTCAAGGGAATCCATCCGAGCCGCCATGCTTTGAATGGCAGCCTCAATCCCATCCAACCGAGACATGACCCGCTGCAATCCAGCATTGTCCTCTTGCGCAGCACCGACACTGGGCTCATCCCGATCATCTCGACCCATACCAAAATCACTTGCCATAGCAGCTTCTTCTTCATCATTAGCCTCATCGGAATCATCAGGTTCAGCAACAGTAGATGTTGTAGGTGCTTTTCCTTTGCCTTTTGCACGACTAGATCTCGTTTCCTGCACAAAATGCGATAAAAACTGCGGAGGCATAGCATGTCTATCTAAAACATGGGAGTTACGAAGATAACAGATATCTATTAAAGTCACATGTTCATTTTCAGCCAAAACAAAATTGCCTAAATCACCTAAACACTCCAAAATAATACCAGTTACCATATGACACATGCCTACAGTTTTAGTTCTAGCAATTGATGCATGGTATAACCCGTCAAAGATAAAATCTATGGAGCATGGTGTTTTACGTTATAGTAACAAATGAAGCACAAACAAGTCCTTGGATTGAACCTTGGTGCTTTCTACGCGTCCAAATAAGGCATGGCATAAATACTTATGAAATAAAAACAAGCCATTGTCCTTAATAAGTCTATTAGAGGCACTTTTGTTATTGAATTCTGTCAAGCCAGTTAGTGTTGTCCAAATTGGTCGGTGATCAAATAAATTGGAATTAAAACGTGTTTCATTCAATGGAAAACCAAACCAATCATGAAATTTGTCAAAACTAAATGTAAACTCAGCACCCTGATGTCGAAATTTAAAGTGAGTCTTTTTATTATCAACATAAGCCAATGTGACAAAAAACTCTACAACCCAATCCCTCCTAATAGGTAAATTCATGACAGAAAATTTCTCCCATTTCATGTATTTGATATATTTATCAAATTGAGCAGTCAAACCTAAATCATTAAGCAAGTCAGTATCTAGATGCAACATGCCTACATAGGTTTTGGTGTTAAAAAAAATAAACTTTTTCCCTTCGTCTTCAGAGTAGATAGGGAAGGGACACTCAAACCTGGCCTGAAGATACTCAACAGGTGGTGTTGGCGGAGAACTTGGCTCGGCAACTGGCTGCTTATCCTTGCGTCCAATGGATTTTGTGCGCACCATGATGGAAAATAAAGAAACCCAAACTGAAATCACAATAATAAGTGAAGAAGAAAGAGAAACAACACAGAATCCAGCAAAAACTCTCCACAAAATTAAAAGAGAAAGAATAGAAGAGGAGAGAACTAAAAATTTGGAGAGAAAAACGTTTAAAACTCAAGAGTTGCTGAATGGAGAAGGTGAATAGTTTACTTAGGGTTTTAACTATATATAGGGGAAGATGAAAAGGCAGCTAAAACCCTAAGAAATTCAAATCCCGTGTCATGTCGCGACCTCGCGACAATGTCGCACTCGTGACAAGGGACGGTATTTGAACTAGCGAGCTTGCGAAGCAAATCGCACTCGCAACAGAGAGTAGATGCCAAATCCCTAAAAGCAGCAGTCGCACTCGCGATGTCATCGCGCTCGCGACTGAGCCTTATTGCCCAAATTAAGATGAATTAGTCGCACTCACGAACAGGGCGCGCTTGCGACAGAGGCCTGTGATCCGTCCCACTCATCTTTATCGTGCTCGCGACAACTGTCGCGCTCGCGACAATGATGAAATGTTCATTACTTGTTTTTTTTTTAACTAAAATATAGACAACATAAATAAAGCACACATAAAGACCTGTGAAATAAAAATAAAAATGTGTAAGTATTCTAAATAAGGTAATAACCAAAGAAAAATAAAATTAGTTACTAAAAAATAATAGAAAGTAAAAATAAATTAATAACACTAAGCCAATTCTAAAGAGATAAAAGATACCTCGTTACTCTCATATGCTCCATCAAAATATATTTTACAGCGATGCCCATTAACTTTAAACAAGTCTCCTTTGTTATTTTTTAATTCGAGATAACCATGGTCGAAAACTTGATTGACTTCAAAAGGTCCACTCCATCTAGACCTCAATTTTCCAAGGAATAATTTCAAGCGAGAATTGAAAAGTAAAACCTTATCCCCACTCTTAAAATTTTTATATTTGATATGAGCATCATGCCACTTTTTAGACCTCTCCTTGTATAATCGTGCATTTTCATAAGCAAAAAGACGTAATTCATCGAGTTCATTTAATTGCAAACATCTTTTTAACCCAGCATCTTTCATGTCATAATTTAAAGTCTTAATAGCCCAATATGCCTTATGCTCTAACTCAACAGGAAGATGACATGCTTTCCCATACACTAACCTATATGGAGTCATTCCAATAGGTGCTTTGAAAGCAGTCCTATATGCCCATAATGCATCATCAAGCTTATGTGCCCAATCTTTTCTAGAATTAGAAACAGTTTTTCCTAAAATCCATTTTAGTTCTCTATTGGACACTTCGAATTGACCGCTAGTCTGTGGGTGGTATGGAGTAGCTACTCTATGGTGAACACCATACTTATTGAATAATGATGCAAAAGAACGATTGATGAAATGCGTACCTCCATCACTTATGATAGCCCTTGGCACTCCAAACGATGAAAAGAGTTTCTTCAAAAACGAGAGCACCACTTTTGAATCATTAGTTGGTAAAGCTTCAGCTTCAACCCATTTGGAGACATAGTCTACCCCAACCAATATATATGATTTCCCAAAAGATATAGGAAATGGACCCATAAAGTCTATTCCCCACACATCAAAAAGTTCAACCTCCAAAATATTATTCAAAGGCATTTCATCTCTCTTCCCTAGGTTTCCTGCCCTTTGACACTTATCACATTTAGCTACAAAAATCCTAGCATCATTAAAAAGGGTAGGCCAATAAAATCCACACTCTAAGACCCTAGAAGCAGTTTTGGCTCCACCATTATGGCCCGAATACAATGATGAATGACAATGAGCTAAAATATCCACCTTTTCTTCCTCACTCACACATCTTCTTATGATACCATCCCCACTAATCCTAAATAAGTAGGGCTCCTCCCAAAGATAGTTTTTCACATCACTAAAAAATTTCTTTTTCTGTTGCCATGTCAATCCATAGGGTATGATTCCTGCAGCAAGAAAGTTAGCAAAATCTGCAAACCAAGGCACATACTTATAATTTATTGACATAAGAGATTCATCCGGAAAAGATTAATTGATTTCATGACTATTCCCTAATGGTCTTTCAGCATTTTCTAATCTAGATAAGTGATCAGCTACTAAATTTTCAGAGCCTTTCTTATCTTTAATTTCTATATCAAATTCTTGCAATAAAAGAACCCAACGAATTAACCTAGGTTTAGCATCTTTCTTAGCTAACAAATATCTTAAAGTTGCATGATCCGTATAAATTATAACTTTAGATCCTAACAAATAAGACCTAAATTTATCACATGCATAGACAACAGCCAACATTTCTTTTTCAGTGGTTGTATAATTCACTTGAGGAGGTGACAACGTATGACTAGCATAGTAGATTACATGCAAATTTTTACCAATCCTTTGACCTAACACATAACCAACCGCTAAGTCACTTGCATCGCACATAATCTCAGAAGGTAACTCCCAATTAGGAGTAGTGATAATAGGTGCAGTTGTAAGGGCCTTTTTTAAAGAAATAAAAGCATGCATACAATCATCAGAAAATTCAAAAGGTATTTCCTTAACCAATAAATTAGTTAAAGGCTTAGCTATGAGTGAAAAATCCTTGATGAATCTTCTATAGAAACCAGCATGTCCTAAAAATGATCTAATGCCCTTAAGTGTAGTGGGTGGAGGTAATTTCTCAATCAATTCAACCTTTGCTCTATCCACTTCAATGCCCCTACTAGAAATCTTATGGCCAAGAACTATTCCCTCTTCAACCATAAAGTGACACTTCTCCCAATTTAACACTAGGTTAGTTTCCTCACACCTAGCCAACACTCTATCTAAATTATTCAAACATAACTCAAATGAATCTCCATAGACTAAAAAATCATCCATGAAAACTTCCATGATGTTCTCAATCATATCCCCAATGATAGAGGTCATGCACCTTTGAAAAGTTGCAGGTGCATTACACAACCCAAACGGCATTCGTCTATAGGCGAAAGTGCCATATGGACAAGTAAAAGTAGTCTTCTCTTGGTCACTAGGGTATATAAAAACCTGAAAATAGCCCGAATACCCATCTAAAAAATAGTAATGAGAATGACCAGCTACCCTTTCTAACATTTGATCAATGAAGGGTAAAGGAAAATAATCCTTCCTAGTAGCTGAATTTAACTTCCTATAATCAATACAAACCCTCCAACCCATGGTGGTTCTAGTAGGAATCAATTCTCCATTCTCATTCCTAACTACTGTCATACCTCCTTTCTTAGGTACACAATGTATTGGGCTCACCCAAAAACTATCCGAAATTGGATAGATAATCCCAGCATCTAACAATTTGATGACCTCTTTCTTAACTACCTCTTTCATGTTTGGATTAAGTCTCCTTTGTCTATCTGCTCTAGGTTGACAATCATCTAACAAATTAATCCTATGCATGACAACATTAGGACTAATTCCTTGCAAATCCGAAATTTTCCAACCTATACTCTTTATTCTCTTTTTAACCACCTCTACTAGCAAAAATTCCTGATGACTAGTAAGTTTATTAGACACAATGATAGGTAAAGTATGATTTAAACCAAGGAATGCATACCTCAAATGACTTGGCAACTCTTTCAACTCCACCGTAGGAGGACTTACAATTGAAGGTGGTATAGGTGCATCATTCCGATATAATCGTTCTGGCCTTGCACCCTCTTGCTCCTCCTTCCCACTAGCTTCTTCCTCAATGATTTCCTCATCTGCACCTGCTTCATTAAATACTGCTGCTACACAAACATCAATGACATCTATCCTCATGCATATATTCTCCTCCATGGGGTATCTTAATGCCCTATCCATGCGATATTCTACACTATCATCCCCCACTCTCAAAATTAATGAACCCTCATAGACATCAACCAATGCCCTACCTATTCTCATAAAAGGTCTCCCTAAAATCAATGGGCATTTCACATCATATGTAAAATCCAAAATGACAAAATCGGCAGGCAAAATAAATTTGTCAACCTTAACTAATACATCTTCCACTATACCATATGGTTTTTTAATGGATTGGTCAGCTAATTGTAAAACCATTGAAGTAGGTTTAACATCATCTAACCCCAATTTCTTGAAAATAGATAATGGCATAAGGTTAATGCTTGCTCCTAAATCACATAAACACTTAGGAAACTCAACATCTCCTAAAATGCATGGAATTGTAAAACTACCATTATCCTTAAGCTTAGTAGGCAAATAATTTGTTATGATAGAACTACATGCCTCAGTCAATTCAATGGTTGAAACATCTTCCCAACTTTTTTTCTTAGCAATTAAATCTTTAAGAAATTTTGCATAGTTAGGAATTTGTGTTATAGCCTCAATAAAATTTAAATTTATACGAACATGCTTCAATTTATCAAGAAAAGATTGAAATTGCTTATCTTGACTCTCCTGCTTCAACCTTTGCAGAAATGGTGGTCGTGGTGTGAAAACCCTTGGAATTTTTTCTGGTACAACCCCTTCCGTCGCGCTCGCGACAGAAGACTCTTTCGCTGTAATTGGCACACTCGCGACACCAACCTCACTCGTGATGGGGGTAGCTCCTTCTCTTGTCGCGCTCGCGACACAAAGCCCATCTTGCCCTTTAGTTTCCTGCACACTACCAAAATTGTTAGTGGTAACAAATTCATTAATGTAAGACTTTCCTGACCTCAATTTTATGGCTTTTAAATGTTCTCTTGGGTTGTCCTCCGTATTGCTTGGTAAATTCCCTTGTACTCGCGACGGAAGAGCCTTGGCAATTTGCCCCAATTGAACTTCCAAATTATGAATGGAGGAAGCTTGATTCTTGGTTATTTGATCAAACTTGGTTTCCATCCTCTTCTGGGCCTCCTCTTGAGCATTAAACTTCATATTGATGCCCTCCAAAAATCTGTCCATTTTAACCTCCAACGCTCCAAATCTATCTTGGGGTTGTTGAAACCCTACTGCCCTATTTTGGTTACTACTATTGCCCCCAGAAAAATTCGGGCGGTTTCTCCAACCGGGGTTGTAAGTGTTTGAATATGGGTTTCTTCTTCCTTGTCCTTGGATGAAACTAACTTGTTCATCCGTACTAGCCATACCCAAATTACACCCTTCACTTCCATGGCCTAATTGTCCGCATATACTACACCCACTAGTTGGATTACTACCCACACCTAGGCTATTAATTCTTTGCGTCAATTACTCAATTTGAGCTTGCAAAGCTACTACTGAATCTACTGCATGAACTCCCCTTGTATTTGAGAAATTTGTCTCCCTAGCTCTCTCGGTTGGCCACATGCAATTGTTCATTGACATTTCTTCCAATAACTCAAATGCAGCCTCCGTGGTCTTCCTCATCAAAGATCCCCCCGCTGCCGCATCAATGGTTCCTCGAGTGGTGGGATTCACACCGTTATAGAATGTTTACATCAGCAACTCCCTTGGCAAATTGTGATGTGGGCAACTTCGCTGCAATTCTTTGAACCTTTCCCATGCCTCATACAAAGATTCAGAGTCATGTTGAACAAAAGTAGTGATATCCTTTATTATTTTAGCAGTTTTTGCTAGGGGAAAATATTTTGACAAAAAGGCTTGGGCTAATTGGTCCCAAGTTGTGATAGAACCCCTAGTAAGGGAATTCAACCAAGCTTTTGCCTTGTCCATTAGTGTAAACGGGAAAAGCCTAAGCTTGATTGCATCCGCCGAAACTCCGTTAATCTTAAAAGTATCACAAATTTCTAAGAAATTTGCCAAATGAGCATTTGGATCCTCATTTGCCAAACCATAAAATTGTATACTATTTTGAATCATTTGTAAAAGCGAAGGTTTTATTTCAAATTGGTTTGCATTTACGGTAGGTCTTACCACACCTTGTTGAGCACCACTCAATGCTGGCGTGGCAAAGTCCATCAAGCGCGGTGGATTTTCTTCTTCAGCCATAATAATCCTTCTACTCCGATTCTTCTTCTTATTTGACTTGCGGTTACTCAATAGAAATCTCTCTATCTCCAGATTGAACGGTTCAAGTTCTTCCTGCGAACTCCTTATACGCGGCATGAACAGTCAAATCCTAAAAAGTCACAACAAACAACAACAAATTAAATATCGTAATCCAAAATCTTAAATCAGGGTTTATAATGCAATAAATTAAATCAATCAATTTCCCCGGCAACGGAGCCAAAAAACTTGATAAGTTTTTTCTAGAAGCTAAAATACCGCAAGTATACGATGTACCGGTTATAGTAATTCAGATATCAATCCCACGAGGAAATTGTTGATTTTAATCACCCACTATTACTACTCAATTTTAATCTTGTTTACGATGTTCAAAAGTGGAAGTTAATTCTAACTACTCTATTGCATAAATTATTTAAATCCTAGATAGAATAATCAAAAAAGACAATAAATATTATGAAATTAAATAATCGTGCATTTGATACCATTATTTTAATTATAGTTTTTAATCTTATTAGTAAGCCAAGTTGGGATATATTTCTAAACCACTCTCTCAACATGAATTAGATTGCCTAAGACATGCAATTAAAGTACTAATTCTCAACTCTCGTTAATGAACTAGTGGATTTTAATTACACATTTTAAGATTAAACACCAACCTATAGCAATTATCTCCACATGTGATCTCTCTAACTATGCATTGATAATGAATTTCCTATTAACTTTCAATAAGATGTTGCTCTCGCTAACTCTCTTATTTATAACCATTTTGTTAATTTTCAGAAAAGGAATTGCACATTGAAGGTCGTCTTCCTTAACTTATAATGATACCAATAAACTTTTAATAGAAAATACTACAATCAAAGATCAATATTATAAATGGAAATAGAAATTTGTTCATATATAATCAAATGCAACCATAATATTCATGTAAAGATTACAAGGAAGAAAAATAAAAAATAAGAACAAGGAGAAGGGGATCTCTCAACCCTTTTTTTCCTTTCACACAAGATGTCTTCTTCCTTGCTTTTTGTCTCCTCTTCAAAACATGAAAAATAAAACTAAAGTACTAAAAGAAATTAATGTTCTTAAGATCACAAAATCAAATTCTCAAAAATTCCTCTCTAAAAATCTGTTCACTTGGCATATATATGCCTCCCTAAAAGACATGGCTATTCAAAGATAACCCTTCATAAAAGTTGTCCTTGTTCATGAAAAATTGCATCACTTCAGAATTCTAACTGCTCATCTGCACTTTGTCGCAACCTCGCGACTCATGTCGCGCTCGCGACAAGACAAGCTCATGCTTGGCTGGCTCTACTTGCTGTCGCGAGCTCTCCTCTTCGGTTGTCGCCCTCACGACAATGCGCGCTTCTGCTTGACTGGCCTGGCTCTCTTCCCTTCTTGCTGTCGCGAGCTCTCCTCCTTTTCGCGCTCGCGATAAAACCCTTTCAACTCTCATTCCTCTCCTTCTTCCAATTGACTTCTTTAAGCTGTAATCCATTCCCCTCTCCTATAAAACAAATAAAACAACCACACACACACAAAACACATAAAAGCAACAAAATATGGATAAAATACCAAAATAATAAACACAATACTAACCAAAACCACACATTAAAACACATTAATTATGAGCTTTTCAAGCTCATATCAACCATTATCCCTTCGCTTGGTGGATCACTAAGGATAAATCTTTGAACACTCAACAATCTTTGCTCCTAGTGCTATAAAGGTTTCCACCTCGTATATATAAGCTTCATACTCAGCTTCATTATTTGTCCTTTTAAATCCTAGTTTATTGACCAAGCATGTGTTTTTCACCATTAGGCTTGATGAGGATGACTTTTGCTCTAGCTCCTTTGTTATTTGTAGCCCCATCAAAATACATTTTCCAACCTTAGACTATTATGGCACTGATGCTTTCATATGGAAACTCATATTAAACCTAATCCCCTTTTAGTGGGTGGTTAGAAAAAACTTTGTAACTACCCTTCCCTTGATCATATTCCATGTTAAATTCTTATAAAAGAAAAAGTTACCTTTCCATTTTCCCCAGTAGGGATGGTGCTGGTTGAAGGTATCTGAGTGAGTTATGCTTAGTCACTACTTAGATCTTGTAAGAATGGAAATAATGCCTTAGCTTCTTTGAGGCCTATATCACTGCTAAATAAATATTCTCAACGTCCACATACTTGGTCTTGTATGGTAGGAACTTCTTAGTCAAGTAGTAAATAGGAAACTCTACTTTGGTATCATCCTCTTAAGCCAATATGGCTTCTACTGACCTCTGCTCCACTATTATATATATGACAAAGGCTTTAATGGTCTTGATGGTTGGAGGACTAGAAGATGTAATAAGTATTCTTTGATGGTGTCGAATGCCTTTCGACAATCATCATTCCACTTAATTGACTAATCCTTTCTCAAAAGTTTAAAAATTAGCTTGCATGTAAAAGTGACCCTGGCAATGAATCGACTGATGTACTAAATCTATCTTAAAAACCCTCTAATCTCTTTCCTTCTTTAGCATGGACATCTCTTGAATAGCCATTACCTTATTTGAATCCACATCTATCATCCTTTTCTCGGCTATATGCCATTACAGTTTACTCGAGCTCACTCCGAACACACACTTTTTTGGATTAGGATGGAGGTTCTACTTATTGATATGCTGGAAAATCTTCTCTAGAGCCTCTAAATGTTCTTCCCATGTAACTAACATTATCATCATGTCATTAACATTTACTTCTACTTCCTTATGGATCAAGTCACTGAGAATCTTAATAGCCAATCATTGATAAATAGTTTGTAACACCCTTATCCCCTAAATAGTTGTAAACACTCTATCATGTATCATTAAGCATGCATGCCATGTTTAATGCTCGAAATATTTTTTTTTGTCAAACATCAAACATAAATCCGACATATAAACTACACTATTAACACTTTACTGCATACTTAAGATTATTTTTAAACAATACAATATTTACATCTATTAATCATTTGTACATCACATCCTTGTCAAAGTAAATAAGAATCTTATAATCAAAATGCATTCAATAATAGACTATACTTTCAATCTCTCTCTTTTGTGTTGGCCATCCCGCTGTAGATATCATTCCTGGGAAAAATCCTTACTTGTAACCTACACGGACGAAACACCTGTGCTAAGCTATAAAGCTTAGTGGGGAACATAAAACATGTGGACGACCCCTTTTTAAAGATCGTCAAGTTGAAAACACATATATACGCATCTTAAAGCAAATAAACCAATCATTATAAACAATATTGACAATAATCTCCCAATGTTATATTCTATTATGCTATTCTTATAACAAATAACAATACCTATTGATATTTCCTTTGCTTATCAATTTCACACCTTTATCAATATTTATTCAATACTTGAATCCTATACATTAAGCTGACTTTCTGGATTTCTTTATGTTACTCTTGACCAATTATTTTGAATTATTAGTTGTCAAACATTGATGACTATATTATTCATGTATCAGTATCAATTGCCAAACATTTATTAACTAAGCAATATTTCTATCACTTATTTACAAATATTTATATATATACTTTATCTATACTTTATGAGTTCCCACAATTTGATCTTAGTGATCACTTTGATATACTTAACTATCTTAGAAACATGGTACTGTATTCAAATAACTTATATTCCCTATACATATGTATAATATATTACATGTATAAGATGCATTCTCATTCATTTGAATACTTACTATTATTATTAAACTATTACATCTTTACCTTGCATATTTTTCAACTTTTTAAAGCATTTTGATGTTATCGTTACATCATCTGTATTCACACTCAGCATGCTTTATAGATATATACATTTATTTAACATGCAATTAGTGGATTAGAAAATCTTGAAAAATCTAATAACCTTACATAGTAAACAATAAAAGCATTTGAAAGCTTAACAGTTAACTTAGCATGCTTGTATTGTATACTAACTAAGAATTCTTCATGCATTTAACTCGTTTAAGTAATTTCAAACATTTGGAACCAATTATAAATAGTATACATATATCATGTGTTACTTGGTAACCTCTATTTATTTAAACTTATGAAATAATACAAGCAAATCATGTCAGACACGTAATCAAGCAATATCTTTAATTTTTATATGATGCTTATTTTATACCTTGTACTTTAATGTCTGTACTGTACTTATAGTTTAGCCTGCCTATGTTCTAAAGGTGGATAATGGGAACAGTGGATACCCGAGGGTATCAAAATGGTGGATATCCGAGGATATCAAGATATAGACCCAAATGGCATTGATTGTATGGTGGACCGGTCAAATGGACCCAAATGGGGTCAACTAACAACTCAAATGGGGCTGTGTATGATCCAATAGGATCAATTGTACTTTAGACCTAAAAAGGTCAACGGTGGCAGCTGCAACATCCCTATAGGTGCCTATCTATCCATAATTAAACTCTAATTACAGGCAATACTCTATTTAATTTTCTTTTCATATATCATGCTTGCACTCAACTAGTCAATTTGCACATGTATAACCATAAAATAGACATATTATTGCCATGGCATAATTATGTATGCAAGGTTCCTATAATTCTTCACATACTTTATTAATCATGCTATCATCAAATTTCACATATTAACATGATCATACTATGACAATTACGTAATGTGTCGTACCTATTCAAGTGCTCATCATAAAACATGCCTTGTTATAAGAACTTTGCACTGTAGCACATCATATGGATGTGATCATGTAAAAAGATTCATAATCACAAGTATATATATATATATATACACACACACACATGTATTTATATAGGCAAATAACAAAACAAGTACTTACTATTAAGCATATGTTATCACACTATGTATTTTAGCATGTTATCAATAAGGCACTATATATGAATATGATCATACCAATGTATTTCTTTATTTTATAGTATAAGTGCATGTTGAATTACACATTTACTCTTTATAGGAGTACATACATATAAATAATTTTGCATATAACAACCAAGTATTTAATTTCAATCATATATGCATATTTGATATAATTGTTAGCAATCTTTACTTAAATACATATGTGAACATGTGTGTGTATATATATATATATATATATATATATATATGTATGTATGTATATATTTAGGGACTTTTATCAATAATCATATCACATGATATATCCAATCCAATGTGTTATCATATAAACACATATTTAACACAACTATATTTAAAGCAAATATAGAAAACAAATTAAAATTCTGCCTACACAAATCTATATAAGGGCAGCATTCTTAGCCCAATTTGCGAGCCACTTATGATTTTGAAACGTCATTTTTAGGCTAAATAACCTTGTACAATCTTATTCCCCTTTGTGTCTAGTTTCTAAATAATCAAAATTCACCTTAATATCTTATCTATAGATTGAGATATATGAGAAAAACTATAGGCTATTCATAGAACCAAAATAGTGTTTGTTACCACTTATAAAAACTCATAGAATAAAATTAAGAAGGTATTAGACCAACATTTCTTCATCAAAGTTATACTTCCATATCTCTAGTTTTACCATAATTTTACTTTGTAGCATTTTAACAACTCTACCAAAAGTTATGCCTAATTTACTAAGGTTTGTTCCCTAACAATACATCCAGTTCCTACAAATTTCAAGTCAACATTTGACATGGTTGCATACGATTTTAATTCACACTTCCTACATACAAAATTTGCATTTTAGAGTCTATTATGGATAGAAATTAATCTCATAGCATTCTGACCGTTGTACACAAAGATATCTTATTTTTACCACAAACAGTTTCATAATTAGCTTGTATCAATGTTTCTTTAATAAACACTTGCATTTACATTAAAATTAAGTTGTAGATAAACTCATGGTATAATAAGAGTTAAGCACACGATTATGTTTATTCCAACCCTGGTCATAGTATGGCAACAGTATTCAGGGGAGGTAGCTATAGAGGCTTCAATATCGATAAAATACAATTACAAAAAAATAAATTGCTTTCAATATCATCAAATTTGATACACTATGACTATGGCTATTATCTTTTCATTTTATGAAGGCAATTATATTGTTTCTACTTTTTCACATAACTCTAAGCCAATGAAAAATATAATCTATTGTTAATATCAACTTATCTTATATATACCTCATCATCTCTCTTTATTATGAAATCAATTTTACTATATTACACTCCTAAACACTGTATATTATTTATGTTATCTATATTTTCTATACGTTGTCAAGCAATTTAAACTCTAAATCATTTAATGGCACTTATCTGTATATACTTAATGCTATGACATTAGACTCTAATTTGATACATAAAAACATCAGCATGTAATTACTCTCATATAATGACAAGCTATTAATAAACATTAAGCTCAATTATATACTTTCATTTATGTACATATCTATGCCATACTATAGATTAAATTATTAAGTTAAATGAATCTAAAAACCCTTAGTTTCTACTTTATAGATATTATAATTATCCATTAACATGCTTATCCTAGTATGCTTGTTGATTGAGAACTTGTTAATTGAGTCCATAAGTGATTAACAATATATTTGCAATTGTCCCTTCATGCTAAACATACTCACTCTCTATTGCTCATTGTCCAATTTTTGCATAATATTTTTCACATGGAAAATGACATTTTTCAGGAAACTTTTCTTCTTAACAATTGATACTTAAGATCTTAATTATATACTATAAAAATGGCAAGTCATTTTGATGTATATCCCAACTGTTGTAATATAAGAAACACTTACTGCTCCAATGACCCGCCAAATGCAAAAAGGCTACTATTTTGGGCATTTTTGAGGACTTTAGAGGCTAAATATCATTATTGTTATTTTTATAATATTTGTAGACACAGAGGTTCCAGTTCTATTCCAACTAGAATCATCAAATTCGGAGTTTAAAAGCTCAACTTATGATCAAAATACTCATTGGAGGTCAATCCGAATTTCTGGACAGCACTTTCACATTAATGCCTAATATCTTAATTCAATTCAATATACTTATAGAATCCATAATCAACACAAGTATTAATGCATGCAAGAAATAATAGTTCCCAAACCTAAAATTAACTTCAATTTCTTTAACAAATCTTCTCTTTTACTCTTGTAATCTTCTTCTTCTTAATGATTTACACCACTTTGTTCTTGAATGACCAACATACAATGGAATTTCATCAAGAATACTTAGAGAAATTGTAGAATAATGAAATAAATGAGAGTAATTCTGAAATTTCTCAAGCAATTTTTGTCCCTCTCTCTATCCACTCTAATATTTCTCTTTCTTTCAACAAAACTCAGCTTTTATAATATAATAAAAATTATCTTTTTGGTCCTTTAAAATTTTGCATGTCACACTAAGTTTCCTCCTTTATTTGCATGTTACACAATGTTCCACTCATTTTTTTCTTTTCTTAAATCAACCTCTCCTTTATTTTCCTTTTTTTATAATTTACCCTTCAAGTTCCATATTAACAAATTGACCCTTAAATTTTCATCCTCTTTTAATTTAGCCTTCAAACTATATTATTATTACTTGACTATCGTATCCTATATCATAGACAATATTTTTTTTAATTTTGACTTGTAAGCAATTTTTGACATTACAAAGGGTGTTTTTAACAAAAGTGGTCTTCTGCAAACTTATTATGCTATGTTTCTAGTTTCTAAAACATTAAGAATCATATCAATATCATTTATATATTTTAAGATATTTACAAAATACTAAGGTCTATTCCTAGTGACTAGGCTATAGACTGTTCCTGAATTTATGCTTAAATATAGCCAAGTTAAAGACATATTTCGAACTTGGTTTCTTTATATAAAATCTAAGTATGAATGTATATTTTCAAACCTAATTTGAATCATCTAATTTGGTACTCTATAACTTGAGATATAGTCAAAAGAGTACCAAAAGGTTAAACAAAGCATAATAATTCATCCAATAATGTTTAATTATACTTTAATAATGTAAAAATGCCTTGACTTCTACTAGGGCCTATTTTGAATCCTTACATAGTTCCTGTATTCTCCATCCCATATAGCATGACTTTATGCGCATAAAATCCCTATTCAGTAATGAAGGCAGTCTTTACCGAACTATTATCTTGTTCAATATCTGATTATACCCTACATACTCATCAATAAAACTATACATCATGCACTTTGCTGCATTATCAACAAATAAACATCAATCATAACCTAATCCATCTTTTGTAACACCCTAATCCACTAACCATGCATAAACATCAATCACCATCGTAACCTAGCAAAGATAAGGCATGGATAATAATAAATAGCACAGGCCATAATAATTACATGCCACAATACTTAAAACAAACTTATAACTAAAAGGCTTAACATAATGCCAAAGAAAATACATAATGGAATCCTCAAGCAACTACACTCAGTCAAATCTTCTCTTTAAAGGCTGACTAGCCACCAACTATCGATCCACTAGAGCTTAACTAGTACCTACACGGGTAACAAACCCGTGCTAAGCTATAAAGCTTAGTGGCGAAACCAACTCCAAGGATGAACTCTAATAAAATATCATAAAATCATTACACCTTTTAAATTTAAGGAAAACATATGAGTCAACAATATTAAATGATCTCACCCTTAAAATACCAAATGAATCTGCAATCCTAAACATGAATATTATTCTTACAATAATCTAGACCATATAGTAATTGATAGTACAACTTTCATTGTAAGCATTTAATCATATTTATAATGTATGATATGCCTTCAATGTTTAATCAAAGTTAAAAGGAGTATATATATCATACATCATCTATAAGAGATCATTTAGGTGCCAATACTTCACATATATCATGCAATCTTAGTTATATAATACAGAGCAGATAACTACATTTCATTGGAATCATTCTAGCCAAAAAGAAATTTAAACCAAGCAATATAGTAGGCCATTATCATTTTCACATTATATAGGTGGAGCAAATGATATATATACATATATTTCTTTCTTTTGAGTAAATTGCTGAGTCTTTTAAACTTTTAATAGCCTGCCAAGTACTAGTTCAAATGGTGGATAACAGGAGCAATGGATACTGAAGGTATTGAATGATGGACCCAAAGGGCTGAACTATGGTTCCATAAAGGAACAAAACACTAGACCCAAATGGGATCATCAATGGTTCCAGCAAGGAACAAACAATAGACCCAAAAGGGCCGAAAACTATGGCAACTGCTGAATCCCTCTAGGCATGCCTATCTAATCCACAATTGAACTAAGACCCACAGGTTTTATCACTTTAAGAACATCTTTCATTCATCATATTCTGTCTTATTTAATATAACATTTACTTAAAGTCGTTTCCCACAAATGAACACATATTATTCATTTACATAGCAATATTGGTTTAAAGCCCTGCTTATACTTGCATAGCTACCGGATAACTTATATCTTGCACTAGAATGCTTTAGCATAATGGTAACTAGGTATGATGCAATACTAACTCAAATCAATGTTTTAAGAACCTAATGCAATACACATCATTGGACATAAGATCATGAAGTAACAACATGATTTGAATTTCAAGGTTGACTTTGGTAATACTCGATGATAGTTCATAAAAATGAAACCATACATATAGTCATATAAACCATGACCACATGACTCCACACGTAAAAACATTTTCACTAAAGAAGAATGTACCTGAGTGGTTCTTCAAAACCATTTCCTTTGCTTCTTATACTTAATTTAATCTTCATACATTTAGTTCATCCACTATATTATAAAGTACTCACATATGAGATTAACGTCTACCTATGTCATTCATAATGTCTTAAAAAGACTTCACAGTTCAATTATTTCATTTAGAAATCATATGGCTTATTAACCACCACTTTAATTAACATAATCATAATGTACATTACTTATGGTCCATTTAATTCTCTCCAATTATATTTTATAATACGGGATTTATGATTCATGAAGAATTTATAGCTTAGAGTGTGAAGTAGAACCATTAAAAGAAAACATGCGAGTGGCCATGCCAAAGAAAGAAGAGAAGGCATACACGACCACGTAAGGAGAATAAGGGCCCAAACACGTAGCTAAGTAGAGGAAGAATGAAGCCATTTATGTGGCCACATAAGGACAAAGGCAATGTAGTGTACGGCCACGTAGGGAGAGAACCAAGCCATCACGTGACCATGCATGAAAAACATAAGGGAAATGCACAGCCATGGCCACATAAGGGAAAAATAAAGAAGATGCACGACCACGCACTGAAGAAGCAAAGGCATCACATGGTTGTGCAATGAAGCATAGGTATGTGTGGCCACACATGAAGGAAAGGAGAAGGACACATGGCCACACATAAAGGAAAGGAGGACACATGGCCACACAAGGCATTTCGGCAGTCTGGATTAAAAATGTCGATTTTTATCTCAAATAATTTTGAATCCCAAAACTCACCTCAAGTAATTAGATTTAAAGCATTCTTTGTTCATCTAAAACACTAAAATTTAACCTTCACTTCAACTAAGGGGACACATACAAGAATTTAGGAAAATCATCAAGTAACCATTTATATAGAGTTCCCATACCTCATACACCAGCTTCATCTCCTTCAGAAATCCACTGATCTAGCTCTTTCTTCTTTCTCCTATTCTTGATCTATCTGCTTCTCCTTTCTCTTTATACATAGGAACAATAACATGATCTTGCAATTCTTCATGACCAAAAATCATAAATGAAGAAAAGAAGAGGAAGAAAAGATCTTTAAGGAAAGACATTACATTTGATCTTCACTCATAAACCCTAGCTCCCTTCTCCAACTCATAACCAATACAGAGAGAAAGAGAAAGAAAGAGAGAGAGAGAGAACTATCTCTCACCAAAATGTCGATCCCCTCATTCTCAATTCCCTTGATTTCCTTCTCCAATAAGCTGTTGAGGGAGTTAGTGAGGTAAATATCTCATGGTGAGAAATTTCCAAAATGGCCTTATACAACATAACCCCATCAACTTATCTTTCTTAACATTTAACACCCAAAATTCTAATTTACTTCAACTATATCCCTCTTTATCTTAATTTACATGCATGCTAAAATTATCAAAATAACCTTAATGGGTCTTAACCTTAACAATGCAAACTAATTCAATATTTACCCCAATTAACCATAATTCTCGTCACTTTACTATAATCTTGTTAGGGCTATGATTAGGTCCTTACATCTTTTGAACATGCTTGTTTAAATCCTAGTAGTCTAGTACATCCGTACCTTTGCATCACTCTTGGCAACAAGCACAATGTATGCTAGCTAGGTAGGATACTAAACCTCGATCAAAAATTTTACCTCAATTTGCCTTTTTACCTCTTCCTTCACCTTTTTTGCCCATTCCAACACTACAAAAAAATACATTTTACCGACGGATTTGTGATTTTACCGATGGAAAATGACCTTAATGACGATTTTTTATTATTCTACCGACAGAATGTAGCTGTCGGTAAAATGCTCGTAGGTACCAAATTACTGGCCGAAAATTCTTTCGATAAACATTACCGACGGATTTATAAAAAATATTCCATCAGTAGATTTATTTAAAATTCATCGTATGTTTCATCGCGTTGACCGTTTGGCGAAGGAAAATTTTGTTAGTAAACCATCAGTACAATTTAATGAATAAATTAAAAATTTATTTCAGTATAAATAGCGACGGATGTTTTTGTCGATAATTTTTTCAACAAATATATTTAGTATAATATTAAAATTATTGGAATGGCAGTGACAAATTTTTTCGTTAGTAATTTATCGATAACATATTATTTTTTATTTATTTTCTTATAATTTTTTGCAAAAATTATATATTTTGTATTTTTAAATCCCAAATTAAACACAATAAAATCAATATAAAATTGTAAAATCTAAATTGAAGGTATATATTGATTAATAATTTTAATATATAACAAAAATAATTTATACAAAAAGTTATCTAAAATTTGTACAAATATCGTGTAAATTACAATGCCAAAAATATAAAAGTTAACACCAAATACTCTTAGAATATTCTTAAAAACAATGAAAATTTTAAATTATTAAACATATCATAAGCACACAACACTGTGTTAACCAACCTTCAGTCTAAAATTTAAAACTAGAATGACGATCAACTGTAGACTATCTTGCATAATTTCCAATTTAATCTGCTTCAAATTTTGGTATCTAGGCTACAAAACACAAGAAACATATAGCCAAAACACTATTTAGCTATTGAAAAATATAGCATACAAATATCACAAAAAAAGCCTCAATTACCCATGAAAGAGCAGCTATAATTCTATCTCCAGCCTCATTCATCTCACAAAAATCAAAAACCTTAATTAAAAAAAATGGAGTTTATACCAATTGGTTCTTTATCTATTTTTCAATTTAGAAAATCTGGAAACAACCATCCTACTTTTCATTGACATAAAATTGTACATCTCTTGAATAAGGAGAAATAAAATATCTTAAAGATTCTACATGAAAAATGAATAAAATAATTTTCATTATTCAAGAAATTGTAGATTAAAGTCAAATAGCAAAAAATTCAAAAGTAAAAAATAAATAAAAAAGCATTAATGCATCGTGGATACATCACATAACCATAAGCATTTGTTCGTGTTAACATGTGAAGAGGGTAAATGGTGAAAATTGAAAAATGCTCTAGTCAAATGGCAAGGGAAATGAATGATATCGTGATTCCACACACCCTATCACAACCCCATCTCAACAATATTAAGGAAGTTGATAACTTTAGATACGTAACATGATCCAATATCATATTCAAAATTTCTCATAAAGAAACACTAAGAGCGTTTTACAGTTTTCAAACACCTTAGTACCACCATGTGCGTCTATACTAACAAGTAACATACAACCATACACATAGAATGAAATAATAGTAAGGACAAAGAAGAATATAGAATTCTAAAAAATGAAAACTCATTTTGTATGATGTTTGTAAAAAATTGAAAAACTAGTAACTTCACATAAACAATTTTAAGCTATTTGCACCATCAATAAAATGCACTTTTCAGGAGCAAAAATGATTGTCTCACTAACTTGCAAAATTGGTTTATCTCATAAAATCCTATCAAGTTCTAACAAAAGCTGAATATCTATACTTGACTTTACATTCATTTCCTGCCTATAGTTTCAAAATATTTAACTACTAGCCTCGTCTTTGTAGTTTCAGCAGCAATGTCCAGTAAATAACGTAAAACACATTACTCGTTGCTGCCCTAACATTAGTATATCCCACATGTATAAGAATACATTCATTGGAAAATGAATATAAAAGACCTTTTTATGTTACTTTTGTACATAGCTGTCCATGTTAGCTTTGAAGGCTTCAGTCTGTTATGGAAGTATATCTCGCACTTAGAATTGGCAAAGAGGAAGAACTTAATTGATCAAACAAAGTTCAGTCCTGATATTTTGAAAATTGATAATTATCTCATGATTCCCATTCGAAGTGCATTCACAACGTAAATGAAATAGCTATCTTACTTCATTAAAAAATTTTGCAATGTTTAATCTAAGAACTAAATGTTAGAGAGTATGCCCTAGAGCCCATGTAATAGGGATGTTTTTGATATGTATGAAATTTATATTCTTAATAAAAGGCATCATTCATTTATTAATGCTATGTTTGAATACATGAGTTTGTAAATCTTAAATTAATAAATGAAGTCCTAGATATTATAAACACAGTGCAAAGGCAATCATGAAGGTGTTCATGATGTGAGATGTCTATTGCATGCAAATGTCTTAATATCTAAATATCCCTAGTCATAGAATTAACAAGATAGGACATTGTTAATTCGGACAGACTAGCACATGTTATGCTTCTTGAATGGTTCAAGCAGTGGTTTTCATAACTGTGATTATGAAAGATAATCAAAGCTTACATGTGGATGCTTGTTAGAAGAACAAGTTCATTGGAGACCTGCATAGAGAATCCTCACATGGATATTAAATCTATGTCAGTGAGGAATCTCTTCATAGCGGTTGTGCAAGTATCCTTAGACTTGAGATCACCAAAGTTATCTTAAGTAGCAAATGATATACTTTGACTCCATAACTGATTACTTCCAACTGGGAATGAACATAGTTAGGAGATTGGGTATATCATGACCTACTTGAAGATAGTTGAGTGATTGACAAAGGATTCACCATCCCAGATTTAACAAGGGAAGTTATCTCACATGATTCTATAATTGCCTTGTTCAGTGAATCTCTGGCAGAGTAATATGCCGAGATGGATGGAGATCCATGAAGGGCATTTTAGTAATAATGGTTAAATTAATAGAACATACATAATTAGATTTATATGAGTTGATAGAAATCCATACTCAGAATCTAATTGAGATAAGAGTGGTGAAAGGAGTAATTGCACGGTAACTGTTTCTATGGAAGGGTACAGTCAAACCACATGACTTTCCTGACATTTGGATAGTCATGATGCCTAGCTAGAGGCCAATCATGACTTGTATAATGATGTATCAAAAGTATCAATAGGGATTGATAAGATGATTTAAAGGAGTTTAAATCATGTGAGTTTTGAATAGAACTCACAATTACATATTATACTGCCAACATGGACAGGAACCCAATAGGTCACACACATATAAAGAAAAGGGTAAAATGGTAAAATAACAAGGATAATAATATTTGATATTATTATGAAGGTAGAGAAGTGAATAAGATAATAATTAATTAAAGAGTTTAATTAATTATGATCAAATAAAATTGTCCGTGGAACTTTTGAGAAATGTTCTGCAAAATTGGACCTAATTGAAATAATGTATTTTATGATTAATTATTATTATCTTATAAGTGTTATAAGACTACTATAAGTGTTATAGGACTGATATAATAATTAATAGGTCCATTGGAGAAATTATAAAGGGCCAAAGGAATGAAGAAGTTGGAGGAAGCCCTCCAGGAGAAGGCCACATGCCAACTCCATACAGAAGGGCTTAGAGGGCTTTTTCTTGGACCAAATTAATTTATATATGTTACATAAGTGTTATGGAACTCACATATTTAATTTGGTTGGATTTGGAATCCATTTGGGTATTTAAATTCAATTAGTTGCACAAAGGGCCTAGTTTATGGATTTTGTGCATAGACTTTTATGAAAAGGTTTAAATTGGATTTAATTAAGCCCAAATGATTATAATTAATTCCAGAGGCCCAATTAATAATTCTCCAGCAATTTTAAAGAGCCCAATCACATTAAGGATTTGGAATTTTAACCTAACTATAAAAGGCCAACTAATGAGAATTAGGGTGAAGTGATTAAAAGAAAAGGAAAGTCTTTTTTCTTTATTCTCTCTCCCTTTTTACGCCAACTCCAAGCTAGCTTCTTGGAATTTCGGCAAGCCCTAGTTGAAAACCAATTTGTTTGTTTAATTTACCCCTCTAGTGTGGATTACTCATTGGAGGTGTTCCATTTTGGGCACTGTGGTTTGCGACAACCCTGTGCGAAGTAAAATCAACTGTTCAACAAAAATCAAAGGTGATTTTTCTTATTCTCATATAGTTATATTGTGTATTCATGGCAAGATCAGATCTAATGGTTAAAAAAATTTTAAAATTCCGCTCATGTATGTGATGCATGTAACCGTTAAATTCCAACATGGTATCAGAGCCATGGTTTTGCCATGGATATACAATTCTATATTTTTTTTGCGAAATAAGTTTTGTTTTGAGTTATTTATTTCATGAACTTTAAAATATTAGATTTGATTGTTCATGAATGAGAAATATTGATTTCTGGTTGTATGTGTGATCAAATAAATTTGGTGGAAACAAAAACGAAATTTTGAATGATTGTGATTAGGGTTTGGCGTGAAACCCTAGGTGATTTAAGGGGCTGTTCTAATTTAATTTCTTATGGATCCATTAAAACATCATTTAGATGATATTTTATGTGTTTAATATGTGATATTAAGCCGTAGGATCTAACGGAATTAAAATCGAACAAGTTTTGCATGAAACTAGTTTAGTCGAAAAGTTCGATAAATTGGTGTTCTTCGTGTGTTCTTGATGTGTTCTTGGTTAGAACGACTTTTGATCTTCTAAATCTGATATATATGATATATTAAAGTGTTTTAAATTAATTGGATTAATTAAAATGGGCCTTAAATTAATTTGATTAATTTTAATTTATTAAAACCACTTAATGGGCTTAATTATGTTTACGGACTTGGTTTAAATTAGTGAATGACTTGGTGGGCCCAAGGATCTGATTTAAATTAAACATTATAAACATTAATTAAGTTTATTAATGGTTTTTAAGGGCTGGAGTGGGCTTGGCTCATTCCAAAAGGCCCAAATAGTCCAAAAGACACAAAACTAGTTTGTGTGTTAACACAGTTAGGGTTTTTCTTCTGTGGGTTTCGGCCTACATTTGTTTTAAGCCCAAAATTGATTCTTTTAATTATTTAATATGATTAATTAATTAAATAATCAATTTACAATTAATTAATAATCAATTGGATTGATTATTAAGACAAGAACGCATGCATGCAAAAAGGTTTCCTAAAATGAAAGTTTCCAAAATGGAAAAAGTTTCCTAATTTGATCACATCATTAAATAACTCAAAATATAGTTTCAAAGGTTGAAACAAATTTAGTAATCCATTTATTTATGCATTAGAGAGGCATATAAGGGTGAGTGATTGGCATGATGGTTAGTTATGGACAAAGCCCAATGTGATTGAGCATAATGCATGTTTTGGCCCAATGAGGACTTTCATGTCCCGGCCACTTGTTTTTGGTTTGTATTTCATTTCAAATTGTAATATGTAATTAGATTACTTAGATTAGAATTAGAAATAGAGATGGAGACCAATATCAAGGAGCAAGATGGGCCGGATGGAGATCCAACAAGCTTGAAGATAATGTAATTATTTTCTTGTTTGAATCATGCATACTACCTAGGTGTGACCTTTTGATTTCCCTCTTGGCTCGGGGAAATCAATGTAGTGAAGTCCATAACTATACCATATTTGTATGCTTATATTTATGTGATAGATATAGGATGCATACCAATGTATTCCAACCATGTATGATGAGACTTAATTAACTAAAACCCTCAAACAAATACTAAGGTATATAAGCCTTCCATTAATTTGAGGAGAACCAGAGTTCTTTATAGTGTGGGTTGTTGACCACAGTCAAGCTCACATTATATCGAATATGTTCAAATCTAGTTAAATGGGTCATCTTAGCTAGCCCATTAGTTTGTTGACCACAGTCAAGGCTAGTCGTTCTAGAGGCAAGATTAGGGAATGCATATATGATATGCATGCATCAAGAGTTAATAACCTAATGATACCTACCTTTCAAGGGTATGGAATTTGGCTTGTTGGCCACAGTCAAGGTCAAATTACATATCAAGGATTGGATATTGGCCCACTAAGAAAACCATCGGGTTTTCTCGGATTATATAGTGAGGGCTATTAATTCGCAATAAAATAGTGGGAGTAAATGGATTAATTAAAGACCTTATTAATGCATACATATATATATGAACATACTCTCATATCTTTTCTTTTTCACATCTAGGTCATCATCATGAGCACATCAAACATTAATATACGATCAATCTTAGATAACAAGCTGGTTGGCAACAACTATTCTGACTGGATCAGGCAAGTGAGAATTGTTCTCAGAGCTGAAAAGATCCACTATGTCTTGGATAAAGATCCACCACCACTTCCATCAGATGATGCCATTGATGAGATCAAAGGCATTTATCGAAAATACATGGAGGATAGTGAAACAGCAGCATGTCTGATGCTGGGTGCTATGTCCTCGGAGCTTCAGAAGCAACATGAAATGATGGATGCTAGAACCATCGTTTTGCATCTAAAGGAGCTTTATTCTTCTCAGGCTAGAACTGAGCAATACGAGATTGCTCGAGATCTATTTAGCTGCAAAATGGTGGAAGGCACTTCAGCTGCTACTCATGCATTGAAGATGTATGGGTATATTGAGCATTTAAGTAGACTTGGCTATGTTATGGATAATGATCTATACATAGATTTAATCTTGTACTCATTGGCTCTAAGTTATGCACCTTTCGTGCTTAACTTCAACATGAACAAGATCCAAGTATCCATTCCTGAGTTAATCAATATGCTCAAGACAGCTGATGGATCATTTAAGAAGGATCCAAAAAGTGTCATGGTTGTCACTTCTGCTAAAGTCAAGAAGCAGAAGAAGAAGAAGATAACCAAGGCGTAGCCAAAGAATGGTGGGATCTCTAAGAAGAAGGTTGCCAAGAAAGAGAATCCCAAAGGAACTTGCTTCCATTGTGGAAAGGATGGTTATTGGAAGCGTAACTACAAGGCCTATCTAGATTCTCTCAAGGAGAAAAAGCAAGCTGATGCTTCTACTTCAGGTATTCATATGATTGAAATTAATACTTATTCTATTGCTTCAAAACAATCTTGGGTATTAGATACCGGATGTGGATCTCATTTGTGTAATGATCTACAGGGGCTTAGAAGCTTTAGAAGAGTTGGAAAGGCAGAGATATGTTTGCAGTCAGCTACTGGATAGAACATCTCTACAATAGTTGTGGGGACTTACTATTTGCCTCTTCTTAGTGGATTAGTACTGGAATTAAATAATTGTTATTATGTTCCAGCTTTGTCCAAAAGTATTATTTCTTTCAGTTGTTTGATGAACGATTATGATATTTCTTTAAAGGACAAATGTTGTTACATTTTTAAGAACAATATATTTTATGCAAAAGCTATCATTGAGAATGGTATATTTGTTCTTGATTTAATTAAAGAAGTACATAATATGGATACCAAGAGAATGAAACATGATAATCTAAATACCTCATACTTATGGCATTGTCGTTTAGGCCACATAAATGAAAAATGCATGACCAAATTGCACAAGTCAAGTGATTTGGGATCATTTGATTATGAATCATTTGATACATGCGAATCTTATTTATTGGGAAAAATGACAAAAGCTCCCTTTATTGGTAAAGGAGAACGAGCTAAAATGGTTTTGGACTTAATACATTCAGATGTATGTGGTCCAATGACTACACATGCCAGAGGAGGTTACTCCTACTTCATTACTTTCATAGATGATTATTCCAGGTTTGGATACATCTATCTAATGAAATATAAGTCTGAAGCATTTGAAAAGTTCAAAGGATTCAGAAATGAAGTAGAGAAACAACTTGGCAAAAGTATTAAAACACTTAGATCAGATCGAGGTGGAGAATACTTAAATCAAGAGTTTCAGGATTATCTTAGAGATAATGGGATTTTATCTCAATGGACTCCTCCATATACACCACAACACAATGGTGTATCCGAAAGGAGGAATCGAACACTATTAGATATGGTTCGATCAATGATGAGTCGAGCGGACTTGCCTAAGTCCTTTTGGGGATATGCACTAGAAACTGCTGTTTATGTGTTAAATAGAGTTCCTAGTAAATCGGTTGATGTTACTCCATATGAGATGTGGAATAACAAGAAACCCATGCTTTCTCATATGAAAGTATGGGGTTGTCCTGCTTATGTGAAGAGGACAATGTCAGACAAACTGGATGTTAAGTCTGACAAATGTTTATTTGTGGGATATCCAAAAGAAATGTTTGGATATTATTTCTATCATCGCTTAGAACAAAAGGTGTTTGTTTCAAGGCATGCTGTCTTCTTGGAAAGAGAATTTCTCCTACGAGAGGATAGTGGGAGTAAAATTGAACTTGGTGAAGTTCAAGACCCACAAGTAGAAGATGATCAACCGATTGAACCCGAAACTGAATTTCATAATGATGAGATTACAGTTGAACCTGATTATACACAAAATCCTAGATGATCTACTAGGATGCATTCTATCCCTGTGAGATATGGATTTCACATTGACTCGGATAGAGGCATAACTGTAGTAAAGGACAATGAGCCTACAAGCTATCAAGAAGTTTTGAACAGTTCAGAACGTGATTTATGGCTTAAGGCTATGCAGTCTGAAATGGACTCCATGTATGAGAACAAAGTATGGACTTTAACTCAACCACTTGAAGGGATAAAACCCATAGGGTGCAAATGGGTCTTCAAAAAGAAGACTGACATGGAAGGTAATATAGTTACCTATAAAGCTCGCTTAGTAGCAAAAGGTTATCATCAAAAATAAGGTATTGACTATGACGAAACTTTTTCTCCTATAGCGATGCTTAAGTCTATAAGAATACTTTTAGCCATTGCAGCTCATTATGATTATGAGGTTTGGCAAATGGATGTGAAGACAGCTTTCCTTAATGGAAATCTTACCGAGGATGTGTATATGACACAACCAGAAGGATTCACATCAGGAAATGGCGAAAATGTATGCAAGCTTCAAAGATCCATTTATGGATTGAAGCAAGCCTCTAGGAGCTGGAACATATGATTCAATGAGACAATCAAAGAGTTTGGTTTCTCACAGAATGAAGATGAACCTTGTGTGTATAAAAGGGTCAGTGGGAGTGCAATTGTCTTCCTAGTTCTATATGTAGATGACATATTGATCATGGGAAATGACATTTCTCTTCTCCAATCAGTTAAAATATGGTTATCCAAGCAATTCTCAATGAAAGACCTTGGAGAAGCATCCTATATTCTGGGAATAAGGATCTATAGAGATAGATCCAATAGGTTGCTAGGTCTTTCTCAGAGTACATATATAGATAAAGTATTGAAGAGGTTCAATATGGATCTCTCTAAGAAAGGGTTTATACCCATGGTGCATGGGAAACACCTTTCTAAGTCTATGTGTCCACAAACACTAGAGGATAGAGAGAGCATGAATAAAATACCATATGCATCTGCAATTGGTTATATCATGTATGCTATGTTATGTACACATTCAGATGTAGCATTTGCTTTGAGTGTCACAAGCAGATTCCAATCCAATTTTGGAGAGGAACACTGGGCAGCTGTCAAGAATATTCTTAAGTACTTGAGAAGGACTAAGGATATATTCTTGGTATATGGAGAGGGCAGTTTGGAAGTAAATGGGTATACAGATGCCAGCTTCCAATCTGACAAAGATGATTGTAAATCACAATCTGGTTATGTGTTCATAATGGGAGGAGGAGCAGTTAGTTGGAAAAGTTCCAAACAAGAAACAACTGCTGATTCCACGACGGAAGCTGAGTACATTGCTGCTTCAGAAGCAGCCAAAGAAGCAGTCTGGATCAAAAAGTTCATAACCAAACTAGGAGTGATGCCTAGCATTGTTGATCCGATTCCTTTATATTGTGACAACAATGGAGCCATTGCGCAAGTAAAGGAACCACGGTCTCATCAGTGATCCAAGCATGTTCTCAGACGCTACCATCTCATAAGGGAAATAGTAGCTAGAAATGATGTGAAAATAGAAAGGGTTCCCACAGATGACAATGTGGTGGATCCCCTCACTAAACACTTTCCTAGATTAAGCATGATCACCATATAAATAGCATGGGTCTGAGACATATGAGTGATTGGCTCTAGTACAAGTGGGAGATTGTTAGAGAGTATGCCCTAGACCCCATGTAATCGGGATGTTTTTCATATGTATGAAATTTATATTCTTAATAAAAGGCATCATTCATTTATTAATGCTATATTTGAATACATGAGTTTGTAAATCTTAAATTAATAAATAAAGTCCTAGATATTATAAACACAATGAAAAGGCAATCATGAAGGTGTTCATGATATGAGATGTCTATTGCATGCAAATGTCTTAATATCTAAATATCCCTAGTCATAGAATTAACAAGATAGGACATTGTTAATTCAGACAGACTAGCACATGTTATGCTTCTTGAATGGTTCAAGTAGTGGTTCTCATAACTGTGATTATGAAAGATAATCAAAGCTTACATGTGGATGCTTTTTAGAAGAACAAGTTCATTGGAGACCTGCATAGAGAATCCTCACATGGATATTAAATCTATGTCAGTGAGGAATCTCTTCATAGCGATTGTGCAAGTATCCTTAAACTTGAGATCACCAAAGTTATCTTAAGTAGCAAGTGGTATACTTTGACTCCATAACTGATTACTTCCAACTGGGAGTGAACATAGTTAGGAGATTGGGTATATCATGACCTACTTGAAGATAGTTGAGTGATTGACAAAGGATTCACCATCCCAGATTTAACAAGGGAAGTTATCTCACATGATTCTATAATTCCCTTGTTCAGTGAATCTCTGGCCAGAGTAATATGCCGAGATGGATGGAGATCCATGAAGGGCATTTTAGGAACAATGGTTAAATTAATAGAACATACATAATTAGATTTATATGAGTTGACAGAAATCCATACTCAGAATCTAATTGAGATAAGAGTGGTGAAAGGTGTAATTGCAGGGTAACTGTTTCTATGGAAGGGTACAGTCAAACCACATGACTTTCCTGACATTTGGGTAGTCATGATGCCTAGCTAGAGGCCAATCATGACTTGTATAATGATGTATCAAAAGTATCAATAGGGATTGATAAGATGATTTAAAGGAGTTTAAATCATTTGAGTTTTGAATAGAACTCACAATTACATATTATACTGCCAACATGGACAGGAACCCAATAGGTCACACACATATAGAGAAAAGGGTAAAATAGTAAAATAACAAGGATAATAATATTTGATATTATTATGAAGGTAGAGAAGTGAATAAGATAATAATTAATTAAAGAGTTTAATTAATTATGATCAAATAAAATTGTCCACGAAACTTTTGAGAAATGTTCTGCAAAATTGGACCTAATTGAAATAATGTATTTTATGATTAATTATTATTATCTTATAAGTGTTATAATACTACTATAAGTGTTATAGGACTGATATAATAATTAATAGGTCCATTGGAGAAATTATAAAGGGCCAAAGGAATGAAGAAGTTGGAGGAAGCCCTCCAAGAGAGGGCCACACGCCAACTCCATACAGAAGGGCTTAGAGGGCTTTTTCTTGGACCAAATTAATTTATATATGTTACATAAGTGTTATGGAACTCACATATTTAATTTGGTTGGATTTGAAATCCATTTGGGTATTTAAATTCAATTAGATGCACAAAGGGCCTAGTTTGTGGATCTTGTGCATAGACTTTTATGAAAAGGTTTAAATTGGATTAAATTAAGCCCAAATGATTATAATTAATTCCAGAGGCCCAATTAATAATTCTTCAGCAATTTTAAAGAGCCCAATCTCATTAAAGAGTTGGAATTTTAACCTAACTATAAAAGGCCAACTAATGAGAATTAGGGTGAAGTGATTAAAACAAAAGGAAAGTCTTTTTTCTTTATTCTCTCTCCCTTTTTGTGCCAACTCCAAGCTAGCTTATTGGAATTTCGGCCAGCCCTAGTTGAACACCAATTTGTTGGTTTAATTTACCCCTCTCTAGTGTGGATTACTTATTGGAGGTGTTCGATTTTGGACACTGTGGTTTGCGACAACCCGGTGCGAAATAAAATCAACTGTTCAACAAAAATCAAAGGTGATTTTTCTTATTCTCATATAGTTATATTGTGTATTCATGGCAAGATCAGATCTAATGGTTAAAAAAATTTTAAAATTTCGCTCATGTATGTGATGCATGTAACCGTTAAATTCCAACACTAAACGACATCAACAAAACAACATGATATCTTTGAAAAGGGATATCCAAAACCAAAACAAAAATAATTGACAAGTATTTAAAGCACGATGATTGAGATCTTGCTATACCATTTCATATGACAAATATTAACTTTAGCACATTTAACATAGCCAACTAAGGAACCAACAGATATATATTTGTTTTAGCACTATCTAAAATAAAATTGATAAGAAAATCTTAGCATAATTATACAATTAGGAAAAGAAATGTAGATACCACATGTGAAACTAAATGATAGTTATTCTAACATATAAACCTACTGAAAATTGAGAATGATCATAATTTGAGGACTTGGTTTAAGTTTCATGGCTTAATGTACATTGTTAATGGATCTAACATATAAACCGATTGAAAATTAAGAATGATCGATGCATTTATAAAGATCAATTTCGATTTAATATTATTGCAAAGTTGTTCTCAAACAGAACGGAAAAGAAAATAAATAAATGAACAAACAGTTACTAACTATAATTTAAACAACTGTTCAGCAGCTACAAATGCCAAGCTTGCTTCTCTATTCTCTTATTCTCAATAAAAAATATTCAAAAACCATTCATAATATATCCATTATTACCTCGTAAATTTGATTGGGATAAGAGAATCCATAAGTTATGGCACCCATATTGGATTTTTTAGACTCTTTTGAAACAACTGATTATGATGTCACTTAGAATGAAGGATTTAAAATATAAAGGATGTTTAAAATAGCTACTCTATTACCTGAATGAGACCTTACTTTAGGTGTTTGGAGTGAAAGTATAAAAAGAAATTGTAAATTTAAATAAAATGTAGAGCAAAAAAGATATATAGACGAAATAAACACTAAAGCTCTCTTTTCACTATTAAAAAAATTAACAAGCAATTTCTTTAGCAAATGAATAAAAAATAAAAATCTCTAAAGAGTAAAAAAATACATGGTAACACTCCATAGCTTTACCAAGGTTGTCTTGGTCTTTGTATATTACCTCTAAATTGTTGCATGCCTCTGCACAATGGGGATTGAAATGGAAAGTGAGTTCATAAAATACAATTGCCTGAAAAAATAAAAAAATAATAATAATAAAGAGAAAGAGAAGTTCAACTACTTTGTCACAAAATGACCTAAAGCAATCTAAAAATAAAACCAAATAAAACTCCTTCACATGTTCAACTTTTTGTAAGTAATAGAAGTTGTAAGCTCAATTAACTTAACATGCAACTAAAGAAAAACTATCAAAAGCTCAATTAACTTAGCATTTCACCATAAGCAACACCAAGATTATGATGGAATATGACATGGTATGAATGTGATGATAGCACAGCGGAAAAACAAAAATTTTTATCATACATACCATACAATTCCAAAGCAAGAAACGAAACATGCAATTTTAGGGTTGTAGAACTTACAACTTTTGATGCCTTTTTGAAAATTGAATTTTGTGATGCCCAGCAACTAAGATGACTTTATCCGCCTTAGATCTTGATCACCAATGCCAAGGAATAGCCTTTTATGCCACTCCCTCTATTCTCACACACACAATTGCACCGTCGGCTTAAAATCGAGATTGCTAGCTCTCTTTTAAGGTATTGTGTAATGGCTATAGTTTGAAGCTACAAAACCTGATTTTGTACTTCTTTAGGTTGCTATTACTACCCAATAACACAAGAGAATAAGGAACAATCCTTTCTCCTTGTGAAAAATTGGACCAAAAGAATTAAGAGAGAGAGAGATGAAGTTCACGCCAACCTTAGAGAGAATTAGGGTTTCACGCCAAAACGAACTCTCTTTCTCCTAGGGTTTTATTTCTTTATATATTATTATCTTTTTGGCAAGTGTTTGATCTGAATTTACTACCTCAAGATAATTAATTCAACCTCAATCACTTCCTAAAAATAAGTAATATATTTTTAATTAAACTCCTTTGAATTTAAAATTCAAATTTGAAATAAAACATAAAACATTTAATAAAAGATAATCCTTTTTGATTTAATATAAGATAAATGTAAGACATAATAATTAACTAAATCACTTAATAAAAGAATGAATCATGTGCCAAAATTCCATTGACATTATCTTGGAATTTCGCCCACACCATCCAATTATCAAGTGAATTAATTTAATTAAAATCCTTTAGGCTTTAATACTCAATTAATTAAATTAACACAAGACATTTAATTAATTGAAATTAAACCTTGTGGGCTGAATTTTTCTCTCTCATGGGCCAAGGTCCAATAGCAATCTAATAACCCATTACACACATTAATTTGACTTTAATTAAAAGCCCAAATTAATGCCCAATACTTAATTTAAATATTTTAAGCCCAATGCTCTGTGTGCGATCCTATAGGTCTATTTAATGTTGGCAATGAATTAATAAATTAATTCAAAGTCTATAAATATTCTTTAGCAAGATATTATAGCATTCCAAATTAAATGAAAATGCATATGGCATTTAGTGACCTAATGAAATTTTGCATAGTCCCTTACCCATAAATATCAGAATTAATATAAGCCATGGCACTAGTCATCCTTATATATATTAATTCCTTTCTTGATATTCCAGTGACACTGAACTCTCAGATAAATAATGATTACTCATTATTTCATCTTGGTATGACCATACACTTCTCAGTTCACTGATCAAGTGACCGATGATATTTTCTCTCTTAATGAGAGGGGTAATCCCTTCACTTCTCTCATGCTCTCTAACATGAATCAATGCATACCCAATCATACCCGTACTTGTCACTCTGTTACGAGTACGTTAGGTTTATGTCAAAGCACACATTAATTCATAAAGAGTTTCATAGAGATTTTAGGTCTAAGAACTCTGATACAAAACTTGCATATGAGAAACACTTATGACTTGTACCATGCAGTGTTCTCATGAGCGGATCGTATCCAGATACCATGTTCTTTAACATGTATCTATGATCTCTGATTGACACTCTTGTCCTAATGATCCGTAAGACAGAACTCATAATATCAGAGAGAGCATACTAGTCTTAATTCATTGTTATTCCCATAACAATGACTGACTAGGGATGTTTAGAAAGAAGTCTCATTTGTTTCAAGGTCTTACAACCATGTGCCTCACACATGATAACTTGAACCGAAATGACATTCTTGGATAGTTCTATCAATTGGTATGCACAGGAATACAAAAGATAAAACAAATGCCTCATTTTATTAACTAAGTGTTTTATTACAATGTATTGGGTCTAGGGCTTACACTAACAATCTCCCATTAGCACTGGACCCAATTGGGCATAGCCCTAATACCGAACGCTCTCAAATGAGCTTCCTGCAGATTTGGATGCAACTATTTCGTCAAAGGATCTGCTACATTGTCTTCACTTACTATATTGCTAACTTTGACGTCCCCACGATCAATGATTTCTCTGATCACGTGGTACCTCCTGAGTATGTGTTTGGATTTCTGGTGTGACTGGGGCTCCTTGGCCTGTACGATGGCCCCGTTGTTGTCATAGAAAATTTTTAATGGATCTAGGATGTTTGGGACCACTCCTAGTCCAGAAATGAAATTTTTAATCCAAACAGCTTCCTTTGCAGCCTCGTTCGCTGCAATATACTCAGATTATATAGTTGAGTCGGCAATGGTCTCTTGCTGTGAGCTTCTTTAGCTAACAGCACCACCGTTCAAAACATAAACAAACCCAAACTGCGATCTTGTATATTGAGTGCTGGTCTGAAAAGCAGCAACGGTATAACCTTGTATGACGAGCTCTTTTTGACCACCATACACCACGAAATGATCCTTAGTCCTTCGCAGGTACTTCAGAATCCCTTTTACAGTAGACCAGTGCTTCTCACCAGGGTCTTGCTGAAACCTACTGGTTATACTCAGTACATGAGCAACATCCAACCTAGTATATAACATAGCATACATGATAGATCCAATAGCAGATGCATATGGGATTCTACTCATGTTGTCCCTTTCCTCTTTGGTTTTAGGGCACTGTTCTTTAGTCAAAGGAACTCCCAAAGCCAAAGGTATGTACCCTTTCCTTGAGTCTCCCATACTAAAATGCTTTAGTACTTTGTCTATGTACTTTTCTTGACTTAGTCCCAAAAACTGATTCGATCTATCTCTATAGATTCGAATACCAAGTATTGTCTCGGCTTCACCTAAGTCTTTCATTGAGAAACATTTTCCCAACCATTGCTTAACCTTTTGCAATGTTGGAATGTCATTCCCAATGAGAAGGATGTCGTCCATATATAGGACCAGAAATACTACTATGCTCCCACTAACCTTCTTGTACACACAAGATTTATCTTCTTATGCAATGGGTTCTTGTTCCACAACTGGTTGTGAACTTGATCCCATTACCAACTCATCCTTTATAGGAGTTTGTGGCACTTGAATTTCTCCAAGTTCTACTTTACTCCCACTGTCTTTCTTGAGAAGGAACTCCTTTTCCAAGAAAACAGCTTTGCGAGCAACAAATACTTTGTTCTCGGCTTGTGAGTAAAAGTAGTGTCCCTTTGTTTCTTTGGGATAACCCACAAACAAACAGACAGTCGATTTGGACTCTAGTTTGTCAGATGTTAATTTCTTAACATGTGCTTCACAGCCCCAAATCCTGAGAAAAGACATATTGGGTTCTTTCCCAGTCCATACCTCGTATGGTGTCTTCTCAACTGCTTTAGTTGGAGTACGGTTCAATAGAAACGCAGCAGTTTCTAATGCATAACCCCAAAAAGAGATAGGAAGATTAGCTTAACTCATCCTAGATCGAACCATGTCCAACAGAGTTCGATTTCTCCTTTCGGACACACCATTCCATTGCGGTGTTCCAGGAGGAGTGAGCTGTGAAATAATACCACACTCTTTTAGATGATCATCAAACTCTTGGCTTAAGTATTCGCCACCTCGATCTGATCGAATGTCTTTTATACTTTTGCCAAGTTGATTTTCTACTTCGTTCTTAAACTCTTTGAATTTCTCAAAAGCTTCAGACTTGTATTTCATTAGATAGATATAGCCATATCTACTGAAGTCATCTGTGAATGTCACAAAGTAGCTAAAACCACTTCTAGCTTATGTACTTAATGGTCCATATACATCGGTATGTATTAGTTGCAATAAGCCATTAGTCCTTTCACCTTTCTTGTTAAAAGGACTCTTTATCATTTTTCCATGCAAACATGGCTCGCATGTATCATAAGACTCTAAGTCGAATGACCCAAGCACTCCAGTTTTGTGGAGTCTTGAAATGCATTTTTTGTTTGTATGTCCTAAACGACAATGCCAGAAGTAAGTAGGGTTCAATTCATTTGATTTAACCCTCTTTGTATTAATGTTGTATATGGACTCTCTGTTTTGTAAATCAAGGATATAAAGGCCATTTTGCAACATGGCATTGCCATAAGAAATGCCTTGGCGACGAATATGAACATTGCCATTTTTAATAACAAAATCAAATTCATCATTATCCAAACATGAAACTGAAATAATGTTTCTACTCATAGCATACACATAATAACAATTATTCAAAACAATACAAAGTTCGGAAGGTAAAGTGAGGTGATAGTTGCCTATCTCCATGGCAGCAACTCGTGCTCCATTCCCCACACGGAGGTCCACTTCATTCTTCCCAAGTAACCGCCTATTTCTTAGCCCCTGCACATTTGAACAAATGTGAGAACCACAACCGGTATCCAATACCCAAGTGGTAGAAATAGAAAGGTTAATCTCAACAACAAAAATACCAGAACTGGACGCCTTGGCTCCATTCTTCTTTTGTTCTTCCTTGAAAAGAGCGCAATTCTTCCTCCAATGCCCTATCTTGTTGCAATAAAAGCAAGTGCTCTCACACTCTTTGAGCTTCTGCACTTTGGGCTTGGATTGGGCCTGAGGTGCACTCCCACTTGACTTGAACCGAACAAGGTCATTCTTGGGTTTTGCCTTTCCCTTTTCCCTTTCCCTTAGCGGGTCCCTTTTTAATGCCCCCTTGAACCATCAATACGGGATTAGTCTTTCGAATGTTCTCTTCAGCATTCTTAAGCATCCCATGAAGCTCAGTGACTGACTTGTTCATTGCATGCATGTTATTCATCACGAATGGATCATAATCATCAGTCAATGAACCTAAGATCAAGTCAGTAGCCAATTCCTTTGGCACTAGTACCTCAAGCTTCTCAAGAGTATCAAGATACCCTTTCATCTTGAGTACATGGGTACTAACAGGAGTACCCGCAGCCATCTTACAAGAAATTAAGGCCTTTGTTGTCACGAACCTCTCTTGACGAGCTTGCTCTTGGAACATCTCCTTGAGGTGCACCATGATTGCATAAGCCTCTTGGTCCATAAATTGCTTTTGCAAGTCAGGCACCATGGTGGCCAGCATCAGACAAGTCACATCATTGGAGTCGCTCTTCTTGGTCTCAAAAGTTTCCTTTTGAACCGCAGAGGAATTCCTGCCAGGTTCTTCAAGCAAGGGTGCATCCAAAACATACGACTTTTTCTGTTGCTTAAGAACTATTCTTAAGTTTCGAGGCCAATCTATGAAATTGGAGCCATTCAATTTGTCCTTTTTAAGGACGGATCGCAATGAGAAATTGTTGTTTGAAGATGCCATTTTCAATCTACAATAAAATTTAGCAAGATTAAATGAGGTCTTATTTATGATCTCACAAACCGAATTAATATCCCTTTAAATAATTCGTGTTAGTGATTTAATGTGGGCCAAGATCCACTTTTCACAACAACTTATTAGTCAAGCTGAGCTTGTACACCTAATAAGTTAAGTTATATAGGTAGGAAAACTCCAATCATGTCTCGTACATGACTCTTGGATCAAATGGGCTAACATCTTAAGATGTTATAGCACAAACCCATTTATTAGTTGCCTAGGTCCGGGCATCCCTTTCCATGTTAAGTCCAACCTACATTCATAACTCATGCCTCACAAAGATAATCGGGCGCATCTAGGACTCCTAGTCTACTTGACCGATGATCGATGCCTCGACATGTTTCGAATTAGGAAGGCAACTTTGTGACTTACTATTTTTTAGGGATTCATTTTATTATGGCTTACATGGCATTCGCTTTGTTATCCATACATAGCATGCATATATATATAATTGCATAAAGTAAAGCGTGACAAACATGGGCCCAAAAACCTACAACTAAGATTCTATACTATTACATAAGAATCTTCGAGTTGGGCTTCTCCACTCCGGTGGGCTTTGTCTTGATTTACAAAGTCTTCAAATAAATTCTATTCTAAAAAATAAATGAAACTTTTACAATAAAATATAATGGCACGCAGGCCATATTTAATTACAAAAACCCAGAGCCCAATAGAGGTGGTAAATAGAATTGATTCTTATGATATTCTTCATGAGTGTATTGATAGTGTTGTGCATGATTGTGTGAGTCAAAACCCTATTGCAACTTATGGTTTGAATGAAAGTTATGATGAAGTTTTGCAAGTTGCCTCATATCCTTTCCAAGGAAGATTCTCAAAAATTGAGTCTTTGAGAAAGGATGAGGATATGTCATCAAAGATATCTAAGGAGGAAATCAAGCTTGTACTCAAGCCACTACCAACAAGCTTAAGGTACGAATTTCTAGATGCAAATTTTCAATTGCCATTCATTGTTAATTCATCAATTGCTAAGCATGATGCGGATGCTTTACGTGGTATTTTACTTGCTCATCGAAATGCTATAGGATATTCAATTAATGTTTTAAAAGGGATTGCACCTAAAGTTTGCATGCATAGAATTTTGTTAGAGGAGGATTCTAAGTCATCTATTGAAGGTCAAAGAAGGCTTACTCCAACTCTTAAAGAGGTTGTGAGGAAGGAAATAATTAAATTGCTTGATAATGGCATAATTTATTCTATAAGTGATAGCAAGTGGGTGAACCCAATACAAGTTATCCCTAAGAAGGGTGGCTTAACTGTAATTCGTAATGATAGCAATGATTTAATTCCTACTAGGACTATCATGGGTTGGCATATGTGTGTGGACTATAGGAAGTTAAATAAGGCCACGAGAAAGGACCATTTTCCTTTACCCTTTATTGATCAAGTTATTGAAAGATTGGCTAATTTTTCTTACTTTTGCTACTTAGATGGGTTGAGTAGTTTCTATCAAATACCAATTTATCCATATGACCAATCTAAGACAACTTTTACATGCCCATATGGAACTTTTGCATTTAGGCGAATGCCTTTTGGTTTGTGTAATGCACCAGCTACATTTCAAAGATGCATGTTTTCTATCTTTAGTGATCTTATTGATCAATGTGTAGAAGTTTTCATGGATGACTTTAGTGTGTATGGCACTACTTATAAGGATTGTTTATCTAATCTTTCTAAGGTGCTTGATAGATGCATGGAGCATGGTTTGGTTTTAAATTGGGAAAAGTGCCATTTTATGGCTCAAGAGGGCATTGTTTTAGGACATTTAGTTTCTAATAGGGGGATTGAAGTTGATAAAGCTAAAATTGAAATAATTGCTAATTTGCCTCCTCCTAAAAATGTTAGAGATGTTAGAAGCTTTCTAGGCCATGCTGGTTTTTATAGGAGGTTTATCAAAGATTTTTCTAAGATAGCTAAACCCTTATGCACGTTGCTAGGTAAAGATGTTGATTTTCATTTTGATGAGGCATGTCTTAAATCTTTTAAAAATCTTAAACATGCTCTTGTCACTTCACCGGTGTTACAACCACCAAATTGGGATCAACCTTTTGAATTGATGTGTGATGCTAGTAATTATGTGGTAGGGGCTGTTTTAGGCCAAAGGATTGATGGGAAGCCTTCTGTTATTTATTATGCTAGCAAGTTACTAGATGATGCCCAAATTAATTACTCAACAACTGAAAAAGAACTCTTGGTTATTGTATATGCTTTTGATATATTTAGGGCTTATCTTGTAGGGCAAAAAGTCATTGTCTATTCTGATCATGCTGCCCTTAAGTACCTTTTGAGTAAGAAAGATGCTAAACCTAGATTGTTGAGATGGATTTTAATGTTACAAGAGTTTGATTGGGAAATAAGAGATAAAAAGGGGAAGGAGAATTTAGTTATGGACCATTTATCTAGGTTGACCCAATGTGTTTTGCAAGATAATGATGATGGGGTACCTATTGATGAAGCTTTTCATGGGGAAAATCTTTTTAGTGTAGTTTCCAAGGAAACTCCTTGGTTTGCTGATATAGCAAACTACCTAGTAAGTGGTATGCTTGTTAGTGTAAACCCTAGCCCCAATGCATTGTAACGAAACACTTGAAATTAATAAAATGAGGCATTTGTTTTATCTATTATATTCCCGTGCATATCAATTGATAGAACTATCCAAGAATGTTGTTTCAGTTTAAGTTATCATGTGTGAGGCACATGGTTGTAAGACCTTGAAACAAATGAGACTTCATTCTAAATATCCCTAGTCAGTCATTGTTATGGGAATAACAAATGAATTAAGACTAGTATGCTCTCTCTAATAAGTTGAGTTCTGTCTTACGGATCATAAGGACAAGAGTGTCAATCAGAGATCATAGATACATGTTTAGAACACGGTATCTGGATTAGATCCACTCATGAGAACACTACATGGTACAAGTCATAAGTGTTTCTCATATGCAAGTTTTGTATCGGAGTTCTTAGACCTGAAATCTCTATGAAACTCTTTATGAATTACTGTGTACTTTGACATACACCTAACGTACTCATAACAGAGTGACAAGTACGGGTATGATTGGGTATGCATTGATTCATGTTAGAGAGCATGAGAGAAGTGAAGGGATTACCCCTCTCATTGAGAGAGAAAATATCATCGGCCACTTGATCAGTGAACTGAGAAGTGTATGGCCATACCGAGATGAAATAATAAGTAATCATTATTTATCTAAGAGTTCAGTGTCACTCGAATATCAAGAAAGGAATTAATATATATAAGGATGACTGGTTCCATGCCTTATATTAATTCTGATATTTATGGGCAAGGGACTATGCAAAATTGTATTAGGTCACTAAATGCCATATGCATTTTCATTTAATTTGGAATGCTATAATATCTTGCTAGAGAATATATATAGCCTTTGAATTAATTTATTAATTCATTGCCAACATTAAATGGACCTATAGGATCGCACACAAAGCATTGGGCTTAAAATATTTAAATTGTGTATTGGGAATTAATTTGGACTTTTATTTAAAGTCAAATTAATGCATAAAATGGGTAAACAGAGCTGTTTTAGGCAAATCTGTAAAAATAGTTTTTTTGCCTAAAACAGCTAGCTGTTTTAGGCAAATCTGTGAAACGAGTTTTTTGCCTAAAACAGCTAGCTGTTTTAGGCAAATATATTGAACTGTCTTTTTGCCTAAAACAGCAAGCTGTTTTAGGCAAATCTGTTAACAGTTGGTCACGAGAGAAATTTATTGGCATGTGCTAGGTTTAATTTCAATTGATTAATTATCTATGTATAATTAAGTTAATTGAGTATTGAATCCTAATTTGTATTTAATCAAAATATAATACTTGAGAGGGAATTAAAGTAGCCAAAATTCAAACTAAAATACTAGTTGAATTCGGCAACTTATCACCTTAAATAAGTAAGTTTGTTTTGATTAAATAACTAATGCCATTTGAATTTAAATTCTAATAGAATTTAAATTAAGATATATCTCTTAATTAGTAAGTGATGGAGGCTGAAATTAACACTTAATTTTCGGCACTCACACTTGACCTAGATTAAGTGATATATATTAATGAATTAAATGAATAAAAAGGTATGTTTTTTTGCTATTTTTCTCTCTTGGCCGAAATACTCAAGGGGAAAGAACTCTTTCTTGTTCTCTTATGTTATTGGGCTGAAACAGTAACCTAAAGGAAGAACAAGATCAGATCTTGTGGTTTCAAATCATTCCCATTGCCAAATACACAATCATAGAGCTAGCACTCTTGATTTTAAGCCATCTTTGCAAGTGTGTGTGTGAGAATAGAGGAAGTGGCGTTAAAGGCTGTTCCTTGGCATTGGTGATCGAGAACTAAGGCGGATAAAGTCACCTTAGTTGCTGGACATCATCAAATTCAATTTTCAAAAGGCATCATAAGTTGTAAGTTATACAACCCTAAAATTGCATGTTTCGTTTCTAGTTTTGGATATGTATGGTATGTATGAAAAATTTTTGTTTTTCCGCTGTGCTATCATGATATTCATACCATGTCATATTCCATCAATGCTTCCTTATGGTTTAGATTATAGGCAAAGGAAGAAATTCCTTTATGATGTTAAGTTTTACTATTGGGAAGAACCTTTATTATATAGGAGATGTGCTGATGGATTGATTAGGAGGTGTCTTCCTCATGAAGAAGTTGGTGAAGTATTAGCTCATTGTCATTCTTATCCTGTAGGTGGTCACTTTGGGGTTTCTATGACAGCTTCTAAGGTTTTACAAGTTGGTTTTTGGTGGCCTACATTGTTTAAGGATGTTAAGGACTTTGTATTAAGTTGTGATAAGTGTCAAAGAATGGGAAATTTGTCTAAGAGGAATGAAATGCCTTTACATGGTATTTTAGAATTTGAATTGTTTGATGTTTGGGGTATGGACTTTATGGGATCATTTCCTAGTTCTTTAGGGAATAGGTATATTTTAGTTATGGTGGATTATGTATCTAAATGGGTAGAAGTAATTCCAACCATTGCTAATGATGCTAAGGTGGTTAAGAAGATGCTTAAGAAAGTTATATTTCCTAGATTTGGAACACCTAGGGCCATTATTAGTGATGGTGGGTCTCATTTTTGCAATAAAGTTATAGAGCAATTATTAAGAAAATATAATGTGAATCATAAAATTGCTACACCTTATCATCCACAAACTAGTGGACAAGTTGAAATTAGCAATAGAGAGCTTAAGTGGATTTTAGAGAAAACTATCTCTAGATCAAGAAAAGATTGGGCACTTAAGTTAGATGATGCTCTTTGGGCATATAAAACAGCTTTCAAAACTCCTATAGGTCTTACACCTTATCAATTGGTTTATGGTAAGTCTTGTCATTTGCCGGTTGAGTTTGAACATAAAGCTTATTGGGCAACTAGGGTGTTAAATTTTGATATGCAACAAGTTGGTAGGAAGAGATTGCTTCAATTACAAGAGTTAGAGGAACTTCGTATGAATGCCTATGAAAATGCTAAGATATATAAAGAAAGAACTAAATCATGGCATGATAAACATGTACTAAAGAAAGAATTTCAAGTTGGTGACACGGTTTTGTTGTATAATTCTCGATTGAAGCTTTTTCCTGGAAAATTAAAGTCTAGATGGTTGGGACCTTTCAAGGTTGTTCAAGTTTTTTCTTATGGGGTTGTTGATATTGCTAATGATAAAGGGGGGTTTTTAAGGTTAATAAACATATATTAAAGCCTTATTTCATTGGTGACGCATTGATTCCTACTCACAAAGTTTCTTTGATGAATTCTTCTTTTGCATACTCCTAATATGATTTTTTTTCCTTAGTTCTTTTAGTTTGAATTTATTTATTTATTTTATAGTTTGATTGTATACTACATTATGTGTTTTATATAGTTTTTATGTTCCCTAGCTTATTCTTCTTTGTTACTTTAATTTTTGGATCAAGTTGTTAAGATTTTGCAGAGAAATACATCATGTTCACGAGTGCCTCACGACTCGTAACTGTGCTCATGAGTATTCCAGAGGCTTTATTTATTCAGTCATGAGCAGACTCACTAGTTGTGAAGGGTATCATGTGTAATACAGAGGCGTAGGGCTCACGAGTCGTGAAGTACATACCGACTCATGATGATTTCCATTTTTGTCTATCCCTACTTCTTTCACGAGTCGTGAGATTCTTGCCAAGTCGTGACCATTGTTTCCTCAACACAAAATGCCTTATCTTCACGAGTCGTGAGGTACAGGCCAACTCATGAAGCCCTGTTCAAAAAGTTACGAGTCACGATTTTTTAACTTTCTAATTTTATTTCTATTTCATTTTTATTTCTTTTAATTCAGAGTATTAGCGGTTTTTAATTTGCTTAACTACCCTTTATTAACTTACATTTAAGAGAGGGAACGGTTATAAATTCAAATTAGGGTTTTTGAACGACATACCTTTTCATTTTTCCCTTATTCTTCTATAAAAACTATAGTTGGTTTCCTTTTCTATTTTTTTTACATTCTCTTTCTTTTACTCTTTTCGTAACTTCTTGCCCTTTCACTGTAACTTCCATTTCTTTTTGTCTTTTTGTTTTCTCTTCTCTGCAACATCTTCTTCTCTTTTCCTTTCCTTGCATTCACGTTACACAAGTGCTTCTTTGTTTCATTTTCTCTTTCATAACCATGGTAAGGACAAAGAACGTTTTAGCATCAAGGGGTCAGCAAGGAGGAGATGAACCACCATTTCAGAGCTTACAGACAGACTTTGGTTCACCATTTCCTCTTTCCTCAATTCATGAAGGTAACAGGTTCCTTGTTTTAAAAGATAGAGAAAAATCTCAATGTAAGTATTTTCCTAACTCTTTGCTTGAAAGTGTGGGTGTTCTTGATGAAGTGAATGAGATGTTGTCTGAATGTGGTCTCTTGAGGTTTGTTAATATGCATGAGCAGTTCTACCCTGACTTAGTCTTGGATTTTTACACAAATTTTAAAGAAAATGCTAATAATCCTAGGCTTGTAGACTTTCGTTTGAATGGTGTTGATCATACTCTTACTTATTTCATGATGCATCGTATCTTTGGCTTTAGCCCAAATGGATTATGTACTCCTCCTAAGAGTTATAAGCCTAATGATTTTTGGAACTTTCTTCCTGGTTTAACTACACCATATAGGGCTAGAGAGGCTAAATCCATGTTTATATCGGACTTGAAATACTGGATTTTGCATAAGATTCTTGCCTCCATTGTCTTCAACAAGCCTGTATTTAATCGAGTTTCAAGTCATGAACTTTTCTTGATGTGGTGTGTGCATAACCATAAGTCTATATGTTGGTCTTATTGGATTTTCAAACAATTATTGAATTGTGTTAACCATCCGGAGTCCCATATTACACATGGACATGTTATTGCTGCTATTGCTAGGGGCATTGATATTGATTTGCATATTTATGATGGTGTACTTCCATGCATATATTTTTCTAAGCATTTGTTTGTAAGAGGAGAAGTCACTAACAATTCCTTTCAATACATACCACCTATATATCGTTCTTGTTGGAAGGAACTTCCTGGTACTTCTACTCCACAGGTGGCTAATATGGAAAGTACTTCGGAAGAGTCAAGACCAACGGAGCAAGGGCCTAGTGATGATCCTATGGAGGGTACACCTAGTCATTCACCTATTTACACACCAACTGCTGGATCTTCTTCGAATATCACCACTTCCATGTTCAATCAATTGCTACACAATCAATCCGCCATCCAAAGTCAATTGGCTTTATTGGAACAAACCACAAGTCAATTGGTTCATAGTCAATGCCGCCTTGAACACAAGGTGGATGCTTTCATTGCCCAATCGGGCTATGTGGTTGTTTCACCTCCACTTTCACCATGAATTTGAGGGGAGTTTTCTTTCCTCTCTGCTTTTGTTTATTTTTGATTTTCTTTTTGTTTGTGTGTTTTTTTTTGTTTCTCCACATTGAGGACAATGTGTGTTCTAAGTGTGGGGGGGCACTTGTGTGTGTTGTTGTTTGTTTATCTTTTTCTTTACGTAGACTAACTTTTATAGTGAGTTTTATTATAAGTATTGCTCATATTGTATGAAATATAGGTTGTTATGAAGATTCATTTACTTTTTATACTCATTTGATTAGTTTTTCAAGCTTTTGGCATGTGTTTTATGTTTTTAAGTTATCTCTTTTTACTTCTTTCAACATTTTAGGTTATTTAGTCTCTTCATTAACTATGCTTTAAGGTTAGAATATGCTCATTTAGCTTAAGATTTTAGGATTTTAGTTGCTTCATGGAAACTATAGCCATAATACTTACCTTTAGGCCTTTCAATAATGGATGAGGACTAGTAAAAAAAAAAAGAAAAAGAAAGAAAGTAAGAAAAATAATGAAAATAAATACAATAAAGCAAGATGCATACTCAAAAGTTTAATCAAGTATGGGATGGAGCGTAAAACGCACCCATTACTACATTCTCTTGCTATTCTTGGGATAAAGTTTAAAACTATACCCATGCAAAAGAAAAAGAAAAAGATGAAAAACATAGTCTAAAAGTGCCATGAGATGGGTTTAACGATATGTGTGCTTTTTAATTGTCCAAAAAGGCAACTGTAGTCTTAGGATCTTAGGCTTTATGATCACTATTCTCTCTTGAGCATGGTTAGTCTTGAGACTTTATATTCTTGATGTTGAATTTAGTAAATTTAGATGACTTAATGATTCAAAGATGCATGTTTTAAGTCTTGATGTACTAATATTTTAAGTGTTAAGGTGTTTGAATTCATATCAATCTTATCTTAAGTGACAATTGAGCAATACGTTATAATGTAACTTACTTAGTTTGACTTGAGATTAAATTTTCTCACTTTTCTCTTGCTTGGGGACAAGCAAGGTTTAAGTGTGGGGCAATTTGATGTCATGTAAAATGTCTATCTTTTTATGTGTGTTTTTCTCTTATTTATGTAGTAAGTATGTAATATTATATGTGTTTTTATGTGTTTATGTCCAATTTATGTGTTTATGTTTGTTTTTAGGTTAACATTGGTGAAGTGTGAAGAAAATGAAGAAGATGGTGAAATTTTGAAGAAGAAGATCACGAGTCGTGAAGTGGATCACGACTCGGATAAGGATTCACAAGACAAATTCACGAGTGAAGCAGTGAAGAAGCAGCTCATGACTCGGCATCAGGATCACGTGTCGTGAAGGGAATCACGAATCAGGACAAAGCTTCACTAGTCGGAATGGTGTTCAAGAGCAGCTGAAGATCATGACTCGTGAAGGCATTCATGAGTCGGACAAGACGCTGTTTCCCAAACATTGTATTTTCTGTACTTGAGTTTTCAGCCATACATTGTGTCCTTTCAGAAGCAATCTTTCATGACTTATTAAGAGACATACCTGTAGAGTCAAGACATATATATATGGGAGAAAAACTTTGGATAGAGGATGGAGAAAAATAAAAGATTTCTTTGACTATTTTCTTGAGAACATTTTTAGTTGTTTTGGATTTTGTGTTTTACTTAGTTTTAAAAGATGACAAAAGAACAAACCCAAAGGAATAAGAGATATATCAGAAGGTTTAAATAGAAAGTAAACCCTGGGGAGTGATGTTTTCTTGTCTCTTATTTCATCTTTATTGTAATTTTGTTTATGGCTAAGTTCTTTTGATACATTATAACTATTTAATTTAAGTTGTTATTCATCTACTAATCTTTGTCTATTGAATGTTTATTTTATTTATGTATGAAGTATGATTTAAGTTTGTTTAAGTGCTTTGATTTGCTTAGTATGCTTGATCACCATATTAAGTATGTTAGTCATTTAATTCACAATGAGAGTTGGAATTCTTTGATGGAAAGTTAAATGAATTTACTTAAAGCATTGAATTCACTTAGAGATAAGGAATTCACTTTAAGGGGTTAAAGAATTGGCATAGAACTTCATGGTTTTTATTTATCTCTATAATGACATGAGAATGCTTATAGACTTTAAGTAAGAACATTCTTTATTGACAATGAGAATTGCTTTAAAGAATCTTGGCTAAATTCTCCATTCATATCATTCATACAATTGTTAATTAATTCAAAGATGAACTTGTTTTATTTGGTTATAATGTATGTTCATCCTATCTTTTAAGTAATCTATTATCCAAAATTGACTTAATATATTTTAAGTAGTTTAGTATTTACATTAATTGCATGATTTTAATTGAGATTGTTACCTATCCATTTACTTGTTGTTACATCAATATAAAATTTACCCCGTTCCCTTTGGAACGATACCCTACTCGCTTTATAGGCAGTCTAGTGAGACTAAGGGTTCAATTAAATCCCCAACAGTTATTGTTACTGAACCTTGAATTTTTATAACTATAGCTATTACTATAGCCACTACCCCTTGAACTTGTAGAGTTAGCCTTTTTCATAAAGTACTCCCCTTCTGCTTCATTGTTATATCTTTCAAGGCTTCCTAATCTTTCCAGCCTTTTATTTTAAAACTTTCCCTTAAGTAAGGACTAGCATTCTAAATGAAAATTTTAATTTAATTGCAAGTGTCAACATTTTCATTTCACTTTTGTAACTTTATTCCTCCACTGAATGAAGTATTCATGGAAGGACTCCTTTGACTTTTAATGCAATAAATCCAAAACCATTAAGGTAACCTCCAATCATCTATTACAATCACACTACCTGAGGAACTCCTTTTTTGGTCTTCTTTAACCATCTTTGGTCTTTTCATCTAACTCATGATACCAGTCAATAATAGGCCTAATAAGATTAAGGTAGAAATAATCCACCATTTGCCTCTTAAAGAGGGTGGTCCCTTTCATAACCAATGAATAGTGCTTAATGTCTACAAAAGGATCACAAGTGCCATGAAGTTTTTGGGGATTAGGCATTTTAAACCTATAAGGTAGAACCCTATCACTATCAAATTTTGTATCTTTGAAGGCCTATTTACTAGCTGCAATCAACTTGGCCATAGCCTCTATTTTTTCTTCCATTTTCTTGGTAGCATAATCATCTATCAGAGGTGTTTTATTCTTCACTACTTGGGAAAATTGAGGCTTATCATCAACTTTTATATTATCTTGTTTAGGACCATATAGTATAGACATATTCCTATTTTATTTGATGCTCATCTAAAGAACCCTATAGTACCACTTTTTTAACATCAAATATTTTAGGAACCATGGCAACAGTTGTTGTAGGAGTCTTTCGACAGCCGTCGATTCTACTCATAAAGCCGAAGGTGTCATAGGCTAGGAACCAGATGTAAAAGTAAAATTGGTCATGAAACTAAGAAACATCTCTACCATCTCCCTGTTAAAGTCATCAAGTTTCTTATCCAAATCTTGCAAACTAGAAGTACTCGTCGGTGGAGTAGTCTCGAATATAGTTTCCCTTTTCTGACCATTCAAAAAATCCCTCTAAAAACTATTTTGATGTCCTTACTATATCCAACTCAACCCTTTATCTAAATTCTAACTTCATACAGCTACCACTATCAACTTTAAAAATAGCTTATTGATAAGATAACCACTGGGACCCCAAAACCACCAAGGTAATGAGATGCCTATTATGGCTATAAAATAAAGCTATAAGTAAGATACACAGGTATTGTGCATATACATAATCATAAGATACAACATCAATAAGTACATGCAAAAATCCTCTCTATTTTATTTCTCCCACATATATGGTCAAAGGTCTATTTCAAAGTTAGACTTAATCCAACGGTCAACAAAGGATCCAATGGAAATGTATGGTACGAGATAAAAATCCACCAGCATAATATTTTTTTATATAAAGCATATAAAAGGTTTTAGTAAATGTATATTTGGGTGATCCGAGCAAATCAAAATAAGCTTATCGTGATCTGGTAGCCTTTAATAAGCAGGTATCTAAACTTGTTTAAGATAGTTAATAATCGAAGAATCACATCACAAATAATGTAAGATTAAACAATGTAAGATTATTATAAAACATACACTAATAGAAGTATATATGCCATTATATTGGTTTAGTTCCAAGTACTCGATTAAAATGTTACTTAAGTATGGTTTCTGCCAATGGGTCTAGCTCATTACAAGCATAATGACCAATCAGGTTACCATTTGATATATCAAAAGGTATAAGACTTGATATGGGGATCATCCCTAACATAACCCTCGGCTAAGTGAACATAAGGGATTTCTTAAAAAATGTATAGGGGTTAAAAAAGGGACACCTAACTTATTTAAAAGCACTAGTATGATTCTAATGCAAATTTCAAAAAGGGATAAAATTTCTTAATGAAAAGCTCATTTATGTCACATAAATGAAATGAAATTTCAAACCAAAGTCTTATAATGCCTCTAGTAGAGTTTCCACTATGACACATGCCACTCACACCCATTTCACGCTGGAGCCTTTCATGGTTTAAGTGGGAATAGTCAATTTTAAAGTTATATTCAAATCATTTAGGTTTTTCTTACCCGAGGTAGTTGATCACTCCATAATATTTAAGAGATTCAACGAGAATCCCAGAGTCCTAAGCCTCAAAAGGGCATGAGCTAGCATTTCAAGGCATCTTTATTCCATTATAGGTAAGTGACTATCGAAATGCACTACTAAAAAATGCAAATTAGCGATGACATTGACTACTAAAAAAATGCAAAATAGTGATGACAAAAGTCTTCAATAACTAATGTTTTTTAATCGCTAAATCAATTTAGCGACAACTTAGTGATGACCATCTTTTTGAAAAAAAAAGTCATTGTAGCAGAATTTAGAGACAACAAGAAGTCTTTGCCAAAGTTTAGCGAGAACAAAGTGCTATCACTAAATATTTATCTCCATTTTGTTACAACAATGTTATAGCTAAATGTTGCAACGACAATATATTTGTCGCCAAATAGCTATGACAATGTTCATGTAAAATTTTGAGACGAAAGTATTTTTATCTCAATTTTGCTATGCATTGTTCACGCTAATTTTTTTGATGACATTTCAACTATCACCATATTGTTACGATAATGTTCTTGCTAAATTTTGTGATGACAATACATTCGTCACCATACAATACATTTCCCCTTATTTAATGAAAAATATTTTGTCGCTAATATGATTTTAGCGACAACATTTATGTCACAAATGTGCTATAGCAAAGTTAACTAGAATTTTGTTATAGCTACATTGTAACTAAATAGCTATGTCTAGACATGTTAATCCCTCGAAAAATTAAAGTTATTTTTTAATTATTAAATTAATATATAAATTTAATCATTTAGACAATAAACTACAAATGATAAATTTATATTTATAGAATACTTAATATTTAATATAATAATATATATTTAAGAAAAAATTATTATTTACAAATGGATATAATTGATAATTGTGTATCTAAAATAATATATGCATATATAGCAATAACAAATGTCGCCCAAAATGTCTTACTATATATTTACAACTACAATGTGAATAAATGCATTTGCTCCTAAATTTGCTACTGGAAAAATTATTGATGCATCTCTATCTATTGCTGAATCTATCCCACTGTCCCACCGAATGATCTATTTCTCATTTCAGTTCAATACAAATCTGTGTAATATATTGCAAGTCAGTAATACTGGAAGAATTTGTATTTTACATTCTAGTTCCTAACTTTAATTGATGAAAAGAGAGATTTTTACCTATATATAGAGATATATGAGTTACCACATTTAGTGCACTAAATATGCCTTGACTCTTCAAAGCAATAATCTTGGTTGTTCTACTTCTTAAAGAAATAAGTAAAAAAATATCATTATTAATGTCACTGTTTGACATCGGCTGAATTAATAAACATGTGAATTTATTAATGTTAATAAAAATGTTAATATTGTTCATGCTAAACATGTGGATACATTGTTCACGCTAAACATGTTAATAAACATATGAATATATAATGTCATTATTAATGCCATTGTTTGACATCAACTGAATTATAACTCTTCAACTAGTAGACTAGAAAAGACAAACAAAGATGACTAATGATGTGATCAAAAAGAAAAATTTGTAAAATAGTGAAAGAGTTAAACAAAGAGTTAAGCGTATACCTTGGTTGAGAGTTTTATTGTCCAAAGAAATAAAAAATTATTATTATTATTATTATTATTATTATTATTATTATTATTATTATTATTATTATTATTATTATTATTATTATTTATACACATGTAAATATGTTTTATTGAAAAGAATTTATTATTATTTATAAACATAAGAATCAACTACTAAAAATTCACTACAAATTAACAATCAATCTTAATAAATCAATGAAAGATGCATTATGAGATATATATTGCCATAATTAAGGGGATTACATTATTGGATATTTTATCCAGAAGTGCATGAATAAAATACATTCTTGAAAAGTTTATGCACTAAAAACAGAAACCATTCTTCAAGATCATCATGTAAGTAAAACCAGTCTAAACAATCTATCCCCAGGATAACTCTATCTTTGTCATCCTAGGTAAACATCTATGTAGACAGTATCACAAAACTATTACGAAACAAAAAAATTAATTTAATCCAACTAGTAGAGATTTAACTATAGACCAAGAAATTCATACCTAGGATAGAAAATTCTTTCTTAGACTGTTATCAATAATATTTTTATGCATTAAAATAATAATGTATTGTTACATAAAAATGTATCGAGTTTATGTAACAACATGGTATAATAAATAAATAAAATTGAAATGGTACATATAATAGAAGGCATGTAAAGGAAAAAAATACTTGTTAATTAAATAATGCATAAGGACAGTTTATATGTTTTCACATATATATTGCCTTTATTTTTGGAAAAAAAAACATGATTTCTTATAACAATAAAATAATTAGTGTTTAATTACTGTTTGCTGGATTAATCTCTTCAATTTGTTAAATATTATAATTCATAATTTATGAGCTTATTCCTTTCAATGTGTTAAATATTATCATTCATAATTTATACAGCAATAACAAAACATGAAAACAAAGGACTGAGGGAAAACAAAATGTTGTGCTCATGGTTAGCCATAAAAATAGCATCAAAGTAATAATTTTCTATATGCCACTTGCATTAGACTAAAATGACACTTGTCAATTATGTATGAGCCTATTTTGGACATCAATTTTATTATTAAATTTGTATGCTATTAGACTCACCAATTGAAATCCTATAAGTGCAAACCAGCATCCTGCTAAATCGAAACCTCTGCTGCTCTTTAACTAGCAACAAGAAAACAAAGTGATTACTACAAGTCACAGGAATTCTGCAATTTTAATCTTAGTGGAATAGAGACATAGATAACTAATTAATAAAGTTGATCCAAATTAATAGAAAGTGAATTGATGAAGATGATAAGTAGTTAAATGTAGGGTAGGAAACGAAGCAAAACCACCACCAGAAGTAAAGTTATACTGCTAACAAATTTCTATCTTCACTTTGCTCTAACCCTCAAAACCTAACTCATAACCCACAAAACTCTATCAATAAATGTAATGAAAAAATTGGAAATTAGGCAAGATAATTTGTCATTATGCCAATGATTATTTAAAGAAAATGAAGACTCATGTGTGTATATTTCTCCACTTTAACTATGTAAACAATTCTAATAATTTTAATTTAGCTTGATAAACTTTTATATTTTACTATGATTAGGCATAATTAATTAATTAAACTAAAAGCACTATATAAGGTGATTTAAAAGAAACTATTTAAATAATATTTATCATGGTATAAGTGAAGTGTGAATTAATTAAAAAAATTTCAATGTTATTTCAATGTGAAGTTTAGATCCATTTGAATTAATGCTTATATATATATATATGAAAAAAGTAGATAAATAAATGTATAATTATTTTCAAAGTATAACAGCTTAATTGCACTAATTATTTATAAAAATTTGTAAGGAGAAGCAACTTACAATTGAATATGATAAATATAAGAGGAAGGTAAGTGGGGAAAACTTAAATTAGTTGACTTATAAAGTAATGGCTAAATAACTCCATTAGCAATCAAACCAATAGTTGTTATCTGAAATGGCAACCATGAATCGTGCAACATTAATATGATACTGCAACCACATCCAGTAATGGAAAATGCCTGCATGACCAATATTATTGAAATTAATATTTTGTTATTTAAAATATCTACAAAAAATTTTTAACAACTAAAAAACCATAGCCTTGACCAAAGAGTTACGTTTTTAGGGGTTGTAACGGGTCCTTTTTCTGGGTTGTTTGCTGTGGCAGGTTTTTTTTTGGCAGAGCCTATGATTTTATGTTCTTTGTTTCTGGTTGTGTTAGTCATTGTCTTGTTCTTGATGGAACTGCTGGTTCCCTATTTTTATATTTTTTTTAGACGGAGTCTATGATTCTATGTTCTTTGTTCCTGGTTGTGTTATAATTTTCTTGTTCTCAATGGAGCTGTTGGTTCCCTGTTTTTGAATTATTTTTGCCTTAGACATGAGATGTTATTATTTGCTAAGGTGTTCCTTCTTCCACTTGGGTATATCTTTAAATTCTGTTGGTGATTTTTGTCAAAGTTATTTTAGGTCCACTCATAGGGAAGTTTCGAGATGAAATACTACAATTTCTTAGGGGACTTTTTTTCCTAAAGTTGAGAAATTACAATGCTTACAAAGATTTGTTTTGGCTTTCGTGAGACTTAGTGGAAGGGTTGCCAAAAATTTTTTTGCTTATGAGTTTTAGTGGTCATCTTGATTTGTTTTATGCTCCCTTGGAGGTAGCATATCTGCTACTGGATGGAAATTGGTAGGTTAACTTTTTTGGTGTTTTAATTTCTTAAAGTATATCATCAATACTTTCAAGTGCTAGTATCTGTGAAAATATAATCAATGAGGTTGAATTTACCTCATATCATAGCAATGGAATGTGTCTGACTTATTTAGTTAATGAGAATAGATTTGAAAAATATCTTAAGAGTGTGTTGATATTGTTGGTGGCTTAGTGCTAGTTGTTTATTGATGGTATTAAGCAAGCATTACAAAAGACACCTTAGTGAGGGCAAACCCCGACAAAAGCTGTCTATGGTTCCACCTCTCACACTACCCACCAAACACTAAAATCTTTCCCATCTTAATGCAACATCACCAGCAATCCCAACTCATCCTTCAACCTAGAAAATAATTACTAGTGCTACTTCACATAACAACATTGACAAAATCAGTCAAAATCTCAAGGCTCCATTACTTTGTCCAAGATAGGTTTCTCATAGATATTTGACTTAACACCATTTCCAAGTGATAACAGAAGTAAAATTTTTATCATGGATCTAGAAGGAATTATATCTCCACTATTATGGGTTTCATAATTTATTGCATAATTTGCATTCTCATCAGGCTTTCATTTTAGTCTTGGGAAATGTTATCCCCACTCAATGTTTTCTATAGAAGCTACAAAAAAAATTATCAGCAACTAGAAAAAGAGCTACACCAATAGCATCAAATTTAACATGTCAAGATTAGTAGTTAAATGATTAGCCATTGTTTGAAAATTATATGCTCCTCTTTTGCTATCATTTCATAATTTTGGTTGTTTGTGGATTGTACTGGTGGTTTATTATTTTTATTGTTAGGTTCCAAATGATCTTTTGATTGCAACGCTGGGATTGTACCAGTGATTTATTATTTTTATGGCTATTCAGGTCTTATTTTCGGGCTACTTGGGTATTGCCAGTTTTTCTTTGTTCCTACTTGTTCATTTTGATGTACTTTAACTTTTTCAGTTTTGTTTTAAAAATATTCAGCTTATAAAAAAAATAATAATGATAACACATTTATCCAGAGGGTATGTTAATCTATGAAATCTAATTTGTAAAACTAATTTGATACAAGGCAATTTGCATAAACTATGCACATTGTTTAAAATAATATAATGTAAATCCTAAGTTTCATTATCACTGCAATAGTATTAAACCAAATCATGCCCTATTGTTTTATTTTAATATTGATTAGTGGTTTGTTTCCACCATCCCGTGAACTTATTGTTTGCTGGGTATCGATACATCTTAATTAGTTAAGTTAGAATTTCTTACAATCTAGAATCTCAAACATGAAATCGTATTTTAATTACTCACTATTGCAATTATTTTTCACTCTAAATTAATCATTTAGTCTTCATAATTATTTTCTTTAGAAATTAAAATTCAGCACTGTGATTTATATGTTCTCTTAAAATAATAGCTTAAAATAAATGTGATTTATATCATAGTATGTAAGTATATATCCATGAAAGACCACAATAATAGCTTAAAATAAATGTGATTTAATATCCATGAAAAACTGCAATAACTGTTTGGAGGTTTTATATTCAGCTATGACCAAATATGTTTCCATTAACCTAATTGATCACCCAGAATGAATGTGGAAATTCTAAAAGAGGGAGACCATTGATTAAAGTAAATAATCTCTATAAAATTTCTTATCTGCAATATTTAATTGGAAGTCCAATTTTCTAGTGGCTTGCAGTGGCTCTTGTCTCGTGGTCCTCTTTTGCCTTGTTTTAGTTTGTTAATTTTGTGTGACCGGGCTGAGCTCCCAGCTTTTATATCTCTTCTTCTAGCTCTGCGGTTCTATTTTAGGAAGTTGTTTTGTTTCCTATTGTTTTGCTATGTTGTCGTGTTTTTGGTTCTGTTATTTTGCTATTTTAGCCAGCTTTTATATCTCTTCTTTTGGCTATGCAATTCTATTGAGTTTTGCCATTTAAATTTCAAAAAAGAAACTCAATACAGATTCTTAATTAATTAATAGGAAATTTTAGGAAGTAACTGAACAACATATTTAGTTTCCTTGCGGGACTATGCTTATGTTAGCCATCTTTTAATAATACCCTCTTGTATTCTTGCTGTGTGTTTTATTTAAGTTTTTTAATAATCATTTTAAGTATTTCATTCTTGTTATGGTAATTACACTGCAGGAATGCTACTGCTGTGGTAGAATTGTGTGTTCCATCTATAAGTTCTACATAATAGTAATAAAGGATCAATTTAAAAATTAATAATTTTTATTTTTCCACAAGTATTAAATCTACTTATATTATTGCTTTGGTTGGGGGCCTGCAATCTTGATCTGCAGAATGTTTCTTTGGTTTCTATATAAACATTCAGTTTCTATCTATAATGAAAGGGGTAGGTTTATTGATGTGAATTGTAGGAGGGTCTGTTGGGGTTGGATTCTGGTTTTTTTGGTAATTGATTTTTACTTTCAACTATGTACAAATGCTTTGTTTTTGGCTCAATCAACTACTGAAGCTAGTTTTGATATTTTTGGATGTTGTGCTCTAGCCTTGGATTTACTATTACTATATATTGTCCTTTTTTCTCTTTTTTTTTTCTTTTCAGAAGACTACTGCTTTCACCATTTTAATACCTCCATATCCTTTTCTATCATTTTAAATATCAATTTTTCTAATGTATAAAATGATATATTCACGGATGCTCAATCAACGTCCTTATTATCTTTCACTAATTAATTAATATATATTATATGTATGTATCTACAGATAAATCCTTATAATTTTATACTATTGGGAAAGAAAATTAATACATCACCCACTGCACTTGTACACTCTCAGGGACACTAAACCTAAGAAATGCTAGTTAATAAAGTCTTACATCTGACAAAGTCTATAGATCTAAAGCTTGCTCTCAAATTCAATTTCTATTTTCCTTTTTCTAAATATTTCTCACTTTTACCTATTATATACATATATATGTTGTATATTACTTGCTACAAAGGAAACATGTGAGCTATCTCCAGTAGCAACATAAACTGATAAGCACATTGGAAATTAAATGTTTCAAGCTTTAATTTTGATGTAAGAACATTTAAAGATTTTGTCAACAAGTCTTCAAATTTGTAAGCAATAGGAAATTAAGTGTTTTTAGCTTTAAATGTTCTTTGTATTAACTGATGAGCAATTTTTATTTAATTTGTAGAAATTCTGCTGTATGTTTTATGATCAATTTAAGTAATTCATTCTTGTATGCTAATTACACTGCAGTAATGCTACTGTTTGGTATAATATTGCTGTTGTGGCATAACTATTCATGGCAACTGAAAGAATTCTATTCAATGGGTGCTAGGTAAATGAGTTGTGATTCCTTGGCTGATGAATTTGTCCTTGTAGTGATATCTTACCTACTATTTGATAATGATGTCTTTTATCATGTAAGCTATATTTTTTAGATTGGTTTTAGTTATAAATTGCATATAAGGCTTGCATGATTCAATTAGCATATTAATTTGTAATAGCTTAAGATTTCATAGTCATTTCATATTTCTCCTATACTTTATTTATCTATGTTTCAAAAGATTATATTTTACTAAATTATGAGTTGAATGAATTCATATGTCCTATTAGATTAGAAATTAAATGTTATACTAATTAATCTATTGAAATATAAATACCAAGATTATAACACCCGATAAGCAGTGGATGAAACTTATCGATGATCGAATTGAGGAGTTTTGACTTGTTTATTACTGTCAAGGAAGGGAAAGATGGTAATCCACCGAATATGGCAACCATTTTCTTTGAGACTCGAAAAAAGAAAGACAAGCTTTTTGAACCTGAAACAATTGAAAAATATGTGCGTGTAAAGTATACAACATGAAATGTGTTATTTTGGTAAATCACTATAATATATTTTTATAGGCTGAAATCCAAGAATTAGTGCAGTCTAAGCCCTCTCTTTCTAACATCGAGGTAGTAGAAAGATGCTTTGGCCCTATAAATTGTAGTCATGTGGTTGGTTTTAGAGGCAGGGTTAAGGCAAAGGACTTTAAAGGCAACTCATCTAAAGCAAAATTGTTGTCTGAGCTACGTTCAACTTGAGAGGAAAATCAGGCTTTGAAAGATCGTTTATTTGTTGTGGAATGTCAAGTGAATGAACTTACGAAATTGAAAGGTTGTTGGTATCCCAACAATCTAATGTCCAGCCTCCATCAATAGTACCCTTTCAAGAAATTGACTAGTCAACTTAAAGCATATTACAGGTTAGTAATTTGGAATACGTGGTTGCTGATTACATATTTCTATTTTGCCTTTTAATGTGATGTGATATGTGAAATTAAGGTTAGTGTATGTTGACCTTGAAAGAATTCTATGCCTGTTGCTCTTGTATTCTTTCTTACTTTGGATTAAGGTTAGTGTTTGTGTGTTGGAATGTTGGTAATCACTTTTTGTTAATTGTCCATGGAAGTAGCTGATAGGACTGGCTATAATTAATCAATTCATCAATTAATTACTTTTTGTTAAAAAATTTACAGTTGAGCTTTTCAAATATTAAGCTAACTGAAATAAGATTTATGATATATAAGAAATGGCATGGAATATCAAATTCTACTCTATATAACTTGTCAACCAAATTTAGAATTGTAAGTGTAATTATTTGAATATGATATATTCATTTTTATGGTTCTAATTCTATTCTACATGTATTTTGCAACCCCTCATATACTAACTTTTTGAAGTGTATATAATTACACTTATGGAATTAGAATATTTTTTGGGTGAGTTGTTAAATTACTTTTAGATTCAATTAGTTATCATTAATATATATATATATATATATTTCACTAAATCATTTTGTTCTCTTATTATACTTTGTTTCAGTAACAAAATACAGTATATAATTGATAATGAAGGTTTGAAGACTTCATGAAAATGTTGATGGCCATTTTTTTAGGAAATTGTAGAGATGTATATCATCTTATTTTGATAGTTATTAATTTTTTTTTGAAAGGGGTTGTATAAGCAATATTTTTGTTCATATGATGGTTTTTTTGGATGTTAACTTTTACATTTGTATTCATTATATATATATATATATATATATATATATATATATATATATTGAATGTTGGGATTAATGTTTATATATGTATCTATTATTCATGAATTATATAATACAATTGAATTTACAAAATTAAAAAAATTATTTATTTTGGAATTAATAGGAATTATATACCTTTTAGTGACCAAATTAAAGGCTAAAATATTGGTCTTTTATTAACCTTTTAGTGACCAGATTACAATGGCTGTAAAAGTTGGTCCCCAAAAAAAATAGCGACGGGATATAACTTGTCCTCTTTGAATTTTAGGGACCAAATTTTTTGTCATTAAAAAGTTTGAATAGTCACATGAGTTAATTATTTGAGGCAAAAAATCTAGTCTTTAATACTTTCTAGGGATCAGTTATTTCTAGTCCTTAAATTTTTTCAGGGACCAGATTTTTGGTCCCTAAAGGTTGTATGGGTCACGTGAGGTGGATTAATTAGGACAAGAAATCTGGTCCTTAATTTTTTTTAGGGACCAAAATTTTTCTAGTCCTTAATAACTTTTAAGGACCAGATGCCAAATCTGGTCCTTATTAGTCATTATTGGCGGAGCCTTCTGGGACCAGAAATCTGGTCCTTATTGATTTTTAAGAACCAATTTTTCACCTTTAAGGACCAAATTTCTGGTCCTTAAAGGTCAATTTTCTTGTAGTGATCATTGTGCTTTAAGTAGCTAAACTACATCGTGAATAATAAGAAATTATTAGTAATTGGGAAAAAAGTCAGTATGTTAAATCTAATATATATATAAGACATGCTTTCATCCTCTTTATAAAGTATCATTTCTATTATTTTGTTTCATCCTATAGTAATGATATATCAAATATTATTCTTTTATCTAAGAACATGTTACAGATTCTAAGTCATTCTATTTGCATTTAAGGAAACACATGTTTTTCATATAATTACATCTTGCTATAAAGGAACATGTGATCATAAGGAATATATATAGGCTATTTATAGCCATTAAATAACATTAGCTATAAATACATAATTACTTATGTTAACATGCAATCAATTACCCATATCATTTCTCTTGTTATGCAAGAAAATATTAGCTATAAAGAAACACATTAATCATAACAACTAAAGATAATTTTTAATATCCACAATACTAATACTTATCTCTTGAATTCTTAGGTGTTAGAAATACTATAAGCTTACATTACATATTCCATAACATTTCATATATATAAAAAATGATGCAAGTCCTTTAACAATATTCAGAAAGAGGCACGTGTCTATAAGAACATATGTTCATCAAAATACTCAAAATGAAAATGCAATAACATATAATTTCATATGTATAACCTATTTTCTAGTAAGCACACGTAGTACTATATATCCCGCCCCCACACGCACACACAAACATATATATATATATATATATATATATATATATAAAGACTATTATTTATCATATTTTAGCATATGCAAATATAATGATGTCACATGAAAATAATATGTTAATCAACTTTAAGAATCGTCATGCTTCTTTATGTTTTAGTGATTCACAATACATTCATTAACCTATGATAAGCCTGTACTTTTCTAAAGAAGTGGATAACGATTAAGATATGATGGTAGTACCCAAAGGTATGAGTAAGATACCCAAAGTTGTTAATTATAAAGAACCAAATAGGGTTAAACAAATAAATTAAACCCAAATGAAGTTAAATAGATAACTTAGACCGATCAAGTGCACCTAATCAGGATCGGCTATAACCCAAATGAGGTTGTTTATGATCCAAATGAGACCATGTTTATTTAGTTGCCCAAATGGGTTCTACTACAATCCAAATGGGATTAAACAAATAACCTTACACCCAAATAGGATCGAAACCATACTATCACAGATGCAAGTTACCCTTATAGATAGGTCTATCTATCCACATCCTAAACACAATGCAGGCAGTTAAATCTCTTTTCTATTTATTTACTTACTGTGTTTAATCATATACATAAATATACATGTATATTCATGTATAACTATATACAAGGAGATCGTTCACATACTTATATTCTAATTTTCTACAAGCATGGTATCATGTACACATTTGAAAATTAATATTTTATACTAAAATATGATTCCAAGGCATGTAACTAATTCATAGGAGCATGATAATGATACTTAACACCGTGCTATATTGAATTATTTTATCCAAATGGAATGTCTATACAAATTTGTAATGTAATTACATTTGAAGTATTCTATATAATCAGAACCGCTTAACAGTTTACTTATGTGATCAATGTGCATATACATAGTTCACTATCATTTTTATATGATATTTTCATTGCAACCATAATTCTATGAAAACATTACATAAGTACATTATCACTTTACAATTACATATCTATAAACATATATGTATGTATATAAATATATGATCATTTTATCACCAATTTATACGATACCTATAAACATAGAAATTTTATAATATCATATAGTCATAATTTGTCATAATGGCATAAGTATTCATGCATTCATATACTATTTCATTTAGACAATCATGGTTATAAAGATATGCTATTTTTAGTTTCATAGTTATCATTACACTTTAGAGTTAACATTTTTTCTAAATTATATATCATTTCATAATAATTTTCCCATTATAAAATCACTCTAAAATCATTAAATTACACTCTAAAGGCCTTAAAAAATCAAAGGGACATGCATATGTGGTTTGGATATCATGTAGGTGGTAATTGAAGGCAAAAAGGAAGTATGATCTATCGCAGTCATGAGCGCAATTTAAGGTGCATTCCAAAACACCTCAACCAAAAAATTCATTTCCCTACTCACAAAATTTTACTAATAGATTCTAGTGTCCAAATTGCACCTTAAATTTGACATATGAAATGACATTTTTAGAAAAAGTGCTATTCTACACACTTTTTCTTCTATGTTTTTAGTTTTTAAACCATTAGAAATCATCTCATTATCATCTCTAAAACTTGATCTATTCAACAAATACTGCAAGTTGTTCCCAATAATAGGTTAGTAGGCAAGTTTACTTTTCATGGCAAAATATGACTAACTTAGAGATAGATTTTGAATTCAATTTCTTCACATGAATTCTAGATGTATGAGTCTAATTTTTAGACCAATAGGAATTATTCAATTTGCTACTCTAAAAATTTAGTTATAAGCAAATAATTGCTATTAGATAAAGTGAACCTATACCTAGAATTGTGTGATATGTTTGCATGTCAATTTATACTTATTAATACTTAATTTCCAATAATGTAACTACAAAATCTTTGTTCTTTCCTCTCTTTTTAACACCTTTAAAATTCAATTTCAACTTAATAACAAAATTAAGTAATATTTACTATAAAATGAAGTATCATGCTCATCATGAAAAGCTATTAATTTTTGTACTTTATTATCTTTACTTTCTTTAGCTTATGTATCCTCTTAACTCATATATTCCTTAAACTCAAATCATCCTATTAAATCAAATTAATCTTAAAGCCAAACACATGCTGAGATTTAGTAAATGAATCTCCTAATTTCTCCTTACTTTTATCTCAAACCCTTTAAAACCTAAACACATGTAAACTGAAAATCTCAAATCTTATATTTGTAATCCACATCTATAACTTATATACACATATAATACACCATATTACTAAATTATTACATAAATTTAATATATACAATGAGGTAAGGGTTCCCAAACTTGGACATGCAACTTTAAATTTATCTACAATTCCTCTTTTCCACCATTATTTCTTCTACTTCCAATTTTCTTTTTAACATAAATTATTGTACATCTCTTTTAATCTAGCCTTCCATCCATGTATGCAAAAGAAAATAGGGATATTTTTCTTGGGTGAAAAGGGCTAGATTTACAAAAGAGAAAAGAGAAAGAATCATAGCTTTTAGAGAGAGTTAAGAGAGAGATAAGAAAGTTACAAATTTTATGAGAGAGAAATGAGAGGGAAAGAAGTTTCTTCTTAGTTATTGATGAAATGGTCAGCTCCCAATTTTTTAAACTCCCTGTTTAAATACAAGGCATGTATTTAAGTTTGACTGGAAAATGATATCGGCAATGACCTTTAACAATTGCTCCTAACACCCCTCCTCTGTATCTTATTTTCAATTGCACCCCAACACACGAGAGGTCATATGGTCTCTTTTATAGGTTGGAGTAGCCCATGGATTATCTGGGAACCCAATGGATGCATATAGTGCATGGTAGAAAACCAATAACATAACCTCGCTTATTTAAAGCGCATGCATATGAGTTTTGTCCATTGTGTTTTCAAATAATTCAAATGAATGAAAAATGGCCTACTAGAGAATGAAAGCCTTTGATGAGTGACAATTTAATTTAATTGAATTTGTTTAGTAGATAATGGCCCATGTAGTAAGCAAAGTATTATGGTTCATGCTACCTAGGGGTATTATCAATTGTCATTTCATGGGTTTATTAGTCAGGTGATGAAACTTTAGGGCTACACAAGCATCGTCCTTACCAATAAATCTAGCTTTTCATGAGCATAAGAACAAATTGGGTCACTATTTAATATACCAAATAAAGTTTAGGTTGGTGGTCATCCTTAATAGACCTTTATATTGAGTGAACATAAGCTCATGCTTAAGGATTACACAAGCATTCAAAAATGATGATTAACATCATTTTAAGGCCCTAGCATGCTTTAATCCATCTTATCTTTGGAAAGATATAAAATTTTAATCTTAAAAACTCATTTATATTTAAATTAACAAAGGTAGTTTAAGAGTAAGGTCCCATGGTCCCTAGTTAAGTCACCACTATGATGTATGCCAAACCCCCTACCTTTCAGTGGTAGCCAATTTGTTATTGAAAGTTCACTTTTTTGAGATCGGATAAAGGTTCACTTGACTCATAAAGATTGGTCACTTCATAATAGATTGGGATTCAACACAATTTGTAAAGCCTTAAGCCTTAAAAAGGTATGAGAAAGCATATCAAGAAATCCCTATTTTATTATTGGGATTATGGAGTCACCATCCAAAAAAATGTTGAGAAAGTAAATCTAACCTCATTAAGACAAAACCAGAGATGGTTTTGGACTTCACTCTTCCTTGTACCTTGGTTAAATTTTATATTAGATTTTAGGATTAATTCCATGTCTATTTTTCTCACATGAGTTATAAAAATAAATAAATAAAAATGCAATACAAACACACAAATAAAGTTATAAAAATAAAATAAAAATATTCTCATAAATTGGAAAATAAAACATACATAAAATAGGGTTCTTGTTTAGATAGGAACATCTGTTTCATATGCATATTTAAAAAAATAACATATTTTAGGTGAATTTTGGGAAGAAAAGGGATTATTGACCCTATTTTTAAGAAACTCTTAATTTTATGTGTCATTTTAGGATGAAAATAAGACATCGGTCCATTTATTAAAAAATTCCATTTTTTATTTGCATAAAACTCTTGAATGAATTATTATGTTAGCGTGCAAAATTATATTTTATTATTACAAAGTAAAAGCCCAAAAGAAATTAAAGCAAAACCAAAAGAAAAGCTAAAAATAAATAAATTAATAAAAATTTAATTACTATAACACAAGAATCATAGTCTTCAAAACTCAGCCTCCACAGATTTTATGTGTGCATGTGAAATTATTTAGTTCGAAAGAAAATAAAAGAAAATAAAAAATTAGAAACATAATAATGAAAATAAATACTTAAATAAATAAATACATGCCTACTAAAATCATAAAAAAATATAGATAAAGTAAACAAAATGAAATCGTATAAATGACAAAGAATAAAATTGTGTGCAAAGCAAGAATTAAAAATATTTATATTATATGGCTTGAAAAAGGCATAAAATCAAACATCCAGGTGGTCACAAACGTGCCAAAGAAAGGAAGAGATAGGTGGTATGAAGAAACGAGGGATGGGAAAGAAGGCTACCCATCATCCCATTGCTGATTATGAGAGATGGGCATCGCTTATGCTTTTTTCCCTTGACTTGCACATTTAGTGCAATCTTGAGTCTAAAACATAGAAATCCTAAAATTGTCACACTAAAATTCACTTAAACATGCATAAAATGACTTTAAAACATACTAAAATCATCCTTAAAAGCTAATTGACTCATTTAAATTATAAAAAAACTAAGAATAAAAAAATCAAAGATTTAACTCACAAAAAATTACAAAATTGCATTAATGGATAAAAGCCCATAAACATACTTTTCTATATGACTTTTATTTATTTTCACACTATCATGGCAAAATAAACCTAAAAGAAACATCTAACCTTACAAAAGAACATGAAATCATAAAAATCATAAATTAGCATTCAAATAATGAAGTCTAAATAAAATTTTTACATGATATCTAATGGATTTTTAACTTAAAAAAAAAAGAATTTTAGCCTAAAATATTACACTCTATCCATTTTGATCATAATAGAAACAAAGAGAAATGTATTTCACATCCGCTCTTTGATTTCACAGTACAGAACAAAAAGATATTTTTCTATTACCTTTTTTCCCTCTCTAAAACTTTCATTTTACTATGTTTTTCCAAAGAAAATATTCCCCTTTCTTGTGCAAAATCATCTCAAGCTGCTTTTTGATTTCAAAAATGTATTCTAATCCAATCTATTGTATGATCAGATTGAGATGGAAATCAAAACTTCTCCCTTATCTTTCCAGCTATAAAAATGTGGAAAATGGTAGATAAGCATAGGAAAATACGTAACAAATAGGCATCTCATCATAAAGGATAGGTGTTTGTCAACAAAAAGCCCCTAATTTTGCAATTATGTGAAAATCCCTTTAAACAAATATGTGAAAAATAAAGACTAGGATTGACACCTACATTCTCCATCTATAACACAAGTAATAACATCCTCGTTAGGTAAGTTTGATGTAGATTGCCTTAGGATCTGGTGTTTATAATGACATTTTCGTTTGGATGGCCCAAATTATTTTATTTACAAAGGTAAATATTCCAAGAATAAAGATATAAAATGTTAACAATCTGCTTGCCATGCTCTATTCACAAATAGAGTTATGTATAAAGATAATATATATAATATAAAATGAAACACATGAAATAAATGAATAAAATATGCATATATAACAAATGAAATAAAATCGAAAACAAAAAAATAAATAAATTTATATTCATAACACAGAATAATAACCTCAAAATAAAATAAAGTAAATAAAATAAGAATTAATAAAAAGAAATTTAAAGAAATTATATTTTGATATGTAAATCCACGGACATTGAGTCACATATTTACATAAATAAGTCAACCACTTAAAAAGTTGATAATGATGATGATGATAATAATAATAATAATAATATTAATATTAATGATGATGATTATTATAATGATGATGATGATGATGATGATAATAATAATAATAATAATAATAATAATAATAATAATAATAATAATAATAATAAAAATAACAATAATAATAATAATAAAGGTCTATAGCAAGGCACATGCCACTTCGAGGAGACATGCCTTGCCCTCTTTTTCTACAATTTCCTTGTTTGAATATATATTTTTTAAAATTAAAATAAATGGTCTTTCGAGGAAAGTAACTTTAAATGAGATTAAGGAAAAGGCATATCCGGATAGATTAAAAAGTGCTCAATATAAATTGCCTATTTTTATTACATGATCAATGTTGTCAAAGATATTTCACCACATAAAATTTAATGAGAAACAAATAAAAGTGATGCTAAGGCAACCAAGGTTAAATTCACAATATTTAAGAATGAGAATATAGATCTAACCACTAAAAATTTAAATTTAAAAAGACTACTTTATAAATCACATGCAACACCCTAAAATTTCATCTAACATGGCTGCACATTCTACATCTTAAATAATATATTTTTTAGAGAGTATGCCCTAGAGCCCATGTAATAGGGATGTATTTCATATGTATGACTTCATATTCTTAATAAAAGGCATCATTCATTTATTAATGCTATGTTTAAATGCATGAGTTTATAAATCTTAAATTAATAAATGAAGTCCTTGATATTATAAACACAATGAAAAGGCAATCATGAAAGTGTTCATGATATGAGATGTCTATTGCATGAAAATGTGTTAATATCTAAATATCCCTAGTCATAAAATTAACATGATAGGCCATTGTTAGTTTGGACAAAGTAGCACATGTTATGCTTTTTGAATGGTTCAAGCAGTTGTTCTCACAACTGTGATTATAGAAGATAATCAAAGCTAACATGTGGATGCTTGTTAGAAGAACAAGTTCATTGGAGACCTGCAAAGAGACTCCTCATATGGATATTAAATCTATGTTAGTGAGGAATCTCTTCATAATGATTGTGCAAGTATCCTTAGACTTGAGATCACCAAAGTTGTCTTAAGAAGCAAGTGGTATACTTTGACTCCATAACTGATTACTTCCAACTGGTGGTGAATAAAGTTAGGAGGTTGGGTATATCATGACCTACTTGAAGATAGTTGAGTGATTAATAAAGGATTCACCATCCCAGATTTATTAAGGGAAGTTATCTCGCATGATTTTATAATTGCCTTGTTCAGATAATCTCTGACCAGAGTAAAATGCCAAGATGGATAGGGATCCATGAAGGGAATTTTGTGAACAATGGTTAAATTAAGAGAACAAACATAATTAGATTTATATGAGTTGACAGAAATCCATACTCAGAATCTAATTAAGATAAGAGTGGTGAAAGGAGTAATTGCACGGTAACTATTTCTATAGAAGGATATAATCAAACCACTTGACTTTCCTGAGATTTGCGCAGCCATGATGCCTAGTTAGAGGCCAATCATGACTTGTATAATAGTGTATCACAAATATCAATAGGGATTGATAAAATAATTTAAAAAGGTTTAAATCATATGAGTTTTGAATAGAACTCACAATTACATATTATACTGCCAATATGGACAGGAACCCAATAGGTCACACACATGTAGAGAAAAAGATAAAATGGTAAAATGACAAGGATAATAATATTTGATATTATTATGGGAATAGAGAAGTGTATGATATAATAATTAATTAAAGAGTTTAATTAATTATGATTAAGTAAAATTTTTTTGCAGAACTTTTTAGAAATATTATGTAAAATGGACCTAATTGAAATAATATATTTCATAATTAATTATTATTGGACTATAAATGTTATTAGGCTGATAATAATTAATAGATCCATTGAGGAAATTGAAAGAGGCCCAAGGAAATGATTTTGGCGCAGAAACCCTCAAGAGGAAGGGTTTCACGCCACTTGCTGATAGAAGGCCTTAGCGGTCTAATTCTTACACCAAGATAAATTAAATATATTTCATAAGTGTTATGGAGCCTACATATTTAATTTGGATGGATTTGGAATTCATTTGGGTTATTAAATCCAAGTGTATGCATGTAAGGCCTAGTTTGTGGGTTTTGTGCATAGTCTTTTATGAAAGGATTTAAATTGGATTTAATTAAGCCTAAATAAATTATTAATAATTCCAGAAGCCCATTTAATATTTCTCCAACAATTTTAAAGAGCCCAATTCCATTGTGATGTTGGATTTTTAACCTAACTATAAAAATTCAAGTGATAGGGATTTTAGGGTTTAGTGAACAATTAAGAGAAAAAGATTTTTCTTTCATTCTCTGACCCTAGCCGCCACTTTCCCCTTGGTAGCATCAAGGGATTTCATCCAGCCTTGTATTCCTCCATTTTTGGTTCATTTAATCCTTCTCTAGTGTAGATTCCTCATTAGAGGTGTTCAATTTTGGACACTGTGGTTTGCGACAACCCGGTGAGAAGATAATCAACTGTTCAACAAAAATCAAAGGTGATTTTTCCTACTCTCATTAATATATATATATATTGTAAATTCATGGCAAGATCAGATCTATTGGTTAAAAAATTTTAAATTGCGCTTATGTATGAGATGCATGTAACTGATAATTCCCAACATGGTATTAGAGCCTCGATTTTGCCATGAATCTACAATTTTGTATTTTTGCGAAATAGTTTTTATTTTTGAGTTATTTATTTCATGAACTTTAAAATATCATATTTTATTGTTCATAAATGATAAATATTGATTTCTGGATGCATGTGATCAAATATGTAAAACGAAAAATAAAAACGATTCTTTTGAGAAAAAGAATCATTGTGAATAGAGTGTAGGGTTTTATTTTTCAATAAACGTTTTAGGGGCTGTTCTAAATTAAATTTTTATTGATCCACTATAAGATCATTTTGATGATAATTTATATTTTTAATATGTGATATTAAGCCATAGTATCAAACAAAATTAAAATCGAACAAGTTTTGCATGAAAATTAGTTTGGTCGAAAAGTTTGATAAATTGGTATTCTTGATGTGTTCTTGGTGTGTTCTTGTTTAGAATGATTTTTAATCTTATAAATCTAATATATCTGATATATTAATGTGTTTTTAATTAATTAGATTAATTAAAATGGGCATTGAATTAATTGGATTAATTTTAATTCATTAAAACCATTTAATAGGCTTAATTATGTTTACGGACTTGATTTAAATTAGTAAATGACTTGGTGGGCCCAAGGAGCTAATTTAAATTAAATATTCTAAACTAAAATTAACTTTATTAATGGGTTTTAAGGGCTGGAGTGGGCTTGGCTCATTCCAAAAGGTCCAAATGGTCCAATAGACATAAAACTTGTTTGTGTGTGAACACAATTTAGGGTTTAATGTGTGGGTTTCGGCCTACCCTTTATTTTAAGCTCAAAATTGATTCTTTAATTATTTAATATGATTAATTAATTAATTAATTAATTAATTAATAATTAATTGATAATCAAGGCAAGAACATATGCATGCAAAAAGGTTTCCTAAAATGGAAAAAGTTTCCTAATTTGATCTCATCATCAAAATAACTCAAAAGTAAGTTTCAAGAGTCAAAACAAAGTTAGTAATCCATTAAAATGGTTTTGGACTTAATACATTTAGATGTATGTGGTCTAATGACTACACATGCCAGAGGAGGTTACTCCTACTTCATTACTTTCATAGATGATTACTCCAGATTTGGATATATCTATCTAATGAAATATAAATCAGAAGCATTTGAAAAGTTCAAAGAATTCAAAAATGAAGTAGAGAATCAACTTGGCAAGGGTATTAAAACACTTAGATCAGATCAAGGTGGAGAATACTTAAGCCAAGAATTTCAAGATTATCTTAAACATAATAGGATTTTATCTCAATGGACTCCATCATATACACCACAACACAATTGTGTATCTGAGAGGAGAAATCGAACACTATTAGATATGGTTCGATCCATGATAAGCCGAGCAGACTTGCCTAAGTCATTTTGGGGATATGCACTAGAAATTGTTGTTTATGTGTTAAACAGAGTTCCTAGTAAATCGGTTGATGTTACTCCATATGAGATGTGGAATAATAAGAAACCCACACTTTCTCATATGAAAGTATGGGGTTTTCCTACTTATGTGAAGAAGACAGTGTTAGACAAATTAGATGTTAAGTCTGACAATGTTTATTTGTGGGATATCCAAAAGAAATGTTTGTATATTATTTTTACCATCCCTTAGAACAAAAGGTGTTTGTTTCAAGGCATGCTGTCTTCTCGGAAAGAGCATTTCTCCTATGAGAGGACAATGGGAGTAGAATTGAAAATTGGTGAAGTTCAAAACCCACAAATAGAAGTAGATCAACCGATTGAACCCGAGATTGAATTTCATAATGATGAGATTATAGTTGAACCTAATTATACACAAAATCATATAAGATCTATTAAAATGTGTTATATCCCTATGAGATATGGATTTCGCATTGATTCAGATAGAGGTATAATTATAGTAGAGGACAATGAGCCTACAAGCTATCAAGAAGTTTTGAATAGTTCAGAATGTGATTTATGGTTTAAGGCGATGCAGTCTGAAATGCACTCCATGTATGAGAATAAAGTATGGAATTTAACGCAACCACTTGAAGGGATAAAACCTATAGGGTGCAAATGGGTTATCAAAAAGAAGACCGACATGGAAGGTAATATAGTTACCTATAAAGCTCGCTTAGTAGTAAAAGGCTATAGTCAAAAAGAAGGTATTGACTATGATGAAACCTTTTCTCCTGTAGCAATGCTTAAGTCTATAAGAATACTTTTAGCCATTGTAGCTCATTATGATTATGAGAATTGGCAAATGGATGTGAAGACAGCTTTCCTAAATGGAAATTTGACTGACGATGTGTATTAACACAACCAAAAGGGTTCACATCAGGAAATGGCAAAAAGGTATGTAAGCTTCAAATATCTATTTATGGATTAAAGCAAGCCTCTAGGAGCTGGAACATACGATGCAATAAGACAATCAAAGAGTTTGGTTTCTCACAGAATGAAGATGAACCTTGTGTGTATAAAATTTAAGTAGGAGTGCAATTGTCTTCCTAGTTCTATATGTGGATGACATATTGATCATGGAAAATGACATTTCTCTTCTCCAATCTGTTAAAATATGGTTATCCAAGCAATTCTCCATGAAAGACCTAGGAGAAGAATCATATATTTTGAGAATAAGGATCTACAGAGATAGATCCAATAGGGTTCTAGGTCTTTCTTAGAGTACATATATAGATAGAGTATTGAAGAGGTTCAATATGGATCTCTCTAAGAAAGGGTTTATACCCATGGTATATGGGAAACACCTTTCTAAGTCTATGTGTCTGCAGACACAAGAGGATAGAGAGAATATGAATAAAATACCATATGAATCTGCAATTGTATCTATCATTTATGATATGTTATGTACATGTCCAGATGTAGCATTTACTTTGAGTGTCACAAGTAGATTCCAATCCAATTTTAAAGAGGAACACTGGGCAGCTGTCAAGAATATCTTTAAGTACTTAAGAAGAACTAAGGATATGTTATTGGTATATGGAGAGCGCAGTTTGGAAGTAAATGGGTATATAAATGCTAGCTTCCAATCTGACAAAGATGATTGTAAATCACAGTCTAGTTTTGTGTTCATAATGGGAGGAGGGCCAGTTAGTTGGAAGTGTTCCAAACAAGGAACAACTACTGATTCCATGACAGAAGATGAGTACATTGCTACTTCAGAAGTAGCCAAAGAAGCAGTCTGGATCAAAAAGTTAATATCTGAACTAGGAGTGGTGCCTAGCATTGTTGATCTGATTCTTTTATATTGTGACAACAATGGAGCCATTGCACAAGCAAAGGAACCACGGTCTCATCAACGATCCAAGCATGTTATTAGACGCTATCATATCATAAGGGAAATAATAGCTAGAAATGATGTGAAAATAGAAAGGGTCCCCATAGATGATAATGTGGCAAATCCCCTCACTAAAGCATTTTCCTAGATTAAGCATAACCACCATAAAAATAGCATGGGTCTAAAAAATATGAGTGATTGGCTTTAGTGCAAGTGGGAGAGTGTTAGAGAGTATTCCCTAGAGCCTATGTAATAGGGATGTATTTCATATGTATGAATTCATATTCTTAATAAAAGGTATCATTCATTTATTAATGCTATGTTTAAATCCATGAGTTTGAAAATCTTAAATTAACAAATGAAGTCCTTGATATTATAAACACAGTGCAAAGGCAATCATAAAAGTGTTCATGATATGAGATGTCTATTGCATGAATATGTGTTAATATCTAAATATCCCTATTCATAGAATTAACAAGATAAGACATTGTTAATTCGGATAGATTAGCACATATTATGCTTCTTGAATGGTTCAAGCAGTGGTTCTCATAACTGTGATTATAGAAGATAATCAAAGCTAACATGTGGATGCTTGTTAGAAGAACAAGTTCATTGGAGACCTGCAAAGAGAATCCTTAGACTTGAGATCACCAAAGTTATCTTAAGTAGCAAGTGATATACTTTGACTCCATAACTGATTACTTCCAATAGGGTGTGAACATAGTTAGGTGGTTGGGTATATCATGACCTACTTGAAGATAGTTGAGTGATTAACAAAGGATTCACCATCCCAGATTTATTAAGGGAAGTTATCTCGTATGATTTTATAATTGCCTTGTTCAGACAATCTCTGGCCAGAGTAATATGCCAAGATGGATAGGGATCCATGAAGGGCATTTTGGGAACAATGGTTATATTAATAGAACATACATAATTATATTTATATTAGTTGACAGAAATCCATACTCAGAATCTAATTGAGATAAGAATGGTGAAAGGAGTAATTGCACGGTAATTGTTTCTATGGAAGAGTATAGCCAAACCACTTGACTTTCCTAACATTATGATAGTCATGATGCCTAGCTAGAGGCCAATCATGACTTGTATAATAGTGTATCAAAAATATCAATAGGGATTGATAAAATGATTTAAAGAAGTTAAATCATATAAGTTTTAAATAGAACTCACAATTACATATTATACTACCAATATGGACAAGAACCCAATAGGTCACACACATATAGAGAAAAGGATAAAATGGTAAAATGACAAGGATAATAATATTTGATATTATTATAAGGATAGAGAAGTGAATAAGAGAATAATTAATTAAAGAGTTTAATTAATTATGATCAAGTAAAATTGTTCGCAGAACTTTTTTGAAATATTTTGTAAAAATGGACCTAATTGAAATAATATATTTCATAATTAATTATTATTGGACTATAAATGTTATGGGGATGATATAATAATTAATAGATCTATTGGCAAAATTTAAAGGGGCCCAAGGAAATGATTTTGGCACAGAAACCCTCCAAAGGAAGGGTTTCACGCCATTTGCTGATAGAAGGCCTTGTAGGCCTAATTTTTGAACCAAGATAAATTAAATATAATTAATAATTTTATGGAGCCTGTATATTTAATTTGGATGGATTTGGAATTCATTTGGGTGATTAAATTAAAGTGTATGCATGAAGGGCCTAGTTTGTGGGTTTTGTGCAGTCTTTTATGAAAGGATTTAAATTTGATTTAATTGAGCCCAAATAAATTATTAATAATTCTAGAAGCCCATTTAATATTTCTCTAGCAATTTTAAAGAGCCCAATCTCATTATGAAGTTGGATTTTTAACCTAACTATAAAAATTCAAGTGATATGGATTTTAGGGTTAAGTGAACAATTAAGAGAAAAAGATTTTTTTCTCATTCTCTAACCCTAGCCATCACTTCCCCCTTGCTAGCATTAAGGGATTTTGGCCAACCTTGTATTCCTCCATTTTTGGTTCATTCAATCATTCCCTAGTGTGGATTAGTCATTGGAGGTGTTCAATTTTAGACACTATGGTTTGCGACAACCAAGTGAGAAGGAAAATCAATTGTTCAACAAAAATCAAAGGTGATTTTTCTTACTCTAATTAATATGTATAATGTAAATTTATGGCAAGATTAGATCTATTAGTTAAAAAATTTTAAATTCTGCTTATGTATGAGATGCATGTAACCGATAATTCCCAACAATATTAACATGGTATTTAGTGAAATCACATTAGCATAACATAGTAAAATTCATAAATGTTTAAATGTTAACATGCACAACTTAGGGAAATTGGGATGGGTGACCTACAGGGAAATTCAGTACTAAACTACTAGATAAGATAATTTCTATTAGATGGAGTCTACTGGTATAATTTGAGAAGAAATTCACCTCAAATAAATCCCTAAAATAGATAATGGAGAATTTCCCTAATACCATTATTTGGTTAACCATAAGTTTGATTGGACTCAAAAATATTCCATAAAATTCTAAAAATTAATTCGATTAAACAAACCCATTAAAAATAGTCTAAATAAGCAACTGTAAGTAAAAAAATAATTCTTTCAAAAGTTTTGGATTTTTAAATTTCAAATCAGGTTTTTTTTTACCTTCGAAGATAAAATTATATTGAAACAATGATGGCATGATTTGAAATTTTAGACACACCTTCTTGTAGATGTTTTTGTACACAAGGTAAAATTTCAGAGAATTCTAATAAAGGTAACATTAAATTCTAAAAAAAATGTAAAACAATAGAGGTTAAATTAATTAAGGGACTTAATTGTAATTTTTTATTTGTTAAAACATATAAATGTCATTATAAAATGAGCCATAATTACCTACATTCATCAATTGTGAATGAAAAATGGTAGGATTTAATATGGTGATGACAAGTGGCTTAAAAATAAGCCATTAGATCAAATAGTAAATGGAGGAATCTTGGCCCTTGATTTCATAGACTTAAGGATAGCCTAAAGAAGTTTAGAATCCTCTACATTTTTGCCTAAAAATCTATCATCTTCCTTTTCTTCCTCTCAAAAATCCAAACCTTCCTCCATTTCCCACCAAATCTTAAGCTTTAATTTCACCTAAATACATTAGAAAATATCCTCTTTAACATGTAAAAGAATTAGATCCAAAGGAAGCTTGAAATGGGAGATTTTCAGAGAGAGAATGTGACTTAATTAGGAAACATCTTGAGTTTTTATTGGAAATAATTAAGGATTTTGGTATAGAAGTGTATGAAATCATTAGTAGGGTTGTTATTAAGTATTTTTATGTTGAAAATTATAGTATAAACTCATAGATTTCTCTTCCTAATATTTGGCCCTAATGGGATTTCTAAAGAAAAGAGAAAAATAAGGAAGTGAAAGGAAAGGATAAGGAAGAATAAGGGTTAATTTGATCCATGGTCACTTATATTTGGTGATTGTAACATTATAGTCTATACTACCATTTTTAACAAAAAACAAATCATACAACTTTTTTCTTATAATATAAAAGTCACAATGGTCAAAAAAATTATGATGAATCTAGATAGATAAAATCATAAAGATATAACCATGAATGTTGATATTGGTTGACACGGGTATATAAGTCATGAATTAGCTACTTTAGAAGTAATAGAAAGAAAAGCAACGACTGAAGTGGGAGAGTCAGAGTCAAAAAGAGGATTCCTCACTTCTCCATACAATAGAGAATCTAGTCATCAAAAAATAAAAAGATAAATATACATTTTATCGATTAGATACCTAATAAATTTTGATGCTATAAATAATTTTAAGATTATAAGATAGTATACTTCTTGCTGTAGTTAACAAATTTTGCTGTTATCAATGAGTTTGGTAGCCAAATATTTTATTTTTTGGCCATTGTGATTTTTCTATTATAAAATAAAAGTTGAATGACTTTTGGTTATAAATCATAACATATTCACTATAATGTTAAAATCACCAAACTTAAGTGAACATGAATAAAATCAACACAAAGAATAAGTGATTTTCAATCTACATTTAGGTCAGTGGATGCAAAACTACACTTAATTTCATTTATTATATTGAATTTAATAAATGAGCTTTAGGTTAAATTTACATTATGTCATTGCGAGAACTGAAGGAAAATGATGAAATAAATTGAGATATCATGATAAAAAGGTGAAATAACATTAAATAAATAAGGATTGGTAGAGAAAATAACAAAAGAACATAAGAACCTTCGGTGGATGAATTTTGTCCTATGGAATAATAGTTACCTATTGGCAGTGTTACCTCATGGCTCCTCCTTCAACCCTATTGCCTATCTTTACCAAATCTTATCTCCTTTTTTCTTTAACAACTTATGATGGTGGATGGTGAAATGAATAGCACCAGTGAGTCCTAAGGGCAAGATGCTCACTCCAGTACCCTCCGTTCATCCCTAATCATCGATAATAAGCAGATCAAAGAAAGGACAATTCGGTGGTTTTTGAGCAACTTTAGACAAATTGGCAAAATATTTAGTCATGTGAAGACCACTAGGTAGTTAATAGTGCCTCTGCTTCTAGCTGGGCATAAATAGTGCTCTTGCAAAGCACCAACAAACATGGTGATGGATGAAAATGAGGAAAAATGTAGGAAAATGACCCTAACTGGTATATGGCTGCCAAATTTACTTCCAAAAAATTTATTTAAATTAATTTTAAAATTTTTGTTAGGAGTTTTTAATTTTTTAAAAGCAAATGGCTGGTATAGTTTATATGTTTCTTAAATATTAATATATGGTGGTTGTGTAACTGTCAATTTTTGTTGATGGAGAAAACTAGTTATAGGAATTAATATAAACCCTTTATGTGTTTATGTTTAACTGGAACTAATTAATGGTAGGAAAGACATGAAAATATAGATGTTTGAGATACATTAGAGGACTTCTGATGATTATAAACAAATAGAATTGAAATTTAAATAGTATGTTAGATTTGTTATAGAATGATATGTGTGTAAGCTTTATAGTTATAATGTTAGGCAATTAGTTACTATTAATTGCTTAAATTGATTAATTATAAACAATAATTTATGAAATTTGATTTAAGATATTATTAAGGGAAATAGTTTAAACCAAGCAGGTTGTACTGATATAAAAGTTAAATTTTTTACCTAATTAGGTATTTAAAATGTGTCAACTTGCATAGAATAGAATTTTGCCAATTTTAGGTTTTCCAGTTATGGCTTTAAGGATCTAAGTATTTGGTTAAATTTTGTTCCTATAAGTAGTGATATACATAACTTGATCATTGGTAAAACTTTAGCTAGTCTCATGTATAACTTAAGACCTTTTCTTTCATATTAGTAATTATATTCATATCTAAATTTGGGAATCCAACTTGAATTATAATTTGAGGTAAACAAGTGTTATAATTAGGACTTGCAAGGTGAATAAGTCACCACAAGTATGTACGTTGGTGTATCCATATGTAAACTCAATTTGAATTTTTAGCTACTAATAACCGTTTTGGATTTTTATTAGTAAATTTTCTCATTATTAAATTAGGTGCATTAGTCAACTTTTTACACACACACACACACACACACACACATATATATATATATATATCATAATTTAAGGAAAAGAACAACATCTACAATTTAAAAAAAAAGATATTTCTTTCTTCAGAATTCAAAGTAAAATTTAGAAGATGAATCTATAAAACAAAGAATTCAAAATTTCCAAAAGTTAATTAAAAAAGAAATTTGTTTAGAATTGCCAAACACTTTTTGGAAATTAAAGTAGCATATGGTTGATCTATCATATGAAAATGATTTATCGGATAAGCTAATTCCAACAAAAGGAAAGCCAATCCAAATGAATCAAGAACTTAGAAATCACTACAAAGAAAAAGACTCGAGATTTAATTTCAAAAGGATTAATTACAAAATTAAGATCTCCTTGGAGCTATGCAACTTTCTATGCCAACAAAAACTCAAAAATAGAAAGATGTACAATGAGACTTGTAATTAATTAGAAACTGCTAAATAAAGCTTTGAAATGGATTTGATAGTCGATTCCAAATAAAAAAGATCTTTTGCAAGGACTTCATTCTGCTTTAATATTTTTAAAAGTTGATTTAAAGTCAGGAATTTGGCAAGTTCAAATTGAACCAAAAGATCATTATAAAATAGCTTTTACTATTTCTTTCAGTCGATATGAATGGAATGTATTGCCATTTGAATTAAAAAAATACTCCCTTAGAATTCCAATAGAAAATGAATGAAAGTTTCACTCCTTTTTCACATTTCTACATAGTATACATAGATGATGTTCTCAAGTTTTGAAACACTTTGGAACAAAAATTCAAATATCTAAAAAAAATTTTCTATATGGTAAAGAAAAATGGATTAGTCATTCCCAAATCAAAAATCTCTCTTCCAAACAAAATATATTTTTTAGGTCATTATACTTCCCAAGGAAAAATTACTCCAAATGAGAGATCCTTACTTTTACAGATAAGTTCCCTGATAAAATTCTTTACAAAACACAACTACAAATGTTTTTGGGAAGTCTAAATTATGTCTTAGAATTTTTTCCAAGCATCAATTGATTGGCAAAATCACTCCATGATAGGTTAATAAAGAATACATTTGCTTGGTTTGAAAAACATACTAGAGTTGTTCAAAAAATTAAAGAACAAGTTAAATAAAAATCCCTTGTTCAGATCCTTTAGCATTTAAGATAGTTGAAACAGATGCTTCAAACATAGGATATGGGAGAATCCTAAAACACAAAGTCTATGGCAAAGAATGCATTGTTCAATATACATTTGGATATTGGAATGATTGATAAAAGAATTATCCGACTATCAAAAGAGAATTTTTTTCATTTGTCATGTGTATTAAAAAATTTCAAAGTGATTTACTCAATCAAAATTTTTTACTCCACCTTGATTGTAAATTAGCAAAAGATGATTGGTAAAAAGATGTCCAAAATATTGCATCAAAATAAAATTTTCTCAGATGGCAGGCAATCCTCAGCATTTTTGATTTGGAAATTAAATTTTTTAACCCCAGATTTAAAAAATCAAAAATCAACCCCAGATTTTCTAACCAAAGAATTCCTTCAAAATAGGTGTTGAGCGAACTACCAAAATGCCTATAAAGGGAAAGAAAAAATGGTCTAGAAGGACCAAGAAGAAATTAAAATTCAAAGCCACTAGCCTCCTCTACTATTTTAATCAAAACTTGGGTTGAAATGGTCAAAGAAGATAAAGAAAAGGTAAAATCCTAAATCACCAAAGTCTATTAATTGATACAAGCTATAAAAAGGGAACTAGAACTAAGGCATTTCTTCTAAAACTCCTTAAAAGATGAAGAAGTTATAAAATCTCATAAAGGAGAAACACATAAGGTAATTGAAACCTTCACGAAAATCAAAGAACTTCCAAAAAAAAATAAGGGTCACAGAAGCCTTTGTAGGTAAAGCCCTTTCACCTCTTTTAAAAATATAGAAAGGAGAATCTTCCTCCTTAAAAACCCTTTCTGAAAAAATTTTAAAACCCTCACAAGAGGAATCTTCAAATAAAATAATTATTTCTAAAAAATCACAAGAAGTTTCTTATGATGAAGTATCTTCAAAATCCTTTAAAGAGGAATTTTCTTAAATCGTTTTATCACAAAATAATTTAGATTTGATTCTTTCTTAATTAAAACTTCCAAAATTGGATTATTTTGTCAAAAATGATTTTTAATATATAAGGACTATAGAGGAAGGATTTTATTTTCTAAAACCTCAACAAGCCATTCAAAAGATTTTTCCAAAAGGCTGGTATTTTAAACCATGGGATTTAACGAAATTCCAACCTTATTATATGGCAATACTATAATTGATGGGATCTATAATGGTTACTTATAACCTAAAAGGTGGACCTGAAATCCTTTATTCCACTATAAAAATCCATAAAATCTTATCTCCACTTGAATGGGGACAGGCACTCCATAGCTCAAAATACTTTGTAACACCCTTATCTGAACAGTCTTTTTCAATATAAAAATAAGTGGTAAATCGGAATTTTTTTTTCCTTATCCAACATTCATTGAGTGCCAAAAATAATTCCATTCTAATCAATACATTTAACTCATCAACTTATAGCAATCTAAATTACTATTCATTTTATCAGAATTCGATAGCACAACGGCTAGAAACTTACTAGCCTCCTGAAAAACCATACATCAACGTAGTCTCGTAGAGGCACGAAAGTCTATAAAAGATAAACATATACTTATCATGCAATCATTCACATATCAATCATATCCATTTACAAACATGACAATATTTACCATCAATACGACAGTAGTCAAAATACAATATAATCATTTAATGGTTCTGAAGCATCTTCGCTAATGGAATCCACTTGTTCTTGAGCTAACTAATCCCAATATCAAAAATCTTTATCAGCATTTCTTCGCAGGTCATATCAACTTGTATACATATCTCTTTCATGCAACAAATCAAATCAAATCTTACTAACTTCTTTGTACTTAATTATGTACAACCTAAATGACCTCTGTTTATCCTTTCTAACAATATATCAATAAGAATCAACTTTCAAGTAAATTGATAACTATTGTTGTAAGCAGACTTTGCTATGGACAAGTATTTTTCTCAATTGTACCAATTTAAAGCATATGTTATCATAATAAATCTTTCAATATCTCAATCCCCCATTCCGACGGACCAGCAGTCTAAGGGTGGAACACTGTGTTAACATTAAGACTATCAATAATCTTCTATATATCATTCTTTCTCTTTGAAGCACAACCGATCCAATAACTGAATTCATGATCACCTTGTCCCATTTTCACTCCAGTATCACTATAAGTCAAAGCAATTTCAAAGAAACTTGATGCTTAATTTTTATTTACTTACATATTAAACTTTTATTCACAAAGTCTATCACATCATACTTCCAATGGGCTATTAGCAATATGCTTTTAATCCTGCCACATCTTGTTATCTCCAGGATGCAAAGTATTACTACCTTGGTTGGCTTCAGTAAGAATCTTTTAATTTATTCGCAGTAGCTGACAACCAGTCATCCTATTTCTAAACTTTTTTCACTTGATGTACGAAATCAAGCTTCACTTACATTTCATCTAATGATGTCCCATCTGGAGCCAAACTTAGACTGGCATTTACATCATGAAGAGCTGTAAAGACTATCTTTAATCATTAACACTTATTCGTCATTTATACTTATTCATTTGAATGCATTTACATTTCCAAGCATAAATTCTTATGTTGAGTACAACAGTCCTTACATTAACTTTCTTATAGTACTTGGCTAAATCTAGGAACTCCACATGTAGCCAGAAATCACTTTAACTAAACTGGGAAGTTAGTTACTTTTCTTTCAATATTTGTAGAATAATTCTCAAATAATTGTCATACTCTTTCGGTGACCTGTAGCATATCTGAATATCATTAATAAATACCATAAAAAATGGGTCCGAATAAAGGTGGAAGACCCCATTTATCCAATCTTTAAAAGCAATCAGTGCATTTACAAATCTAAATGACATGACCAATATCTTATAATGGCCACATCAAATACGAAAAACAATCTTGGATACGTAATTCCTCTTACTTCATTACATTATAATGATAGTCCTTTTCTTACTATCAGGTCATCAGTGAACTAATCATATCTTCTGTCAGTTTTTCCTATCAGGTAGGGCCTATACTTATGATATATTGTAGTTCAGATGCTATCAAATAATGTGTAATGCTATACAATGAATGAATGATTTCATGTATGCAATCTTATCCCACTTAAATTTTAGAACTGCTTAAGCTTTTACTCTAATACCACTAAACCTATCACAGAAATAAATGGTAAACCGAATCTTTTTTTCTTATGTAACATTCATTGACTGCAAAAACTAATTCCATTACAATCAATACATTTAACTCGTCAACTTATAGCAATCTAAATTACTATTCATTTTATCAAAATTTGATAACATAACGGCTATAAACTTACTAGCCTCCTGAAAAACCAAACAACAACGCAGCCTCACAGAGGCACAATAGACTATAACAAACAAACATATACTTATCATTCAATCATTCACATATCAATCATATCCATTTACAGACAAGACAATATTTACCATCGATACAATAGTAGTCAAAATACAATATAATCTTTTACCTTAAATATCTAAGTATATACATGACATAATACAACAATATTTATGATTATCTCTTCTTTTCAGCTCCACTGTGTACCATGCTCCCTCCATACTTTAGAATCTACATGCAGTAAACACTACATGCTGAGCACTAAATATGCTCAGCGACGACTAATAATCCTAAAATTTCCAAATAAGCATAATTCATAAATTATGCAAATTTTTATTCTTGTCTTATCAAAAGTCACTTTAAATCTTTTGACACTATTTACAATCTATTACCAACAATTTGGCACTATTTTTATTTTAATTCTAAACTTTTAAATTTACTTCAAATTTACTTTCTTTTGCGATTCAATTGCAAAATGACCATTACTTTTCTTATTTTTACTTTTTTTACTTTACTTTTAAAGTAAAACCTTTTTATTGGCTTAACTTTGACTTTTTAATCAGAATTTCTTATTTAATCAGCCTGGTATAATTATTAAACCATTTGGCATTTTACTCTATTAATTGCCACCATTGTGACAATTTCATTTAAATTCTCGATTTTTCACTTACTTACCAAATTATTCTTTTAATACCATAATTATGATTTTCACTTTTAACTTTTGAATTATTTATCAAAAATACAATTATTAATACTTTTACCATTTAATCCTTTTCTTTTCTTTACATAAGCTTTTTTTTACTGTTTAATCATTAATTTACTATTTTAACCTTGAAAAATATTTTCTTTCCATTTTTGCTTATTAATTACAATTTTTGGGAAAATTACAGTTTCGTCCCAAAACTTTTCATTTCTTTCAATTTAGTCTTTTATTTTTTTTCATTTAATTTTTTTTACTTCTAGCTTACTTTTTGAAATTCTAATTTACTCTTATCAATATGCCTCTCGTACAATATGACAGGAACTCTTAGATAGGATATGCAGGACGTGGATCCCACAGGACCATATATAGAACAGAATTAGGAATGATCCCGAATAATCAAGACTCACAGAGCAAATATGACAAACAGACAGAAGCTATGGAGATCAGTGATCCTACCCATAGCAAAGCAAGTTGCCATGACTTGCACCGCGGTATAGACTGTCCCTGTGGCTAGCCAATTATATCTTGTGCAAGACTTTTACTATCTGACTATTGCTAAGGACAAAAATAATCATTTACTTCCAAAATACTTTTCAATTCCAAACAGTTACTATTTTTTTCTTTTAATCAATACATTTTCATTAATTAATCTTTTCAGTACTTTTGACTATTAAGGACTTTTTATTTTCAATCACTTTTTCTCTTTTTCTTTTCAAACACTTTTAAGAATTATTCTTCAATAATTTACCATGAACACTTAATTTTTTTTAGACTTTTAACTCTTGCAAATACTTTTTCGAAATAATACATTTTGTCATTTTCTTCCTTTTTTAGTGCTTTTAACTATTTAGTAATTTATTTTTAGTATCTTTTATACAGTTCGTGAATTATGTCATCATAATTCACTACAGATATCATGCATATTATTAGTTCAGAATCTTTTCAATTCACTATTTTTGGTCAGTTATTCCTTCAGTACTTTTTTTACATATTTTATAAATTATATCATTATAATTCACCGTTTCTTAGTACTTTATGAATTATTTCTTAAAAATTCATTATTTTAACTTTACGTTCATTTTACTAACAATTTTCTTACTTTTTCTGTCCGAAATTACAGTCATTCAAAACATGTAATATTTTTATACAATTTATGAATTATTTTATAATAATTCACCATTCAATTGCCAATTTATGAATTATTTCTCAATAATTCATTACGGTTATTTTACACACTATTCTTTTGATGATCTAACTTATTTTAATAAATTAGTCAGTTACTTATTTCATTACTTTTAAATGGTTTATGAATTATATAAATATAATTCATTATTTTTCACTTATATTAAGTATTATAACTTAATAATTTTTTTTCAAAAAAAGTTATCAATTGGGTTTTTCACTTCTTTTACACAGACTGTAAATTAATTCTTATTAAATTACTATCTTTTGCTCATTTATTGAATTATTTCATAATAATTCAATAATTTTATTTAAATATATTCCATATTTGTTCTCAAAAATATTCTAATAAATCATATACATTTCATAAAAATTTATATGTACATTATTTTACATTTTCAATTATGCCTTATTTCAACAAAATTCAATATAGTCATTCAATGCACATATTTCTTTAACTTAAAAATTTTCAAATAAATTCTTAAAAATTATGTGGACGTCGTTATCACATTAAGGCTTATTTTGGACTATTAATTAACAATATTGTACAAAAATCACTTAATTATCACATAAGGAAATTTTGACCACCTTAGGGTAATAAACTTAAAAAATTTTTCACTTTAAGTTAAACATTTTCATGGCATTATTTAAGGTCTAATTTCATGTTCCTAACCTCAATTTGAATTATTAAGCATTTTAGCATAAATTTTATAATTTACATGAAGAAATGTAACTAGATTAAATGGGAAATGAAAGAATTCTTTAGCCACTAACCTCTTTTTGGTGATTAGTCTTGCCTAAGCTTCATTTTCTTTACCCTTAGCCTAGGCAATCTTTCTTTTTCTCCTTCACCTACCACGGCCAAAACTCTAAGCTTAGGAAACCCTAATTTAATATCCTCTAATGCATAGATTAAACTCATAACTGAATTCTACACATTAAAACTATCGGAAAACACTTAGGAATCAATTTAATTCAAACAAATTCCAATAGTTACCCAAACACTCTAAAGCTTTCAAACTTTGATTTCTTTAATTCCCTTTCTCAAATCAAAGGCTAAAGACTTAATTTTAAATCTAGAGGGATGGAATTATAATTCTTATATTGGAATCAAAAGATAAATTGGAGTAGAATTTGAAGAAATTAAAGAGAAGAAGAAAGGAAGGTATCTCGACCACAAGAGGGAGGAAGGAGACTGGAAAAAATCTAAGATTTCCTCAAATTTTTTAGCTTAAATATCTCATTCTTTGGGCCAAGGATTGGGCCTAATGGGTGGGCTTAGCCCAATTAATTTAAATGGCTCATTTTAATCCATTTAAAGCCCAATTTAAATTATCTCATTTCCTCATTTTAAATCACTCCAAAAATGATTCCATCATTCTTATCATAACAAAAATAGATAGTACGCAAGTTTTTAGCTCAATCGAAGTCCATTTTTAGTCTGATTCAATTAAATCGATCGGATTCAAAAATACCATTGTTTCCTAAAAATTCACTTTTTATTACCAAAATATTATACATAAAATTTAAAGAAGATCAGCAATATTTGGCAATATTCAGAGTTTGTTTGCTATTTTTAAAAATTCATAAAAAATCAAGTTAGTTTACACATAATGGAAATTGATTTGTTACCTTTTCATATTTTTGACTTTTGAAGGCCTATTTGACCTCAGCTTTACTTCCAATTTCAACCTCAGACTCACCATTACCAATATTTTTTGATGGTGCAATAAAATATTTTTCACTTTTGGGCATACTTTTCAGCTCTAGAAATACTATTCAGTGTCGAAATTTACTATTCATGGCTAATTCGGTATCGAAGCCATTACATACTTTCCTATTGATTTTAAAACCATCATAAACCATTATAGGACATTCTATTACTAGGATTACCAATAGGCCTGGTATAATGCTTTCCTACTATAAAACCAAAAGTTTAGCCAAACTTGGCTATTTTTCTTCAACCTAAAAATTAACCCTTCAAAAATTTCATTCCAGTTTAACCGTTGGTGGAAATTCTATGCTGCCATTCCTGAAATCCTAAAATCATCAGTTCAGGAAGGTTACAAGCTCTTCAAAATCTCCTATAGACCAATGGAAAGGGAAAGAAGTTTCTAACACTTACTCATTTTTGCTACCAAATTCTATTTACCATGGATATTATTCTGGTGCTTAGAATACAAGCTAAAAGAAGCTTAAACAATCTTTATCAATATATTTAAATCTTGTTTGTACACAAAATTTGTTGTTCCTGTTAACATGAAAAATCATGGTGTCAAAGAATGGCTCAAAGTAGCCCTATGCATTGGTCAGTTCGGTTAAATAATCAAACCAAATTGAAATAATTCAAATCAAAATTTGAAGGATTTTGCCAAACCAAACAAAACCAAAGTATATAAATAATCGAACCAATTTTTTTGATCGTTTTAATTAACAAAAAAAATAAAAAACAATTAAATCTATTTTAAAAAATTTGTACCTAAAAATTATATAAACTTACAAATTATAATATAATAAAATAAAAACATCCAACTAACACCCAAAACATACAATATACATGTCAAAAATTAAAGATATAATTTCAAAATACATACTAAATAATACTACAAAAACTATTAAATAAATGTCTTCAGTCCACCGAGCTCGACTTCAATCGTCAAAATCACAAATTATCACCTAATAAACTATATTAACAATTGATAATTATACTCATACAATTTGTAACTCAAAATAAAATAATTTAAATATACAAAATAATTACCCAATGAAGGATTACTACTACTCAATGTCGTCCCATTTCCACCAAAACCAACAACTGGCAACTTTGAATATTAAAAATAAATTAGTTAGCCATTCAAAACTCATAAAAATAAAATAAAAAATACCATCTTAATTTTTAAATATAAAAGGTTTTACTTACCATTTTCATGTCGATCAACTTCCTCTAAATCTTCTTCATTCTTCAATTTAATACCTTTCTGAAGCCAATCTTGTGCATAAATCAAACCTTCCACTACTTTAGGAGTCAAAGAGCTCTTAAATGAACCTAGAACCCTCCCTCCAGTGCTAAATACAGACTTCAAAGCTATTGTAGATGCTGGAACAACCAAAATATCTCTAACCATGTGTGCAAGAATAGGAAATCTCTTAGAATTCACCTTCCACAATCTCAAAATATCAAAATCTTCACGGTCTTCTTGCAATGCCTCATCTAAATAAACATCTAACTTGGTATTTCTCATCTCCATGAAGCCTTCATTTTCCTTTTGTCTTTTAAATTCTTCCCTAAACACACTTTTCAATTATGTGTACTATAAGAAAGGAAATTTATTATTTGTACGTAAGCTTTGCAATTATGTGTGTGTGTGTGTCTGTGTATAACTTATAGCTTATTTTAATAATGTCTTTTCATGCAAGATGTGTGCCATCTTATATAAAGGTCTTAATATAAAGATGATCAAGTTGATCTTCACACCTTTTGTCTATAGAAAGAGTCAATACACTATATCCCAGGTTATGTTCATTTGCTCTTGATCGGTGTCCCTTCCAGGATGGTTGAGTTCACAAATGATTGAGGATCGCTTCAGTCAGACTGAGTCAATAAGGGAAATCCTATAAAAATGGTAAATCAAAGCATTGTCCTCATATATATATATAATTTCTATATACCATAACTTGTACCATTGGAGAGGTAAATTTGGTAGCCACCACTAAGCTTTTAGCTTAGCATGTGGTTCCCTCTGTGTGTAGGTTGATTTGATTCTCCATAAGCATAAGGAAAATAAAGGAGTCTTCATGAATTACTGCGGCTGAAGTTAGGGGTGATCACAGTTATGGCAATAAGACATTCATACAATTTGTGGAGTTTGTTATTTTGACATGTACACAAATATGGATATGATTTAGTTTTAACCTTAATGATGTACAGTTAAAGTTAAATATTATGTAGTTGATACAACTTTATAATGAAATTTTTATAGATACAGTTGAGAATGAATGTAACTCTTACTCTAGTTACCATTATTTATGTGTTGTTTCCCTTAATTACTTGCACAAGTTCACATGCACTATGCATCTATATACATAAAAAAATATTTACAAATCATTTATTGCATGCAATTTGGATTTTTTACATTGAACATATTGTAAAAGTAACGAAACTACTGAAATTTATTTTCACTTGCTCTTCTCCTAACGGCTTGCAGATTTTGACTTGAAAATTAGTTCCTTAAATCTACACCTGTATACCTTCATGGAAAAAGCACCCGTACTGAGCGATAGCTTAGTGGGGAGTAAAAATAATACAATTTTCCAAGGAACATTACATAATAGTATTTTATTTTAAAAAAATAGTTCATACCATCATAACACAAACAATATAATATGTTAATAAATGTAACATAATAGCACACATTATCATTTCACACTACACATACACTTATATTAACAGTGTTATGTATAAAAAAATTTTTACTATCATTTATCAAGTGCACCGATAACATCACTAAGATACATTAGCCTTACACAAAGATATTATGATAGTTGCACTATTAATCACTTATCAATAGTTTTAAATTCAATCATTTTCATTGCCTGAATTTCCATTGATAGTGGATAAAAGGTACAAACACTATATACCAACGAGCAATGTCAAACACTAGGGATATATTAGTACAGGTTGCTAGATACTAATAAGCATCGGAACACTGGGCACCTTTTGATGTTAACACTAGCATGTACAATCACTATCCCCTTTATAGGCATGCCTATCTATCCACTACTACGTGAAATTTAGGCTTCAATAAATCATTAACCACATAGTGTTAGAGAGTATGCCCTAGAGCCCATGTAATAGGGATGTTTTTCATATGTATGAAATTTATATTCTTAATAAAAGGCATCATTCATTTATTAATGCTGTGTTTGAATACATGAGTTTGTAAATCTTAAATTAATAAATGAAGTCCTAGATATTATAAACACAGTGCAAAGGCAATCATGAAGGTGTTCATAATGTGAGATGTCTATTGCATGCAAATATGTTAATATCTAAATATCCCTAGTCATAGAATTAACAAGATAGGACATTGTTAATTCGGACAGACTAGCACATGTTATGCTTCTTGAATGGTTCAAGCAATGGTTCTCATAATTGTGATTATGGATGATAATCAAAGCTAACATGTGGATGCTTGTTAGAGGAACAAGTTCATTGGAGACCTGCAAAGAGAATCCTCATATGGATATTAAATCTATGTCAGTGAGGAATCTCTTCATAGCGGTTGTGCAAGTATCCTTAGACTTGAGATCACCAAAGTTATCTTAAGTAGCAAGTGGTATACTTTGACTCCATAACTGATTACTTCCAACAGGAAGTGAACATAGTTAGGAGATTGGGTATATCATGACCTACTTGAAGATAGTTGAGTGATTGACAAAGGATTCACCATCCCAGATTTAGCAAGGGAAGTTATCTCACATGATTCTATAATTACCTTGTTCAGTGAATCTCTGGCCAGAGTAATATGCCGAGATGGATGGAGATCCATGAAGGGCATTTTAGGAACAATGGTTAAATTAATAGAACATACATAATTAGATTTATATGAGTTGACAGAAATCCATACTCAGAATCTAATTGAGATAAGAGTGGTGAAAGGAGTAATTGCACGGTAACTGTTTCTATGGAAGGGTACAGTCAAACCACATGACTTTCCTGACATTTGGGTAGTCATGATGCCTAGCTAGAGGCCAATCATGACTTGTATAATGATGTATCAAAATATCAATAGAGATTGATAAAATGATTTAAAGGAGTTTAAATCATGTGAGTTTTGAATAGAACTCACAATTACATATTATACTGCCAACATGGACAGGAACCCAATAGGTCACACACATATAGAGAAAAGGGTAAAAAGGTAAAATGACAAGGATAATAATATTTGATATTATTATAAAGGTAGAGAGGAGAATATGATAATAATTAATTAAAGAGTTTAATTAATTATGATCAAATAAAATTATCCGCGGAACTTTTGAGAAATGTTCTGTAAATTGGACCTAAATGAAATAATGTATTTCATGATTAATTATTATTGTCTTATAAGTGTTATCAGACTACTATAAGTGTTATAGGACTGATATAATAATTAATAGGACCATTGGAGAAATTATAAAGGGCCAAAGGAATGAAGAAGTTGGAGGAAGCCCTCCAGAAGAGGGCTACACGGCAACTCCATACAGAAGGGCTTAGAGGGATTTTTCTTGGACCAAATTAATTTATATATATTACATAAGTGTTATGGAACTCACATATTTAATTTGGTTGGATTTGGAATCCATTTGGGTATTTAAATCCAATTAAATGCACAAAGGGCCTAGTTTGTGGATTTTGTGCATGGTCTTTTATGAAAAGTTTTAATTTGGATTTAATTAAGCCCAAATGATTATAATTAATTCCAGAAGACCAATTAATAATTCTCCAGCAATTTTAAAGAGCCCAATCTCATTAAGGAGTTGGAATTTTAACCTAACTATAAAAGGCCAACTAATGGGAATTAGGGTTAAGTGATTAAAACAAAAGGAAAGTCTTTTTCTCTTAATTCTCTCTCCCTTTTGCGCCACTTCCATTGCTAGCCTCTTGGATTTCGGACAGCCCTAGTTGAACACCAATTTGTTGGTTTAATTTACCCCTCTCTAGTGTGGATTACTCATTGGAGGTGTTCGATTTTGGACACTGTGGTTTGCGACAACCCGGTGCGAAGTAAAATCAACTATTCAACAAAAATCAAAGGTGATTTTTCTTATTCTCATATAGTTATATTGTGTATTCATGGCAAGATCAGATCTTATGGTTAAAAAATTTTAAAATTCCGCTCATGTATGTGATGCATGTAACCATCAAATTCCAACATGGTATCAGAGCTAGGTTTTGCCATGGATATACAATTCTATATTTTTTCTGCGGAATAAGTTTTGTTTTGTTTTGAGTTATTTATTTCATGAACTTTAAAATATTAGATTTGATTGTTCATGAATGAGAAATATTGATTTCTGGTTGTATGTGTGATCAAATAAATTTGGTGGAAACAAAAACGAAATTTTTGAAGCATTATGATTTGGGTTTGGCGTGAAACCCTAGGTAATGTAGGGGCTGTTCTAATTTAATTTCTTATGGATCCATTTAAAAATCATTTAGATGATATTTTATGTCTTTAATATGTGATATTAAGCCGTAGGATCGAACGGAATTAAAATCGAACAAGTTTTGCATGAAAACTACTTTTGTCGAAAAGTTCGATAAATTGGTGTTCTTCATGTGTTCTTGATGTGTTCATGGTTAGAACGACTTTTGATCTTCTAAATCTGATATATATGATATATTAAAGTGTTTTTAATTAATTGGATTAATTAAAATGGGCCTTAAATTAATTTGATTAATTTTAATTCATTAAAACCACTTAATGGGCTTAATTATGTTTACGGACTTGGTTTAAATTAGTGAATGACTTGGTGGGCCCAAGGAGCTGATTTAAATTAACTATTATAAACATTAATTAAGTTTATTAATGGGTTTTAAGGGCTGGAGTGGGCTTGGCTCATTCCAAAATGCCCAAATGGTCCAAATGACACAAAACTAGTTTGTGTGTGAACACACTTAGGGTTTTTCTTCTGTGGGTTTCGGCCTACACTTGTTTTAAGCCCAAAATTGATTCTTTTAATTATTTAATATGATTAATTAATTAAATAATCAATTTATAATTAATTAATAATCAATTTGATTGATTATTAAGACAAGAACACATGCATGCAAAAAGGTTTCCTAAAATGAAAGTTTCCAAAATGGAAAAAGTTTCCTAATTTGATCACATCATTAAAATAACTCAAAATATAGTTTCAAAGGTTGAAACAAAGTTAGTAATCCATTTCTTTATGCATTAGAAAGGCATATAAGGGTGAATGATTGGCATGATGGTTAGTTATGGACAAAGCCCAATGTGATTGAGCATAATGCATGTTTTGGCCCAATGAGGACTTTCATGTCCCGGCCACTTGTTTTTGGTTTGTATTTCATTTCAAATTGTAATATGTAATTAAATTACTTAGATTAGAATTAGAAATAGAGATGGAAACCAATATCAAGGAGCAAGATGGGCCGGATGGAGATCCAACAAGCTTGAAGATAATGTAATTATTTTCTTGTTTAAATCATGCATACTACCTAGGTGTGACCTTTTGATTTCCCTCTTGGCTCGGGGAAATCAATGTAGTGAAGTCCATAACTATACCATATTTGTATGCTTATATTTATGTGATAGATATAGGATGCATACCAATGTATGCCAACCATGTATGATGAGACTTAATTAACTAAAACCCTCAAACAAATACTAAGGTATATAAGCCTTCCATTAATTTGAGGAGAACCAGAGTTCTTTATAGTGTGGGTTGTTGACCACAGTCAAGCTCACATTATATCGAATATGTTCAAATCTAATTAAATGGGTCATCTTAGCTAGCCCATTAGTTTGTTGACCACAGTCAAGGCTAATGGTTCTAGAGGCAAGATTAGGGAATGCATATATGATATGCATGCATCAAGAGTTGATAACCTAATGATCCAATAGTTGTGTAGAGACACAATTGGTATAAAGATACCTACCTTTCAAGGGTATGGAATTTGGCTTGTTGACCACAGTCAAGGTCAAATTACATATCAAGGATTGGATGTTGGCCCACTAAGAAAACCATCGGGTTTTCTCGGATTATATAGTGAGGGCTATTAATTCGCAATAAAATAGTGGGAGTAAATGGATTAATTAAAGACCTTATTAATGCATATATATATATGAACATACTCTCATATCTTTTCTTTTTCACATCTAGGTCATCATCATGAGCACATCAAACATTAATATACGATCAATCTTGGATAACAAGCTGGTTGGTAACAACTATTCTGACTGGATCAGGCAAGTGAGAATTGTTCTCAGGGCTGAAAAGATCCATTATGTCTTGGATAAAGATCCACCACCACTTCCATCAGATGATGCCATTGATGAGATCAAAGGCATTTATCGAAAATACATGGAGGATAGTGAAGCAGCAGCATGTCTGATGCTGGGTGCTATGTCCTCGGAGCTTCAGAAGCAACATGAAATGATGGATGCTAGAACCATCATTTTGCATCTAGAGGAGCTCTATTCTTCTCAGGCTAGAACTGAGCAATATGAGATTGCTCGAGCTCTATTTAGCTGCAAAATGGTGGAAGGCACTTCAGCTGCTACTCATGCATTGAAGATGTATGGGTATATTGAGCATTTGAGTAGACTTGGCTATGTTATGGATAATGATCTATACATAGATTTAATCTTGTACTCGTTGGCTCCAAGTTATGCACCTTTCGTGCTTAACTTCAACATGAACAAGATCCAAGTATCCATTCCTGAGTTAATCAATATGCTCAAGACAGCTGATGGATCATTTAAGAAGGATCCAAAAAGTGTCATGGTTGTCACTTCTGCTAAAGGCAAGAAGCAGAAGAAGAAGAAGATAACCAAGGCACAGCCAAAGAATGGTGGGATCTCTAAGAAGAAGGTTGCCAAGAAAGAGAATCCCAAAGGAACTTGCTTCCATTGTGGAAAGGATGGTCATTGGAAGCGTAACTGCAAGGCCTATCTAGATTCTCTTAAGGAGAAGAAGCAAGTTGTTGCATCTACTTCAGGTATTCATATGATTGAAATTAATACTTATTCTATTGCTTCAAAACAATCTTGGGTATTAGATACCGGATGTGGATCTCATTTATGTAATGATCTACAGGGGCTTAGAAGCTTTAGAAGAGTTGGAAAGGCAGAGATATGTTTGCAATCAGCTACTGGATAGAACATCTCTACAACTGTTGTAGGGACTTACTATTTGCCTCTTCCTAGTGGATTAGTACTGGAATTAAATAATTCTTATTATGTTCCAGCTTTGTCCAAGAGTATTATTTCTTTCAATTGTTTGATGAACGATTATGATATTTCTTTAAAGGACAAATGTTGTTACATTTTTAAGAACAATATATTTTATGCAAAAGCTATCATTGAGAATGGTATATTTGTTCTTGATTTAATTAAAGAAGTATATAATGTGGATACCAAGAGAATGAAACATGATAATCTAAATACCTCATACTTATGGCATTGTCGTTTAGGCCACATAAATGAAAAACGCATGACCAAATTGCACAAGTCAGGTGATTTGGGATCATTTGATTATGAATCATTTGATACATGCGAATCTTGTTTATTGGGAAAAATGACAAAAGCTCCCTTTGTTGGTAAAGGAGAACGAGCTAAAATGGTTTTGGACTTAGTACATTCAGATGTATGTGGTCCAATGACTACACATGCTAGAGGAGGTTACTCCTACTTCATTACTTTCATAGATGATTATTCCAGGTTTGGATACATCTATCTAATGAAATATAAGTCTGAAGCATTTGAAAAGTTCAAAGAATTCAGAAATGAAGTAGAGAAACAACTTGGCAAAAGTATTAAAACACTTAGATCAGATCGAGGTGGAGAATACTTAAGTCAAGAGTTTCAGGATTATCTTAGAGATAATGGGATTTTATCTCAATGGACTCCTCCATATACACCACAACACAATGGTGTATCCGAAAGGAGGAATCGAACACTATTAGATATGGTTCGATCAATGATGAGCCGAGCGGACTTGCCTAAGTCCTTTTAGGGATATGCACTAGAAACTGCTGTTTATGTGTTAAATAGAGTTCCTAGTAAATCGGTTGATGTTACTCCATATGAGATGTGGAATAACAAGAAACCCACGCTTTCTCATATGAAAGTATGGGGTTGTCCTACTTATGTGAAGAGGACAATGTCAGACAAACTGGATGTTAAGTCTGATAAATGTTTATTTGTGGGATATCCAAAAGAAATGTTTGGATATTATTTCTATCATCCCTTAGAACAAAAGGTGTTTGTTTCAAGGCATGCTGTCTTCTTGGAAAGAGAATTTCTCCTATGAGAGGACAGTGGGAGTAAAATTGAGCTTAGTGAAGTTCAGGACCCACAAATAGAAGTAGATCAACCGATTGAACCCGAAACTGAATTTCATAAAGATGAGATTACAGTTGAGCCTGATTATACACAAAATCCTAGAAGATCTACTAGGATGCGTTCTAACCCTGTGAGATATGGATTTCACGTTGATTCGGATAGAGGCATAACTGTAGTAGAGGACAATGAGCCTACAAGCTATCAAGAAGTTTTGAACAGTTCAGAACGTGATTTATGGCTTAAGGCTATGCAGTCCGAAATGGACTCCATGTATGAGAATAAAGTATGGAATTTAACTCAACCACCTGAAGGGATAAAGCCCATAGGGTGCAAATGGGTCTTCAAAAAGAAGACTGACATGGAAGGTAATATAGTTACCTATAAAGCTCGCTTAGTAGCAAAAGGTTATCGTCAAAAAGAAGGTATTGACTATGACGAAACTTTTTCTCCTGTAGCGATGCTTAAGTCTATAAGAATACTTTTAGCCATTGCAGCTCATTATGATTATGAGATTTGGCAAATGGATGTGAAGACAGCTTTCCTTAATGGAAATCTTTCTGAGGACGTGTATATGACACAACCAGAAGGATTCACATCTGGAAATGGCGAAAAGGTATGCAAGCTTCAAAGATCCATTTATGGATTGAAGCAAGCCTCTAGGAGCTAGAACATACGATTCAATGAGACAATCAAAGAGTTTGGTTTCTCACAGAATGAAGATGAACCTTGTGTGTATAAAAGGGTCAGTGGGAGTGCAATTGTCTTCCTAGTTCTATATGTAGATGACATATTGATCATGGGAAATGACATTTCTCTTCTCCAATCTATTAAAATATGGTTATCCAAGCAATTCTCCATGAAAGACCTTGGAGAAGCATCCTATATTCTGGGAATAAGGATCTATAGAGATAGATCCAATAGGTTGCTAGGTCTTTCTCAGAGTACATATATAGATAAAGTATTGAAGAGGTTCAATATGGATCTCTCTAAGAAAGGGTTTATACCTGTGGTGCATGGGAAACACCTTTCTAAGACTATGTGTCCACAGACACTGGAGGATAGAGAGAGCATGAATAGAATACCATATGCATCTGCAATTGGTTCTATCATGTATGCTATGTTATGTACACGTCCAGATGTAGCATTTGCTTTGAGTGTCACAAGCAGATTCCAATCTAATTTTGGAGAGGAACACTGGGCAGCTGTCAAGAATATTCTTAAGTACTTGAGAAGGACTAAGGATATATTCTTGGTATATGGAGAGGGCAGTTTGGAAGTAAACGGGTATACAGATGCCAGCTTCCAATCTGACAAAGATGATTGTAAATCACAATCTGGTTATGTGTTCATAATGGGAGGAGGAGCAGTTAGTTGGGAAAGTTCCAAACAAGAAACAACTGCTGATTCCACGACAGAAGCTGAGTACATTGCTGCTTCAGAAGCAGCCAAAGAAGCAGTCTGGATCAAAAAGTTCATAACCGAACTAGGAGTGGTGCCTAGCATTGTTGATCCGATTCCTTTATATTGTGACAACAATGGAGCCATTGCGCAAGCAAAGGAACCACGGTCTCATCAGCGATCCAAACATGTTCTCAGACGCTACCATCTCATAAGGGAAATAGTAGCTAGAAATGATGTGAAAATAGAAAGGGTTCCCACAGATGACAATGTGGTGGATCCCCTCACTAAAGCACTTTCCCAGATAAAGCATGATCACCATATAAATAGCATGGGTCTGAGACATATGAGTGATTGGCTCTAGTGCAAGTGGGAGATTGTTAGAGAGTATGCCCTAGAGCCCATGTAATAGGGATGTTTTTCATATGTATGAAATTTATATTCTTAATAAAAGGCATCATTCATTTATTAATGCTGTGTTTGAATATATGAGTTTGTAAATCTTAAATTAATAAATGAAGTCCTAGATATTATAAACACAGTGCAAAGGCAATCATGAAGGTGTTCATGATGTGAGATGTCTATTGCATGCAAATATGTTAATATCTAAATATCCCTAGTCATAGAATTAACAAGATAGGACATTGTTAATTCGAACAGACTAGCACATGTTATGCTTCTTGAATGGTTCAAGCAATGGTTCTCATAATTGTGATTATGGATGATAATCAAAGCTAACATGTGGATGCTTGTTAGAGGAACAAGTTCATTGGAGACCTGCAAAGAGAATCCTCATATGGATATTAAATCTATGTCAGTGAGGAGTCTCTTCATAGCGGTTGTGCAAGTATCCTTAGACTTGAGATCACCAAAGTTATCTTAAGTAGCAAGTGGTATACTTTGACTCCATAACTGATTACTTCCAACTGGGAGTGAACATAGTTAGGAGATTGGGTATATCATGACCTATTTGAAGATAGTTGAGTGATTGACAAAGGATTCACCATCCCAGATTTAACAAGGGAAGTTATCTCACATGATTCTATAATTACCTTGTTCAGTGAATCTCTTGCCAGAGTAATATGCCGAGATGGATGGAGATCCATGAAGGGCATTTTAGGAACAATGGTTAAATTAATAGAACATACATAATTAGATTTATATGAGTTGACAGAAATCCATACTCAGAATCTAATTGAGATAGGAGTGGTGAAAGGAGTAATTGCACGGTAACTGTTTCTATGGAAGGGTACAGTCAAACCACATGACTTTCCTGACATTTGGGTAGTCATGATGCCTAGCTAGAGGCCAATCATGACTTGTATAATGATGTATCAAAATATCAATAGAGATTGATAAAATGATTTAAAGGAGTTTAAATCATGTGAGTTTTGAATAGAACTCACAATTACATATTATACTGCCAACATGGACAGGAACCCAATAGGTCACACACATATAGAGAAAAGGGTAAAAAGGTAAAATGACAAGGATAATAATATTTGATATTATTATAAAGGTAGAGAGGAGAATATGATAATAATTAATTAAAGAGTTTAATTAATTATGATCAAATAAAATTGTCCGCGGAACTTTTGAGAAATGTTCTGTAAATTGGACCTAAATGAAATAATGTATTTCATGATTAATTATTATTGTCTTATAAGTGTTATAAGACTACTATAAGTGTTATAGGACTGATATAATAATTAATAGGACCATTGGAGAAATTATAAAGGGCCAAAGGAATGAAGAAGTTGGAGGATGCCCTCCAGAAGAGGGCTACACGCCAACTCCATACAGAAGGGCCTAGAGGGCTTTTTCTTGGCCCAAATTAATTTATATCTGTTACATAAGTGTTATGGAACTCACATATTTAATTTGGTTGGATATGGAATCCATTTGTGTATTTAAATCCAATTAAATGCACAAAGGGCCTAGTTTGTGGATTTTGTGCATGGTCTTTTATGAAAAGTTTTAATTTGGATTTAATTAAGCCCAAATGATTATAATTAATTCCAGAAGCCCAATTAATAATTCTCCAGCAATTTTAAAGAGCCCAATCTCATTAAGGAGTTGGAATTTTAACCTAACTATAAAAGGCCAACTAATGGGAATTAGGGTTAAGTGATTAAAACAAAAGGAAAGTCTTTTTCTCTTAATTCTCTCTCCCTTTTGCGCCACTTCCATTGCTAGCCTCTTGGATTTCGGCCAGCCCTAGTTGAACACCAATTTGTTGGTTCAATTTACCCCTCTCTAGTGTGGATTACTCATTGGAGGTATTCGATTTTGGACACTGTGGTTTTCGATAACCCGGTGCGAAGTAAAATCAACTGTTCAACAAAAATCAAAGGTGATTTTTCTTATTCTCATATAGTTATATTGTGTTTTCATGGCAAGATCAGATCTTATGGTTAAAAAATTTTAAACTTCCGCTCATGTATGTGATGCATGTAACCATCAAATTCCAACACATAGGAATATCACACTTCATACACTTGGTATCATGGTATCAATACACTTAATGGAACATGGAATCATGTTACTATATCCTATCATTCATTTTCAACTAGAGATACAATACAACATGCTCATCATTCATTTAGTAACATATAACATTCCTAATGCAACAATTCATGTTTATTCATATTCAATAATGGAATAAATTCCTACATATTAAGGTTTAGTTTTTAGATTTACTTCACTAATTCATTATGATCTACAATCATTTTATGTCAGATATTACTCTTGATTTTATGTTTAACACCCTCTAAACATGTTCGGGAATGTTTAGGTACTTTTCACTATAAAGTTAGCATTGAAAATGCAAGAAATTGAAGTTTATACATGGGATGAGTCATAACATTGGGGATGACTTGTTATAGATGCCAGAAGGTGCCAACTCACCACAAATGTGACAACTTATGATAGTAGGGATGAGTCATGATAGTGGGGAAGAGTCATGATAGTGGGAAAGAGTCGTGGCAGTGAGGAAGTGTGTTGATAGTGGGGAAGAGTGGTGATAGGATAACTTCCCTTGTTCATATTTTTTTGTGTTTTCAACCTATTTACATGCAAATTAATATTTTTTGTATGTTTTCAACCTATATATATGTACATATATATATATATATATATATATATATATTCTTTACATTGAACATATCACAAAAGTAACTAAATTACCAAAATTTATCTTTACTTGCTCTTTCTCCTAGTGGTTCAAAGATGTTGACTTGAAAATAGGTCCCTTAAATCTACACCTGTAGACCTTCATTGGAGAAATACCCATGTTGAGCGATAGCTCAGTGGGAAGTAAAAACAATGCAATTTTCCAAGGAACATTACTTAATAGCTTTTTATTTAAAAAAATAGTTCATACCATCACAACACAAACAATGTAATATACTAATTAATGAAATATAATAGCATACATTATCGTGTCACACTACACATACACTTATATTAATCGACTTATGCATGAAGAAAATTTATACTATCATTTATCAAGTGCATCGGTAACATCACTAAGAGACACTAGCCTTATAGTGAGGCACGATGGCATTTACACTATTAATTACTTATCAATAATTTTCTATTCAATCATTTACATTGCCTAAATTCCTATTGATGGTGGATAATGGATACAAACACTATATACTGATAAGCAATATCAAACACTATAAACATATTAGTCTTAGGTCACAACATAACAATAGGTATCAGGACATTAGACACCTTTTAATGTTAACACTAGTAGCTATAGCCTATCTATATACTATTATGTGAAATTCCAGCTTCAACAAATCATTAACCATATAGGAATATCACACTTTATACACTTAGAATCATGGCATCAATACACTAAATAAGGCATGCAATCATGTTACTATATAATTTCATTCATTTTCAATTATACTAGAGATAGAATACCATATGCTCATCATCCATTTAGAAACATATAAAATTGCTAATGCAACAATTCATGTTTATTCATGTTCATTAATTGAATAAATTCTTGCACATTAAGGCTTCGTCTTTAGATTTACCTCACTAATTCCTCATGTCTTACACTCATTTTATGTCATATGTTAAACTCTTGATTTTATGTTTAAGACCGTCTAAATATTTTTTGGAATGTTCGAGAACTTTGCACTATACTATAAAGTTTGCATTTAAAAAGCAAGAAATTAAATTCTGGGTCGGGGATGAGTCATAACAACGAGGATGACTCCGTACAGATGCTCCAAGGTACTAACTCATCATAAATGTATTGGCTTATATGAGTGGGGATGATTTGTGATAATAGGAAAAAGTCATGATGGTGGGAAAGATTCATGATAACAGGGAAGAGTCATGAAAGTGGGGAAGAGTCATGATAGAATAGCTTCCCTGGTTCATATTGTTTTGCATTTTCAAACTATTTTTATCCATATTCAAATAAAATGGTCTACTACAAAGTCATTTCTCTATGCTTCTAGTTTTCCAAAAAAATATAAAATAACTCCATTTGGACATATAAATCTTGAGATATCAATAAAAAAAAGTCTAGCCTACTCCTAGTTGATAAGGCATCAAACATCACTTAATTTTAAGCCATATTATAAAGGCCTTAGAGATAGAATTAGATCCCATTTTCTCATAAAACATGGTAGATTATGTCCTATCTTTCGTTTAAAATTAGAAAAAACTAATTTAGAGATCTACCAAAAGAGTTATGCCTTTTATACTAAAATTCATTCAAGTGAACCTTAAGCAGATTTTTACTATGTTATCTTTCAAGATACAAATCACTCTTTTCATGCATTTATTCATCGTTTATAAAGTTTAACATCAAGTATAGTTCTATTACCATGCATTTATAACCCTAGAATAACTTGTATGTATGCAAATGAAGTAGAAACTCCCATACCATAAAAATTTATCCAAGTTTACCCTTATTGTGTTCCTCCTTCTCTTTTCCTTTGTTCTTACTATTTTCACCAGCTAAAACACATCATAAATGCACATTAACATTCAATCCCATCTACCTTTCCAATTTCTCATGTTTTAGAGCAAAAGAAAGATCAAATTTTAAGCAAAAAACCTAAAAAACTTACCTTAAATTAGCCAATATACATAAACTCCCTTTTAAGTAAAACTATAAGCAAAAGAGTATTGTAGAAAGGAAGAAGAGATGCTAAAAGATTTTTGGCCATTAAGTAGTTGACCTGCTCACTAGAAAAATAGGTTTTCCTTTTTCTTTTCTTGTTTCTTCTTTATATTTCTAGAGATGTTAAATGTCTTAATTTCATTGACCTATAGTTTAACCAATGTAAAATTGTACTTTACTCCATCCTCTCCCTTAAGGTCACACATTTGGCATGTAATTTATAATTTAAATTTCAATCAAGCCCTCATTTCTTTCCTAATAATGCATCTCAATTATTTAACTAACTATTCTTTCACACTAAAACTTTTTTAAACTCTTATTTCAATTACACACAACCCTTACTAGGGTATACTTTGGGGTCTTAAAATGAAAATATTTGTGCAATGATATTGATAATGTGAGAGGTGGATTTAGAATAATTATTTTTTCAAGAAGAATGGGAAGTATTATGTTAGAGTTTGCTTAGGTTTTTAGAGATAATTGTATGTTTTTAAAAGTATTTTTTTATTCTTTTTCCATAGGAGGTTACTAAAATTTAGAGGAGACTTTGCTGAAATTTTTTAAAATAAATAGCAATAAAATGTGACAAGTTGAACATTTTATAAATTATATTGAAATTTATTATATATATATGGTGTTACATTTAGTGGCATCATAGCCTATGTTTAGGCATTTCTGGATATAGAATATTAGAATCTAGTTGATATGGAAGTAGTGGCACTCTGTTTACCTATCAGTAATTCCTAATATTGAGGGCTCTGATTTAAACATTTTAGCATGGGGATGAGCAACATATATTGCCATTACATGAGATGTGCATTTTACATAGCATTATATGCATGAAACATTCTATATATATTACATTAGCATCATTTAATCATCATGATAGCATAAAAAAATTTATACATATGCCCTAATCGAAAGAGAATTGATGGGTTACTAAATAAGTTTATTAAAGTAAAGATAAAATGGATGTGTTCATAAAAGGATAATGTGGATTAGAGCTAGTCAGGGTGAGTAGACATTAAGAAAAGTAAGTGGAGAAATGCAAGTGTACATGCCAAAATAAGCACTGAAAAGGGATGTGATACCGAAGTAAAACCTTTCTATTACATTGATGGATGTAATGTTGATATAACATCATGTCAATATTTATGACTAGTAGTTAATAATAGTTCATACAAGGTTATGCCTACGAAAGAGCTATGGGATAATAAGCACTTAAGTACTACTAGGACTTATTAGAATTTGTCTCCAAACTATCAGATGATCACAGTAAAAGGAAAAAGCAAATGTGGTTGGACAAGAAGCTGTTGTTTGGAGATGATGAGAGGCTATGCCTTTTAAAAACCATTTGTTGGATCTAGAGTTTCCATTGATCTAGAGGGTGTATATGTAACTCATGTAACACTTTAATAAGTTAATATTAGGCCACCCTTACCTTAATTTTATTATGAGAATGTAGTTCTTACTCTTAAAGGGGTCGGGAATATTATATCTAAATTCTTACATGATGTGGAACCATAATTTTTTTATTTTAAATATTATAAAGGACAATCACCTTTTGGTGTCCAAAAGTTTTTTCTTGATGAATACAACAAATAAAACCTAGTGTGGGTTGGTAAGAATAAAGTTATGCCACTTGAACTAGATGAAGTAAAAATGCTTTTGGGTTTTTCATAAAATCACACAAGGGCAAGTGAAATAAGTAGAATTGATAGATATAAATCACTTGGTAACTCATTCCAGGTTGGCATTATTGCCTATTGTCTATCAGTTCTGAAGGACTTATTCATTGGGGCATTAATCTTGTCTCTTTTTTTCTCTAAAATTGGCTGTGTAGAAGTTGCTCTGCATAGATTGGGGAACCATTTAAAAGATGTAGTGCTGGTTGAGATATCAAAAGTAAATAGGAGTATTTTAAGGTGTTAGTAGGAGGAAACCAACTGGATAATGAATTTGATTGATTTATAGATGTATAATAGCTGAACATTGATAGATTAGAGCAATTAATGAACTCTTTTAATGGATTTGATCTTGTTATGAGTGGGAGTTCATGTAATAATCTAGCTAGTAGCAACAGACACCATTGTCATGTCATTGATTTTGTCTTACCGCTAATTTTTAGTTTACATTACATTATCTTGTTATAATATATTTTTGGCAGTTAATGGCTCTTCCATGCATGCAATCTCTCAAACTTTCTTTCCTGTCAATCATTGATTTTTGATATTAAAAAATTATAATAATTTTTAGTGATGGATTCGTGACAAATAGGATTGTCGTTAATTTTTTTACTTATGGGTGAATTTAGCAAAGGAAAATGGTTTTCGTTGCTAAAATTAGCAACGGAAATCAATGTCCGTTGATAAATTTAGCAACAAAAATTTATATTCTATTGCTAAAATTGACCAATTCACCGAATCTTGTATTGTTGAATTTAGCAACAAAATTCCTTTTTCGTTGCTAAATTTAGCAATAGAATGAAATTTCCATTGCTAAAAATAGCAACTGCCAAATTAGCAGCCGAAATTTCCGTTGCTATTGTTGATTATCAATGGAAAATTGATATTTTTTGCTGCTAATTTCTGTTGCTAATTTGTAATTTTATTGTCGTGTATAAAGTTTGTATGAATATATATATATATATATATATATATATATTAGAATTTGAATTGAATGGTCTCTTGATGATGACATATAATTACTTGAATTTGAGTAATTGCATAATCAACAAAACAAGTAGTATATAAATATGATGAAGAATCCATGTGTATAACTTGAATAATGTGACTAGTGAGAAATTCACAAATTGGAGAATAAATTTAGGAAATTGACAAGTAGGGCACTATGGTACCCATGATAGTAAAAGGCATTGCTATGAAACAACGAAATAGTCACAAGAAAATGAAATTGTTAAATATTTATGGGATATATTATATATACCATAAAAGAGTAACATTTTACATAAACATAAAAATATTTAATATAATTATTTAATCACAAAAGTTCTAGGATTGAGTATGTTGGGACAAATTTAAAGGCAAGATCTCTTTGCCCTTAGTAAACTAGTGGCTAATACAGGATCTAGGATATAATGGCTAGCCATAGGGACACAAATACCATGGTATCACATACCATTAGATTATTTTGATAACAAATATTTTGGAATAGTCGGCATATGTATTGTGGAGTAGCAGGATCATGACAAGTGGTCCCATCCTTATACTAAAGTAGTAGAATCATGGTAAGTGGTCCCTCAAGTCCATTAGCAGCATTAGAGTCCTCATCCTGCATATCCAGTTTGAGGATTTCTACTAATAGTTACTAAGAGCAGTATTAATTAAAATAAAGAATATAAGGAACATAAATAAAATTAAATAAAATTTAAGATATTCATGTGGTAAGTTGCTTATTAAATGATAAGTTAATCTATGGAGTGTTATAAATTGTAATATTATCACCTCGAGATACTAAGTCACGATGGATGTATAGTATAGATTTATGGTTATTTGGGGAATGTTTTTATAATGTGTAAGGTAATAAACATTAGAATGCTATAGAACTAATTATATATGTAATTAAATAAGAGTTTGGTATTATATGAATATTAGAATGAATATATTAATTTACAATAGAAATTATTTCTTACCTAAATTCTAATTGGCATGAAATGTACCACTTAAAGCAACTAAAAAATAGTTTGTTTGCTTTTGATAATTTAACTCAGTCTATCAATGAAACATTATCCATAGGATGCAAGATCTATGTATTATAAAGCTAAAATAAGAAATCATAGATGGACTTATGGATGAGCAGGAAATAGAAAAATTAATTCATGGATTGAAATGAGAATTTTTAAGGGTTTCATGATGTTATATTTAATTACTTTAAGGTAAGAGATTGAATGGATAGTAATAGATGTTCAATGGATAATGGGAATGTTATTAAAGTAAATTGTTTCATAAGGTGTAATATATAAATGTATTGCACTTAGCAATTTTGTGACTGATTGCTTATGTCCACCATAAGAATGGAAATTTATTATTTGTGAGTAAGTTTTGCTATTATATATATATATATATATTTGAAGTTTTTGTATGCCTTAACTTGTACTTAGTGCGTGGTTTCCTCAATGCTAGGTTGATTTGATGCTCCTTCAGCTCGAGGTAAATGAAATAGTCTATGAGTTGCTGCAGCTAGAGTTAAGGGCAATCATGGTTATGGCAACAAGACATTTATGCCATTTATGGACTTTGCTATTTTGGCTTGTACACAAATATGGATATGATTTAATTGTAACCTTAATGATGTCTAATTGAAGTTAAATATTATGCAGTTGATAGACTTGTATAATGAAATTTTTATAGATATGGTTGAGAAGGAAAATATTTATGTAATGATAATGATACTGTGATAGGTGGATTTAGAATAATTGTTTATTTAAAGAGAATGGAAAATCTTGCATTGGAGTTTCCTTGGTGTTTTGGCGATAGTTTTATGATTTTAAAAGAGTTTTTGTATTCTTTTTCCATTGTAGGTTGCTTAAATTTGGAGGAGACTATACAAAAATTTTATAAAATAAATAGTAAAAAGTTTAACATTTTCAAAATTATATTGGAATCGATATTATATATATGGTGTTATGCAATATGCCAGAAGAAGGCCAAACCTGGGATGAGCTAAACTCTAGTAATAAACACCCTTTTTGGAAGACCTTATGCTCCAAGTGTTCGACCTAATTGCCTTATCTAGCCATGATAGTTGTTATTCAAGATTTTTCTCCACGAGTTGAATAAAATAGGCCACCTCCTATCATGCCTGGACCATCTACCTTTAGATCCTTAGAGGAAGAGTCTCCAACTCCTTCCACTTTGAACTAAGAGGAAAGGCTTAACCCCCTGGTTGATGAAGTTTGTGGGTTCTGGCAATAACAAGGCAAAGCATATTGCTTGGGCAACCCTAAATTCAACAGATTTTGTTACCTTATCTCTTATATGCCTAATAAGATAGCCTATTTGCTAAACCTGTGTGCCAACCATCTGGCTGAGGTCATAAAGAGACAATGAGTTAAGGTAACAATTCTTAGCTAATCTTCTGCTTCTCAATTTTTAAAAATGTTGAAGCCTCAAACCTACTAAGTTTTTTCTTTATGTAGGGATCTATCATTGGAAGCACTATCATTAACACTAATATATCTATAGAATAAGGAGAGGAAAATAACTATTGACTTGAGAAATAAGCTGGAGGAGGTAGAGCAAAAAATAAATAACATTGGGAAGAGAGCTATTATGCAACACCCATATATCGTAAATATCACAATGTAATATAACATAATTTTAGTATAATACACATACAAAGTACAGTCCTACTCATACATGCCACACATAAAATATAAAAATTTATATTCATAATTATACAACTCGACAAATCCAATGCTTGTCCATTCGAGTACCTACCAATATCCTTTAGAACATGTGCACAATAAATAGCTACAAGCTAAAAATATAATGCTTAGCGGTGGATACCCAACTGAAAAGTTTCACACATATGCATACATGAATTCAAAAAATTTCGTTTTTACCTAATTTTTATGCAGTGTCTTATCTCTTATAATTAGTTCTCTTTATTTCCAATTCTCACATTTTATTTTCTCTATTCAATTCATCGATTTCTAATTAGTTGTATTATTATTTTCCCATTCTTATTCCAAATCGTTATTTTGGGTGGTTTACGTATTCTGTGCACGTGTTTATTTACATGATACTTTTAGTCTTTTTGTAAGTATTTTAGTATCATATACATTTCTAATTATTTAATTTCATATAAATGCTTAGTCTACAATTATTTTCATACATTTCCTCGTGCTTATTTTCCCAAATCATTACTTTATTTTCTTACTCATTATATAGTTTGGCTCTCATGATTCCGTTTCACTATTGTCCTTATTGTATTGCATTTATTATTAAACAGTACTTGTTGACAAAACATTTTTCATATCACAACTACTTTCATCCATCTCATTCGACTTATAATCATTGTTATTGCTTTGTTTCAATTTATTTATAATATTTTGCTTTTAATCTTCACTCTCATTGATTAATTTCTATATTTTATTTCAAAGATTTATAATTTAGTTTAACACTTTATCGTTATCTTTTTGGTATAATTTCCATTTTGACCCTGATTCACTTTTAACATTCACTTCCATCTTCATCTCTTAAACCTTTTCTTTTATCATAACACTACAGTTAGGCCCCTTGATTTAATTTCTAATCTACTAGTAGTTTCTCGTTATCACTTTACTTTTAAATTATTATTGACCTTTGCTTGAATCATTATTTTGTTTAATTACGCATATAGATTTTGATTAACTAATTTGAAATTTATTATTCATATATTACACACACATAATATTTTACTTTTATCTTAAATCCTCGTTATACTTTTTTAATTTATTTTTCGCTTATGTTTTTATCCTAAATTTTTTTTTGCATTTCCTTATCCTATTAAATTAAATCATATATTTATTTCCAAAATTATTAATATTGATTCTTGATCATTTTTTGTTACTTATAAAATTTTCACTTAACCCATATAATATTTTCTTTTCACCCATCATTTCACTTTTATTTCTCTATGTAGATTACACTAACTTTTGCAAATCCATTTCTTAATTACTATTCTTTGCTTTTTTATAATTACACTTTAATCCTTCTTTTATATTGTATTTACACTTATGTTACTTGATTTCACTTATTTACAATTTTGATTGTATTTTATCATTAATTACATAATTACTTTCTTTTACTTTTTATTTTATCTTATTTTTTCAACTCATATTTTATTTTCCATAATGTGTTCATATAATGTTAAATAACATTTTTGTCCTAATTTATTATATTCTTAACACATTTCTAATCTTAACAATTTGAATTTACATTATTAATTTCCTTATTACCTTTTCGTCCTATTTATTACTATTTTTTATCTTTTACTTATTTATTTCCCATCTTTAAATGACAATTATATTTTAGTCCCTAAATTTCATATTATCACATAATTCTTTAATTATAATGCCAATTTATCATTTTTATTCCATTTGTATTATTAATTTCATTTAAACTTCTCCAATCATGCTTAAATCTTTAATACTTCCTTATGCAATGCTAAATTATCATTTAGTCCTGACTGATTTCATTTTCTTATATTTCCATCCTTTTTGCCTTTAATTATTTGATATTATAATTTATCTTAGAATTTCTTCTTTAACTTATCAAATTACTATTTAGTCCTTATTACCATTTGTTTATGCCTTTTTCTTACTTATATCCTAATTAGGGGGAACATTATAAAATTTAGTATCGAAACTTTATTTGTAATACATATTTGGTTATTTCTCACATAGTTTGCTATTTTTGTTCCCTTTTGGTCTTTATTCCAATTTAGTCTCAAAATTTACATTTTAATCCTTATGTAGAGGCAAATTGCAATTTGGTTCCTGAAACATTCACTTGATTACATTTTTACCCCTTTGACCATTTTAACTCTTATAACCAAAATACCTCTAATTTTTTGCATAATTACTTAATTACCCTTATCATCTTTTTTTATCACACATTTGACATCTTTTTATGCTTAATTTCTCATTTTGTGTTTGTTTTATTGCTTAATTACATATTTACTCCAAGTAATGCCCAATGGAAACACTTGAACCGTATATGTGAGATGTAGACTCTAATGGTCCAAAATGAGCTGGAGTGACCACCTAGAGTGATTTATGCCTCTAAAATGTGTTGAGGGGTCATATGGCATGATCCATGCCTCAGCTATTAGTTTAACATGAACATCTCAATGGGTAGATGGTGGTCTACAATACCTATTAACTTCATGATCTACCATAGTATATATCCCTGTGGCTAGCTATTACATTCTAAAATCCTAGATTAACTACTATACACGAAGGGAAAATGCATTTATTCATCTTATGTCATGGTTTTGTATAAATTTATATACATTTCACACTATGTAACAATCTTAGTTGCTTAATTTTCATTCATTTATGCTCATCATTCATACATTCATGGTATACATGTGTAATATCATCCACATATGGTTGAAATATGCCATTTTCACATGGTGCACCATTCGACCATTTTGTGTTCATAAACATACATCATGTTTTCTCATACATTTTTATATTTTATATATTCTCATGATTATTTCAAGTTTCCATGTAATGATAAATAATTCAAATTCACCAATATCCTTTTAATACATCAATGTACATCATTATGTCTGCTTAATCAAATTTATTTCAAAATATAATTTAGTGTTCTAATCTCTCAAACTAAGTTTATTCATCATTCTAGTGTTTATTTCATGCTAACTATTTAATTAGACATTAATATATCACTTAGTAATCTTACATGTACTATTCAGCCACTTTGAGTTTCACTACATAATGATTAATTATATCATAAAGTATTAATTATTTAATGTTAATTTACTAACTTACTAATTCATCTTAATTTATTTTAATTTTCCCATTATTTATTCTTTCACATTCCAATACTTTACCATTCGATTATCATTAGCTCATGTGCATATAAGTTTACTTAATTCATCAATACATTTATGCCATATTTCTTTTCCATATTAATTATAATTATAATCTTAGATTAATTTAATTATTTTCCTAACCTTAATCTCACTTATATACATAATAGGTTCCATAACTAATGTATCTTTTATGATCACATTTTCATGCATTTAACATCATATATCTCATATTTTTCTCATAATTACATTACTTAATTTATTCTTAAAAGACATAATAGGTTGCATAACTAAAATGTTATCTCTAATTATATTTTCATACAATTGACATCAAATATTCTATTATCTATCATCTAATTTCATTAAGTTACCATTTATTTAAATTAAAGCTCACGTTATATAATTTCTTTAAGTGACATAATGCCTTCCTACACTATTTCCACATATTTAAACATAATTTGATGCAATTTCTCATACTAATCTCATTAATTAACATCCAATTTCATCTATACATCATTAATTGAAATTTCACTCAACTCATTACAAAATTTCTAACTTAGATAATCTAAACACATGAAATAAATTAGTTTGGGTATCCATATACCTATTTTTCAAGCTCTCTCCATGATTTCTCTTCCTTTTTAATCTTTTCCTTCATTCTCTTTTTGATTTCACTAGGTTTCCCTTGAAAATCTACCTTGGTCAAATTCTCTATGAATTATTTCCTCAGTTTTTCTCCATCTGTAATTTAAAATAAACTTAAAATATAAATCTCTACATCAAAATTTACTTGAAAATCCATTAAATTCATCAAAATCTCACAAACTTACTTAAAATCTTCAAAATTTCATCCACTTTTTCCTCTTAAAATAAGCTCTAAAGATGGTTAGGGATGTTGGGATTTATCAGTTACATGCATCTCATACATAAGCGAAATTTAAAATTTTTAACCAATATTATTGATCTTACCATGAATTTACAATATTCATATTAGTGAGAATAAGAAAAATCACCTTTGATTTTTGTTGTACAGTTGATTTTCCTTTGCACCGGGTTGTCGCAAATCACAGTGTCCAAAATCAAACACCTCCAATGAGTAATCCACACTAGAGATGATAGAATGAACCAACAAATTGGTAGAGGACAAGTGCTAGCCAAAAACCCTAGAGCTAGCAAGGGGTTGGATGGCTAGGGTTAGAGAGAAAAAGAGAATAAGTCTTTCTTAAGTGTTAAAATCACTTAACCCTAATTCCTCATTATTTGGACTTTTATAGTTAGGTTAAAATTCCAACTTCATAATGAGATTACGCTCTTTAAAATTGCTGGAGAATTATTAATTGGACTTCTGGAATTATTTATAATTATTTGGGCTCAATTAAATTCAATTCAAACCTTTTCATAAAAGACTATGCATAAAGCCCACAAACTAGGCCCTTTGTGCAAATAATTGGATTTAATTACACAAATGAATTCCAAATCCCCAAAAGGACTTAGGCAAGTCTGCTCGGCTCATCATTGATCGAACCATATCTAATAGTGTTCGATTTCTCCTTTTACATACACCATTATGTTGAGGTGTATATGGTGGAGTCCATTGAGATAAAATTCCATTATCTCTAAGATAATCCTGAAACTCTTGGCTTAAGAATTCTCCACCTTGATCTGCTTTAAGTGTTTTAATACTATTGCCAAGTTGTTTCTCTACTTCATTTCTGAATTCTTTAAACTTTTCAAATGCTTCTGATTTATATTTCATTAGATAGATGTATCCATACCTGGAATAATCATCTATGAAAGTAATGAAGTAAGAATAACCTCTTCTGGCATGTGTAGTCATTGGACCACATACATCTGAATGTATTAAGTCCAAAACCATTTTAGCTCATTCTCCTTTACCAATAAAGGGAGATTTTGTCATTTTTCCCAATAAACAATATTCGCATGTATCAAATGATTCATAATCAAATGATCCCAAATCACCTGACTTGTGTAATTTGGTAATGCATTTCTCATTTATATGGCCTAAATGACAATGCCATAAGCATGAGCTATTTAGATTATCATATTTCACTCTCTTGATATCCACATTATACACTTCTTTAATTAAATCAAGAACAAATATACCATTCTCAATGATAGCTTTTGCATAAAATATATTGTTCTTAAAAACGACACAACACTTGTCCTTTAAAGAAATGTCATAATCGTTCAATAAACAACTGAAAGAAATAATACTCTTGGATAAAGCTGGAACATAATAACAATTATTCAATTCGAGTACTAATCCACTAGGAATAGGAAAATGATAACTCCCCACAACTGTTGTAGAGATGTGTTGTCCAGTAGCAGACTGCAAACATATCTCTGCCTTTCCATCTCTTCTAAAGCTTCTAAGCCCCTGTAGATCATTACACAAGTGAGATCCACATTCGGTATCTAATACCCTTGATTGTCTTGAAGCAATAGAATAAGTATTAATTTCAATCATATGAATACCTAAAGTAGAAGCATCAACTTGCTTTTTTTCCTTGAGAGAATCTAGATAGGCCTTGCAGTTATGCTTCCAATGACCATCTTTTTCACAATAGAAGCAAGTTCCTTTGGGATTCTCTTTCTTGAAAACCTTCTTCTTGGAGATCCCACCATTCTTTGGCTGTACCTTAGTTGTCTTTTTCTTCTTCTGCTTCTTCCCTTCAGCAGAAGTGACAACCATGACACCTTTTGGATCCTTCTTAAAGGATCCATCAGCTGTCTTGAACATATTGATTAACTCAAGAATGGTTACTTAGATCTTGTTCATGTTGAATTTAAGCACGAAAGGTGTATAACTTGGAGCCAACGATTACAAGATTAAAACTATGTATAGATCATTATCCATAACATAGCCAAGTCTACTCAAATGCTCAATATACCCATGCATCTTTAATGCATGAGTAGCAGCTGAAGTGCCTTCCACCATTTTGCAGCTAAATAGAGCTCGAGCAATCTTATATTGCTCAATTCTAGCTTGAGAAGAATAAAGCTCCTCTAGATGCAAAATGATGGTTCTAGCATCCATTATCTCATGTTGCTTTTGAAGCTCCGAAGACATAGCACACAACATCAGACATACTGCTACTTCACTATCCTCCATGTATTTTCGATAAGTGCCTTTGATCTTATCAATGGCATCATCTGATGGAAGTGGTGGTGGATCTTTATCCAATACATAATGGATCCTTTCAGCTCTAAGAACAAATTCTCACTTGCCTGATCCAGTCAGAATAGTTGCTACCAACCAGCTTGTTATCCAAGATTGATCGTATATTAATGTTTGATGTGCTCATGATGATGACCTAGATGTGAAAAATAAAAGATATGAGAGTATGTTCATATATATGTATGCATTAATAAGGTCTTTAATTAATCCATTTACTCCCATTATTTTATTGCGAATTAATAGCCCTCACTATATAATTCGAGAAAACTCGATGGTTTTCTTAGTGGGCCAATATCCAATCCTTGATATGTAATTTGACCTTGACTTTGGTCAACAAGCCAAACTTCATATCCTTGAAAGGTAGGTATCTCTATACCAATTGTGTCTCTACACAACTATTGGATTATTAGGTTATCAACTCTTGATGCATGCATATCATATATGCATTCCCTAATCTTGCCTCTAGAACCATTAGCCTTGACTTTGGTCAACAAGCTAATGGGCTAGGTACGATGACCCATTTAATTAGATTTGAACATATTCGATATAATGTAAGATTGACTTTGGTCAACAACTTACACTATAAAGAATTCTGGTTCTCCTTTAATTAATGGAAGGCTTATATACCACTACAAGAAAAATGCTCTTTAACGAGGGAAAATCCGGTCGTTAAACAATAAAATTCGTTGTTAAAACACTATAACGACCGGAAAAATCCGGTCGTCACCGGTCGTTAAAAGCCCCGTCGTTAATAGAATAGACGACCGGTTTGATATCCGGTCGTTAAAGTTATTAACGACTGGAACAAATTCGGACGTTAAATATAAATTTTTAGCGACTGGATTTCCCTTTGCTAATTGTATTCTGCTTTTAACGAAGGGAAGTCCGGTCGTTAAAAAAGCCCTTTTAACGGCCGGTTTCTCCCTTCGTAAATTGTTTACCACTTTTAGCGAAGGGAAAACTGGTCGTAAAAATTAACTTATAACGACCAAAAGTTCCCTTCGCGAATTGTTTATATCTTTTAACAAAAGGAAATTCGGTCGTTAATAATTATAAATGGTGACCGAATTTTACATCGCTAAATGTACATCCGATAATTAATATAAATAATTTTATTTAAATATTTCACGTACACCCCATTCACACTCCGACACATACACATATATCCAAAAATATAATAAATACTCTTTTCATAAATTGCAAAAAACAAATTACAAAGTATAGCAATATTTCGAAATTGTTTAACATTCTATTTGTCATATATAATTTTGTTTAGAAAAATAGCCCATTGCTATACCAACATCTATCTAGCTAGAATTTTCAAAAAAAAAAGAATAATAAGCATCAAATCTTCGTTCTCCATTGATCGAAAAACTTGCAAACATAAATTTATAATTAATATTTATTTATAAAGGCAGTAGATCAAATGGCTAAGAAAGTAAAAAATAATAATAAGTTTAATAATATATTAACAACATATTATCATATTGCAAATCAAACATGATGAAAATTTGTGTAGAAAGACTACAGGAAATACATGTAAAATGCAATTACATTAATCATAAAAGAAGAAATTATTAATATTTCAAAAAACAATATATATGCTGCCATATACTTAAAAAATATTATAAAATTTTTACTCTGGAACATATTTACTTACCTATTAAATGCTATTAATATATTAATTCACGCAAGAGTAGGTAAACGGATGAAAAAAAAATTCAATTCAACTCCCACGAAATCAAACAGATCATAACCGAGTCCAGTAATTTAGAACTCATGCTCTTGTAAATCAAAAGGTCACAAAATAAAACTATATAAATTAAGGCAACTACCTCAATACACAGACTAAGATAATCTTTTTTTTATAGTCTGGAATTTAAGAGATGGAGTAGAATAATGTGACAAGACCATAATTCATGACACTAACAATTTCTGAACAGCTAACAAACTTCTGAACGGCTATTAAATTTGAAGCTGGTCCTTTAACATAATAAAATTATTATTATTTCTTTTTATATCCAAATCTCAAGAATAGATCTATCCGATTTTGACTTTAGAATTATCTGAGATGTTATTTAGAAAAAAAAAAGATAGTGTTTATCAAAATTTATAATTGTAAAAACTGCAAACAACTAAACAATAACTTAAAATATATTTTCACATTTGAAAATTTAATAAATTCTAATTTACTACATAATACTAATTACACCTTAGACTTTGCCATGAAATGTCGAATTGTCGTACTAAATTCCATCTCATATGCTGAAAAGTGGTGAATGATAATTCAATTGTTATTTATAGCAGCAGCAGCAGCAATAATGCAAAATTAATATTTTATTTGGGTAAATAATGCTGATAAATGTTTGAATATTGCATTGACTTGTCTGAAAGGTCCAATACCAAGAAAAAAGCTGATACTCCTAATATTTTCCCAAGGCATCGACAAGAAAAACCTATTTATGTATGAGCTTTTCCCAGCAACCCATGCATCGGCACCCACAAATGCATTGCAGTGGATAGTGCCTCAAGAAAGAACTCTTACTAAATAAGTGCTTGCAGTTATATATTGTTTAACTCAAAAACAGTTTTCGAACAACACCAACTTGCCCAAAGGCATACACTTTTACTCAGCAAAGTAATATCATACCGAGAAATACGGAATAGAAAGCACGAATTTGTAACTTTCCTGGAAGCTCTACATCCACACAAAGTACACCCCAACTCTCTGTTTTCCAAATTAACACCCAAATTCATTCATATGTGGCACACGCTGATAGCCATAATAACAGAACAGAGTTTCTCAAAGTATGTGTCCCACAATAACAGGACAGACATATGCTAAGTTTCTCCATGCCTATATACAAACATCTAAGCTTAGTACAGTGCAACTTTTTACATCTAACAGAAAGCCCAAAAAGTACAGCTTGAGTGCAGCTCATTAGGCAACTATCATAGTATTCAGAAATGGAGCTGTTAATAAGCTGCCTAGTACATTCAGAATTCATATAGAATAAAGATATTGAATTGACTAAAACCTTCAACACAATAATGGATCATGGTAAGAAAAATTATAAAGATGATAGCAATTTGTGCTTGCTGAGACTTTTGTAGCATAACACACGCTACAGACCTCAGAAAGAAAGAATTCCTGCATGCAGCTTACTCACCAGTGTTCTCAGTTCAGCTTAAAAAACACATGAGAAAAAATTACAAATGCAGACTACAAGAAAAGGCACATTAACATTTTAATTAATCCTAATCATACATACCTGCAGAATGTTTTTCCTCACCAACAAAAGGCACGTCAAATAATAACCTGTCTGAAGAATACCAAATAATTAAAAAATTAAGTGCAAATGAACCATAGCTGCAAGTGATCTGAAGTGCCCTGTTTAAAGTAAGATGAAGAGAATGGTAAACATCAACCAAATTCTATTCATTTTTGATATAACTGATTATTAAAATCTTATTTGATTCGTTCTACCAGAAAGAAAAAAGAAAAGGAGTTGTGTTTATTCCTCATGGTATGACAATACTACATAATTAAGTGAACAAAATTCCATTAAAAGAATACAAGACATCGACCACTAAAAACCAAGGAATACAAGACATCTCACTTAGAACGGGAATTTTATTCCAACACTCAAATAGAAAATTTAAAAAGATATTATAAAATTGGAAATTTGTTCAGCTTTAACACCTAAACATGGGACTCGCAGCACAATGGCTTTTGATAAAAGCAACGCAATTATACTGTCCATCCACAACAAAATAAAGATTAGAAAAAGCACAAGATTGGGCCACTGAAATTCAGGAAAACCTTTTTATCTTGATGAATCAATAAGCCCTAACCCGTAAACTTTGCAATAATATTTTAAAATTTGATAAATTTATCCTATTACAAATATAAATATATTTAGAAGAAATTAAATTTAAATTTTTAATGGAGTGGTGGGCAGTAGAGCAATTCTTGCATTTCAATTATCAAATATATCACTTTATTTTTCACATTTTCATTTTAGAAAATAGTTATCAATCATTAGAATAAAAAGAAAAACATGTGTTTTTGGAAAAAGATGGCAAATTAAAAATCACGGCAGAATTTGGTTCAGCCTAGTTACAAAGTCCAATGTTTTTAAAACTAGATTCCACCTTCAACTCAATTGTCTATTGAAAACCACCACCACCATGTGGTTGCCGTCATCCTTCTCTTTGCCGCAAAAGAACACCGCTCGCTCAGGGAACAAATTTCCAATTTTATAATATCTTTTTAAATTTTCTATTTGAGTGTTTGACAATACTACATAATTAAGTGAACAAAATTCCATTAAAAGAATAGAAGCTCTACCACCGCAACAACAAAAGCTGATAGAGCAAAACCAGAGCAACAAGTGCAGAAGAAGAAAAAGAAAAGCAACAACAAAAACCCAACAAATAACCCTGTTAGCCCCCCTACACAACACAACTAGAAAGAAAAACCCCGCTCATCTCCCTCAACCAGACTGCAAAAAGAACACCAGCAGCAGAGCCAAACTGGAAGAGAAAAACCGACCAGCAACACAGTAGCCAAGAGAGCAAAACAGAGCAACGAACAAAGAGGAAGCCAAAATACAAACAACAAAAATCGACAGCCAGAAAATTAATCACTTACCTGCAATCGCTAATTCCACGGTGCCCTAATCCAATTGAAGAAGCAAAATTAGATCTCTAGCCACACGGATAGCAATGAAAGTTTTTTTGCCACTTCTATTAGGTTTTGGGATATGTATTTTGTAGGAAACGAATTTGGAAGATAAAGCATAATAGGTTTAGGATTTTAGAGAAAAAGGGTGGAAACAAAAACGAATATAATTTGGCTTGCGTTTTTAATTTCCTATTTTTAAACTTTGGGTATTTTGCTTTTATTTGTTATAAAATAATTGTGAATTATATTTTGGAGGCAATAGAATTTTTGTCCCGCCATTTTCTTAAAGACAGTAACGACCGGAATTTTAATTTTTCAACCACCGAATTTTATCCCCTCGTTAAATAATAATAAAATTTAAAATCTAACGACCGGATTAAATTCCCTTCGCTTTTTGTATATTATTACGACTGGATTTTTATCCCTTCGTTAATTTTTGGTCGTTAAAAATCATTTTTCTTGTAGTGTACCTTAGTATTTGTTTGAGGGTTTTAGTTAATTAAGTCTCATCATACATGGTTGGCATACATTGGTATGCATCCTATATCTATCACATAAATATAAGCATACAAATATGGTATAGTTATGGACTTCACTACATTGATTTCCTCGAGTCAAGAGGGAAATCAAAAGGTCACACCTAGGTAGTATGCATGATTCAAACAAGAAAAATAATTACATTATCTTCAAGCTTGTTAGATCTCCATTCGGCCCATTTTGCTCCTTGATAGTGGTCTCCATCTCTATTTCTAATTCTAATCTAAGTAATCTAATTACATATTACAATTTGAAAAGAAATACAAACTAAAAACAAGTGGTCGGGACATGAAAGTCCTCATTGGGCCAAAACATGCATAATGCTCAATCACATTGGGCCTTGTCCATAACTATCCATCATGCCAATCATACACCTTTATATGCATTTATAATGCATAAAGACATGGATTGCTAACTTTGTTTCAACTGTTGAAACAAGCTTTTGAGTTATTTTAATAATGTGATCAAATTAGGAAACTTTTTCCATTTTGGAAACTTTCATTTTAGGAAACCTTTTTGCATGTATGTGTTCTTGCCTTAATAATCAATCCAATTGATTATTAATTAATTATTAATTGATTATTTAATTAATTAATCATATTAAATAATAAAAATAATCAATTTTGGGCTTAGGATTAAGGGTAGGCCGAAACCCACCAAATGAAACCCTAATTGTGTTCACACACAAACTAGTTTTGTGTCTATTAGACCATTTGGGCCTTTTAGAATGAGGCAAGCCCACTCCAGCCCTTAAAACCCATTAATAAACTTAATTATTATTTATAATATTTAATTTAAATAAGCTCCTTGGGCCCACAAAGTCATTTACTAATTTAAACTAAGTCCGTAAAACTAATTATGCCCTTTAAGTGGTTTTAATGAATTAAAATTAATCAAATTAATTTAAGGCCCGTTTTAATTAATCCAATTAATTAAAAACACCTTAATATATCAGATATATCTGATTTAGAAGATTAAAAGTCGTTCTAAACAAGAACACACCATGAACATATCAAGAACACACGAAGAACACCAATTTATCGAACTTTTCGACTAAACTAGTTTTCATGCAAAACATGTTCGATTTTAATTTCGTTTGATCCTATGGCTTAATATCACATATTAAAGACATAAATTATCATCTAAATGATCTTATAATGGATCTATAAAAAAATTAATTTAGAACAACCCCTAAATCTAAAAGCTTAACACGCAAAAACACATAATTCTTTTCTCAAAAAAATTATTTTTGTTTCCGATATATATATTTGATCACACTTATATCCAGAAATCAATATTTCTCATTAATGAACAATTAAATCTGATATTTTAAATACATGAAATAAATAACTCAAAAATAAAACTTATTCCACAAAAAAAATATAGAATTGTATATTGATGGCAAAATTGAGGCTCTGATACCATGTTGGGATTTATCGGTTACATGCATCTCATACATAAGCGGAATTTAAAATTTTTAACCAATATTACTGATCTTGCCATGAATTTACAATATTCATATTAGTGAGAATAAGAAAAATCACCTTTGATTTTTGTTGTACAGTTGATTTTCCTTCGCACAGGGATGTTGCAAACCATAGTGTCCAAAATTGAACACCTCCAATGAGTAATCCACACTAGAGATGATAGAATGAATCAACAAATTGGTAGAGGACAAGTGCTGGATGAAAACCCTAGAGCTAGCAAGGGATTGGGCGGCTAGGGTTAGAGAGAAAAAGAGAAGAAGTCTTTCTTAAGTGTTAAAATGCTTAACCCTAATTCCTCATTAGGTGGACTTTTATAGTTAGGTTAAAATTCCAACTTCATAATGAGATTGGGCTCTTTAAAATTGCTGGGGAATTATTAATTGGGTTTCTGGAATTATTTATAATTATTTGGGCTCAATTAAATCCAATTCAAACCTTTTCATAAAAGACTATGCACAAAATCCACAAACTAGGCCCTTTGTGCAAATAATTCGATTTAATTACCCAAATGAATTCCAAATCCAACCAAATTAAATATGTAGGTTCCACAAAAATTATGCAACATATTTAATTTAACTTGGTCCAATAAATAGGCCTCTAAGGCCTTCTGTCTAGGAGTTGGCGTGTGGCCCTCTTCTGGACTATGCCCTATTATTTTATTTTAATATTGATTAGTGGTTTGTTTCCACCATCCTGTGAACTTATTGTTTGTTGGGTATCGATACATCTTAATTAGTTAAGTTAGACTTTCTTACAATCTAGAATCTCAAACATGAAATTATATTTTAATTACTCACTATTGCAATTATTTTTCACTCTAAATTAATCATTTATTCTTCATAATTATTTGCTTTAGAAATTAAAATTCAGCACTGTGATTTATATGTTCTCTTAAAATAATAGCTTAAAATAAATGTGATTTATATCATAGTATGTAAGTATATATCCATGAAAAACCACAATAACAGCTTAAAATAAATATGATTTAATATCCATGAAAAACTACAATAACTGTTTGGAGGTTTTATATTCAGCTATGACCAAATATGTTTCCATTAACCTAATTGATCACCCAGAATGAATGTGAAAATTCTAAAAGAGGGAGACCATTGATTAAAGTAAATAATCTCTATAAAATTTCTTATCTGCAATATTTAATTAGAAGTCCAATTTTCTAGTGGCTTGCAGTAGCTCTTATCTCGTGGTCATCTTTTGCCTTGTTTTAGTTTTTCAATTTTGTGTGACCGGGCTGAGCTCCCAGCTTTTATATCTCTTCTTCTAGCTCTGCGGTTCTATTTTAGGAAGTTGTTTTGTTTCCTATAATTTTGCTATGTTGTCGTGTTTTTTGTTCTGTTGTTTTGCTATTTTAACCAGCTTTTATATCTCTTCTTTTGGCTATGCAATTCTATTGAGTTTTGCCATTTAAATTTCAAAAAAAAAACTCAATACAGATTCTCAATTAATTAATTGGAAATTTCAGGAAGTAACTGAACAACATATTTAGTTTCCTTGCGGTACTATGCTTATGTTAGCCATCTTTTAATAATACCCTCTTGTATTGTTGCTGTGTGTTTTATTTAAGTTTTTTAATAATCATTTTAAGTATTTCATTCTTGTTATGGTAATTACACTGTAGGAATGCTGCTGCTGTGGTAGAATTGTGTGTTCCATCTATAAGTTCTACATATTAGTAATAAAGGATCGATTTAAAAATTAATTATTTTTATTTTTCTACAGGTATTAAATCTACTTATATTATTGCTTTGGTTGGGGGCCTGCAATCTTGATCTGCAGAATGTTTCTTTGGTTTCTATGCAGGCATTCAGTTTCTGTCTATAATGAAAGGGGTAGGTTTATTGATGTGAATTGTAGGGGGGTCTGTTGAGGTTGGATTCTGGTTTTTATGGTAATTGGTTCTTAACTTTCAACTATGTATAAATGCTTTGTTTTTTGCTCAATCAACTATTGATGCTAGTTTTGATAGTTTTGGATGTTGTGCTCTAGCCTTGGATTTACTATTACTATATATTGTCCTCTTTTCTCTTTTTTTTTTCTTTTCAGAAGACTACTGTTTTCACCATTTTAATACCTCCATATCCTTTTTTATCATTTTAAATATCAATTTTTCTAATGTATAAAATGATATATTCACTGATGCTCAATCAGCATCCTTATTATCTTTCACTAATTAATTAATATATATTATATGTATGTATCTACAAATAAATCCTTATAATTTTATACTATTGGGAAAGAAAATTAATACATCACCCACTGCACTTGTACACTCTCAGGGATACTAAACCTAAGAAATGCTAGTTAATAAAGTCTTACATCCGACAAAGTCTATAGATCCAAAGCTTGCTCTCAAATTCAATTTCTATTTTCCTTTTTCTAAATATTTCTCTCTTTTACCTATTATATACATATATATGTTGTATATTACTTGCTACAAAGGAAACATGTGGGTTATCTCCAGTAGCAATATAAACCGATAAGCACATTGGAAATTAAATGTTTTCAACTTTAATCTTGATGTAAGAACATTTAAAGCTTTTGTCAACAAGTCTTCAAATTTGTAAGCAATAGGAAATTAAGTGTTTTCAGCTTTAAATGTTCTTTGTATTAACTGATGAGCAATTTTTATTTAATTTTTAGGAATTCTGCTGTATGTTTTATGATCAATTTAAGTAATTCATTCTTGTATGCTAATTACACTGCAGTAATGCTACTGTTTGGTATAATATTGCTGTTGTGGCAGAACTATTCGTGGCAACTGAAAGACTTCTATTCAATGGGTGCTAGGTAAATGAGCTGTGATTCCTTGGCTAATGAATTTGTCCCTATAGTGATATCTTACCTACTATTTGATAATGATGTCTTTTATCTTGTAAGCTATATTTTTTAGATTGGTTTTAGTTATAAATTGCATATAAGGCTTGCATGATTCAATTAGCATCTTAATTTGTAATAACTTAAGATTTCATAGTCATTTCATACTTCTCCTATACTTTATTGATTTATGTTTCAAAAGATTATATTTTACTAAATTATGAGTTGAATGAATTAATATGTCCTATTAGATTAGAAATTAAATGTTATACTAATTAATCTATTGAAATATAAATACCAAGATTATGACACCCGATAAGGAGTGGATGAAACTTGTCAATGATCGAATTGAGGAGTTTTGACTTGTTTATTACTGTCAAGGAAGGGAAAGATGGTAATCCATCAAATATAGCAACCATTTTCTTTGAGACTCGAAAAAAGAAAGACAAGCTTTTTGAACCTGAAACAATTGAAAAATATGTGCGTGTAAAGTATACAACATGAAATGTGTTATTTTGGTAAATCACTATAATATATTTTTGTAGGCTGAAATCCAAGAATTAGTGCAGTCTAAGCCCTCTCTTTCTAAAATCGAGGTGGTAGAAAGATGCCTTGGCCCTCAAAATTGTAGTCATATGGTTGGTTTTAGAGGCAGGGTTAAGGCAAAGGACTTTAAAGGCAACTCATTTAAAGCAAAATTGTTGTCAGAGCTACGTTCAACTTGAGAGGAAAATCAGGCTTTGAAAGATCGTTTATTTGTTTTGGAATGTCAAGTGAATGAACTTACGAAATTGAAAGGTTATTGGTATCCCAACAATCTAATGTCCAGCCTTCATCAATGGTACCTTTTCAAGAAATTGGCTAGTCAACTTAAAGCATATTACAGGTTAGTAATTTGGAATACATGGTTGCTGATTACATATTTCTGTTTTTCCTTTTAATGTGATGTGATATGTGAAATTGAGGTTAGTGTATGTTGACCTTGAAAGAATTCTATGCCTGTTGCTCTTGTATTCTTTCTTACTTTGGATTGAGGTTAGTGTTTGTGTGTTGGAATGTTGGTAATCACTTTTTGTTAATTGTCCATGGAAGTAGCTTATAGGACTGGCTATAATTAATCAATTCATCAATTAATTACTTTTTGTTAAAAAATTTACAGTTGAGCTTTTCAAATATTAAGCTAACTGAAATAAGATTTATGATATATAAGAAATGGCATGGAATATCAAATTCTACTCTATATAACTTGTCAACCAAATTTAGAATTGTAAGTGTAATTATTTGAATATGATATATTCATTTTTACTGCTCTAATTTTGTTCTACATGTATTTTACAGCCCCTCATATACTAACTTTTTGAAGTGTATATCATTACACTTACGGAATTAGAATATTTTTTGGGTGAGTTGTTAAATTACTTTTAGATTCAACAAGTTATTATTAATAGATATATATATATATATTTCACTAAATCATTTTGTTTTCTTATTAAACTTTGTTTCAGTAACAAAATACAATATATAATTGACAATAAAGGTTTGAAGACTTCATGAAAATGTTGATGGCCATTTTTTTAGGAAATTGTAGAGATGTAAATCATCTTATTTTGATAGTTATTAATTTTTTTTGGAAAGGGGTTGTATAATCAATATGTTTGTTCATATGATGGTTTTTTTAGATGTTAACTTTTACATTTGTATTCATTATATATATATATATATATATATATATATATATATATATATATATATATATATATATATATATATATATATTATATATATGAAATGTTGGGATTAATGTTTATATATGTATCTATTATTTATGAATTATATAATACAATTGAATTTACAAAATAAAAAAAAAAATATTTATTTTGGAATTAATAGGAATTATATACCTTTTAGTGACCATATTAGAGGCTAAAATATTGGTCTTTTATTAACCTTTTAGTGACCAAATTAGAGGCTAAAATATTGTTCATCAAAATACTCAAAATGAAAATCCAATAACATATAATTTCATATGTATAGCCTATTTTCTAGTAAGCACACGTAGTACTATATACCCCCCCCCCACACACGCACACACAAACATATATATATATATATATATATAAAGACTATTATTTATCATATTTTAGCATATGCAAAGATAATGATGTCACATGAAAATAATATGTTAATCAACTTTAAGAATTGTCATGCTTCTTTATGTTTTAGTGATTCACAATACATTCATTAACCTATGATAAGCCTGTACTTTTCTAAAGAAGTGGATAACGATTAAGATATGATGGTAGTACCCAAAGGTATGAGTAAGATACCCAAAGTTGTTAATTATAAAGAACCAAATAGGGTTAAACAAATAAATTAAACCCAAATGAAGTTAAATAGATAACTTAGACCGATCAAGTGCACCTAATCAGGGTCGGCTATAACCCAAATGAGGTTGTTTATGATCCAAATGAGACCATGTTTATTTAGTTGCCCAAATGGGTTCTACTACAATCCAAATGGGGTTAAACAAATAACCTTACACCCAAATAGGATCGAAACCATACTATCACAGATGCAAGTTACCCTTATAGATAGGTCTATCTATCCACATCCTAAACACAATGCAGGCAGTTAAATCTCTTTCTATTTATTTCTTTACTGTGTTTAATCATATACACAAATATACATGTATATTCATGTATAACTATATACAAGGAGATCGTTCACATACTCATATTCTAATTTTCTACAAGCATGGTATCATGTACACATTTGAAAATTAATATTTTATACTAAAATATGATTCCAAGGCATGTAACTAATTCATAGGAGCATGATAATGATACTTAACACCGTGCTATATTGAATTATTTTAACCAAATGGAATGTCTATACAAATCTATAATGCAATTACATTTGAAGTATTCTATATAATCAGAACCGCTTAACAGTTTACTTATGTGATCAATGTGCATATACATAGTTCACTATCATTTTTATATGATATTTTCATTGCAACCATAATTCTATGAAAACATTACATAAGTACATTATCACTATACAATTACATATCTATAAACATATATGTATGTATATAAATATATGATCATTTTATCACCAATTTATACAATACCTATAAACATAGAAATTTTATAATATCATACAGTCATAATTTGTCATAATGGCATAAGCATTCATGCATTCATATACTATTTCATTTAGACAATCATGATTATAAAGATATGTTATTTTTAGTTTCATAGTTATCATTACACTTTAGAGTTAACATTTTTTCTAAATTATATATCATTACATAACAATTTTCCCATTATAAAATCACTCTAAAATCATTAAATTACACTCTAAAGGCCTTAAAACATCAAAGGGTCATGCATAAGTGGTTTGGATATCATGTAGGTGGTAATTGAAGGCAAAAAGGAAGTATGATCTATTGCAGTCATGAGCGCAATTTAAGGTGCATTCCAAAACACCTCAACAAAAAAATTCATTTCCCTACTCACAAAATTCTACTAATAGATTCTAGTGTCCATATTGCACCATAAATTTGACATATGAAATGACATTTTTAGAAAAGGTGCTATTCTGTACACTTTTTCTTCTATGTTCTTATTTTTTAAACCATTAGAAATCATCTCATTATCATCTCTAAAATTTGATCTATTCAACAAATACTGCAAGTTGTTCCCAATAATAGGTTAGTAGGCAATTTTACTTTTCATGGAAAAATATGACTAACTTAGAGATAGATTTTGAATTCAATTTCTTCACATGAATTTTAGATGTATGAGTCTAATTTCTAGACCAATAGGAATTATTCAATTTGCTACTCTAAAAATTTAGTTATAAGCAAATAATTGCTATTAGATAAAGTGAACCTATACCTAGAATTTTATGATATGTTTGCATGTCAATTTATACTTATTAATACTTAATTTCCAATAATATAACTACAAAATCTTTGTTGTTTCCTCTCTTTTTAACACCTTTAAAATTCAATTTCAACTTAATAACAAATTAAGTAATATTTACTATAAAATGAAGTATCATGTTCATCATGAAAAGCTATCAATTTTTGTACTTTATTATCTTTACTTTCTTTAGCTTATGTATCCTCTTAACTCATATATTCCTTAAACTCAAATCATCCTATTAAATCAAATTAATCTTAAAGACAAACACATGCTGAGATTTAGTAAATGAATCTCCTAATTTCTCCCTACTTTTATCTCAAACCCTTTAAAACCTAAACACATGCAAACGGAAAATCTCAGATCTTATATTTGTAATCCACATCTATAACTTATACACACATATAATACACCATATTACTAAATTATTACATAAAATTAACATATACAATGAGGTAAGGGTTCCCAAACTTGGACATGCAACTTTAAATTTATCTACAATTCCTCTTTTCCACCATTATTTCTTCTACTTCCAATTTTCTTTTTAACATAAATTGTTGTACATCTCTTTTAATCTAGCCTTCCATCCATGTATGCAAAAGAAAATAGGGATATTGTTCTTGGGTGAAAAGGGCTAGATTTACAAAAGAGAAAAGAGAAAGAATCATAGCTTTTAGAGAGAGTTAAGAGAGTGATAAGAAAGTTACAAATTTTATGAGAGAGAAATGAGAGGGAAAGAAGTTTCTTCTTAGTTATTGATGAAATGGTCAGCTCCTAATTTTTTAAACTCCCTGTTTAAATACAAGGCATGTATTTAAGTTTGACTGGAAAATGACATCGGCAATGACCTTTAACAATTGCTCCTAACACCCCTCCTCTGTATCTTATTTTTAATTGCACCCCAACACACAAGAGGTCATATGGTCTCTTTTCTAGGTTGGATTAGCCCATGGATTATCTAGGAACCCAATGGATGCATATAGTGCATGGTGGAAAACCAATAACATAACCTCGCTTATTTAAAATGCATGCATATGAGTTTTGTCCATTGTGTTTTCAAATAATTCAAATGAATGAAAAATGGCCTACTAGAGAATGAAAGCCTTTGATGAGTGACAATTTAATTTAATTTAATTTGTTTAGTAGATAATGGCCCATGTAGTAAGCAAAGTATTATGGTTCATGCTACCTAGTGGTATTATCAATTGTCATTTCATGGGTTTATTAGTCAGGTGATGAAACTTTAGGGCTACCCAAGCATCGTCCTTACCAATAAATCTAGCTTTTCATGAGCATAAGAACCAATTGGGTCACTATTTAATATACCAAATAAAGTTTAGGCTGGTGGTCATCCTTAACAGACCTTTATATTGAGTGAACATAAGGTTATGCTTAAGGATTGCACAAGCATTCAAAAATGATGATTAACATCATTTTAAGGCCCTAGCATGCTTTAATCCATCTTATCTTTGGAAATATATAAAATTTTAATCTTAAAAACTCATTTATATTTAAATTAACAAAGGTAGTTTAAGAGCAAGGTCCCATGGTCCCTAGTTAAGTCACCACTATGATGTATGACAAACCCCCTACCTTTCAGTGGTAGCCAATTTGTTATTGAAAGTTCACTTTTTTGAGTTCGGATAAAGGTTTACTTGACTCATAAAGATTGGTCGCTTCATAATAGATTGGGATTCAACACAATCTGCAAAGCCTCAAGCCTTAAAAAGGTATGAGAGAGCATATCGAGATATCCCTATTTTATTATTGGCGATCAACCTATAAAGGTATTTATTTAGGCACACAAGGTAGGTATTGTGGAGTCACCATCCAACAAAATGTTGGGAAAGTAAATCTAACCTCATTAAGACAAAACCAGAGATGGTTTTGGACTTCACTCTTCCTTGTACCTTGGTTAAATTTTATATTAGGTTTTAGGATTAATTCCATGTCTATTTTCTCACATGAGTTATAAAAATAAATAATTAAAAATGCAATACAAACACACAAATAAAGTTATAAAAATAAAATAAAAATATTCTCACAAATTGGAAAATAAAACATACATAAAATAGGGTATTTGTTTAGATAGGAACATCTGTTCCATATGCATATTTAAAAAAATAACATATTTTAGGTGAATTTTGGGAAGAAAAGGGATTATTGACCCTATTTTTAAGAAACTCTTAATTTTATGTGTCATTTTAGGATGAAAATAAGACATTGTTCCATTTATTAAAAAATTCCATTTTTTATTTGCATAAAACTCTTGAATGAATTATTATGTTAGCGTGCAAAATTAGATTTTATTATTACAAAGTAAAAGCCCAAAAGAAATTAAAGTAAAACCAAAAGAAAAGCTAAAAATAAATAAATTAATAAAAATTTAATTACTATAACACAAGAATCATAGTCTTCAAAATTCAGCCTCCACAGAACTTATATGTGCATGAGAAATTATTTAGTTCGAAAGAAAATAAAAGAAAATAAAAAATTAGAAATATAATAATGAAAATAAATACTTAAATAAATAAATACATGCCTACTAAAATCATGAAAAAATATAGATAAAGTAAAAAAAATGAAATCGTATAAATGACAAAGAATAAAATTGTGTGCAAAGCAAGAATTTAAAATATTTATATTATATGGCTTGAAAAAGGCATAAAATCAAACTTCCAGGTGGTCACAAACGTGCTAAAGAAAGGAAGAGATAAGTGGTATGAAGAAACGAGGGATGGGAAAGAAGGCTACGCATCATCCCATTGCTGTTTATGAGAGACGGGCATCGCTTATGCTTTTTTCCCTTGACTTGCACATTTAGTGCAATCTTGAGTCTAAAACATAGAAATCCTAGAATTGTCACACTAAAATTCACTTAAACATGCATAAAATTACTTTAAAACATACTAAAATCATCCTTAAAAGCTAATTGACTCATTTAAATTATAAAAAAACTAAGAATAAAAAAATCAAAGATTTAACTCACAAAAAATCACAAAATTGCATTAATGGATAAAAGCCTATAAACATACTTTTCTATATGACTTTTATTTATTTTCACACTATCATGGCAAAATAAACCTAAAAGAAACATCTAACCTTACAAAAGAATATGAAATCATAAAAATCATAAATTAGGATTCAAATAATGAAGTCTAAATAAAATTTTTACATGATATCTAATGGATTTTTAACTTAAAAAAAAAAAGAATTTTAGCCTAAAATATTACACTCTATCCATTTGATCATAACAGAAACAAAGAGAAATGTATTTCACATCCCCTCTTTGATTTCACAGTACAGAACAAAAAGATGTTTTTCTATTACCTTTTTTCCCTCTCTAAAACTTTCATTTTACTATGTTTTTCCAAAGAAAATATTCCCCTTTCTTGTGCAAAATCATCTCAAGCTGCTTTTTAATTTCAAAAATGTATTCTAATCCAATCTATTGTATGATCAGATTGAGATGGAAATCAAAACTTCTCCCTTATCTTTCCAGCTATAAAAATTTGGTAAATGGTAGATAAGCATAGGAAAATACGTAAAAAATAGGCATCCCATCATAAAGGATAGGTGTTTATCAACAAAAAACCCCTGATTTTGCAATTATGTGAAAATTCCTTTAAACAAATATATGAAAAATAAAGACTAGGATTGACACCTCCATTCTCCATCTATAACACAAGTAATAACATCCTCGTTAGGTAACTTTGATGTAGACTGCCTTAGGATCTGGTGTTTATAATGACATTTTCGTTTTGATGGCCTAAATTATTTTATTTACAAAGGTAAATATTCCAAAAATAAAGATATAAAATGTTTACAATCTGCTTGCCATGCTCTATTCACAAATAGAGTTATGTATAAAGATAATATATATATAATATAAAATGAAACACATGAAATAAATGAATAAAATATGCATATATAACAAATGAAATAAAATCGACAACAAAAAAAATAAATAAATTTATATTCATAACATAGAATAATAACCTCAAAATAAAATAAAGTAAATAAAATAAGAATTAATAAAAAGAAATTTAAACAAATTATATTTTGATATGTAAATCCACGGACATCGGGTCACATATTTACATAAATAAGTCAACCACTTAAAAGGTTGATAATGATGATGATGATAATAATAATAATAATATTAATATTAATATTAATGATGATGATTATTATAATGATGATGATGATGATGATGGTGATGATGATGATTATAATAATAATAATAATAATAATAATAACAATAATAATAATAATAATAATAATAATAATAATAATAAAGGTCTATAGCAAGGCACATGCCACTTTGAAGAGACATGCCTTGCCCTCTTTTTGTACAATTTCCTTATTTGAATATATATTTTTTAAAATTAAAATAAATGGTCTTTCGACGAAAGTAACTTTAAATGAGATTAAGGAAAAGGCATATCCAGATAGATTAAAAAGTGCTCAATATGAATTGCCTATTTTTATTACATGATCAATGTTGTCAAAGATATTTCACCACATAAAATTTAATGAGAAACAAATAAAAGTGATGCTAAGGCAACCAAGGTCAAATTCACAATATTTAAGAATGAACATATAGATCTAACCACTAAAAATTTAAATTTAAAAAGACTACTTTATAAATCACATGCAACACCCTAAAATTTCATCTAACATGGCTGCACATTCTACATCTTAAATAATATATTTTTTAGAGAATATGCCCTAGAGCCCATGTAATAGGAATGTATTTCATATGTATGACTTCATATTCTTAATAAAAGGCATCATTCATTTATTAATGTTATGTTTAAATGCATGAGTTTATAAATCTTAAATTAATAAATGAAGTCCTTGATATTATAAACACAATGAAAAGGCAATCATGAAAGTGTTCATGATATGAGATGTCTATTGCATGAAAATGTGTTAATATCTAAATATCCCTAGTCATAAAATTAACATGATAGGCCATTGTTAGTTTGGACAGACTGGCACATGTTATGCTTCTTGAATGGTTCAAGCAGTTGTTCTCACAACTATGATTATAAAAGATAATCAAAGCTAACATGTGGATGCTTTTTAGAAGAACAAGTTCATTGGAGACCTGCAAAGAGACTCCTCACATGGATATTAAATCTATGTTAGTGAGGAATCTCTTCATAGCGATTGTGCAAGTATCCTTAGACTTGAGATCACCAAAGTTATCTTAAGAAGCAAGTGGTATACTTTGACTCCATAACTGATTACTTCCAACTGGTGGTGAATAAAGTTAGGAGGTTGGGTATATCATGACCTACTTGAAGATAGTTGAGTGATTAACAAAGGATTCACCATCCCAGATTTATTAAGGAAAGTTATCTCGCATGATTTTATAATTGCCTTGTTCAGATAATCTCTGGCCAGAGTAAAATGCCAAGATGGATAGGGATCCATGAAGGGCATTTTGAGACCAATGGTTAAATTAAGAGAACAAACATAATTAGATTTATATGAGTTGACAGAAATCCGTACTCAGAATCTAATTGAGATAAGAGTGGTGAAAGGAGTAATTGCACGGTAACTATTTCTATGGAAGGATATAATCAAACCACTTGACTTTCCTGACATTTGCGCAGCCATGATGCCTAGTTAGAGAGCAATCATGACTTGTATAATAGTGTATCACAAATATCAATAGGGATTGATAAAATAATTTAAAAAAGTTTAAATCATATGAGTTTTAAATAGAACTCACAATTACATATTATACTGCCAATATGGACAGGAACCCAATAGGTCACACACATGTAGAGAAAAAGATTAAATGGTAAAATGACAAGGATAATAATATTTGATATTATTATGGGAATAGAGAAGTGAATAATATAATAATTAATTAAAGAGTTTAATTAATTATGATTAAGTAAAATTCTTTTGCAGAACTTTTTAGAAATATTATGTAAAATGGACCTAATTGAAATAATATATTTCATAATTAATTATTGTTGGACTATAAATGTTATGGGGCTGATATAATAATTAATAGATCCATTGAAGAAATTTAAAGAGGCCCAAGGAAATGATTTTAGCGCAGAAACCCTCAAGAGGAAGGGTTTCATGCCACTTGTTGATAGAAGGCCTTAGAGGTCTAATTCTTGCACCAAGATAAATTAAATATATTTCATAAGTGTTATGGGGCCTACATATTTAATTTGGATGGATTTGGAATTCATTTGGATTATTAAATCCAAGTGTATGCATGAAGAGCCTAGTTTGTGGGTTTTGTGCATAGTCTTTTATGAAAGGATTTAAATTGGATTTAATTAAGCCTAAATAAATTATTAATAATTTCAGAAGCCCATTTAATATTTCTCCAGAAATTTTAAAGAGCCCAATCCCATTATGAATTTGGATTTTTAACCTAACTATAAAAATCCAAGTGATAGGGATTTTAGGGTTTAGTGAACAATTAGGAGAAAAAGATTTTTCTTTCATTCTTTGACCCTAGCCGCCACTTCCCCCTTGGTAGCATCAAGGGATTTCATCCAGCCTTGTATTCCTCCATTTTTGGTTCATTTAATCCTTTTCTAGTGTAGATTACTCATTAGAGGTGTTCAATTTTGGACACTGTGGTTTGCGACAATCCGGTGAGAAGAGAATCAACTGTTCAACAAAAATCAAAGGTAATTTTTCCTACTCTCATTAATATATATATATTGTAAATTCATGGCAAGATCAGATCTATTAGTTAAAAATTTTTAAATTACGCTTATGTATGAGATGTATGTAACTGATAATTCCCAACATGGTATTAGAGCCTCTGTTTTGCCATGAATCTACAATTTTATATTTTTGCGGAATAGTTTTTATTTTTGAGTTATTTATTTCATGAACTTTAAAATATCATATTTTATTCTACATAAATGATAAATATTGATTTCTGGATGCATGTGATCAAATATATAAAACGAAAAATAAAAACGATTCTTTTGAGAAAAAGAATCACTGTGAATGGAGTGTAGGGTTTTATTTTTCAATAAACGTTTTAGGGGCTGTTCTAAATTAAAATTTTATTGATCCACTATAAGATCATTTTGATGATAATTTATATTTTTAATATGTGAGATTAAGCCATAGTATTAAACAAAATTAAAATCGAACAAGTTTTGCATGAAAACTAGTTTGGTCGAAAAGTTCGATAAATTGGTATTCTTGATGTGTTCTTGGTGTGTTCTTGTTTAGAACGATTTTTAATCTTATAAATATAATATATCTGATATATTAATGTGTTTTTAATTAATTAGATTAATTAAAATGGGCCTTGAATTAATTGGATTAATTTTAATTCATTAAAACCATTTAATAGGCTTAATTATGTTTACGGACTTGATTTAAATTAGTAAATAACTTGGCGGGCCCAAGGAGCTAATTTAAATTAAATATTATAAACTAAAATTAACTTTATTAATGGGTTTTAAGGTCTGGAGTGGGCTTGGCTCATTCCAAAAGGTCCAAATGGTCCAATAGACACAAAACTTGTTTGTGTGTGAACACAATTTAGGGTTTAATGTGTGGGTTTTGGCCTACCCTTTTTTTAAGCTCAAAATTGATTCTTTAATTATTTAATATGATTAATTAATTAATTAAATAATTAATTAATAATTAATTAATAATCAATTGGATTGATAATAAAGGCAAGAACACATGCATGCAAAAAGGTTTCCTAAAATGAAAGTTTCCAAAATGGAAAAAGTTTCCAAATTTGATCACATTATCAAAATAACTCAAAAGTAAGTTTCAAGAGTCAAAAAAAGTTAGTAATCCATTATATGTTTTACTTTATGCATTAGAAATGCATATAAGGATGTATGATTGGCATGATGGATAGTTATGGACAAGGCCCAATGTGATTGAGCATAATGCATGTTTCGGCCAAATAAAGACTTCCATGTCCTGGCCACTTATTTTTGGTTTGTATTTCTTTTTAAATTGTAATATGTAATTAGATTACTTTGATTTGAATTAGAGATAGAAATGGAGACCACTATCAAGGAGCATGATGGGCCGGATAAAGATCCAACAAGTTTGAAGATAATGTAATTATTTTTACTTGTTTGAATCATACATATTACCTAGGTTTAACCTTTTGATTTCCCTTTTGGCTTGGGGAAATCAATGTAGTAAAGTCCATAACTATACCATATTTGTATGCTTATATTTATAAGACAGGAAGCATACCAATGTATGCCAACCATATATGATGAGACTTAATAAACTAAAATCCCTCAAGCTAATACTAAGGTATATAAGCCTTCCATTAATTTGAGGAGAACCAGAGTTCTTTATAGTGTGGGTTGTTGACCACAGTCAAGCTCACATTATATCAAATATGTTTGAATCTAATTAAATAGGTGATCTTAGCTAACCCATTAGCTTGTTAACCACAATTAAGGCTAATGGTTTTAGAGGCAAGATTAGGGAATGCATATATGATATACATGTATCAAGAGTTGATAATCTAATGATCCAATAGTTGTGTAGAGACACAATTGGTATAGAGATACCTACCTTTCAAGGGTATGGAGTTTGATTTGTTGACCACAGTCAAGGTCAAATTTCATATCAAGGATTGGATATTGGCCCACTAAGAAAACCATCGGGTTTTTCGGATTAAATAGTAAAGGCTATTGATTCGCAATAAAATAGTGGGAGTAAATGGATTAATTAAAGACCCAATTAATGCATACATATATATGAACATACTCTCATATGTTTTCATTTTCACATCTAGGTCATCATCATGAGCACATCAAACATTAATATACGATCAATCTAGGATAATAAGCTGGTTGGTAGCAATTATTTTGACTAGATCAAGCAAGTGAGAATTGTTCATAGAGTTGAAAAGATCCATTATGTGTTGGATAAAAATCCACCACCACTTCCATCAGATGATGCCATTGATGAGATCAAGGGCACTTATCGAAAATACATGGAGGATCATGAAGCAGCAACATGTTTGATGCTGGGTGCTATATCCTCAGAGCTTCAGAAGCAACATGAGATGATGGATGTTAGAACTAAGCAATATGAGATTGCTCGAGCTTTATTTAGCTGCAAAATGGTGGAAGGCACTTTGGCTACTACTCAAGCATTGAAGATGTATGAATATATTGAACATTTGAGTAGACTTGGCTATGTAATGGATAATGATCTATACATAGATTTAATCTTGTACTCATTGGCTCCAAGTTATGCACCTTTCGTGCTTAACTTCAGCATGGATAAGATCCAAGTAACCATTGCTGAGTTAATCAACATGCTCAAAATAGTTGATGGATCCTTCAAGAAGAATTCAAAAAGTGTCATGGTTGTCACTTCTGCTAAAGGTAAGAAGCAGAATAAGAATAAAATGACCAAGGTGCAGCCAAAGCATGGTGGGATTTCTAGGAAGAAGGTTGCCAAGAAAGAGAATCCCAAACGAACTTGCTTCCATTGTGGAAAAGATGGTCAATGAAAGTGTAATTGCAAGGCCTATCTAGATTTTCTTAAAGAGAAGAAGCAAGCTGATGCTTCTACTTTAGGTATTCATATGATTGAAATTAATACTTATTCTATTGCTTAAAAAAATTTTGGGTAGTAGATACCAGATGTTAATCTCATTTGTGTAATGATATACAGGGGCTTAAAAGCATTAGAAGAGTTTGAAAGGCAGAAATATATCTATAATTAGCTACTAGACAATAAATCTCTACAACAGTTGTGGGGATATACCATTTTCCTTTTCCAAGTGGATTAATAATGGAATTAAATAATTGTTATCATGTTCCAGCTTTATCCAAATGTATTATTTCTTTCAGTTGTTTATTGAACGATTATGACATTTCTTTAAAAAATAAATGTTGTTACATTTTTAAGAACAATATGTTTTATGCTAAAGTTATCATTGAGAATGGTATATTTGTTCTTAATTTAATTAAAGAAGTGCATAATGTGGATACCAAGAGAATGAAATAAGATAATCTAAATACCTCATATTAATGGCATTGTCATTTAGGCCATATAAATGAGAAACGCATGACCAAATTACACAAGTTAGGTGATTTGGGATCATTTGATTATGAATCATTTGATACACGTGAGTCTTGTTTCTTTGGGGAAAATGACAAAAGCTCCCTTTATTGGTAAAGGAGAACGAACTAAAATGGTTTTGGACTTAATACATTCAGATGTATGTGGTCTAATGACTACACATGCCAGAGGAGGTTACTCCTACTTCATTACTTTCATAGATGATTACTCCAGATTTGGATATATCTATCTAATGAAATATAAATCAGAAGCATTTGAAAAGTTCAAAGAATTGAAAAATGAAGTAGAGAATCAACTTGGCAAGGGTATTAAAACACTTAGATCAGATCAAGGTGGAGAATATTTAAGCCAAGAATTTCAAGATTATCTTAAACATAATAGGATTTTATCTCAATGGACTCCACCATATACACCACAACACAATTGTGTATCTGAGAGGAGAAATCGAACACTATTAGATATGGTTCGATCCATGATGAGTCGAGCAGACTTGCCTAAGTCATTTTGGGGATATGCATTAGAAATTGTTGTTTATGTGTTAAATAGTGTTCCTAGTAAATCGGTTGATGTTACTCCATATGAGATGTGGAATAACAAGAAACCCACACTTTCTCATATGAAAGTATGGGGTTGTCCTGCTTATGTGAAGAAGACAGTGTTAGACAAACTAGATGTTAAGTCTGACAATGTTTATTTATGGGATATCCAAAAGAAACGTTTGTATATTATTTCTACCATCCCTTAGGACAAAAGGTGTTTGTTTCAAGGCATGTTGTCTTCTTGGAAAGAGAATTTCTCCTACGAGAGGACAATGGGAGTAGAATTGAAAATTGGTGAAGTTCAAGACCCACAAATAGAAGTAGATCAACCGATTGAACCCGAGATTGAATTTCATAATGATGAGATTATAGTTGAACCTAATTATACACAAAATCCTATATGATCTACTAAAATGCTTTCTATCCCTATGAGATATGGATTTCGCATTGATTCAGATAGAGGTATAATTGTAGTAGAGGACAATGAGCCTACAAGCTATCAAGAAGTTTTGAATAGTTCAGAATGTGATTTATGGTTTAAGGCGATGCAATCTGAAATGCACTCCATGTATGAGAATAAAGTATGGAATTTAACGCAACCACTTGAAGGGATAAAACCTATAGGGTGCAAATGGGTTATCAAAAAGAAGACCGACATGGAAGGTAATATACTTACCTATAAAGCTCGCTTAGTAGTAAAAGGCTATCGTCAAAAAGAAGGTATTTACTATGATGAAACCTTTTCTTCTGTAGCAATGCTTAAGTCTATAAGAATACTTTTAGCCATTGTAGCTCATTATGATTATGAGATTTAGCAAATGGATGTGAAGACAGCTTTCCTAAATGGAAATCTAACTGAGGATGTGTATTAACACAACCAAAAGGGTTCACATCAGGAAATGGCAAAAAGGTATGTAAGCTTCAAAGATCTATTTATGGATTGAAGCAAGCCTCTAGGAGCTGGAACATATGATTCAATGAGACAATCAAAGAGTTTGGTTTCTCACAGAATGAAGATGAACCTTGTGTGTATAAAATTTAAGTGGGAGTGCAATTGTCTTCCTAGTTCTATATGTGGATGACATATTGATCATGTATGGTTATCCATGCAATTCTCCATGAAAGACCTAGGAGAAGAATCATATATTTCGAGAATAAGGATCTACAAAGATAGATCTAATAGGGTTCTAGGTCTTTCTCAGAGTACATATATAGATAAAGTATTGAAGAGGTTTAATATGGATCTCTCTAAGAAAGGGTTTATACCCATGGTGCATGGTAAACACCTTTCTAAGTTTATGTGTCCGCAGACACAAGAGGATAGAGAGAATATGAATAAAATACCATATGCATCTGCAATTGGTTCTATAATGTATGCTATGTTTTGTACACGTCCAGATGTAGCATTTACTTTGAGTGTCACAAGCAGATTCCAATCCTATTTTATAGAGGAACACTAGGTAGCTGTCAAGAATATCTTTAAGTACTTGAGAAGAACTAAGGATATATTATTGGTATATGGAGAGGGCAGTTTAGAAGTAAATGGGTATATAAATGCTAGCTTCCAATCTGAAAAAGATGATTGTAAATTGCTGATTAGTTGGAAGTGTTCCAAACAAGGAACAACTGCTGATTCCATGACAGAAGATGAGTACATTGCTACTTCAGAAGTAGCCAAAGAAGCAGTCTGGATCAAAAAGTTCATATCTGAACTAGGAGTGGTGCCTAGCATTGTTGATCTGATTCCTTTATATTGTGACAACAATGGAGCCATTGAACAAGCAAAGGAACCACGGTCTCATCAGCGATCCAAGCATGTTCTTAGACGTTATCATCTTATAAGGGAAATAATAGCTAGAAATGATGTGAAAATAGAAAGGATCCCCATAGATGATAATGTGGCAAATCCCCTCACTAAAGCATTTTCCTAGATTAAGCATGACCACCATAAAAATAGCATGGGTCTAAAAAATATGAGTGATTTGGCTTTAGTGCAAGTGGGAGAGTGTTAGAGAGTATTCTCTAAAGCCCATGTAATATGGATGTATTTCATATGTATGAATTCATATTCTTAATAAAAGGTATCATTCATTTATTAATGCTATGTTTAAATCCATGAGTTTGTAAATCTTAAATTAACAAATGAAGTCCTTGATATTATAAACACAGTGTAAAGGCAATCATAAAAGTGTTCATGATATGAGATGTCTATTGTATGCAAATGTGTTAATATCTAAATATCCCTATTCATAGAATTAACAAGATAAGACATTGCTTATTCGGAAATGACTAGCACATATTATGCTTCTTAAATGGTTCAAGCAGTGGTTCTCATAACTGTGATTATAGAAGATAATCAAAGCTAACATGTGGATGCTTGTTAGAAGAACAAGTTCATTGGAGACCAGCAAAGAGAATGCTCACATGGATATTTGTGCAAGTATCCTTAGACTTGAGATCACCAAAGTTATCTTAAGTAGCAAGTGGTATACTTTGACTCCATAACTGATTACTTCTAATAGGGGGTGAACATAGTTAGGTGGTTGGGTATATCATGACCTACTTGAAGATAGTTGAGTGATTAACAAAGGATTCACCATCCCAGATTTATTAAGGGAAGTTATCTCGTATGATTTTATAATTGCCTTGTTCAGAGAATCTCTAGCCAGAGTAATATGCCAAGATAGATAAGGATCCATGAAGGGCATTTTGGGAAAAATGGTTAAATTAATAGAACATACATAATTATATTTATATTAGTTGATAGAAATCCGTACTCAGAATCTAATTGAGATAAGAGTGGTGAAATGAGTAATTGCACGGTAATTATTTCTATGGAAGAGTATAGTCAAACCATTTGACTTTCCTGACATTATGATAGTCATGATGCCTAGCTAGAGGCCAATCATGACTTGTATAATAGTGTATCAAAAATATCAATAGGGATTGATAAAATGATTTAAATAAGTTAAATCATATGAGTTTTGAATAGAACTCACAATTACATATTATACTACCAATATGGACAAGAACCCAATAGGTCACACACATATAGAGAAAAGGATAAAATGGTAAAATGACAAGGATAATAATATTTGATATTATTATGAGGATAGAGAAGTGAATAAGAGAATAATTAATTAAAGAGTTTAATTAATTTTGATCAAGTAAAATTGTTCGCAGAACTTTTTTGAAATGTTCTATAAAAATGGATCTAATTGAAATAATATATTTCATAATTAATTATTATTGGACTATAAATGTTATGGGAATGATATAATAATTAATAGATCTATTGGCAAAATTTAAAGAGCCCAAGGAAATGATTTTGGTGTAGAAACCCTCCAAAGGAAGGGTTTCACACCACTTGCTGATAGAAGGCCTTAGAGGCCTAATTCTTGAACCAAGATAAATTAAATATATTTAATAATTTTTATGGAGCCTGCATATTTAATTTGGATGGATTTGAAATCCATTTGGGTGATTAAATTCAAGTGTATGCATGAAGGGCCTAGTTTGTGGGTTTTGTGCAGTCTTTTATGAAAGGATTTAAATTGGATTTAATTGAGCCCAAATAAATTATTAATAATTCCAGAAGCCCATTTAATATTTCTCCAGAAATTTTAAAGAGCCCAATCTCATTATGAAGTTGGATTTTTAACCTAACTATAAAAATCCAAGTGATAGGGATTTTAGGGTTAAGTGAACAATTAAGAGAAAAAGATTTTTTTCTCATTCTCTAACCCTAGCCGTCACTTCCCCCTTGCTAGCATCAAGGGATTTTGGCCAGCCTTGTATTCCTCCATTTTTGGTTCATTCAATCATTCCCTAGTGTGGATTAGTCATTAGAGGTGTTCAATTTTAGACACTGTGGTTTGCGACAACCAAGTGAGAAGGAAAATCAATTGTTCAACAAAAATTAAAGGTGATTTTCTTACTCTAATTAATATGTATAATGTAAATTTATGGCAAGATTAGATCTATTAGTTTAAAAATTTTAAATTCTGCTTATGTATGAGATGCATGTAACCGATAATTCCCAACAATATTAACATGGTATTTAGTGAAATCACATTAGCATAACATAGTAAAATTCATAAATGTTTAAATGTTAACATGCACAACTTAGTGAAATTGGGATGGGTGACCTATAGGTTAATTCAGTACTAAACTACTAGATAAGATAATTTCTATTAGATGGAGTCTACTGGTATAATTTGAGAAGAAATTGACCTCAAATAAGTCTCTAAAATAGATAATGGAGAATTTCCCTAATACCATTATTTGGTTAACCATAAGTTTGATTGGACTCAAAAATATTCCATAGAATTCTAAAAATTAATTCGATTAAACAAACCCATTAAAAATAGTCTAAATAAGCAACTGTAGGTGAAAAAATAATTCTTTTAACAGTTTTTTATTTTTAAATTTCAAATCAGGTTTTTTTTTACCTTCAAAGATAAAAGTATATTGAAACAATGATGGCATGATTTTAAATTTTAGAAACACCTTCTTGTAGATGTTTTTGAACACAAGGTAAAATTTTAGAGAATTCTAATAAAGGTAACATTAAATTGTTAGAGAGTATGCCCTAGAGCCCATGTAATAGGGATGTTTTTCATATGTATGAAATTTATATTCTTAATAAAAGGCATCATTCATTTATTAATGCTATGTTTGAATACATGAGTTTGTAAATCTTAAATTAATAAATGAAGTCCTAGATATTATAAACACAATGCAAAGGCAATCATGAAGGTGTTCATGATGTGAGATGTCTATTGCATGCAAATGTGTTAATATCTAAATATCCCTAGTCATAGAATTAACAAGATAGGACATTGTTAATTCGGAAAGACTAGCACATGTTATGCTTCTTGAATGGTTCAAGCAGTGCTTCTCACAACTGTGATTATGGATGATAATCAAAGCTAACATGTGGATGCTTGTTAGAAGAACAAGTTCATTGGAGACCTACAAAGAGAATCCTCATATGGATATTAAATCTATGTCAGTGAGGAATCTCTTCATAGCGGTTGTGCAAGTATCCTTAGACTTGAGATCACCAAAGTTATCTTAAGTAGCAAGTGGTATACTTTGACTCCATAACTGATTACTTCCAACTGGGAGTGAACATAGTTAAGAGATTGGGTATATCATGACCTACTTGAAGATAGTTGAGTGATTGACAAAGGATTCACCATCCCAGATTTAACAAGGGAAGTTATCTTGCATGATTCTATAATTAGCTTGTTCAGAGAATCTCTGTCCAGAGTAATATGCCGAGATGGATGGAGATCCATGAAGGGCATTTTAGGAACAATGGTTAAATTAATAGAACATACATAATTAGATTTATATGAGTTGACAGAAATCCATACTCAGAATCTAATTGAGATAAGAGTGGTGAAAGGAGTAATTGCACGGTAACTGTTTCTATGGAAGGGTACAGTCAAACCACATGACTTTCCTGACATTTGGGTAGTCATGATGCCTAGATAGAGGCCAATCATTACTTGTATAATGATGTATCAAAAGTATCAATAGGGATTGACAAGATGATTTAAAGGAGTTTAAATCATGTGAGTTTTGAATAGAACTCACAATTACTTATTATACTGCCAACATGGACAGGAACCCAATAGGTCACACACATATAGAGAAAAGGGTAAAATGGTAAAATGATAAGGATAATAATATTTGATATTATTATAAAGGTAGAGAAGAGAATATGATAATAATTAATTAAAGAGTTTAATTAATTATGATCAAATAAAATTGTCCCGGAACTTTTGAGAAATATTCTGAAAAATTAGACCTAATTGAAATAATGTATTTCATGATTAATTATTATTGTCTTATAAGTATTTTAGTACTACTATAAGTGTTATAGGACTGGTATAATAATTAATAAGTCCATTGGAGCAATTATTAAGGGCCAAAGGAATGAAGCAGTTGGCGGAAGCCCTACTGTAAGGGCCACACGCCTACCTCAGAACAGAAGGCCTTAATGGCCTATTTAATGGACCAAATTAATTTATATATGTTACATAAGTGTTATGGAACCCACATATATAATTTGGTTGGATTTGGAATCCATTTGGGTATTTAAATCCAATTAGTTGCACAAAGGGCCTAGTTTGTGGGTTTTGTGCATAGACTTTTATGAAAAGGTTTAAATTGGATTTAATTAAGCCCAAATGATTATAATTAATTCCAGAGGCCCAATTAATAATTCTCCAGCAATTTTAAAGAGCCCAATCTCATTAAGGAGTTGGAATTTTAACCTAACTATAAAAGGCCAACTAATGAGAATTAGGGTTAAGTGATTAAAACAAAAAGAAAGTCTTTTCTCTTAATCTCTCTCTCCCTTTTGCACCAACTCCTAAGCTAGCTCTTGGTAATTTCGGCTAGCCCTAGTTAAATACCAATTTTTTTGTTCAATTTACCCCTCTCTAGTATGGATTACTCATTGAAGGTGTTCGATTTTGAACACTGTGGTTTGCGACAACCCGGTGCGAAGTAAAATCAACTGTTCAACAAAAATCAAAGGTAATTTTTCTTATTCTCATATAGTTATATTGTGTATTCATGGCAAGATCAGATCTAATGGTTAAAAAATATTAAAATTTCGCTCATGTATGTGATGCATGTAACCGTTAATATCCAACATAAATTCTAAAAAAAATGTAAAACAATAGAGGTTAAATTAATTAATGGACTTAATTGTAATTTTTTATTAGTTAAAACATATAAATGTCATTATAAAATGAGCCATAATTACCTACATTTATCAATTGTGAATGAAAAATGGTAGGATTTAATATGGTGATGACAAGTGGCTTAAAAATAAGCCATTAGATCAAATAGTAAATGGAGGAATCTTGGCCCTTGATTTCATGGACTTAAGGATAGCCTAAAGAAGTCTAGAATCCTCTACATTTTTGCCTAAAAATCTATCATTTTCCTTTTCTTCCTCTCAAAAATCCAAACCTTCCTCCATTTCCCACCAAATCTTAAGCTTTAATTTCACCTAAATACATTAGAAAACATCCTCTTTAACATATAAAAGAATTAGATCCAAAGGAAGCTTGAAATGGGAGATTTTTAGAGAGAGAATGTGACTTAATTAGGAAACATCTTGAGTTTTTATTGGAAATAATTAAGGATTTTGGTATAGAAGTGTATGAAATCATTAGTAGATTTGTTATTAAGTATTTTTATGTTGAAAATTATACTATAAACTCATAGATTTCTCTTCCTAAAATTTGGCCCAAATGGGATTTCTAAAGAAAAGAGAAAAATAAGGAAGTGAAAGGAAAGGATAAGGAAGAATAAGGGTTAATTTGATCCATGGTCACTTATATTTGGTGATTGTAACATTATAGTCTATACTACCATTTTTAACAAAAAACAAATCATGCAACTTTTTTTTTATAATATAAAAGTCACAATGGTCAAAAAAATTATGATGAATCTAGATAGATAAAATCATAAAGATATATCCATGAATGTTGATATTGGTTGACACGGGTATGTAAGTCATGAAGTAGCTACTTTCGAAGTAACAGAAAGAAAAGCAACGACTCAAGTGGGAGAGTTAGAGTCAAAAAGAGGATTCCTCACTTCTCCATACAATAGAGAATCCAGTCATCAAAAAATCAAAAATAAAAAGATAAATATACATTTTATCGATTAGATACCTAATAAATTTTGATGCTATAAATAATTTTAAGATTATAAGATAGTATACTTCTTGCTGCAGTTAACAAATTTTGTTGTTATCAATGAGTTTGGTAGCCAAATATTTTATTTTTTGGCCATTGTGATTTTTCTATTATAAAATAAAAGTTGAATGACTTTTTGGTTACAAATCATAGCATATTCACTATAATGTTAAAATCGCCAAACTTAAGTGAACATGAATAAAATCAACACAAAGAATAAGTGATTTTCAATCTACATTTAGGTCAGTGGATACAAAACTACACTTAATTTTACTTATTATATTGAATTTAATAAATGAACTTTAGGTTAAATTTACAATATGTCACTGCGTGAACTGAAGGAAAATGATGAAATAAATTGAGATATCATTATAAAAAGGTGAAATAACATTAAATAAATAAGGATTGGTAGAGAAAATAACAAAAGAACATAATAACCTTCGGTGGATGAATTTTGTCCTATGGAATAATAGTTACCTTATGGCAGTGTTACCTCATGGCTCCTCCTTCAGCCCTATTGCCTATCTTCACCAAATCTTATCTCCTTTTTTCTTTAACAACTTATGATGGTGGATGGTGAAACGAATAGCACCAATGAGTCCTAAGGGCAAGATGCTCACTCCAATACCCTCCATTCAACCCTAATCATCAATAATAAGCAGATCACAGAAAGGACAATTCGGTGGTTTTTGAGTAACTTTAGACAAATTGGAAAAACATTTAGTCATGTGAAGACCACTAGGTAGTTAATGGTGCCTCTGCTTCTAGCTAGGCATAAACAGTGCTCCTGCAAAGCTCCAACAAACATGGTGATGGATGAAAATGAGGAAAAATGTAGGAAAATGACCCTAACTGGTATATGACTACCAAATTTACTTCCAAAAAATTTATTTAAATTAATTTTAAAATTTTTGTTAGGAGTTTTTTATTTTTTAAAAGCAAATGGCTGGTATAGTTTATATGTTTCTTAAATATTAATATATGGTGGTTATGTAACTGTCAATTTTTGTTGATGGAGAAAACTAGTTATAGGAATTAATATAAACCCTTTATGTGTTTATATTTAACTATAACTAATTAATGGTAGGAAAGACATGAAAATATAGATGTTTGAGATACATTAGAGGACTTCTGATGATTATAAACAAATAGAATTGAAATTTAAATAGTATGTTAGATTTGTTATAGAATGATATATGTGTAAGCTTTATAGTTATAATGTTAGGCAATTAGTTACTATTAATTGCTTAAATTGATTAATTATAAACAATAATTTATGAAATTTGATTTAAGATATTATTAAGGGAAATAGTTTAAACCAAGCAGGTTGTACTGATATAAAAGTTAAATTGTTTACCTAATTACTTATTTAAAATGTGTCAACTTGCATAGAATAGAATTTTGCCAATTTTAGGTTTTCCAGTTATGGCTTTAAGGATCTAAGTATTTGGTTAAATTTTGTTCCTGTAAGTAGTGATATACATAACTTGATCATTGGTAAAACTGTAGCTAGTCTCATGCACAACTTAAGACCTTTTCTTTCATATTAGTAATTATATTCATATCTAAATTTGGGAATCCAACTTGAATTATAATTTGAGGTAAACAAGTGTTATAATTAAGACTTGCAAGGTGAATAAGTCACCACAAGTATGTACGTCAGTGTATCCATATGTAAACTCAATTTGAATTTTTAGCTACTAATAACCATTTTGGATTTTTATTAGTAAATTTTCTCATTATTAAATTAGGTGCATTAGTCAACTTTTTACACACACACACACACACACACACACACACACACACACACACACACACACACACACATATATATATATATATATATATATATCATAATTTAAGGAAAAGAAAAACATCTACAATTTAAAAAAAAAGATATTTCTTTCTTCAGAATTCAAAATAAAATTTGGAAGATGAATCTATAAAACAAAGAATTCAAAATTTCCAAAAGTTAATTAAAAAAGAAATTTCTTTAGAATTGCCAAACACTTTTTTGAAATTAAAGTAGTATATGGTTGATCTATCATATGAAAATGATTTATCAGATAAGCTAATTCCAACAAAAGGCAAGCCAATCCAAATGAATCAAGAACTTAGAAATCACTACAAAAAAAAAAGATTTGAGATTTAATTTCAAAAGGATTAATTACAAAATTAAGATCTCCTTAGAGCTATGCAACTTTCTATGCCAACAAAAACTCAAAAATAGAAAGATGTACAATGAGACTTGTAATTAATTAGAAACTGCTAAACAAAGCTTTGAAATGGATTTGATAGTCGATTCCAAATAAAAAAGATCTTTTGCAAGGACTTCATTCTACTTTAATATTTTTAAAAGTTGATTTAAAGTCAGGAATTTGGCAAGTTCAAATTGAACCAAAAGATCGTTATAAAATAGCTTTTACTATTTCTTTCAATCGATATGAATGGAAAGTATTGCCATTTGAATTAAAAAAATACTCCCTTAGAATTCCAATAAAAAATGAATGAAAGTTTCACTCCTTTTTCACATTTCTACATAGTATACATAGATGATGTTCTCAAGTTTTGAAAAACTTTGGAACAAAAATTCAAATATCTAAAAACATTTTTCTATATGGTAAAGAAAAATGGATTAGTCATTCCCAAATCAAAAATCTCTCTTCCAAACAAAATATATTTTTTAGGTCATTATACTTCCTAAGGAAAAATTACTCCAAATGAGAGATCCTTACTTTTACAGATAAGTTCCATGATAAAATTCTTTACAAAACACAACTACAAATGTTTTTGGGAAGTCTAAATTATGTCTTAGAATTTTGTCCAAGCATCAATTGATTGGCAAAATCACTCCATGATAGGTTAAAAAAGAATACATTTGCTTGGTTTGAAAAACATACTAGAGTTGTTCAAAAAATTAAAGAACAAGTTAAAGAAAAATCCCTTGTTCAGATCCTTTAGCATTTAAGATAGTTGAAACAGATGCTTCAAACATAGGATATGGGAGAATCCTAAAACACAAATTCTCTAGCAAAGAATGCATTGTTCAATATACATTTGGATATTGGAATGATTGTCAAAAGAATTATTCGACCATCAAAAGAGAAATTTTTTCATTTGCATGTGTATTAAAAAATTTCAAAGTGATTTACTCAATCAAAATATTTTACTCCACCTTGATTGTAAATTAGCAAAAGATGATTGGTAAAAAGATGTCCAAAATATTGCATCAAAATAAAATTTTCTCAGATGGCAGGCAATCCTCAGCATTTTTGATTTGGACATTAAATTTTTTAACCCCAGATTTTCTAACCAAAGAGTTCCTCCAAAATAGGTGTTGAGTGAACTACCAAAATGCCTATAAAGGGAAAGAAAAAATGGTCTAGAAGGACCAAGAAGAAATTAAAATTCAAAGCCACTAGTCTCCTCTACTATTTTAATCAAAACTTGGGTTGAAATGGTCAAAGAAGATAAAGAAAAGGTAAAATCCTAAATCACCAAAGTCTATTAATGGATACAAGCTATAAAAAGGGAACTAGAACTAAGGCATTTCTTTTAAAAAGCCTTAGAAGATGAAGAAGTTATAAAATCTCATGAAGGAGAAACACATAAGGTAATTGAAGCCTTCACAAAAATCAAAGAACTTCCAAAAAAAATAAGGGTCAAAGAAGCCTTTATAGGTAAAGCCCTTTCACCTCTTTTAAAAATATAGAAAGGAGAATCTTCCTCATTAAAAACCCTTTCTTAAAAACTTTTAAAACCCTCACAAGAGGAATCTTCAAATAAAATAATTATTTCTAGAAAATCACAAGAAGTTTCTTATGATGAAGTATCTTCAAAATCCTTTAAAGAGGAATTTTCTTAAATCGTTTTATCACAAAATAATTTAGATTTGATTCTTTCTTAATTAAAACTTCCAAAATTGGATTATTTTTTCAAAAATGATTTTTAATATATAAGGACTATAGAGGAAGGATTTTATTTTCTAAAACCTCAACAGGCCATTCAAATGATTTTTCCAAAAGGCTGGTATTTTAAACCATGGGATTTAACGAAATTCCAACCTTATTATATGGCAATACTATAATTGATGGGATCTATAATGGTTACTTATAACCTAAAAGGTGGACCTAAAATCCTTTATTCCACTATAAAAATCCATAAAATCTTATCTCCACTTGAATAGGGACAGGCACTCCATACCTCAAAATACTTTGTAACACCCTTATCTAAACAGTCTTTTTCAATATAAAAATAAGTTGTAAACCGGAATTTTTTATTTCTTATCCAACATTCATTAATTGCCAAAAATAATTCCATTCTAATCAATACATTTAACTCATCAACTTATAGCAATCTAAATTACTATTCATTTTATCAGAATTCGATAGCACAACTGCTAGAAATTTACTAGCCTCCTGAAAAACCATACAACAACGTAGTCTCGTAGAGGCACAAAAGTCTATAAAAGATAAACATATACTTATCATGCAATCATTCACATATCAATCATATCCATTTACAAACATGACAATATTTACCATTAATACGATAGTAGTCAAAATACAATATAATCATTTAATGGTTCCGAAGCATCTTCGCTAATGAAATTCACTTGTTCTTGAGCTAACTAATCCCAATATCAAAAATCTTTATCAGTATTTCTTCGCAGGTCGTATCAACTTGTATCCATATCTCTTTCATGCAACAAATCAAATCAAATCTTACTGACTTCTTTGTACTCAATTATATATAACCTAAATGACCTCTGTTTATCCTTTCTAACAATATATCAATAAGAATCAACTTTCAAGTAAATTGATAACTATTGTTGTAAGCAGACTTTGCTATGGACAAGTATTTTTCTCAATTGTACCAATTTAAAGCATATGTTATCATAATAAATCTTTCAATATCTGAATCCCCCATTCCGACTGACCAGCAGTCCAAGGGTGGAACACTATGTTAACATTAAGACTATCAATAATCTTATATATATCATTCTTTCTCTTTGAAGCACAACCAATCCAATAACTGAATTCATGATCACCTTGTCCCATTTTCACTCCAGTATCACTATAAGTCAAAGCAATTTCAAAGAAACTTGATGCTTAATTTTTATTTACTTACATATTAAACTTTTATTCACAAAGTCTATCTCATCATACTTCCAATGGGCTATTAGCAACATGCTTTTAATCCTGCCACATCTTGTTATCTCCAGGATGCAAAGTATTACTACCTTGGTTGGCTTCAGTAAGAATCTTTTAATTTATTCGCAGTAGCTAACAACCAGTCATCCTATTTCTAAACTTTTTTCACTTGATGTACGAAATCAAGCTTCACTTACGTTTCATCTAATGATGTCCCATCTTGAGCCAAACTTAGACTGGCATTTACATCTTGAAGAGCTGTAAATACTATCTTTAATCATTTACAATTATTCGTCATTTATACTTATTCATTTGAATGCATTTACATTTCCAAGCATAAATTCTTATGTTGAGTACATCAGTCCTTACATTAACTTTCTTATAGTACTTGGCTAAATCCAGGAACTCCACATTTAGCCAGAAATCACTTTAACTAAACTGGGAAGTTAGTTACTTTGCTTTCAATATTTGTAGAATAATTCTCAAATAATTGTCTTACTTTTTCGGTGACCTGCAACATATTTGAATATCATTAATAAATACCATAAAAATGGGTCCAAATAAAGGTGGAAGACGCCATTTATCCAATCTATAAAAGCAATCAATGCATTTACAAATCTAAATGACATAACCAATATCTCATAATTACCACATCAAATACGAAAAACAATCTTGGATATGTAATTCCTCTTACTTCATTACATTATAATGATAGTCCTTTTCTTACTATCAGGTCATCAGTGAACTAATCATATCTTCTGTCAGTTTTTCCTATCAGGTAGGGCCTATACATATAATATATTGCAGTTCAGATGCTATCAAATAATGTGTAATGCTATCCAATGAATGAATGATTTCATGTATGCAATAGAATACAAACACGTATTCTCATGTAATGCAGATGTTTTATCCCATCCCAATACTATGAAATGTTCAATCAATTCCCCACACCTGTAAAGGAATCACTGACAGGTATATAGAGCATCTTAAATGACCTCACTCATGATCATAACAATTTCAACCATAAGAGACCTCCTTTGACTGTATAACTTTTAACTCAATAGCACCTTAAACCATGATAATCCAGTCAAGGCATCTCTGTATCCTTTACAATTTGGCTGAACTTAATATACTGATTCCTTCCAAATCTCTGACACACACTTTTTATTTTGCCCTAAAGTGGAATGATTCTCATCCATATAGACACTTAAACACTTAAATCTACGCTCAATTTCAGCATTAATTCATTTCCCTGCTTTAGTCTCCAAAAGGTCTCAAGCAGCAATAATTTCATTAGGACTCACTACTGTCTTTACTATACAAAATCAATCATTTTACGCCCGATGATCTCAGTCAAATATCAAATTTCACTTTAAAAAGAAAAAGAGAAGCAAGTACACATCAAACTCTTAACACTTTTCCACTTACAATTGGCATATATATACAGATAAACCTATCACTTAATCTTATCCCACTTAAATTTTAGAACTGCTTAAACCTTTACTCTGATACCACTAAATGTAACACCCTTATTTAAAAAGTCTTTTTCAATACGGAAATAAATGGTAAACCGAATCTTTTTTCTTATGTAACATTCATTGACTGCAAAAACTAATTCCATTACAATCAATACATTTAACTCATCAACTTATAGCAATCTAAATTTCTATTCATTTTATCAAAATTTGATAACATAACGGCTAGAAACTTACTAGCCTCCTAAAAAACCAGACAACAACGCAGCCTCATAGAGGCACAATAGACTATAACAGACAAACATATACTTATCATTCAATCATTCACATATCAATCAGATCCATTTATAGAGAAGACAATATTTACCATCTATACAATAGTAGTCAAAATACAATATAATCTTTTACCTTATATATCTAAGTATATACATGACATAATACAACGATATTTATGATTATCTCTTCTTTTCAGCTTCACTGTGTACCGTGCTCCCTCCACACTTCAAAATCTACATACAGTAAATACTACGTGCTGAGCACTAAATATGCTCAGCGATGACTAATAATCCTAGAATTTCCAAATAAGCATAATTCATAAATTATGCAAATTTTTATTCTTGTCTTATCAAAAGTCACTTTAAATCTTTTGACACTATTTACAATCTATTACCAACAATTTGGCACTATTTTTATTTTAATTCTAAACTTTTAAATTTACTTCAAATTTACTTTCTTTTGCGATTCAATTGCAAAATGACCATTACTTTTCTTATTTTTACTTTTTTTTACTTTACTTTTAAAGTAAAACCTTTTTATTGGCTTAACTTTGACTTTTTAATCAGAATTTCTTATTTAATCAGCCTGGTATAATTATTATACCATTTGGCATTTTACTCTATTAATTGCCACCATTGTGACAATTTCATTTAAATTCTCGATTTTTCACTTACTTACCAAATTATTCTTTTAATACCCTAATTATGATTTTCACTTTTAACTTTTGAATTATTTATCAAAAATACAATTATTAATACTTTTACCATTTAATCCTTTTTTTTTTCTTTATAGAAGCTTTTTTTACTGTTTAATCATTAATTTACTATTTTACCCTTGAAAATTATTTTCTTTCCATTTTTGCTTATTAATTACAATTTTTGGGAAAATTACAGTTTCGTCCCAAAACTTTTCATTTCTTTCAATTTAGTCTTTTATTTTTTTTCATTTAATTTTTTTTACTTCTAGCTTACTTTTTGAAATTCTAATTTACTCTTATCAATATGCCTCTCGTACAATATGACAGGAACTCTTAGATAGGATATGCAGAATGTGGATCCCATAGGGCCACATATAGAACAGAATTAGGAATGATCCCGAATAATCAAGACTCACAGAGCAAATATGACAAACAGACAAAAGCTATGGAGATCAGTGATCCTACCCATAGCAAAGCAAGTTGCCATGACTTGCACCGCGGTATAGGCTGTCCCTATGGCTAGCCAATTATATCTTGCGCAAGACTTTTACTATCTGACTATTGCTAAGGGCAAAAATAATCATTTACTTCCAAAATACTTTTCAATTCCAAACAGTTACTATTTTTTTCTTTTAATCAATACATTTTCATTAATTAATCTTTTCAGTACTTTTGACTATTCAGGACTTTTTATTTTCAATCACTTTTTCTCTTTTTCTTTTCAAACACTTTTAAGAATTATTCTTTAATAATTTACCATGAACACTTAATTTTTTTTAGACTTTTAACTCTTGAAAATACTTTTTCAAAATAATACATTTTGTCATTTTCTTCCTTATTTAGTGCTTTTAACTATTTAGTACTATATTTTTAGTATCTTTTATACAGTTCGTGAATTATGTCATCATAATTCACTACGAATATCATGCATATTATTAGTTCAGAATCTTTTCAATTCACTATTTTTGGTCAGTTATTCCTTCAGTACTTTTTTTACATATTTTATAAATTATATCACTATAATTCACCATTTCTTAGTACTTTATGAATTATTTCTTAAAAATTCATTATTTTAACTTTACGTTCATTTTACTAACAATTTTCTTACTTTTTCTATCTGAAATTACAGTCATTCAAAACATGTAATATTTTTATATAATTTATGAATTATTTTATAATAATTTACCATTCAGTTGCCAATTTATGAATTATTTCTCAATAATTCATTACAGTTATTTTACACACTATTCTTTTGATGATCTAACTTATTTTAATAAATTAGTCTGTTACTTATTTCATTACTTTTAAACGGTTTTTGAATTATATCAATATAATTCATTATTTTTCACTTATATTAAGTATTGTAACTTAATAATTTTTTTTTTCAAAAAAAGTTATCAATTGGCTTTTTCACTTCTTTTACACAGACTGTAAATTAATTGTTATTAAATTACTATCTTTTGCTCATTTATTGAATTATTTCATAATAATTCAATAATTTTATTTAAATATATTCCATATTTATTCTCAAAAATATTCTAATAAATCATATAAATTTCATAAAAATTTATGTGTACATTATTTTACATTTTCTATCATTTTTCACTCAATTATGCCTTATTTCAACAAAATTCAATATATTCATTCAATGCATATATTTCTTTAACTTAAAAATTTTCAAATAAATTCTTAAAAATTCTGTGGACGTCGTTATCACATTAAGGCTTATTTTGGACTATTAATTAACAATATTGTACAAAAATCACTTAATTATCATATAAGGAAATTTCGACCACCTTAGGGTAATGAACTTAAAAAAATTTTCACTTTAAGTTAAACATTTTCATGGCATTATTTAAGGTCTAATTTCATATTCCTAACCTCAATTCCAATTATTAAGCATTTTAGTATAAATTTTGTAATTTACATGAAGAAATGTAACTAGATTAAATGGAAAATGAAAGAATTCTTTAGCCACTAACCTCTTTTTGGTGATTAGTCTTGCCTAAGCTTCATTTTCTTTACCCTTAGCCTTGGCAATCTTTCTTTTTCTCCTTCACCTACCATAGCCAAAACTCTAAGCTTAGGAAACCCTAATTTAATATCCTCTAATGCATAGATTAAACTCATAACTGAATTCTACACATTAAAACTATAGGAAAACACTTAGGAATCAATTTAATTCAAACAAATTCCAATACTTACCCAAACACTCTAAAGCTTTCAAGCTTTGATTTCTTTAATTCCCTTGCTCAAATCAAAGGCTAAAAACTTAATTTTTAATCTAGAGGGATGGAATTATAATTCTTATGTTGGAATCAAAAGATAAATTGGAGTAGAGTTTGGAGAAATTAAAGAGAAGAAGAAAGGAAGGTGTCTCGACCACAAGAGGGAGGAAGGAGACTGGAAAAAATCTAAGATTTCCTCAAATTTTTTAGCTTAAATATCTCATTCTTTAGGCCAAGGATTGGGCCTAATGGGTGGGCTTAGCCCACTTAATTTAAATGGCTCATTTTAATCCATTTAAAGCCCAATTTAAATTCTCTCATTTTCTCATTTTAAATCACTGCAAAAATGATTCCATCATTCTTATCATAACAAAAATAGATAGTACGCAAGTTTTTAGCTCAATCGGAGTCCATTTTTAGTCCGATTTAATTAAATCGATCGGAGTAAAAATTCACTTTTTATTACCAAAATATTATACACAAAATTTAAAGAAGATCAGCAAAATTTGGCAATATTCAAAGTTTGTTTGCTATTTTTAAAAATTCATAAAAAATCAAATTAGTTTTCACATAATGGAAATTGATTTGTTACCTTTTCATATTTTTGACTTTTGAAGGCCTATTTGACCTCAGCTTCACTTCCAATTTCAACCTCAGACTCACCATTACCAATATTTTTCGATGGTGCAATAAAATATTTTTCACTTTCGGGCATACTTTTCAGCTCTGGAAATACTATTCATTGTTGAAATTTACTGTTCACAGCTAATCCGGTATCGAGGCCATTACATACTTTCCTATTGATTTTAAAACCATTATAATACATTCAATTACTAGGATTACCAATAGGCATGGTATAATGCTTTCCTACTATAAAACCAAAATTTTAGCCAAACTTGGCTATTTTTCTTCAACCTAAAAATTAACCCTTCAAAAATTTCATTCCAGTTTAACCATTGGTGGAAATTCTATGCTGCCATTCCTGAAATCCTAAAATCATCAGTTCAGGAAGGTTACAAGCTCTTCAAAATCTCCTATAAACCAATGGAAAGGGAAAGAAGTTTCTAACACTTACTCATTCTTGCTACCAAATTCTATTTACCATGGATATCATTCTGGTGCTTAGAATACAAGCTAAAAGAAGCTCAAACAATCTTTATCAATAGATTTAAATCTTGTTTGTACACAAAATTTGTTGTTCCTGTCAACATGAAAAATCATGGTGTCAAAGAATGGCTCAAAGTAGCCCTATGCAATGGTCGGTTCGGTTAAATAATCAAACCAAATTGAAATAATTCAAATCAAAATTTGAAGGATTTTGCCAAACAAAACAAAACCAAAGTATATAAATAACCAAACAATAATCGAACCAATTTTTTTGATCGTTTTAATTAAGAGAAAAAATAAAAAAAATTAAATCTATTTAAAAAAATTTGTACCTAAAAATTATATAAACTTACAAATTATAATATAATAAAATAAAAACATCCAACTAACACCTAAAACATAAAAAATACATGTCAAAAATTAAAGATATAATTTCAAAATACAAACTAAATAATACTAGAAAAACTGTTAAATAAATGTTTTCAGTCCACCAAGCTCGACTTCAATCGTCAAAATCACAAATTATCACCTAATAAACTATATTAACAATTGATAATTATACTCATACAATTTGTAACTCAAAATAAAATAATTTAAATATACAAAATAATTACCTAATGAAGGAATACTACTACTCAATGCCGTCCCATTTCCACCAAAACTAACAACGGGCAACTTTGAATATTAAAAATAAATTAGTTAGCCATTCAAAACTCATAAAAATAAAATAAAAAATACCATTTTAATTTTCAAATATAAAAGGTTTAACTTACCATTTTCATGTCGATCAACTTCCTCTAAATCTTCTTCATTCTTCAATTCAATACCTTTCTGAAGCCAATCTTGTGCACAAATCAAACCTTCCACTACTTTAGGAGTCAAAGAGCTCCTAAATGAACCTGGAACCCTCCCTCCAATGCTGAATACAGACTTCAAAGCTGTTGTAGATGCTGGAACAACCAAAATATCTCTAACCATGTGTGCAAGAATAGGAAATCTCTTAGAATTCACCTTCTACAATCTCAAAATATCAAAATCTTCATGGTCTTATTGCAATGCCTCATCTAAATAAACATCTAACTTGGTCTTTCTCATCTCCATGAAGCCTTCATTTTCCTTTTGTCTTTTAAATTCTTCCCTAAACACACTTTTCAATCTCCTTTTTGTTCCTACACTAGAGTCACTAAACTCAACATTGCTTGAAAACAAAGATTGACTACTTTTAAGTTGAACCATATGCTTATATTCAATAAACAATTCAAAAAGTCCATCCCTTACTCCTTTGAACAATTTATTCCCATCATCAATCCCATAAATTTTACAAAAGGCAAATTTCATTGCCTTAAATTTCTCTCGAGGATCAAATACATGTGCAATATAAATAGGTTTATTCATGTTTTCATGATAACCCCAATATTTATCAAACTTTTGCTTCATCCTTAAGCCTATTGATCTAATCTCTAAATCATCACTTTGAATCCATTTCAAAATTGATCCCATTAGATTACTAATCTCTATAAAAAAAGAATTAGATGTTACATAAGATGATCTTGAAATGCGCATGGTAGGATCATAAAAATACTACAACATACTACTCAATCTCCTTATAGTGGTCTAATCTACAAAAGGAATCTAATCACTATCGGGTGCTTCAACTTCAAGCTTAAAATATAGATCTAACATTTCAAATTTTGCAAATGCTTTCTCATATTTTTCAGCAGCATTTAACATTTTATATGTTGAATTCCACCTAGTAGGAACATCAAATTTCAAAGAATTTTGACATTGAATTTTACTATCTTTAGCACATTCTTTTAATTTTTTTATCCTAGTAGAAGAATTTCTCACATATCTCACAGCATTCCTAATCCATTTATTTGAACACCTAACCTCTTTTAAGCCATCTTGAACACTTAAGTTCATAATGTGAGCAATGCATCTCATGTGTATATACTTGCCTTATGCTACTCAAGTTCCCCAATTAATAAGCTTTTTCTTTAAAATATTACAAGCTACTTCATTGGCACTATGGTTGTCAACTGTTATAGTAAATACATTTTCAATCCCCCACTCAAGTAAATAATCAACTAACACTTTACCAAGTGAATAACCTATATGACTTGAGATTGGATAAAATTCAATATTTTCTTATGTAATTTCCAGTCATTATCAGTAAAATGAGCAGTGATGCACATGTAATTCATCATTTGAATTAATGTCCATGTATCGATAGTAAGGCATATCCTTTGTGAATCTTTTTCTAAAACATTTTAATTTTGTTCTCTCATTAACATAAATTTGAAAACAATTGTGTGAAACAGTCCACCTACTAGATACCTTAAACCTAGGACATGCTTTATACATAACTTTCTGAAACCTTATACTTTCAATAACTTTAAATGGACATTCATCCTTAATAACTATTTCTGCAATTGCTTTCCTAATTTCCATTTGATCAAACTTTCAGTTAGATAAACTACCTGTTTCACCTTCACCCGTTGGTTAAAAACACAATTGCTTTTGATTTTTATCAACAATTTGTGGACTTTTTTAATAAGAGCTAAGGTGATTATTTAGTGCACCAGTGCCATTTTACCTAGGATCACAATAAAATTCATTACTTTAATAGTTACACTTGCCTTTTATGTTGCCCGCTTCATCAATAAATTTGGTGAAGTGTTCCCACACTTTAGACCTGGGTCTTACATGTTTTCTTTTTAACTTTTCATCCCCACTTGAAGGTAATGTGTTTGAATTTTTGCCCTCATTGGATGTGCCTAGTGGTGATTGATGTGACTGTTACGATTGTTGTGAATTCTGACAAAATATAAATACATTATTAGATAAATAATAGTTCACTAAATTCAATCCAAAAAAAATTATCAAATAAAATATAAAATTCTTACATGTTTGGTGGCCTTCTACTCCTATCAAAACTGAAAAAGTAGATTAAAAATACTACAAAATTGATAAAAAAAAGTATTCAATAATTAGCAATTGTAAAAAAAAAACATTTTAAGTTTTATCTCAAACATGCTGATGGTTTGTACTCTATTTCTCAAATGATGGGGAGCTTATGTAGGCTTACATAAATCATTCTATAATAAAAATACAGCTTATTAAAAAAATCTACTAAGTTAAGCTCAAATATCACATCTTAAATGCAAAAAGATTTCACCCAATTCTAATAACACAACACAACTATTGTACATTTAAAGCATACAAGTGGTCTTGCATTGAGATGCTGCCTAAAACTAAAAAAAAAAGTTTAAATGGTAGTAAAGTTCTTGCATACATTGGCAAGAATAATTGCCCCCTAAAACTAAAAATAATAGGAGTATGAAAGTCAATGGCTTGCAACTTATACAATTATAAATTCAATGGAAAACTATTGCAACCGCAAAATTAAGGAACTTTAATTACTGATTTCAAGTAAGATTCCAAATTTGTTTGGCATGTCAATCACTTATGTTACTCACTGTCCCCGAAAGAGACAGCATCACCATCATTCATCCATTCTTTATCATCAAATATTTCCCCTAATTAATAATATATTTTTCTTTTTTAAAATAATACAAAACTATGAGTTATTTATACACAAACTCACAATGTTGCATACGGTAAAGATTTTTTGACATAAATTATACATAGTGAGAGTATGAATATTGTATCTGATTATATATATATATATATATATATAATATACTCTTAATTTCAAGTTCTCGATATAAAATATAAAAAAATTATAAAATTTTGATTAGGGGTGCTTATGCACTGCATATAGATGTATGTGTATAGTAATTGGATAAAGTAGTTAATAAGAAAAAAATGAAAGGAAAAATTTATTGAAGAGGTTGGTATTTGGTGGTTCAGAAATGGGTGTAGTGGGCTCATGAAAAAGGGAAAGGTAAAACAATAATAATAAGCACTAGAGAGGAGTGGTTTGGTGGATAAGGTATAAGTGGGAGAAGGGGCATTTATCCCTAACATAGAAACTATAAAAAGTAAAACACAAAACTTAAAAGAAATAAGAAATTAAAAAAAATTCATAGAAAATGTAACCTTGTTCTGTTGTCTCTTATTATAAATCATCTAGTAAGAAAATGTGGCCATTCTGGTGTAAAACAAATATTTTAAGCAATTGCCATATATATATCCAAATAAATGACATTAAACTTTAGCAGAGTGAACAATATTATAGAATAGAGCTTTAGGCTACTATACGAACAATAGAGTATATAAAAACTATTGAGAGTGCTTTTAAACTAAAATATTAATTTAGACATAAAGGAATTGCATTAGGAAAAAAGAGAAAGAATGAGTACTTACAGAATGTTGATTCCTGAGGTTTGATGATGCAGAGTACAAATAAGGGGAGCAAAGGTCCTGCAAATTGAAAAGAAGGCAAAAGATCGGTACTGAAAAAACATCATCAACTATAACATTAACATCGCTATCCTACACAAAAAACCAATCCAAGAATGACTGAAAAACATTAGGACTGCTAATTGTTATGGTGGTTGTTGTTGTTTTTCTAATTTTGGGGTCTAAGTTTGTTCTGTAGTTTGACCACATACAATGCAAATTGTTTATTCATCTTCACAATCTTCATATAACTAATTAAAATGAATTTAATGAAGGAATCTTAAATTGTTTGATTTATGAGAATTGAATCTCACCTATAACATAACAGTTCCTTCTTTTAATATTAAAATAACTACAGATTTAAATTTTGAAAATCTTTCTAGTTTCTTTGAAGATTTGAAAAATCATTGGTATATCGAATTGGATAGATTTTGTCATTGTTAATTAAAGATCTATTTGGGATCAATATTTATGAATCAAGAATGCATGCCAACTTTATTAATATTTATCCCGTTTTTAATTTTTCCTTAAATATCATAAATTTTTATTAGAAAAATACTGATTTTCTTATTTATCTAGTGAACAAGCTGGACAACTTGAAGTGAAGAACTCAACAAAAAGGTACACGAAGAAACTTACTAGGGCCGACAAACTGCTACTCTGACGAATGAAGGGTGGGGGTGAGGCAGCTGAGATGATGTGCAGAGAAAATGGGTTAGGGCGAAATTGAAAAATGAAAGGCTTGTCTACTGAAGTGAAAGTGTGAAACACGTTTACTAATATTATACATGGTTTAAATGTAAAACATTAAAATGATGTAGTATAAAGTAAAGTTCGATCGGTTATACTTTTATACGATTTTTGTCTGCAAAAATCAAACCAAAATAAATTAATATTCTTAAAAATACAAACCAAAATTGAATAAAAAAATTAAAAAACCGAACTAAATTAAAAATTTGGTCGTTTTGGTTCGGTTTTTCGATTTTAACCAAAGTTTGCTCACTCGTAGCTCCAAGCACAAAGATTAATCAAAAAAAGTTTGGGAGTATCCTAGTTCTTGGCCTAAGAATCATTTGCTCAAACCCAACTGGTAGTAGCAAAACAAAGGGGGAATATTTTCAAATCATGCCCCAGCTTCTTAAGAGTGAGGCCTCATCTTCAAAACCTTCCTCAGGCCCTTCAAAAGTTAATTCGTCTTCAAACTTTAAGCCCATCAATGACTTTGGAGATGAAAATGAAGATGATTTTTATGGTATTTTCCCTCCACCCTAATAGGTTCTTTTTTTTAACATGGACGTTTCTTAAGGTCTAATCTTTGTAAACAGACCTAGCCCAAAAGTTAATAGGCCCATAAAAAAGTAAAGTAAAAGCAAAAAAGAGTTGTTCAAGTAGGAAAATTATTAGATTTTTTCCCATATTAGATATATACTCCCCACATACAAAGTCTCCACTACATCCAAAGTGGATGAAAAAGCTTATTCATGTGTCCAAGCTCCTACGATAAATAGAAAACTTTTTAGCTTTTGCAGGTCTAAGCTCCTACCATTTTTAGCATAACAATTTAAAGATCTCTCAATAAAAATACTCTTCATCTTAAAGGAAATGTAGAGTCTTCTTTTGAATGGAATTTTCCAAGTCTCTCGCTACAAAACCACTTAAGCTTACAATATAGGAGCTCATATGTTAAGCATTCCTTGTAATCTTGAGTTAAGTGTATTCCAAAAACACAAAAAGTTTATATTTTATTTTTTTAAATCATAAATATTGCTCATTTGTTAAGCATTATTTTTTGTATTTTAATTTTCCATTTATAAAAAATATTATATTTTCCATTTCTTATATTTAAGTGTTGTTGCATTTTGTTAAGTATGCTCTGCACTTGTGGCTTATGCTGATCTTGTGCATTAGAAACTCTTTTTGCATTTTATTTGTGTTGCATTAAGGTATATCGGCTGAAACGATTAGACCTACGGGCTATTGGTTTTCAAATGATAACTCGGTTATCATGGTCTAAGGCCACATACCTTATATTTGTTTTTAATTCTTTTTTCTTTTCATGATCTGCATTTATCCATTTAGTTCTTCATCCCTTTACATCTTGGGGTATTTTTTCGTATCAGAGCCAACTAGTCTTGGGAGAGGCAAAGGAGGAATGGTTAATTATATTATCCCTTCCTAAGTGGTTGGCTTCCACTTTAGATTTTTCTAAAGATTTTAATTTTACAGAACCTTCTAAAATGAATTCTTTAGGAAGATCAATATTCCTCAAAAGGAAGATTTTTGGAATTACTGCATATGCTCAAGATAAATCTATTTGTAAAAATAAGGTTTCACCTTTTTTACTTACATTTTTTATTGGTGTAAAAGCAGAAAAACCTCACTGTATAATGTACTCTAAAACTAATGGCTACTATAATAGATCCTTCCAACATTTTATAACTATATGTTTTGATTTGTAAAGTCAAAGATTTCAAAATGTTTGGATCTTCAAGAGACAATGAAATATTCGGTGAACAATCAAAATAGAAATGCTCTTGAAAAAGAATCAACTATACTGAGCTTATTATTTCATCTTGAAATTCTAAAAAACTTACATCTTTCATGACATAAAGAATTAAGGTGTTTAATCCTTCTCTAGTTAGAGGTTTTATTCCTACCTGAACAAGACCTATGTGTATGTACTCATATTTCTTGTCTTGGTGTTTTTGTAAAGTTTTTTATTAGAGAAGATGAATAGTTTCAAATGGTTTTGTGATTTGGACTACATGTATTTTGTTTTAATTTGAAATCAACCAAATACTCATTTGAGGGAAATTACTTAATACAATGATGGATGGGTAAAACTAAGTTTCTTAAGAACTTCCAGCTGTTGATATTCTGGTGCTGGTTCCTCCACCTGTAATGTAGATTTCAAAAAAGCCTCAAATTTATCCTTTGTGATTCACCTTCCAGACAAGGAAGAAAATTTTCAAAAACCAAGATTTTCTTGTCCAAGCATTCTAAGTACTTTTTTTTCAAAATGTTAATTATTCAACAAGAGTTCCTCACTAAGTCTATAACAAACCACAAGTTTCAAATGTGGAGCAACAAAATATTTCATTACCAACTTCACCATCCTTTTAAGTAATAATAGAAAATGTTATGAATGAATTAAATGTCATCGAAATGAATTTTGAAGTTGACAATGCATATTGGCATAAGTATTTTTATTCAGCAAAAAAAACTAAAAAATTGAACATGGTTCTCTAAAAATTTTCTAGAAAAAAGAAAGGAAATCCAAATCTAGAAAATCCTTTAAGAAACAGAAAAATTTCAAAAAATCCTTCAAAAAAGAAAATGAAAAATCGATTACTTACTATAAGTGTGGCATGCCTGAACATATTCTGAGTTATTATAGGACATATAAAAGACTTAATCAATTACAATTAGAAGATGAAATAATTCAAAAACTTTTAGTTATTCTAATTAAAACTTCAGAAGAAGAAACCCAAACAGGTTTTCTAGAAAATGATAAACTTTTGCGATATGATGAATTAGTAACTTCTAGTTCTTCTTACAGTGATTTTGATAATGGTTTAGAATCACAAAAATTCGTTAACTTCTTAATAAAAGATAAAAAATTAATGCTTGATATAGTAAAACAAGTAGTTGATAAGAAACTTCAAAAAGATGTTATAAAAAAAAACTCTTAAAATCCTTTGATATGTTTTGGACAAAGTAAAGAGCTAATGAGGATACAAAACCATGAATATATTTATAATAATAGTTATATTTAAGAAATACTTTGTATAATTTAAATGAAGAACCTAGAAACAATTATTATCATATGTATTTAATGACCGATTAACCACGTGCATTTAGTTTTAAGAAAAAAATTAGCTTAATTTTTTTTTTAAATAATAGAACATAGGGTTTAATTAGATAAACTTTATTTTAGTAAAGCTAACTGGCATCATTTATTGAAGTTATGAGATTTAAATTACTTTATTATTTTAATTGTAAGAATGTAATTCCTTTAGGCTTGTTAATATTTTGTCATTTTGTTTTCGCATTATTCCATTAGAGTTGTAATTATAATACATAAATGTATTTTATAAAGTTTATATATATATATATAAATAATTTGAATTGAATGGTCTCTTGATGATGACATATAACTACATGAGTAATTTAACTTAATCTTTCAATGAAACATTTTCCGTAAGATGTAAAATCTATGTATTACGAAGCTAGAATAAGAAATGATATATTGACTTATGGATGAACAAGAAATAGAAAATTTAACTCATATATAGAAATGAGAATTTCTACAAGTTGCATGATGTTATATTTAATTACTTGTAAGGTAACAGATTGAATGGATAGTAATAAACGATCTATGAATAATGAAAATGTTATTAAAGTAATTTGTTTCATAAGGTGTACTATATAAATGTATTGCAATTAAAACATTTGTGATAGATTGCTTGTGTGTACTATAAGAAAGGAAATTTATTATTTGTACGTAAGCTTTGCAATTATGTGTGTGTGTGTGTGTGTATAACTGATAGCTTATTTTAATAATGTCTTTTCATGCAAGATGTGTGCCATCTTATATAAAGGTCTTAATATAAAGATGATCAAGTTGATCTTCACACCTTTTGTCTATGGAAAGAGTCAATACACTATATCTCAGGTTATGTTCATTTGCTCTTGATCGGTGTCCCTCCCAGGATGGTTGAGTTCACAAATGATTGAGGATCGCTTCAGTCAGACTGAGTCAATATGGGAAATCCTATAAAAATGGTAAATCAAAGCATTGTCCTCATATATATATATAAAATTTCTATATACCTTAACTTGTACCATCGGAGAGGTAAATTTGGTAGCCACCACTAAGCTTTTAGCTTAGCATGTGGTTCCCTTTGTGTGTAGGTTGATTTGATTCTCCATAAGCATAAGGCAAATAAAGAAGTCTTCATGAATTACTACGGCTGAAGTTAAGGGTGATCATGGTTATGGCAACAAGACATTTATACAATTTGTGGAGTTTGTTATTTTGACATGTACACAAATATGGATATGATTTAGTTTTAACCTTAATGATGTATAGTTAAAGTTAAATATTATGTAGTTGATACAACTTTATAATGAAATTTTTATAGATATAGTTGAGAATGAATGTAACTCTTACTCTAGTTACCATTATTTATGTGTTGTTTCCCTTAATTACTTGCACAAGTTCACATGCACATATGGATCTATATACATAAAAAATATTTACAAATCATTTATTGCATGCATTTTGGATTTTTTACATTGAACATATTGTAAAAGTAACGAAACTACTGAAATTTATTTTCACTTGCTCTTCTCTTAATGGCTTGCAGATTTTGACTTGAAAATTAGTCCCTTAAATCTACACCTGTATACCTTCATGGAAAAAGCACCCGTACTGAGCGATAGCTTAGTGGGGAGTAAAAGTAATACAATTTTCTAAGGAATATTACATAATAGTATTTTATTTTAAAAAAATAGTTCATACCATCATAACACAAACAATATAATATGTTAATAAATGTAACATAATAGCACACATTATCATTTCACACTACACATACACTTATATTAACAGTGTTATGTATAAAAAAATTTTTACTATCATTTATCAAGTGCACCGATAACATCACTAAGAGACATTAGCCTTATACAGAGATATTATGTTAGTTGCACTATTAATCACTTATCAATGTTTTAAATTCAATCATTTTCATTGCCTGAATTTCCACTGATAGTGGATAAAAGGTACAAACACTATATACCAACAAGCAGTGTCAAACACTAGGGATATATTAGTACAGGTTGCTAGATAATAATAAGCATCGAAACACTGGGCACCTTTTGATGTTAACACTAGCATGTACAATCACTATCCCCTTTATAGGCATGCCTATCTATCCACTACTATGTGAAATTTAGGCTTCAATAAATCATTAACCACATAGGAATATCACACTTCATACACTTGGTATCATGGTATCAATACACTTAATGGAGCATGGAATCATGTTACTATATCCTATCATTCATTTTCAACTAGAGATACAATACAACATGCTCATCATTCATTTAGTAACATATAACATTCCTAATGCAACAATTCATGTTTATTCATATTCAATAATGGAATAAATTCCTACATATTAAGGTTTAGTTTTTAGATTTACTTCACTAATTCATTATGATCTACAATCATTTTATGTCAGATATTACTCTTGATTTTATGTTTAACACCCTCTAAACATGTTCGAGAATGTTTAGGTACTTTTCACTATAAAGTTAGCATTGAAAATGCAAGAAATTGAAGTTTATACATGGGATGAGTCATAACATTGGGGATGACTTGTTATAGATGCCCGAAGGTGCCAACTCACCACAAATGTGACAACTTATGATAGTAGGAATGAGACATGATAGTGGGGATGAGTTATGATAGTGGGAAAGAGTCGTGGGAGTGGGGAAGTGTGTTGATAGTGGGGAAGAGTGGTGATAGGATAACTTCCCTTGTTCATATTTTTTGTGTTTTCAACCTATTTACATGCAAATTCATATTTTTTGTATGTTTTCAACCTATATATATGTACATATATATATATATATATATGTAGTTCATTATATGCATTCTACATTCTTTACATTGAACATATCACAAAAGTAACTAAATTACCAAAATTTATCTTTACTTGCTCTTTCTCCCAGTGGTTCAAAGATGTTGACTTGAAAATAGGTCCCTTAAATCTACACCTATAGACCTTCATTAGAGAAATACCCGTGTTGAGCGACAGCTTAGTGGGAAGTAAAAACAATGCAATTTTCCAAGGAACATTACTTAATAGCTTTTTATTTAAAAAAATAGTTCATACCATCACAACATAAACAATGTAATATATTAATTAATGAAATATAATAGCATACATTATCGTGTCACACTACACATACACTTATATTAATCGACTTATGCATGAAGAAAATTTATACTATCATTTATCAAGTGCATCGGTAACATCACTAAGAGACACTAGCCTTATAGTGAGGCACGATGGCTTTTACACTATTAATTACTTATCAATAATTTTCTATTCAATCATTTACATTGCCTAAATTCCTATTGATGGTGGATAATGGATACAAACACTATATACTGATAAGGAATATCAAACACTATAAACATATTAGTCTTAGGTCACAACATAACAATAGGTATCAGGACATTAGACACCTTTTAATGTTAACACTAGTAGCTATAGCTTATCTATATACTATTATGTGAAATTCAAGCTTCAACAAATCATTAACCATATAGGAATATCACACTTCATACACTTAGAATCATGGCATCAATACACTAAATAAGGCATGCAATCATGTTACTATATAATTTCATTCATTTTCAATTATACTATAGATAGAATACCATATGCTCATCATTCATTTAGAAACATATAACATTGCTAATGCAACAATTCATGTTTATTCATGTTCATTAATTGAATAAATTCTTACTCATTAAGGCTTCGTCTTTAGATTTACCTCACTAATTCCTCATGTTTTACACTCATTTTATGTCATATGTTACTCTTGATTTTATGTTTAAGACCATCTAAATATTTTTTGGAATGTTCGAGAACTTTGCACTATACTATAAAGTTAGCATTTAAAAAGCAAGAAATTAAAGTCTGGGTCGGGGATGAGTCATAATAGCGAGGATGACTCCGTATAGATGCTCCAAGGTATTAACTCATCATAAATGTATTGACTTATAAGAGTGGGGATGATTTGTGATAATAGGGAAAAGTCATAATGGTGGGAAAGATTCATGATAACGGGGAAGAGTCATGAAAGTGGGGAAGAGTCATGATAGAATAGCTTCCCTGGTTCATATTGTTTTGCATTTTCAAACTATTTTTATCCATATTCAAATAAAATGGTCTACTACAAAGTCATTTCTCTATGCTTCTAGTTTTCCAAAAAAATATAAAATAACTCCATTTGGACATATAAATCTTGAGATATCAATAAAAAAAGTCTAGCCTACTCCCAGTGATAAGGCATCAAACATCACTTAATTTTAAGCCCTATTATAAAGGCCTTAGAGATAGAATTAGATCCCATTTTCTCATAAAACATGGTAGATGTATGTCCTATCTTTCGTTTAAAATTAGAAAAAACTAATTTAGAGATCTACCAAAAGAGTTATGCCTTTTATACTAAAATTCATTCAAGTGAACCTTAAGAAGATTTTTACTATGTTATCTTTCAAGATACAAATCACTCTTTTCATGCATTTATTCATCGTCTATAAACTTTAACATCAAGTATAGTTCTATTACCATGCATTTATAACCCTAGAATAACTTGTATGTATGCAAATGAAGTAGAAACTCCCATACCATAAAAATTTATCCAAGTTTACCCTTCTTGTGTTCCTCCTTCTCTTTTCCTTTGTTTTTACTATTTTCACCAGCTAAAACACATCATAAATGAACATTAACATTCAATCCCATCTACCGTTCCAATTTCTCATGTTTTAGAGCAAAAGAAAGATCAAATTTTAAGCAAAAAACCTAAAAAACTTACCTTAATTAGCCAATATACATAGACTCCCTTTTAAGTAAAACTATAAGCAAAAGAGTATTGTAGAAAGGAAGAAGAGATGCTAAAAGATTTTTGGCCATTAAGTAGTTGACCTGCTCACTAGAAAAATAGGTTTTCCTTTTTCTTTTCTTGTTTCTTCTTTATCTTTCTAGAGATGTTAAATGTCTTAATTTCATTGGCCTATAGTTTGACCAATGTAAAATTATACTTTACTCCATCCTCTCCCTTAAGTTCACACATTTGGCATGTAATTTATAATTTAAATTTCAATCAAGCCCTCATTTCTTTCCTAATAAGGCATCTCGATTACTTAACTAACTATTCTTTCACACTAAAACTTTTTTAAACTCTTATTTCAATTACACACTACCCTTATTAGGGTATACTTTGGGGTCTTAAAATGAAAATATTTGTGCAATGATATTGATAATGTGATAGGTGGATTTAGAATAATTATTTTTTCAAGAAGAATGGGAAGTATTATGTTAGAGTTTGCTTAGGTTTAAGAGATAATTGTATGTTTTTAAAAGTATTTTTTTTATTCTTTTTCCATAGGAGGTTACCAAAATTTAGAGGAGACTTTGCTGAAATTTTTTAAAATAAATAGCAATAAAAAGTGACAAGTTGAACATTTTATAAATTATATTGAAATTTATTACATATATATGGTGTTACATTTAGTGGCATCATAGCTTATGTTTAGGCATTTCTGGATATAGAATATTAGAATCTAGTTGATATGGAAGTGGTGGCACTCTATTTACCTATCAGTAATTCCTAATATTGAGGGCTCTGATTTAAACATTTCAGCATGGGGATGAGCAACATATATTGCCATTACATGAGATGTGCATTTACATAGCATTATATGCATGAAAGATTCTATATATATTACATTAGCATCATTTAATCATCATGATAGCATAAAAAAATTTATACATATGCCCTAATCGAAAGAGAATTGATGGGTTACTAAATAAGTTTATTAAAGTAAAGATAAAACGGATGTGTTCATAAAAGGATAATGTGGATTAGAGCTAGTCAAGTTGAGTAGACATTAAGAAAAGTAAATGGAGAAATGCAAGTGTACATGCCAAAATAAGAACTGAAAAGGGATGTGATACCGAAGTAAAACCTTTCTATTACATTGATGGATGTAATGTTGATATGACATCATGTACAGTTGATTTTCCTTTGCATCGGGTTGTCGCAAACCACAGTGTCCAAAATCGAACACCTCCAATGAGTAATCCGCACTAGAGATGATAGATTGAACCAACAAATTGGTAGAGGACAAGTGCTAGCCGAAAACCCTAGAGCTAGTAAGGGGTTGGGCAGCTAGGGTTAGAGGGAAAAAGAGAATAAGTCTTTCTTAAGTGTTAAAATCACTTAACCCTAATTCCTCATTATTTGGACTTTTATAGTTAGGTTAAAATTCCAACTTCATAATGAGATTAGGCTCTTTAAAATTGCTGGAGAATTATTAATTGGGCTTCTGGAATTATTTATAATTATTTAGGCTCAATTAAATCCAATTCAAACCTTTTCATAAAAGACTATGCACAAAACCCACAAACTAGGCCCTTTGTGCAAATAATTGGATTTAATTACCCAAATGAATTCCAAATCCAACCAAATTAAATATGTAGGTTCCACAACAATTATGCAATATATTTAATTTAACTCGGTCCAAGAAATAGGAATTTAAGGCCATCTTTCTTTGGGTTGGCGTGTGGCCCTCTTCTGAAGGGCTTCTGCAGCAACTTCATTCCTCTGGCCCTTTTATAATTCCTCCAATGGACCTATTAATTATTATATCAGTCCTATAACACTTATAGTAGTCCTATAACACTTATAGTCCAATAATAATTAATTATAAAATACATTATTTCAATTAGGTCCAATTATACAGAACATTTCTCAAAAGTTTCGCGAAGAATTTTACTTGATCATAATTAATTAAACTCTTTAATTAATTATTATCTTATTCACTTCTCTATCCCCATAATAATATCAAATATTATTATCCTTATCATTTTACCATTTTAGCCTTTTTCTTTATATGTGTGTGACCTATTGGGTTCCTGTCTATATTGGCAGTATAATATGTAATTGTTAGTTTTATTCAAAACTCACATGATTTAAACTCCTTTAAATCATTTCATCAATCCCTATTGATATTCTTGATACATTATTATACAAGTCATGATTGGCCTCTAGCTAGGCATCATGACTACCCAAATGTTAGGAAAGTCAAGTGGTTTGACTATACCCTTCCATAGAAACAGTTACATGCAATTACTCCTTTCACCACTCTTATCTCAATTAGATTCTTAGTATGGATTTCTATCAATTCTTGTAAATCTAATCATGTATGTTCTAATAATTTAACCATTGTTCCTAAAATGCCCTCCATGGATCTCTATCCATCTTGGCATATTACTCTGGCCAGAGATTCTTTAAACAAGGCAATTATAGAATCATGCGAGATAACTTCCCTTATTAAATATGGGATGGTGAATCCTTTATCAATCACTCAACTATCTTCAAGTAGGTCATGATATATCCAATCTCTTAACTATGTTCACTCCCAGTTGGAAGTAATCAGTTATGGAGTAAAAACATACCACTTGCTACTTAAGATAACTTTGGTGATCTCAAGTCTAAGGATACTTGCACAACCGCTATGAAGAGATTCCTCACTGACATAGATTTAATATTGATGTGAGGAATCTCTATGCAGGTCTCTAATGAACTTGTTCTTCTAACAAACATCCACATGTTAGCTTTGATTATCTTCCATAATCACAGTTATGAGAACCACTACTTAAACCATTCAAGAAGTATAACATGTGCTAGTCTGTCCGAATTAACAATATCCTTATCTTGTTAATTTTATGGCTAGGGATATTTAGATATTAACACATTTGCATGCAATAGACATCTCATATCATGAACACTTTCATGATTGCCTTTGCACTGTGTTTATAATATCTAGGACTTCATTTATTAATTTAAGATTTACAAACTCATGTATTTAAATATAGCATTAATAAATGAATGATGCCTTTTATTAAGAATATAAATTTATACATATGAAAAACATCTCTATTTCATAGGCTCTAGGGCATACTCTCTAACAATCTCCCACTTGCATTAGAGCCAATCATTCATATGTCTCAAACCCATGTTATTTATATGGTGATCGTGCTTCATCTGGGAAAGTACTTTAGTGAGGGGATCCGCCACATTATCATCTATAGGGACCCTTTCTATTTTCAAATCATTTTTAGCTACTATTTCCCTTATGAGATGGTAGCGTCCGAGAACATGCTTGGATCGCTGATGAGACCGTGGTTCCTTTACTTGTACAATGGCTCCATTGTTGTCACAATATAAAGGAATCGAATCAACAATGTTAGACACCACTCCTAATTTAGTTATGAACTTTTTAATCCAAACCGCTTCTGAAGCAACAATGTACTCAGCTTTCGTCGTGGAATTAGCAGTTATTTTTTGTTTGGAACTTTTCCAACTAACTGCTCCTCCTCCCATTATGAACACATAACCAAACTGTGATTTACAATCATCTTTGTCAGATTGGAAACTGGCATCTGTATACCCATTTACTTCCAAGCTGCCCTCTTCATATACCAAGAATATATCCTTAGTCCTTCACAAGTACTTAAGAATATTCTTTATAGCTGCCCAGTGTTCCTCTCTAAAATTGGATTGGAATCTGCTTGTGACACTCAAAGTAAATGCTATATCTGGACGTGTACATAACATAGCATACATGATAGAATCAATTGTAGATGCATATGGTATTCTATTCATGCTCTCTCTATCCTCTAGTGTCTGCGGACACATAAACTTAGAAAGGTGTTTCCCATGCACCATGGGTATAAACCCTTTCTTAGAGAGATCCATATTGAACCTCTTCAATACTTTATCTATATATGTACTCTGAGAAAGACCTAAAAACCTATTGGATCTATCTCTATAGATCCTTATTCCCAGAATATAGGATGCTTCTCCAAGTTCTTTCATGGAGAATTGCTTGGATAACCATATTTTAACAGATTGGAGAAGAGAAATGTCATTTCCTATGATCAATATGTCATCAACATATAGAACTAGGAAGACAATTGCACTCCCATTGACCCTTTTATACACATAAGGTTCATCTTCATTCTGTGAGAAACCAAACTCTTTGATTGTCTCATTGAATCGTATGTTCCAGCTCCTAGAGGCTTGCTTCAATCCATAAATGGATCTTTGAAGCTTGCATACCTTTTTGCCATTTCCTGATGTGATCCCTTCTGGTTATGCCATATACACATCCTCAGTAAGATTTCCATTAAGGAAAGCTATCTTCACAACTATTTGCCAAATCTCATAATCATAATGAGCTGCAATGGCTAAAAGTATTCTTATAGACTTAAGCATCGCTATAGGAGAAAAAGTTTCATCATAGTCAATACCTTCTTGTTGACGATAACCCTTTACTACTAAGCGAGCTTTATAGGTAACTATATTACCTTCCATGTCGGTCTTCTTTTTGAAAACCCATTTGCACCCTATGGGCTTTATCCCTTCAGGTGGTTGAGTTAAAGTCCATACTTTATTCCCATACATGGAGTCCATTTTAGACTGCATAGCCTTAAGCCATAAATCACGTTCTGAACTGTTCAAAACTTCTTGATAGCTTCTAGGCTCATTGTCCTCTACTATAGTTATACCTTTAACCGAATGAATGTGAAATCCATATCTCACAGGGATAGAACACATCCTAGTAGATCTTCTAGGATTTTGTGTATAATCAGGTTTAACTATAATCTCATCATTATGAAATTTAGTTTTGGGTTCAATCGATTGATCTACTTCTATTTGTGGGTCTTGAACTTCACCAAGTTCAATTTTACTCCTACTATCCTCTCGTAGGAGAAATTCTCTTTCCAAGAAGACAGCATGCCTTGAAACAAACACCTTTTGTTCCAAGAGATGATAGAAATAATATCCAAATGTTTCTTTTGGATATCCCACAAATAAACATTTGTCAGACTTAACATCTAGTTTGTCTGATATTGTCCTCTTCACATAAGCAAGACAACACCATACTTTCATATGAGAAAGCATGGGTTTCTTGTTATTCCACATCTCATATGGAGTAACATCAATCAATTTACTAGGAACTCTATTTAACATATAAACAACAGTTTCTAGTGCATATCCCTAAAAGGACTTAGGCAAGTCTGCTCGGCTCATCATTGATCGAACCATATCTAATAGTGTTCGATTTCTCCTTTTACATACATCATTATGTTGTTGTGTATATGGTGGAGTCCATTGAGATAAAATCCCATTATCTCTAAGATAATCCTGAAACTCTTGGCTTAAGAATTCTCCACCTCGATCTGATTTAAGTGTTTTAATACTATTGCCAAGTTTTTTCTCTACTTCATTTCTAAATTCTTTAAACTTTTCAAATGCTTTTGATTTATATTTCATTAGATAGATGTATCCATACCTGGAATAATCATCTATGAAAGTAATGAAGTAGGAATAACCTCTTCTGGCATGTGTAGTCATTGGACCACATACATCAGAATGTATTAAGTCCAAAACCATTTTAGCTCATTCTCCTTTACCAATAGAGGGAGATTTTGTCATTTTTTCCAATAAACAAGATTCGCATGTATCAAATGATTCATAATCAAATGATCCCAAATCACTTGACTTGTGTAATTTGGTCATGTATTTCTCATTTATATGGCCTAAACGACAATGCCATAAGTATAAGGTATTTAGATTATCATATTTTATTCTTTTGATATCCACATTATACACTTCTTTTATTAAATCAAGAAAAAATATACCATTCTTAATGATAGCTTTTGCATAAAACATATTGTTCTTAAAAATGAAACAACACTTGTCCTTTAAATAAATGTCATAATCGTTCAATAAACAACTAAAAGAAATAATACTCTTGGATAAAGCTGGAACATAATAACAATTATTCAATTCCAGTACTAATCCACTAGGAAGAGGAAAATGAGAAGTCACACAACTGTTGTAGAGATGTTTTGTCCAGTAGCTGACTGCAAACATATCTCACCTTTCCATCTCTTCTAAAGCTTCTAAGCCCCTATAGATCATTACACAAGTGAAATCCACATTCAGTATCTAATACCCTTGATTGTCTTAAAGCAATAGAATAAGTATTAATTTCAATCATATGAATACCTGAAGTAAAAGCATCAACTTGCTTCTTTTCCTTGAGAGAATCTAGATAGGCCTTGCAGTTGTGCTTCCAATGACCATCTTTTCCACAATGGAAGCAAGTTCCTTTGGTATTCTCTTTCTTGAAAACCTTCTTCTTGGAGATCCCACCATTCTTTGGCTGTACCTTGGTTGTTCTTTTCTTCTTCTGCTTCTTCCCTTTAGCAGAAGTGACAACCATGACACCTTTTAGATCCTTCTTGAAGGATCCATCAGCTGTCTTGAGCATATTGATTAACTCAAGAATGGTTACTTGGATCTTGTTCATGTTGAAGTTAAGCACGAAAGGTGCATAACTTGGAGCCAACGAGTACAAGATTAAAACTATGTATAGATCATTATCCATAACATAGCCAAGTCTCCTCAAATGCTCAATATACCCATACATCTTTAATGCATGAGTAGCAGTTGAAGTGCCTTCCACCATTTTGCAGCTAAATAGAGCTAGAGCAATCTTATATTGCTCAGTTCTATCCTGAGAAGAATAAAGCTCCTCTAGATGCAAAATGATGGTTCTAGCATCCATTATCTCATGTTGCTTTTGAAGCTTCGAGGACATAGCACATAACATCAGACATACTGCTACTTCACTATCCTCCATGTATTTTCGATAAGTGCCTTTGATCTTATCAATGGCATCATCTGATGGAAGTGGTGGTGGATCTTTATCCAATACATAATGGATCCTTTCAGCTCTAAGAACAATTCTCACTTGCCTGATCCAGTTAGAATAGTTGCTGCCAACCAGCTTGTTATCCAAGATTGATCGTATATTAATGTTTGATGTGCTCATGATGATGACATAGATGTGAAAAATAAAAGATATGAGAGTATGTTCATATATATGTATGCATTAATAAGGTCTTTAATTAATCCATTTACTCCCATTATTTTATTGCGAATTAATAGCCCTCACTATATAATCCGAGAAAACTCGACGGTTTTCTTAGTGGGCCAATATCCAATCCTTGATATGTAATTTGACCTTGACTTTGGTCAACAAGCCAAACTCCATATCCTTGAAAGGTAGGTATCTCCATACCAATTGTGTCTCTACAAAACTATTGGATTATTAGGTTATCAACTCTTGATGCATGCATATCATATATGCATTCCCCAATCTTGCCTCTAGAACCATTAGCCTTGACTTTGGTCAACAAGCTAATGGGCTAGCTAAGATGACCCATTTAATTAGATTTGAACATATTCGATATAATGTAAGATTGACTTTAGTCAACAACTTACACTATAAAGAACTCTGGTTCTCCTTTAATTAATGGAAGGCTTATATACCTCAGTATTTGTTTGAGGGTTTTAGTTAATAAAGTCTCATCATACATGGTTGGCATACATTGGTATGCATCCTATATCTATCACATAAATATAAGCATACAAATATGGTATAGTTATGGACTTCACTACATTGATTTCCCCGAGCCAAGAGGGAAATCAAAAGGTCACACCTAGGTAGTATGCATGATTCAAATAAGAAAAATAATTACATTATCTTCAAGCTTGTTGGATCTCCATTCGGCCCATTTTGCTCCTTGATAGTGGTCTCTATCTCTATTTCTAATTATAATCTAAGTAATCTAATTACATATTACAATTTGAAAAGAAATACAAACTAAAAACAAGTGGCCGGGACATAAAAGTCCTCATTGGGCCAAAACATGCATAATGCTCAATCACATTGGGCCTTGTCCATAACTATCCATCATGCCAATCATACACCCTTATATGCATTTATAATGTATAAAGACATGGATTGCTAACTTTGTTTCAACTCTTGAAACAAGCTTTTGAGTTATTTTAATAATGTGATCAAATTAGGAAACTTTTTCCATTTTGGAAACTTTCATTTTAGGAAACCTTTTTGCATGCATGTGTTCTTGCCTTAATAATCAATCCAATTGATTATTAATTAATTATTAATTGGTTATTTAATTAATTAATCATATTAAATAATTAAAAGAATCAATTTTGGGCTTAGGATTAAGGGTAAGCCGAAACCCACCAAATGAAACCCTAATTGTGTTCGCACACAAACTAGTTTTGTGTCTATTGGACCATTTGGGCCTTTTGGAATGAGGCCAGCCCACTCCAGCCCTTAAAAACCATTAATAAACTTAATTATTGTTTATAATATTTAATTTAAATAAGCTCCTTGGGCCTACAAAGTCATTTACTAATTTAAACCAAGTCCGTAAAAATAGTTAAGCCCATTAAGTGGTTTTAATGAATTAAAATTAATCAAATTAATTTAAGGCCCGTTTTAATTAATCCAATTTATTAAAAACACCTTAATATATCAGATATATCTGATTTAGAAGATTAAAAATCGTTCTAAACAAGAACACACCAAGAAAAAATTAAGAACGCATGAAGAACACCAATTTATCGAACTTTTCGACTAAACTAGTTTTCATGCAAAACATGTTCGATTTTAATTTCCTTTGATCCTATGGCTTAATATCACATATTAAACACATAAATTATCATCTAAATGATCTTATAATGGATCTATGAAAAAATTAATTTAGAACAACCCCTAAATCTAAAAGCTTAACATGCAAAAACATCGAATTCTTTTCTCAAAAAATTTTTTTTTGTTTCCGATATATATATTTGATCACACATATATCCAGAAATCAATATTTCTCATTAATGAACAATTAAATCTGATATTTTAAATTCATGAAATAAATAACTCAAAAAAAAAACTTATTCTGCAAAAAAAATATTGAATTTTATATTGATGGCAAAATCGAGGCTCTGATACCATGTTGGGATTTATCGGTTAAATGCATCTCATACATAAGCGAAATTTAAAATTTTTAACCAATATTATTGATCTTGCCATGAATTTACAATATTCATATTAGTGAGAATAAGAAAAATCATCTTTGATTTTTGTTGTACAGTTGATTTTCCTCCGCACAGGGATGTCGCAAACCACAGTGTCCAAAATCGAACACCTCCAATAAGTAATCCACACTAGAGATGATAGAATGAACCAACAAATTGGCAGAGGACAAGTGCTGGCCGAAAACCCTAGAGCTAGCAAGGGGTTGGGCAGCTAGGGTTAGAGAGAAAAAGAGAAGAAGTCTTTCTTAAGTGTTAAAATCACTTAACCCTAATTTCTCATTAGTTGGACTTTTATAGTTAGGTTAAAATTCCAACTTCATAATGTGATGGGCTCTTTAAAATTGCTGGAGAATTATTAATTGGGTTTCTGGAATTATTTATAATTATTTGGGCTCAATTAAATCCAATTCAAACCTTTTCATAAAAGACTATGCACAAAACCCACAAACTAGGCCCTTTGTGCAAATAATTGGATTTAATTACCCAAATGAATTCCAAATCCAACCAAATTAAATATGTAGGTTCCACAACAATTATGAAACATATTTAATTTAACTTGGTCCAATAAATAGGCCTCTAAGGCCTTCTTTCTGGGAGTTGGCGTGTTGCCCTCTTCTAGAGGGCTTCTGCACCAACTTCATTCCTATGGCCCTTTTATTATTCCTCCAATGGACCTATTAACTATTATATTAGTCCTATAACACTTATAGTAGTCCTATAACACTTATAGTCCAATAATAATACATTATGAAATACATTATTTCAATTAGGTCCAATTTTACATAACATTTCTCAAAAGTTTCGCGAACAATTTTACTTGATCATAATTAATTAAACTCTTTAATTAATTATTATCTTATTCACTTCTCTATTCCCATAATAATATCAAATATTATTATCCTTTTCATTTTACCATTTTATCCTTTTTCTCTATATGTGTGTGACCTATTAGGTTCATGTCCATGTTGGCAGTATAATATGTAATTGTGAGTTCTATTCAAAACTCACATGATTTAAACTCCTTTAAATCATTTTATCAATCCCTATTGATATTCTTGATACATTATCATACAAGTCATGATTGGCCTCTAGCTAGGCATCATGACTACCCAAATGTCAGGAAATTCAAGGGTTTGACTATACCCTTCCATAGAAACAGTTACTGTGCAATTACTCCTTTCACCACACTAATCTCAATTAGATTCTGAGTATGGATTTCTATTAACTCATATAAATCTAATCATGTATGTTCTAGTAATTTAACCATTGTTCCAAAAATGCCCTTCATAGATCTCTATCCATCTTGGCATATTACTCTGGCCAGAGATTATCTAAACAAGGCAATTATAGAATCATGCGAGATAACTTCCCTTATTAAATCTGGGATGGTGAATCCTTTGTCAATCACTCAACTATCTTCAAGTAGGTCATGATATATCCAATCTCCTAACTATGTTTACTCCTAGTTGGAAGTAATCAGTTATGGAGTCAAAACATACCACTTGCTATTTAAGATAAATTTGGTGATCTCAAGTCTAAGGATACTTGCTCAACCGCTATGAAGAGATTCCTCACTGACATAGATTTAATATCCATGTGAGGACTCTCTATGTAGGTCTCTAATGAACTTGTTCTTTTAACAAGCATCCACATGTTAGCTTTGATTATCTTCCATAATCACAGTTATAAGAACCACTGCTTGAACCATTCAAGAAGCATAACATGTGCTAGTCTGTCCGAATTAACAATATCCTTATCCTGTTAATATTTAGATATTAACACATTTGCATGCAATAGACATCTCATATCATGAACACTTTCATGATTGCTTTTGCACTGTTTTTATAATATCTAGGACTTCATTTATTAATTTAAGATTTACAAACTCATGTATTTAAACATAGCATTAATAAATGAATGATGCCTTTTTATTAAGAATATAAATTTATAAATATGAAAAACATCTCTATTTCATAGGCTCTAGGGCATACTCTCTAACAAGGGATGAATTTAGTGCTTTGGAATTTCTTAAGATAAAAAATTTGGCAGGTTTAGGTAGAATAAAGTTGATAAAAATGGAAAAATTTGAGAAATGGAGGAAAAGAGTGGGACAGCTAGAATGAGGAAGAAGATGGGTGATTTTTCTAGAGAAATCTTATTTTTTCTCCCTTATATTCCCATCATTATTGGGCTAATTTAAGTCCAACCACTTGGCCTAATTAACTAAATTAATCATTAATTTGGCCCAATTATTTTTCTATAATTTTCCTTGCTCACCTAAAAATGAGTTTATAATGCTGAAAAAAATATTTATTAAGCTACAGGAATATTTTTTAGTCAATTAGATATTATTTTCCAATCCGATATATTTCCACTGGTCCAAAAACTCTATTCTTGAAATCACCGTAAAATTGATTTTTCATCATCAAATAATTCTCTATAATATTTCTACTGAATCCAAGAGTTCAAATAATTTTTCAGAGGACTTTAAGATTTTTTAGCCTAAAAATTAATTTTACCAATCTAAAATCTTAAAATTCAAAGTGGCCAGAAAAATTATTTTTCACTCCCAAATATTAATTGGAATTTTTTTCGAGCATATTGATTAGCTATCTAGTTTCAATGGTAAGTGGTTCCCTTAGGGGTCCTCTTTAATGTTTGGGCCAGGCCACTTCCTCGTGTTATTGAAAGATTGTTGTGGTGTGGAGTCGTATGAATCCCGAGGTTTGTAAAGCCATTGCATAAGGAGGAGTTCCCCTTAAGTAATCAAGTTGTTTGTGTAACAGATGTTCTTTTTACAAAACCCATCTATAGTTCCAGTAGAAGGATTTTGCAGAGAATTATCTTTTTGAAGGCATATGGAATATTTTCAGGCCAATCAAAGTATGGTTAACCCTATTTTAATGTCACCAATCCTAGTATTTCTCTCATCCTAGTATGTTTAACTCTAGAGTTTTTGTGTGGTCTAATGAGCTAATACTGGTATGATCACACCCGATATCACTTCGATGATATTATTCATAGCTTGAAAAGCACTATTCATGAAAATTGAAATTTCTAGCCACTATAATTCTCCCCTACTAATAAAAATTTTGTCTTGGAAATTTATTCGCACTAAATAGATGAAAATATTACTGTTTCATTATACTTCTTTATTTTAATATAATTTTTATTGATTTTTTAACTTTCATTAGAAATGACAGGTAAGTCTGCTTTTCTAACTACCTCAACTATAAATATCCTCGTGGCATATATATTTAATCATTTCACCCACTTTGATCTTAGGATCGCCTAAACTATGCTCTAATACCACCAAATATAACACCCATATATTGTAAATATCATAATGAAGTATAACAATAATTTTCGTATCACACATATACAAAGTAAAGTACTACTCATACATACCACATATAAAATACAAAAATTTATCTTTATTATTTTACAACTCTTCCAAATCTAATTGTTGTCCCTTTAACTCCTAACTTATATCCCTTAAAACATATACGGAATAAATACTTATGCACTAAGCATAAAATGCTTAGTGGTTGATATACAACAAAGAAATTTCACACTCGTCAATACATGAATTCAAAATATTTTGTTTTTACCTAAATTTTAACATTTTATTTTCTCCATTCCATTCATTGATTTCTAATTACCAGCATTATCATTTTCCCATTCTTATTCCAAATCCTTGTATCGGGTGGTCCAATTTTTCTATACATATGTGTCTATTTATCTAATACTTTTTATTCTTTTCATGACTATTTTAACATCATATGCATTTATAATTATTTAATTTCCTACTTTATGCTTAGTCTACAATTATATTCATACTTTTCCTCGTGCTTAGATTCCCAAATCATTACTTTATTTTCTTAATCATTATACAATTTCGCTCTCATGATTCAATTTCACTATTGTCCTTGTTGTTTGCATTTATTGTTAGACAATACTTGTCCTCAAGAAATTTTTCATATCACAACTGTTTTCATCCATCGCATTCGACTTATAATAATTGTTATTGCTTTGTTTTAATTTATTTATAATATTTCATTTTTAATCTTCATTTTTAATTTTACTCGTATTGGTTAATTTCTATATTTTATTTCAAAGTTTCATAATCTAGTTTAACACTTTATTCTTACCTTTTTGGTATAATTTCCATTTAGACCTAGATTCATATTTAACATTCGCTTTCATCTTTATCACTTAAACCTTTTCTTTTATCATAACTATACAATTAGGCCCTTTGATTTAATTTCTAATTTACTAATCATTTCTCGCTGGCACTTTACTTTTAAATTACTAGTAACATTTCCTTGAATCATTATTATGTTTAATTATGCATGTAGATTTCGATTATCTAATTTGAAATTTATTGTTCATATGTTTTAAACTCATAATATTTTACTTTTATATTAAATCCTCATGATCCTTTCTTAATTTACTTTTCCTCCCATACCTTTATCATTAAATTTATTTGTGTTTCCTTATCTTAATGAATTAAATGATACACTAATTTCTCAAATTATTGATCCTAATTCTTAATCATTTTTAGTCACTTGTAAAATTTCTACTTAACCCATGTAATATTTTCTTTTCCCTCATCACTTCTCTTTTATTTCTCTATGTAGATTACACTAACATTTGCAGTCCATTCATAATTATTATTCTTTACCTTTTTTTCCTAATTATATTGTAATCCTTCTTTTATATTGTATTTACACTTTAGTTACTTGATTTTACTTATTTACAGTTTTGATTTTATTTTGTCATTAATTACATAATTACTTTTTTACCTTTTATTTTATCTTATCTTTTTAACTTATATTTTAATTTTAGTAATTTCTTCACATAACGTTAAATTACATTTTGGTCCTAATTAATTCTATTATTTACACATTTCTAATTTTAATAATTTGAATTTACATTTTTAATTTTTTTGATTACCTTTTGCTCTTTTTTATTACGATTGTTATCTTTACTTATTTATTTCCCATCTTTAAATAACAATTACATTTGTGTCCCTAAATTGCATATTATAACATAATTCTCTAATTATAATGTCAACTTATCCTTTTTATTCTATTTATATTATTCATTTCATTTAAAAATCTCAAACGATATTTTAATCTTTAATACATCCCTATGTATTGGTAAATTACCATTTGGGCCCTACTAACTTCATTTTCTTACATTTCCATCCATTTTGCTTTCAATTATTTAATATTATAATTTATCATAAAATTTCTCCTTTAGCTCATCATATTACTATTTGGTCCTTATTACTACTTGTTTATATCTTTTTCTCACTTATATCTTGATTAGGAGGAAAATTATATCGTTTAGTCCCTAAACTTTCTTTTTAACATATATTTGGTTATTTCTTACTGATTTTACTCTTTTTGTTCTCTTTTGGTCTTTATTCCAATTTAGACCTAAAATTTACAGTTTAGTCCTTATGCAGCAGTAAATTACAATTTGGTTTCTAAAAGTTTTACTTAATTACTTTTTTACAGCTTTGACCATTTTAACTTTCATAGCCACACTTTTAATGTAAATTTACACTTTTACCCCTAATTTTTTAGGTAATTACATAATTACCCTCATTAATTTCTTAACCACATTTTTCCCATTATTCATCTTTCTATCACACATTTGACGTCTTTTTATGCTTAAATTCTCATTTAGTCTTTATTTTATTGCTTAATTACATATTTGCTCTTAGTGGTGTCCAGTGAAAACCCTTGAACTGGATATGCATAACAAGAACTCTAATGATCCAAAATGAGCTGGAATGACCACCTAGAGTGATCTATGCATCCAGAATATGTTAGGGGATCACATGGCATGATCTATGCCTTAACTATCAGGCTAATATGCATATCTCAATAGGTTGACCATTCGTGATCTACAATACCTATTCACTTTATAATTTACTATGACATATGTCTCTATGGCTAGTCATTATATCATAAAATCCTAGATTAACTACTATACACTAAGGGTAAATACATTTATTCATCTCATGTCATGGTTTCATATAAATTTACATACATTTCACATTATGTAACAATCTCACTTGCTTAGTTTTCATTCATTCATGCTCATCATTCATACATTAATGGTATACATGTGTAATATCATCCAAATATGGTTGAAACATGCAATTTACACATTGTGTACTATTCGTCCATATTGTGTCTATATACATACATCATGTTCTCTCATACGTTTTTATATTTTATATATGCCTATGATTATTTCAAGTTTCCACGTGATGATATGTAATCCGAATTTCACTAGTATCCATTTAATACATCAATGTACATCATTATGTTTACTTAATTAACTTTATGTCTAAATATAATTTAGCATTCTGATCTCTCACACTAAATTTGTTCATCATTCTAGTGTTTATTTCAAGCTAAATATTCAATTAAACATCAATATATCACTTACTTATCTTGCATGTACAATTCGACCACTTTGAGTTTCACTATTTGATGATTAATTCTAACACTAAGTAATACTTATTTCATGTTAATTTACTAACTAATAATTTATCATAATTTATTTCACCATTCTTATTATTTATTCTTTCACATTTATATACATTACCATTCGGTTATCAATAACTCATATGCATATAAGTTTACTTAATTCACCAATACAATTCTACCATGTTTCCTTTTCCATATTAAACATAATTCAAACCTTAGATTAATTTAATTCTTTTCCTAGCCTTAATTTCACTTACTAATATAATATGTTCTATAACAAATGTATCTTTTCTAGTCACATTTTCATGCATTTAACATCATATATCTCAACTTTTTCCCCTAATTGCATTAATCAACAATTAATTTGAATTTAAACTGACATTACTTAATTTATTATTAAAGGACAAAATAGGTTGCATAACTAACATATTATCTCTAATTATATTTTCATACAATTGACATCAAATATTCTATTATCTATCATTTAAATTTATTTATTTACCATTTATTTAAATTGAAACTCACATTATATAATTTTTAAGTGACATAATGCCTTTTTACACCATTTTCTCACTTTTAAAAATAATTTCATGCAAGTTCTCATACTAATCACATTAATTAACATATAATTTCATCTATGCATCAGTAATTGAATTTTTACTCAACTCATTGCAAAATTTCTAACTTACATAATCTTGAATACATGAAATAAAATAGTTTGGCTATCCATATACCTATTTTTAAGCTCTCTACGTGATTTCTCTTCATTTTTTCATCTTTTGCTTCCTTTTCCTTTTGATTCCACTTGTTTTCCCTTGAAATTCCACCCTCGCTTAGTTCTCCATTAATTATTTCCTTAATGTCTTTCATCCAAAATTCAAAATAAACTCAAAATATTAATCTCTACATCAAAATCTACCTAAATATCCATTAAATTCATCAAAATCTCACTATATTGACTTACTAGAATTTTTGTTTCAAACATTCTTTTCAAATTTCCATCCATTTTCCACTCAAAATGAGCTTTAGAGATGTCTAGGGATGAATTTAGGGCTTTAGAATTACTTAGGACAAAAAATTCAGTAGGTTTTGGTAGAATTAAGTTGATGAAAATTGAAAAAAAAAATAGAGAAATGGAGGAAAAGAGATGAATGGTTAGAATGAGGAAAATAAAGGTGATTTTTCCATAGAAATCTTATTTTTCTCCCTTATATACCCATCGTAATTGAGCCAATTCAAGTCCAGCCAATTATCCCAATTAACCTAATTAACCATTATTTTGGTCTAATTATTTTTCTACCATTTTTCTTGCTCAATTTCTCAAAAAAATGAGTCCATTATGCTAGAAAAAATATTTATTAGGCAACATGAAGATTCTTGGATCAATCAGATACTATTTTCTGATTTGATATATTTCCACTAGTTCGAAAACTCAATTTTTAAAATCATAGTAAAATTGTTTTTTAACCATCAAATAATCCTCCATAATATTTCCAGTGAATTCATATAGTTAAATAATTTTTTAGAGGTCTTTAACATTTTTAAGCCCAATACTAGTTGTATTGATCCAAAATTCAAAAATTCAAAGTGGCCAAAAAAATTATTTTTCACTCTCAAATATTAATTAGGATTATTTTAAGCATGTCTATGCAAACAGAATAATTTTTGGTGGCCTACGAAATATTTTCAGGCAGGTCAAAGTTTGGTCAACCTTATTTTACACTATAGGGAAAATTCTTCACTACCTATTTTGAGGGCTTATCCAAGCTCAAGTTCTTTTCAAATTGTACCACAAATTTTAGTTTAATTTGTGCTTTCCAATGGTTTAACACGTATGATACAAGTTAGAAACTTCCTAGAAGGTTACCCATCCTCGTATTTCTCTCACCTGAGCACGTTTAAATCTAGAGTTCCTATGGGATCCAATGCATTAATAATGGTACGATCACATCTGATATCACTTCAGAGATATTATCCACGGCTCAAAAAGCACTATTTATGAAGATTGAAAATTTTCACCATTAGATACTAAGGTCGATGCCAAGGTGAATGAGGTAGCAGAGTCCATCTAACAAGCTGCCGAGGCTAAAAAGGAAGCCAAAAAGGCTACTCAGAGGGTTATCAAGGCTGCAACCTTGCTAGTTAAGGAGTGTGAGGAACTTATGTTAGTAAAATTCAAGCTAGAGAAAAGCCAAGGGGAAAAGGTTGAACTTGAGAAAAAATATGCTAAATTAGAAAACCAAGTAGTGGAGCTCACCACTAACAAGTGTATATGCTTTTGAAAAAAACTTACAGACATTTAAAAGGAGAAATTCTTAGATGAATACTTGTCATGGATGGAAGATATATATCCAAACAAGGAATAGCTAGGTTTTTGTTTCCTTTGCAGTGTAATTGTTCGACTTATGCACTTGTATGTAATGGATCATATTTTATTGGCAATGAAACTTTGATTTCACTATATTTGGCCCAAAAAGTGCAAGTCATATAAATTAGAATATTTAGGGCATTACACCCCAGGTTGGGAGTAATATTTCCTATATAACTTGCCATCGAGGACAACATACAGATTCGATTGCAAAACTATATTCTTGTCTTCCATCTAGCCTTTTGGAATTTCATCTATATCAAAAAATGTATAGATTAGGAGTTGCAAACCGTCTATTTATTTGTTAAAATGGAATGCATGGGTTTCATAAGATGGTTGGGCAATGACAACCCAAACTATATCACACTCTCGAGGGATGCCTATTAGGCCAAATCATCTACGCCCTTATTTTCCACCTAGGGTATTTGCTTTATGACCCATGAACTTTTAATTCTTTTAAGTTAACATAACAGAGGGGCCACAAGATCACAGTATCAGGCCATTATTTGCTTCTTAGCTTCGAATTTACCAAGCAGTTGGCTAATGACCAACTGAGAGTCAAAATAAATAAGTAGAGAATCTAACATTACTTCTAGAGCGAGCTGTATGCTGACCGGTGTCTAGCAAGTGTACTACATCGGCTAGTATTATAGGAAAATAAGATTATGACCCAAAATATCGAATCCAAAGGAAACTTGTGCTTGAATGTGTTATTTCAATTTCAAAACCAATTTTTGTGTGTAAAAGAAAGAAGAGAAATCCCAAATTTGTGATGATTAAAGAATTAAAACTAAAAACAATAATTTAAATCCAAACTAAAACAATTGAAATAGCTAAAGTAAAGAAAAGATCTATTGGAAGCAAGTAAATTGAATGAACTGAAAATCAATATTAAAAACAACTTTCACTAAAGGACTATCCACCTTAACAAGTATTACTATGACTTAAATAAAAGAAAACATACAAGTGATTATGGAAAATTCAGTTTAATAAAACCAGATAACTTTATTCAAGATTATCATTCCAAGTATCAAAGTTTCTTATTCAGATAAACTTAACACTTAGCATAAGGAACTTAATTAAGTCTCCTAAATGTCTATTAAAGCCTTTCTCAAGAGATTTAACTTTAACCTATTCTTGGTTACACTTTTCTTAATCTTAACTTACTTAAATCAACACACAATTATAGCTTATTTAGATTATAATCATGCATTAATCCAACTAAATTAACCTAAGAGCATGCAAGTCTTTAATCAACTTAAACCAATTAATTAATCAATGCTTAATCAAGTTAATAATCAACTTCAAATTGAGAAAAGACAAGACTAGATTTAAGAACCAAGAAATAATCAACTTGTATTTGAATTGAAGAACAACTTAAGTCATAACAATACAAGTTAAGGATTCAAGTATCCTTCAACAAAAGTTAAAGAAACTACTGACAAACCATTCTTAAAATTAAAACAAAGTGTTCAACAAAGTAGTAAAAACAAATCAACGTAAAATAACTAAAGAAAAGTAAAGTTTAATTCTAAGAATCGACCCCCTTATTATGTATTTTAGCTTTCTATTTATAGGCCAAAGAAGTCATAAATTCCTTCTCAAACTCTTAGAATTCAATAAGAAGGACATTTTTGCCCAAAATAGGAAGTGCGACAAAATCCTTCGCAAAATGGGAATAGCATCACGTGGCCACGCCCTTCATTGTGTATATAAACATGTGGTCATGTGTTCTCTAGGCCTTTCTTCACACGTGGCGACGTGTGGTCTTTCACTTAGAATCCACGTGGTCACGTGTTTGCCTTGTCTTCCTCAAGAATTCCTTCACGTGGCCATGGCTTTTCATGTTTTATGTCTTCACGTGGCCATGTCCTCTAAGTATCAAACCTTTACGTGGCCACGGGTGGAATTCTTCAGTATTTTCATATGGTCACGTGTGAAGGCTCTAGACTGAAAATCAAATTTTCTCGCAACAATTCTTCATATTTGCACTTCTGGCCCTAAACTTTGTCCTTTTTGTAATTTAAGCCCTTTATTAACAATTTAAACCTGAAAATCAAACAAAACATAGATTTAACTTCAAAAACATAAATATTAACAAATTAACTTGAATTTAACCTAAATAAAACCAAAACAACTAAATAATACAACTAAAAATATATCAAAAACTATATATAATCCACACTTATCAAATACCCCACACTTAAACCTTGCTTACCCTCAAGCAATTTAGAACAAACCCTCCTTCAAAACCATCAAACTTGAACAAAGATATGCAATTTCAAAACCCAACTTAGCATTTTTAACAAAAGCACTTAATTTAACCTCTAAATAGATCAACTTCAAACAAGAGAATATAACCTAGTTTCCCTGAGTGTGTGCAAGACCAAATCTCTTTAAGCAATTTTAACAATTAAAATATCAACACAACTAGGTAATGAAGTATAGAATATATGAAAGCATAAGCATACAATCGATTTCACATTTGAAACTGTAGAAACACAATAGGCCTCTCCTTTAGCACCGAAACCCAAAGGTCATCTCCGCTAAATAACTCAAAACAAGCTTAAAATCACATAGGTCTTTCAAGGGTTGTAATGGGGCTAAGGGAATGGTTACCAAAGAATGGATAAAAGATAATCAAAAGAAATAGCCACTCTAAGACAAAAATAGATCACTAAATCCCATAACTTAATCAATATATATTTTTCTCATCCTTGCCTTGATTCCAAACTTTCTTTATGCCCTTTATCAAGAAGTCATTATTTTTTCATTTTTCCTTGTACTACCCCACACTTATATTTTTTTTATATTTGCTAGCTCTTTTTTTCTTTTTCTCTTTTTTTTTCTTTTTTTTAATAAACTAGCATTCACAAGCTAACCTCAAGGTAATACAAGGTAAATTTCTCACTTTCAATGACTTTTCATAAGATTTTCTTGCTAAACCCAATAAAACTTTAATCTTTCAATACATCCATTTAATCCTAAAGTGGCCAATTCCATAGGGTGAGATAAAAGCTTTTTAGGTTATATGGTTGAAATATTCGGTGCAACAAGAACACATTAATGGTATGCATTAAGCATACCCTATAGGCTCAAAATGGCTTAACAAAGGATAATTTTATCAAGGTAGGACACAAGTCTTTTAAGAAAGTTTATCAAGAAAATTGTTGCCTAGATCATTTTCTAAGTTGTTTGAGTTGTTCATATGCTTTGAAGGGTGATAAGGAAGGTTCTAGTGCTCTAAATTTCCTTACTTCACTACTTCACTGTATTGATTTTTCTTTAAGTCAAAAATTGGTCTAAGTGCTTTTAAGAATTTGGAAACTAACAAATATTTATCAAGTTAAAGATTAACCTATCCAAAGATTTATTAAACAACATAAATATTCTCTTATTAAGAAAAGGCTCAAAAGCATGCATATTCCATATCCAAGCTCAATTTGTTCAAAGTTTTGAAGTAACTAGTGCAAACTAAGTTCTCATGCAAACTAAATGAAAAGGTGATCTACATAAGTCTTTAATATATTTTACAAACTTAAGCAAAGAAAAGAAAACATAAACAAAACAAAAGAAAAGAAAACAACACACAAAACACAAAATAACAAAGTTTGATTCATGAAAAAGAAAAGAAAAGTTGAAGACAAACTCCCTAAAAGGAGGCTACCCCCTCCTCAAAATTTTGCTGTCCTTAGCAAATGAAGATCTATTTCGGTGGAGGTGGTGGTGGAGGAAACCGCTGCCAAAAGTGATGGATAAAATGCTCAACTCTCCTATTTCCTTCCATTACCGTATCCCAAAGCAAATCCAATCTTCCTTGCATTTGATCGAGTCTAATTTGTTGAGCATCCAACCGACTACTTAATTGATTAAATGGTGCTTCCCATTCTGGTGTTGTAGGCTCATTGATGGGGGAAGGCACAGCTGTGGCAATATACTCCTCATTTGGTTCTTCTTGCTACTCCTCAACCTGAATATTGTTCTCTCTTAGGTATTCTTCCCGAGTTGCCCAATGAGCTCGAGGCTTAAGAATCAAAATTTTCATCCGCTTCAGCATCTTGTTATCAATGAAAGGTAATTCTCCTGGAAGTGAATCTCCATAACCCGGATGTTCAACTGCAATTGCCATCACTGTAGCTACCCATCCAATGGAAATAGTATCCATATGTCCTAGCATTTTTTGCAATTCTTTAATCGAGCTGCTATAATGCCCGCTCCATTGATTGTTATGCCATCCATCATGCATCGGAGAACCATTGCTTGAGACACACTAATAGTGCTTGCATTCTTCAAATTATTGTTCATACTCTTTGCCAAAAATCGATGAACGATTCTTAATGCATGATTCCATAAAGCATGGACTTTGCATTGTCCCCCTACCCATTTAAGATCCTTGATTCATTCCCAATTCTCCGCAGGGGATGCATCTTCCAATTCAGTTGGGGCATTTGGCACAAATCCTAAAATTTCATAAAACTAACTGAAAGTCAAGGAATATCCTTTCTTACCAAACTTAAAATCGACTGTGCCGTCCTCCACATCTCTTTTAAAGTAGCATTCAAAAGAATACAAGAAATCCTTTGCCATATCTAGATACACTTTCAGTTTCTTTTCAATGAACTTCCCCAGCCAATATTTTGGATCAATTGTTCTATATCATGATCCCACAGATTTCCAGCCGGAACATTGAGAAACAATTGACTGAGATAAGCGGGCTGGACATAGGTACATTTGCTAAAGTAGTCAAATTTATTGATCTTGGCCCTGTCCACATACGATGGAATGCGTATACCGGATGAACTTGCTACATCAGAATATTTAGTCCTTCGAGGTGCCACTACAAAGAAAGAAAAACACAATGTAAGTATCAACTCATAACCCACAATAGACTAAGGTATAAGCACAGGAAGCATGCATTGAATGAATTGAAGCACACTTGGATGCAATGAGAAATGTTGATAGCATATACGGAGATCAAAATGATAGGCATAACAGATATTCAAAGGTTGAGCATAAAGACTTTGTTAAACATAATGCCTATCATACATGCCTAGACTCATGAACTAATCTTTCAAGAAGTGAATTAAGTTGTCATGCATCAATGCAACTCATAAACATGTCAACCAAAGATTGAAAGTGAAATGATTTTCAAGAACAAAAAATCATTGGGTCATTTCATCGAACATGTTGTGGGCATAAGATTGAGCATTAATTTAAAGAGCATAACAAGGATTGTTCACTACCCAATTGCATACCAATCATCTATAACATGCACATAATACTCATAATCATCCAAAGAAGCAAAAAGAATTAATCATACAAACAAAATGTTAAGTGCAAAGTAACCTAAAAACTAAACATTCATGAACAATAATAGCACAAAACACAACAATGGATGATAAGCAAACAATAAGTAAGGAGCAATGGGAGTGAATACTTACTTGGAAGTGAGAATCACACCAAAATTGCAGCACAAAGTTGAGGTGGTATGTGTAAGTTGTGAAAAACCTAAAGTAATGAAGAACATGTGGAGAAGGAAGAGATGATGGGTAGGAGAGAGAGAAATAAAAAGAAAGCAAATGGAGATGGTGATGATCGATGGTGAGTGAAAATTCTTGGGCACGGGTTAATTTCGTGGTGATGAAGCGTGGGCACGGGTGAGAGTAAAGAAAATGAGGAAGAAGAAAAAAAACTAGCGTGAAGATATGTATATAGGCAGAAAGTGAAGGCATGGCAACGTGAGGTTCATGGGAAAAACCACATGTGGTCACGTGTGCCTTTACTCTTTGGGCATGCGTGGCCATGTGATGGTTCTCCTTTGAACTTCACGTGGTCACGTGATTTGAACACGTGGTCACGTGTTCTCTAGGCCTTTCTTCACACGTGGCCACATGTGGTCTTTCACTTGGAATCCACGTGGTCACTTGTTTGCCTTGTCTTCCTCCAAAATTCCTTAACGTGGCCATGGCTTTTCATGTTTTATGTCTTCACGTGGCCATGTCCTCTAAGTATCAAACCTTCACGTGGCCACGGGTGGAATTCTTTAGTATTTTCACGTGGTCACATGTGAAGGCTTTGGACTAAACGTCAATTTTCTCGCAAACAATTCTTCATATTTGCACCTGTGTCCCTAAACTTTGTCCTTTTTGTAATTTAAGCCCTTTATTAACAATTTAAACCTGAAAATCAAACAAAACATAGAATTAACTTTAGAAACATAAATATTAATAAATTAACTTGAATTTAACCTAAATAAAACCAAAACAACTAAATTATACAACTAAAAACATATCAAAAACTATATATAATCCACACTTATCATATGCCAAAGCATAAGGCTTCATATACAACATTGTTGGACATAAAAAGGATATCTGAGCCATTTCTTGAATTGTGATTCTACCAGGACTTGTCAAGAGCACTCCAACTCTGGCTTATTCAGGAGACACTACCCTATCCATATATAAGTTCCAAGAGGCTTTAGTTGGTTTGGGTGAAGAAGCATGTAATTCAACCATAAAATTATCTAGGTCTTAAGCTTTCATGGCTGAGCAAGGCTTGTATAGAACATTAAATTTGCTTAAGAAAACTATCTATTAAGTTAGTCTTCCTAATGCCTCTAGTCTTTGTAGTACTTTCTTTAGGCTCACGTCAGTTCGGACTATCACAGTATAAGCCTAAAAATAAGGTCATAACTTACTTGTTAAGGTGACAAGGGCTAAGGCTAGTTGTTCTAAAATTTGGTAATGAAGCTCGGTGCCTTAAAGAACCTTGTTTGTGTAATAGATCAAGAACAGTTGTGTATTCTCTTCCTTGATCAAGATTGAGCTAATGTCTCCTTTAGAAACTGCCAAGTAAATGAACATTGGCTCGCCTAACTGGGCTCAACTGAGCAAAGGTGGAAAGCTCAAAAATTACTTAAGTTCTTCAAATGTCGACTAACATTCCAAAGTCCATTTAAAATTCTTCAAATTCTTGAGTTTATAGTAAAATGAAAGGCAGCATTTATCTAAATAAAAGATGAATCAACCAAGAGTTATTATCTTCCCATTCGGCTTCTAAACTTCTCTTATTAACCTCGATAGCTCCATTTGTAAGAGGGCTTCAATTTTGGTGGGATTAGCCTTTATTTCTCTTTTAGAGGTCATGAAGCTTGTGAATTTACTTGACTGTACTCTAAAGGTAAATTTCTCAAGATTGAGTTTGAGACCGAACTTTCAAAAGGTTAAGAAAGTTTCTTTAAGTTCCTTAGGCAAGTCTGATGAATTCTTACTTTTGATGATCATATCAATAACATAAACCTTCATCTTCCAACTTAGCTAATTGGTGAACAATTTTTTCATTAGCCTATAATAGGTTGCCCCTGCATTCTTGAGGCCGAAAGGCATTACCTTATAGCAATAAGTTACTCGGTGTGTAATGAATGCAATTTTTTCTTCATCTACTGAATTCATAGGAACTTGATGATAACCAGTAGAGGCATCTAGAAAAGCATAATCTTTGAAACTATTGGTGGAGTTAACTATTATATCAATATTTGATAATGGATAGCTATCCCTAAGGCAAGTATTATTTAAATCAATAGACTCAACACACATCCTCTATTTCCCCATTAGACTTCTTTTACTATAAATAAAATCCATTTCTCAATAGAGTATTCTTTTCTTCACTTATTGCTATTTGGTACTCAAGTGCCTAGTTAGATTTCTTTTATTTTATAAATTTGTAGCCCAATTGTATATTAAACAAAAGAGGCATCACCTTGGGAGAGATACTTGGATATTAGAAGGTTCCCATGTGAACATATCTGAATAGGAGGATAATACTGCTAATAATGGTTCTAAGTATGAACTTGTTTTATTAGAAGCTATTTTCATTATATTTCCTAATGAGAGCTCTACATTTTATAGTAAATTGATAGGTTCTTCTTTTTCGGGTTTGGTAGATTGGAACATCCATTGTATCCACCAGCAATGTTTAATTTGCCACCTTCAGCAGGGTAATGTAAGCTTCATAAGATATCCAACGATTGTCCTAAAGTACCATAGTTCCTACTAGAGTAGGGATCTTGATTATCAACTTTTGCATTAAGATGAAGGCATCCATCGTGGCTAAGAGAGGTTAGCCAAAAATTACATCATAATATAATGGCATATTTACCACCATGAAATATATTATGTAGGCTTTGACTGTTGAATCATCCCTAACCTAAAGAAATAGGTTAATCGACCCTTGCACTTTTACGGATCAAGCTTATAGACACCTTTTCCAAAGGATTAGGCATCTATTAGGAATTAAAAGGCTTACAAGGTGATCAAATTGATTGTTGTAAGTGTCTATTAAGATTCTTTAAATTAGGTAGTCTTCGATGATTGTATCAACTATTAACACATTATTATGTGGTTACCAACATGCTTCCCATTTGAGCATGAAAATTGAATGATGTCAGATGTAATGGATGGGCTGGTCCAAAGAGAAAAGAATTCCTTCGTCTTACACTTTTTTGAGTCATCAAACACATCATAATGTTTTCCTCCTACGATTACATTGATAACATCGGTTAGGGCTTTCAAATAGCCATTGGCTTTTTCGCTATCAGATTACCAAGATGGTGATCATTTACCCTCATTCTTACAACTCTTAACGAATTATCGTAGTTTGCCTTTTTTGATCTGACATTCAATTTCCTTCTTGAGGTGCCTGTAATCATTACTTTCGTGCCTTTTTTTCTTAATAGAGGGCATAATATAGCCCCTAATCTTTGTTTGGGTACTCTTTTATGGACTTTAGCCAAGTAACCTAGTCATTCTTCTTTATTGAAGAGAGGATTTATGATGGTAAAGCATTTAGTTTTGTGAATTGTTCATTGCCTCGGGTGTTTGAATACCTCCTTATGACTTCATATGTTCTGTTAGATCCTTTCATGGCTTGAGTGTTTCTTCTTCGGGAACTAACTCTATCTCGATCCAAACTTTTGGATTGCCCATTATCTTCCCTAAGTTGGGAGGAGTTATACGTCAACTACCAAGCTTTATCCATCTTGATGTACTTATGAGCTTTAGTCATGAGATTGGTAAAATTGTAATTGGATTTCTTACTAAAATATTGATGTCAACCTCTAAATTGAGATTCTTAATATCCATTGATATGACATTAAACCTTTCCATGTAACTGCATATACATACCCCTTTTTCCTAGATAACCTAGCAGAGATTGGCTAAAATCTTGGTAGGATGGATAATTGCTACAAATTTTGCACTAAACATATCATTAAATTGCTGGAAATTGTTTATCAAATGTTCTGATAGATTTTTGAACTAGATTTAGGCAAATTTAGTCAGGGTCTGGAGGAAGAATTTACAAAGCACAGCATCCTCTATTGTGTGGATCAACATTGTAACGCCCCAACTTACCCCCTAGTAGGAATTGGATGTGTTTAGGGTGTTCTAGAGAAATAACATAAAGAGTTTGGTTGGAATGTAGAGAAGGATATAGAAGGAATTAACTGAATAGATAAGAGCTGGTAATTTGTTTAAAAGGTAAGGCCATGCATATTTTAAAGAGTATGGATGCAGGGATTATATTGAAAATGATGAGAGAATTAAGGTGAAATTAAATAATTAAAAAGAATGAAGGAGCAAGATGGTGCTTTTCCTAGGTCTAACAAGTGGACCAATAAGGAGATGCCACCTTGTTTATTCTAAAATTTACCGAAAAAGTCAAGAAAGAGGAGAAAGGGCAGTTGGATAATTTTAGGCCAAAATCTAGCCATTTTACACCTAAATTTCTACCCTATTTTCTCATCTAAACACTAATAACTTAGTTGCCTATTTTAGAGAAAAGAAAGGGTTTATGTTTTAAGTGTTTTATAGCAAGTTTAACTCTCTCTTTTCCATCCTTTTCTTTCTCCACATATATGAAAGACTAAAATTTTATGGGAAAATAAATATTTATATGAGTAAATAATTTTTTATAGAAGGAGAAATTAGCAAGAAAAAGAAAAATGGGGTAGAAAGAATGAGCATTTAGGGTACATTTAAAGGTATGAGAACTTATAATTTTTCTTGCATATGTTTGCTGTATAAAAATTTGGTGGAAACATTTTATTAACCAATTAAATCATGTGGGAATAAATTTTCAATATTTTTACATGCAAGAAAGATGAATTAAATGAAGTATAACTAAATCAACTAAATTTGTTATAAGATTCATTATACTTGTCCAAATTTTTTAGCATAAGTTGAGTTATAAATTTCTAAATAGGGTGATTCCAACTGTAGAATAAACTAAAAAAATACTCATAAAATTCTTATAAGAGTTTAAAACTTGATTTGGCCTTTAAGATTTTCAAAATTTGGCTTGAATTATTGTTATAACTATTGACTTGTCATTTGGAGTAGCCTATAGTATTTTATGATTATCTCAAGATTTAAAATTCTAAATGACTTAATTTTTCATGATATGGAAACTACAAACATAAAAGGAAATCATATGAAAAGAAAATTTTATCTAAAAATATCACTTGCTATGTCAAATTACTTATGAAATATAGACTTTAGAAGCTATCTATAGGATAATTTAGGTATTTAAGCCAATCCGATTGGATTTGTTTCCAATCTAACCATGTAAATGCATTTTGGAATGGAAAGAATGCAATCCACTAGACTAAATTAACTTTACTCTAGTTGGGCACTTCCCTTGTTCTAGCATATTAGCAAGTTTTAGACCTGAAAATGCTATCGAAATGTACCCAAACATCCTTAAACACTTTTATAACATTACAAACATATGCAAAGGGATATAAAATGACATAAAATACATATAATGCATGATTATACATTAAGATATAAATGCAAATAAAACATAAACATAGGAAGTTATATACTTATGATATAATTTATGTAATTACTAAGCCTACACATCAATCCTATGCATATATGACAATGTAGCTAGACTGTAAGAGTGTGTGTGTGTGTATACATATATATATGCATACATATATGATTAGGTGTTGCAATAGGAATAGGTATGAAGTACATACTTAAGAAATTATATATGTGAATACAAACAAGTATATCGATTACTTACGTATATGTACTGGTATATAAATTATATGAATATAAGTGAATTCAAACAAGTACACCATACTAATGACAGAAAAATGTAATAGAAAGAAATATATAGAGGTTGAATTATGAATAACTGCATGTTAACATAAATATGTGTGTGTTGGATGAATGAACACACACTTACAATGGCTATAAGCAACATAGTTTACATATATGAATAACTATATTGATTATATAATTCTAATTAAGTGTGCTTGATATGTTAAGTCATTTGAATGTGTGATAGTATGTTAAACTATTAGAATGCATAGAATATGTATATAGTTACTTATGTAGATATACATACAAACATACATACATGCATACATACATACATACATATATATATTAGCTTTCATGTAATTATAATGACTATAAATATATTAAATAAGTATGAAATTGAAATGTGCAAGTGTAAAGATATATGCATACTTAATGTATATCTTAATCATATTACATGCCTTAATCAAATGTTAGAGTGTGGATATACATACATATATTATCTTAATAATGAAGCAAATAATGGAATGAGAATAAATAGGGCATCTATATACAAGTAAAGAGTTTTATGCATTTGCATTATTTACAAATACATAATGTGTATACATGAACACATATATGATTATATGATCATAAATGTATGCATATGATTGAGCTAAAGATGTATACTACTGAAAAGAGAAATGTGATAAAAATCAAAGCAAAGGAATTATAGTTCCCTTCATTTATGTCTAGATTATGGATATATAGGCATGCCTTTGAGCATATATTACAACTGCCATAGGATCGATCATATTTGGGTGCATAGTACTAACCCTATTTGGGTCACATAGCTAACCCCATTTTGGTCCACTTGTCTGGTGCATAAGATTGAACCCATTTAGGTCCATATGTTCGACATCTTTAGGTTTCTTTATTGTACCTTTAGGTATCATAGGATCCCTCGTTATCCACACCTTTTGGATGGTGCAAGTTTATCGTTTGAATTAATTAAAGTATTATTATTAAAAATATGATAATATGATGTGAAAACCACATGATTTATTCTAGTGATATTTTTATGTGATTTTATGATTTGTAATAGTAAATACAAAGTGGAAGAATAATGTATCTGAACAAGAATCCATGACTTGATTGCATGAATCGTATTATATTATATACTAGACATGAAGTTATAGTTTAAAAATGCTTAAATGGATTCAAATGGTATGCAGGTAAATAAGGAAATATAATTTATGTAATTCTTTTGATATGTGTGTTAAATTTATATGCACACCTAGGTTTAGGTGACCTTAAGAAAGGGATATGTGAATTATGTATAAGAAATAAATTGATTATAAAACATTGAACTCAAAAAATGTTTAAATGACTTGGAATTATGCATATGAAAATAACACACATAATAAAGGTATGCTAAATGTAAATTATTCACTTATAAGTGTATAATTCACTTAAAAGTGTTTAATATAGGAAAATGTGGGAAAAAAGTGTTTAGTATAGGACAACTTCTGTGAGGGCCTATCCTTATGATTTTTGTTCCTCATCAAGCTAGTATGCTTGGCATAGGTTTTTAATTCATATAGGTTTAGGTTAAGGGTGTTGAGCTTTATTTAAGGCCAATATAAGAGGAGAAAATTAGGATTCTAAGGTTTAAGTTTTGTAATAGTATCAAAGAAAGTTATGCAATCATGTTATCTGAAGTGTACCATAATAACTATATGTGCAAATGTATTCTAATATTGTAAAATGATAGTAAAATTTTATTATATTGATGTATGAGCAATTTAGAACATAAAATGAATTAGTAAATGTCATATGGTATCACCTAATGATTAATCAAATAATATTGTATTAATGAACAACATGTCTAGAGACAGCACCATGTATGGATGACTTATTAAATTTATAAGTACTTGTGAAATCTAGCACAATAAGTATAGGTTAGAGATTAGGGTCTTACAACATAGTGTGGTGGAATTGTTCTAAATGAGCTTGGGCATCAGTGCTAGCTCTTTTACTTTGATAGATTGGTAATCTTATGCTAAAAAATGGTGCTACTAATATTATTCTTGATAATAGTAATCAAAAGCTCCTTTGTTATTGCAGGGTGTTTCAATTTTGGTATTTTAGAATTCTTTCTTCAAAATTTTTTTTAAACTCTTTTATGTTCGTAGTGATTATGGGAACAGGTGCTAGTATGATGTTCTATTGGGTTAGGGGTGTGTCCAAAGGTAATGATGTATTTTAGGTGTCATTGTCATTGTTTGGGTTATCCCCTATGGTTGTGGTTGCTTAAAGTGATGTGATAGATCGTGCTTAGGCTGCTAAGACAGATGGTGTTGCCTGTAGGGTTTAGGCCATCTATAGAGTGAAGCCAAGTAAAGGAATGGTGGGAGCTACTTAGGGCCAGTTGGCGGTAGGGAAGGTAGTGAAGGTGCCAATCGAAGTAGGTTTTATAGAGGGAAAGATAGGTAAATGTAGGGGTGATGGGCTGGTAGCGCTTGGGTTGTTTCCTATTTGGGCAGCATGTGTATCTCGATCTTTAGGATTCATTTTAAAGGATAATTTCAATTGAAAAAAACTCAATTATTCTGGACTATTGTAAATATGCATGAGGGAACAAATGTTTCCAATCCAATAAATAGCCCAATTTATATATATCTTTTGTTTTTATTTTGGATGATTTGCTTATATAATAATTTAAATAAGATTATTTTATTTATTTACTGCTTTATTTATAGCTTCAAAAATGTTGGAAGTGTTTATTTAATCAATTGTAATGCAACTGTGAGTAGTGAGGTAGTGAATAATAATAAAAATCTAATTATAAGAAATACATAATCCAGATGCCAATTAAAAGTGATGTCCTGAAGAAGGATCTATGTTTGGGCATCTAAAGGTTAAGATTTATTTTCCAAAATTTTGTTTGATGGCAACTCTATGATACCTACCTCTTTGAGCCCATATTTGATGCCTTTATAGGTTGAACATCAATAAGGAAATCAGGCTAAACCCCTTTTTATTATGAAGTGACCAATTTATAAGACTTATTAGCCTTATGCGGTCTTAAACCCTAAAAGAAAGCCTTTAAGAACAAATGAAAAATTTAGTGGGCTCAAATGCACATTACACATACAACCTAAAAGAAGTAGCTATTATCATTACATGGCCTTATAGTCGGGTGGTGAAACTTTAAGGCTATCCAAGCATTGTCCATGCCAATAGATCTAGCTCATCATAAGCATAACGACCAATGGGTCACCATTTTATATACCATAAAACTTGGGCTGGTAGATCTCTTTGAATATCCTTACATTGAGTGAATGCAGGGCACGTTTTAAGATTACACTAAGGCTAAAATAGGGAAACCTAACATAATTTTAAAGCTCTAGTATGAATACAAAAAATGCAATTTTGAAGAGAGATAGGATTAATATTAAAAACTCAATTATAAGAACTTAGCCGAGATACTTTAGGAGTAAGGTCTCTTAAGTGCCCAATGGAGTCACCATTGTGATGAGCATCGTATCCCTTTTATATCCAGGTTCACTTTTGGATAGCCTACTTTTATGGTCTAAGATCGAACAAGGCTCATAAGTTTCACAAATTGGCCATATCATAATAGAAGAGGGATTTTTGACCTAATCCTATTATTGTTGGTTAACCTACAATGGCATCTAAGTGGGCTCAAGAGGTAGGTATCATGGAGTCATTGACCGGTGTCTAGCAAGTGTACTAGATCAATTAAGTAATATATAAAACTAAGATTAAAACCTTTAATATCGTACCTTAAAGATTACGTATTTCATATTTTTATAATAAATAATATGCAAAAGAATTTTCAAAGTTTTTGAAGTGATTATAAATTAACTACACTAAAAATTAACAACTATACGAATCAAAACTAAAATTTAAATTTAGATAAATTAAATACATAACAAAATCTAAAGGGTGATAAAAATCAATAACTATGATACTTTTGCTAAGGGACTATCCACCTCACCTTTTATCATTAACGACTCAATTCAAATTAACACAAGTTATTGTACAAAATAAGTTAAAATCAGATATCTTGTTTAGAATATTATTCTAGAGTATTAAATTCTCTATTTAAGAACAACCTAATACATAACATGCAAATCCAGTTTTAAACTTCTAAACTTTTGTTAAATCCTCTTTTGAGAAACCTAACTCCAACCTATTCTTAATTCAAATTCTTAAACCTAATTAACTCATGAACAACAAATTCTTATCTCAATTTTCAAAGCACAACAACATATTAACTTGAGCAGAATAAGTTAAGAACATGCAAACAATTAATTAAAATCAAATTAACATTCAATCATCTATTCAAAAAATTAAACACCAATTAAATTGCAACCAAAGATAAGATTGAAAATAGGAATTAAGAAATAATGAACTTGTATTGAAATTAAGATCAATTCAGAATCATTACAATAAAAGAATAAGGGTTGAAGTTCCCCTCAGCAAAAGTAGAGAATTTACTCATTGTTCAAAATTGAAATGAATGAAAAATTAAAATAAATAAATAATGTACTCATAAAACTTCAAGCTTGCTCTCAATGTTGTCACAAAACAATAGAGAGCAGCTTCAAACACCAAGAGAATTCAACTATCTAAAATTCAAGAAAAAGAGAAAACTAGGTCTAAAATATAAAGTACAACTGACTAACTCTCCAAAAATCTATTTATAATGCTTAAAAACCTTAAAATTACAAGAGTCTAGCCACCATCTAACTTCCTAAAATAGAGACAAACTTCTTTTATTGTAATTCTGGAAAAGGATCTCAATGGGGAAGCTTGTTGTCCCTACCGAGATATAGCAAAAATACCACTTGAGTAAGGGGCACTCAGTTGGGATGGTTCCTTTCCCTACATATCTAATTTATTCTTTAAAGGGGAATGGATGACTCTGTGGGGATGAATTTTTATCCCTGTCAACTTCTTCATTTCTGCTTGGATGACCAAAGCACTCGATGAGGATGATTTCCCTTCTTTATCGAGTTTATTTCATCTACTAGATGATCAAAAGTACTCAATGGGGATGATTTTCCTTCCCTGTCAAGTTGTTGGTTACTGGACTAACATAATTATTCCTTTATGCAACCCGGTGGGGATGAAATTCATCCTTATTGAGTTGATTTTAAAATTTCTCAATAGAATCCAGCAAAAATCACTCAAAATACACTTAAACAAACTCAAGTAAAAACTCTAACCCTTTTAAAAATAAAACTAAATAATTAAACAATAACAACTACAAAACACACCTACAAACACACTAAAAAACATAGTGTAAATTCAAAGCTATCAAATACCCCACACTTATCCTTTGGCCACCCTAGAACAAAATTGAACAAACTAAATTCTCAAAATAATCAAGCTTTAAACTAAGAATTATGCAATTCAAAATCATGATCAACAATTAACATTAAAACTTAATTAAATTCCAACAAAATCAGATTCAATCAAGAAAATATGAGTCAGTTTTTCTACATCCAAAACATTTAAACCTTTTCAAAACAAAACACCAATAGACTTTAATAATCATACTCCATAATTAATGTACACAGAAATGCACATATGGTTTTGCACTTGAAACTCTAAAAATGACATAGACCTCTCCTTTAATATCGAAACCCTATGCTCATCTCAGCCACCTCTTTGCAATATTCCACTTAAAACCCTTTTTTACACTCAAAACTCACTTAAATACCCATAAACATTGATCAATCCTAATCCTAGAGTGGCCAATTCTTAAGGGGGAAGATAAAAGAATTTTAAGCTATATTGTATAAAAGTGTGTGTAATAAGAAAATTAATTGTGCCTTGCTTTAAGCATGCCTCATTAAGATCTAACGGGCTAAAAAGGGAATAAGTATATAAAGGGTAGGTGCATAATCTCAATATGGCTAAATAAGAAAAATTATGGCTATATCATTTTCTAAATTGTTCGATTTTTTTTATGCTTCAAAGGATGATAAGGAATGTTCTAGCATTCTAAAAATTTTTTAGCTCAACTACCTTTATGTACTGATTTTTCTTTCATTTCAAAATTGGTTTTAGTGCTTAAATCTTGGAAACTAACAGATATTATTCAAGTTGAATTTTAACTTAGCTAAGATTTCATCAAGCAACATACCTGCCTTAATGCTAAAGAAATTATAAACGTTGCATATTCTATGTTGAAGTTCACTTTGGAGAATAAACTGGGGTGAACTAAACTAAAAGCAAACTAAAGATAACTAAACTACATTATGTCATTAGTACAAATAAAAACTAACTACATAAATAAAATCACCACAAAAGGATTAAAATGGAAAATACACATACTACTAATTAATAAGAAAAGAATACAAAGTTAATTTGCGATTAGTTAGTATAATTACTATATAAAAACCACTAAAATGAAAGAAAACACAACAAAGTAAAACATAAGATAGAAAACAAAAAATAAAAAAAAATTCATGAACATAATGGGATTTTAAATTTTCGAACTTCCTGAATCTCAAAAGCAAAATTAACCTTGAATAAGCTCTACGTCCCTTTCAAAATTCCTTGTTATCCTCAATAGGGGGTAAAATATGATCATTACAACGGTAGAGAAGATGATGGTGGTAGTAGTGAAAATTGCTCCCAAAAGTTAAAAGTGAAATGCTCAAAACTCTATTGCATCTTGTCTATCTATCCTGCTTGTAAGTCAAAATAAGTATTCACCTAGTTCATAACTTTGACCTTTTATGGAGTAGGGTGCCCCTCAGTGCAGTAACAACATGCTCTCCACCATCACCCATCGTAACTTCCTTTCCATATTTTCCTTCTTCAGACACTGCGTTATTGGCACCCATTACATCATCTTTAAGTGACTGTATATGATCAATAACAATCAAGTTTAAATATTCCTCATTTTTGGTCTAATGACGGCAAGGCTCATTCTATAATATATTCTTATTTCTTAGGATCTGAAAGTCAATATACCTCAATTTACCAAGAAAGGGTCCTAAATCCAAATGCTTGATCGCCTTTGCTAATATTGTCATAATGCCTCCCAAAGATATTTTTTACATAAAGTATCACTTCCTCTATAAATCCTTCAACCATACATCACAAAATTAGCACCTCTATTGTATTTACACCTCTAGGGCCACCAGTATGTTCTAAAAAACCTAAAGATAAAAACCAATAAAGAACCCTCAAAGAATGATTCCTTAGGTGTTATGCCTTAGTGTTCTTGGCATTAAAAATAGTAATCTCAATTAGATCTTTAATCACCTCCCAATTCTACCTTGGAGTGGAATTTGGAAGAACCTTAACACTATCCATATGAAACCTAAGATGATTAGTAAAATTCTTAAATGTCATGGTGTACTTCTTTTAACCCAATTGAAACTAAACGATTCCATCATCAACATCATCAAATCCATAACTAAATGTAGTCAAGAAATCTCATGTAATGGTAGGGTACACTTTCAGTTTCTTCTTCACAAATTCAATCTACCTAATATTCTTAATCAATTTATGAATCTCTGCCTATAGATTACCCACACTTATATCAAGATAGAATTCTTTCAAATAGGTAGGCTTCACATACTGAACTCCTGAGAAATACTCGTATAAGGGGATGGATTTTTTATCGAGATATGGTGGCATGTGAACTCCCCGAGGAACTGGAAACACCTTCATTGTAGGTTAATTTAAAAGGTATTGCATAAGTTCAAAGTATTAAGTAAGAGCCAAAACAAATGTGAATTAAGGCAAAATCATAATTGATACACAATAAAACCATCATAGATAACAACCATAATATACCAAAAAGTTAGATATGATGCAATAGGGTGAGCGAAATATTCAAGGATAGAACAATATAGAGAACACCTTTAGTATAAGAGATTACTGAAGAATCCTATAATTTAAAGTAAGAAGTAATATCCTCTCACAATTTTGACACTCAATTCAAGCATCCATATGTATAGAAAACAAAAAATGTAGAAGATAAGGCTAAAATGTTAGGGTTTAGCTTGACGAATAGAGAAATGTTACTATATACCAAATTCACATAACCAATGTAATACACACTACCAACAAGTGTGTGTGAAGTGAAGTGAAAGCATTTTAATGTAATAAGTGTTGAAATGTTGAAGCAAAATGTGGAAAAAGATTTTAAATTGGCCATTGATGCACTTTAAAAAACATGTAGTAGGCATAACAATAACCAAGTTATGTTAAGAGTTAATGAACCCAATTGCATGCCAAAATTGAAAATTGATGAAAGTGAAGCAAATTATACACTTAATTTCCAATTTTAGGCAAACAATTTCATGTAATTGAAGCATAACTCATCCTAAAACAAATCGTAGGAACCATATTCAAAAGAGAAAACCTATAAAAAAAATTCCTAATATAGTACATCATGCCAAATAAATAAACATAATTAAGCATTTAAAAGTAAAAGGAACAGAAAAATTACTTGATTTCTATAAATGTGTTGAAATGAAGTAGAGGAAAAATGAGACGGTGTAAAAGTGGAGTGAAGTGCATATAAAAAACAAAAGAAAAAAAGATAAGAATTGTGAATGACTTGATAAGAACTCAAAAAAGTCAATAGGGATGGGTGATGTCTTAGTAGGGAAGGCTAATTAGTGCTTAGGAGACTCAGCAGGGATGATTTTTATCCCTACCGAGTTGGTTGGCTTTGTATTAAAGGGTTTTGTGACTTAATGGTGAAGAATTTCATCCTGACTAAGTTGTGAGCTTCTCGACTAAAAAAGAATAAGTGACTCAGAGGGGATGAGTTTCATCCCTACCAAGTTGTGAGGTACTGGAACAGAAAGGGATAAAGCACTTAATGGGGATGGATTTCTTCCTTACCAAGTTGATTTTCATAGATTAAAACCAATCAACTGTTTAAGTGCAAAATCTACCTTATTTACTGAATAAAAATGAATTCCCCCATATTAACACCCTAAAAGTCAGTTGAGACCTATAATAAAATTCTAAAATAGTGTCTAAATTTATGAAAACTGATTAGCACAAATTAATTATACCTTAAGCTGATACCGCATATTGTGCCAAGAAAATTAACAATACAAAGGTAGAAATATGCATACCTAAAATTTAGCACATAATGACCACTCCATGCACTTAAAAATCACAACTCTGCCATAGGTTCATGAACAACAAAATACACATGAAAGAATGAAACAAAACAAAACAAGAACACACTAGATAAACCACACAATCAAAGATAAAAAATAGTTAGAAAATATGGTTCTAAATTTATAAAGCCTTCAGCTAGACTTGTAAAACAATCTCATTGATCCTAAAATATTAAGTTTGCCTCGGTAAATGGCACACTTTTCTAAAAATTAGTCTAAATGGAGACATACCTATAGGGATCTTAAATGCATTTTTATAGGCCCAAAGAGACTCATCTAGCTTTTGAGAGTTATATTTCCTAGCACTATTGACTGTTTTCTCCAAAATTGATTTCAATTCCTAATTTAACACCTTTACTTGCCAATTTGCTTGGGGATGGAATGGGGTTGTAATTTTATACTTGACACCAAATTTCCTAAGTAAGGATTTGAATTGATGGCTGACAAAATACTTCCTCCATCACTAATAATTATCCTTGGTGCCCTAAATTAAGTAAAAATATTCCTCTTAAGGCATTCAAGCACCACTTGAGTATCACAAGTCCTAGTTGCTACTGCCTCCACCAACTTACTAATATAATCAACAGCAACTAGCATCTACTCAAATCCAAATGAGTTTGAAAATGGCCCCATAAATTTAATTCCTAAAATGTACAAAATTTCAAGTTCTAAGACATTATTCATGAGCATCTCATCAAGTATTGAAATATCATCAACAAGTTGACATCTATCATGTAAAGACACAAACGACTTAACATTAGTAGAGAGAGAAGGCCAAAAAATTTAACTATTGAATTTTTGCAACTGTGTGATTCGATCCATAGTGACCTCCAACCCCTCCTTTATGATATTTATTTATTCCTCCTTAGGAATGCATCTTCATAGCATTTGATCAAGACATAACTTGAATAGGTATGGATCAAACCATAAGTAATGTCATGCATCCACCTTTAACTTCTTCTTTTGGTACAAAGCATAGTCTTTCAGAAGGTAGTTCCCTATAAGATAATTGGAAATGTTAGTGAACTAAGAGATTTAAATTTCATAAGAATAAATCATGCAATTTCGTTCATCATAAATTTTCCCTTTTTCTACATGAGTATGATCTAATTGTGATAAATGGTTAGCTACAAAAATTTTTACTCCTTTCTTATCCTTGATCTTTATAACAAATTCTTGAAGCAACAAAATCCATCTTATCAACCTCAGTATAGAATCCTTTTTGGTAAAGAGATACCGAAGGGCTGCATGGTTTAACCATATTGTGACTTTAGTAATAAGGAGATATGGCTTGAATTTTTTAAAGGAGAGCATAATTGCCAGTAATTCCTTCTCGATGGTGGTATAGTTCACCTACGCACTGGTGAGTGTGTGACTTACGTAGTAAATGGTATGAAAAACCTTATCTTTCCTTTTGGCATAAAACTGCTTAGTCACTAGCATCACATATAATTCTAAATGGTAAACTCCAATTCGATGATGTAATTACTGGTGCTAAAATTAACTTTTTTTAACAAATTGAAAGCCTACAAATACTTATCAATAAAGTTAAATGTATCATCTTTAATTAATAAATTTTCAAGAGAATTTAGAATTTTTAAAAAATCCTTGATGAATTGGCAATAAAATTCAGCATACTCAAGAAAACTCTTAATGCCTTTAACACTAGTTGGAGGTAAAAGTTTATCAACAACATCTACTTTAGCTTTTTCAACCTCAATTCCCTTCTTAAAAAATTTTATGCCCTAAGACTATACATTCCCTCACCATAAAATGATATTTTTTGCAATTAAGGATAAGGATAATCTCTTCACATCTTTCAAATACTAAAGCAAGATTGGCTACATTACTTTTAAAATCGTGATTATATAATGTGAAATCGTCCATGAAAACCTCCATAAGTTTTCCAATGAAATCATGAAAAATGGCCATCATACACCTTTGGATTGTGGCAAGCTCATTATAAAGACCAAAAGGCATTCGTATATGAGTAAAGGTACCATAAGGACATGTAAAGGTGATATTTTCTTAGTTTTTTGGGGCTATAGGCATTCACATATACCCCAAATAACCATCTAGTAAATAGTAAAATCTATTCCTAGCCAACCTTTCTAGCATTTGGTCAATTAAGGGTAAAGGAAAATCGTCCTTCCTAGTAGTATTATTTAACCTCTTATAGTCAATATACACTCTCCATCCCTTAACTGTACTTATGGGAATGAGTTTATTATTCTCATTAGTCACTATAGTTATACCTTCCTTTTTAGAATACATTGAACTATACTAACCTAACCACAATTAAAAATAGGATAAATAATACTTACATCAAGCAACTTACATAACTTATTTTTCACAATCTCTTGCATTACAAGGTTTAGACGGCATTAGGGTTATACCGCTAGCTTAAAATCAATCTCCATAGGAATTCGATATGTACAAAAGCTAGGGCTAATTCCTTTGAGGTATGAGATCACCCATCCAATGGCTCCCTTATGCTTTTTCAAAATTTCAATTAGCATTTTTTCCTCTAAACCTATCAAAAGAGAAAAAATAATTATAGGTTTTGTATTTTCCTCTAAAAATATATATTTCAAATAAAAATGAGCGTTTTAAGTTTAGAATTTGTTTTCTCCTTAAGAGGGGAAGAATCTTCCTCCTTCACATCCCCATCATTATGCTCTTTATCTAAATCCTTCGGTAACTCTTCCTCTTTCTAACCTATACATTCCTTACTTTTAAAATGCATTAAACAACCTTAAAGATCATCTTCTAAAAGAATCTCCTCTTGATTCTTATCCACACATTCCTTCATACTATCAATAAAACACTTGGTGTAATGGCCAGAATATTGGATCAGCTGTGAATAGTATTTCCCTGATAGTGAACGGTGCTTTTAGGAAAAAAAGTGTATCAGGAGGTAAAAATATTTTATTTGACCATCAAACAATATTAATCATGGTTAGTATGAGGTTAATATTTGAAGTGAAATTGATGTCAAATAGGCCTCCTAAAGTCAAAAACATCAAAAATGAAGCGGTGCAATTTTATTAGTAACTAGGTTGACCTAGGTTTGATCGAGCCCCTAAAAATAGCAAATGAGCTCTAAAAATTACAAAAAATAGTGCAAATATGCCTAAAATGATTTGTAGAATCTTTTGGCCTCAAAAGATAAATTTTTTGATGACACCTATAATTGTTGAATCGTACCAATCTGATTGAATCAAATGAGTAATGGACTTCAATTGGGCTAAAATTTTGGGTACTGCCTATTTTAAACATGATAAGAATATTGGAATTAAATTTTGAGTCATTTGGATTTGGAAAGTGATACAATTTTAATAGAATGGCATATGGGCCTAAAAAGGGAGAATTAGGCTTTAAGTGAGTAGACTTTTGGTTCAACCCACTTTGGCTTATGTAAAAGGGAAAAAGGGAGTGTAAGGACCCAATCATGGCCCTAACTGGATTATAGTTAATTAATCAAAATTAAGGTTTAATAAGGGAAAATTTGATTATTTGGTATTATTGAAGTTAAGTCACATTAAAGGTATATTGGTAATTATGCACATGTGTATTGGAGTGTAGCTAAAATAGTAAGGAAGGATGCAATTGAATTAAATAAGAAGTTTTGGAGTTGAATGTTAAGAAAATAAGTTGTTAAGGGTTAAAATGTATAAGGGCATTTTGGAAATTTCTCTTTGGGAGATATTTACCCCACAAACCCTTGTATTTATCTTATTAAAGAAGGAACTCTTGGGATTTTTGGAATGTGGGTCGGTATTTGAGGGAGATAGCTCTCTCTCTCTCTCTCATTTTTTGGTTACGGTTTGGAGAAGATGAAGATTAGGGTTTGTTATTTAAGCATCATGAAGGTAATGTCCCCTTTCATAAATCTCTTCTTCCATGCTTGATTTATGATCTTAGGGTTGTAGGAAGAGATGATAAGTTATATTTGTCATCTCTATGTATAAGCAAATGAAGGAGAGATTGAGCTAGATCAATGGATGTTGAAAGATTCAAGCTTCAAAGGCCAGGTACGGGAATTAAGTTTTGGTATTGTTCATGTGAATGATTTAGGGTTTTAACTCCTTTTTTCTTCTGGTATGTGTATTTTGATACGACTTTAAAGGATAAATCTAGTAAGCTTTGATGAGTATAGCATGCTTGAAAACTTAAATGATCATATAAGTAAGAGGGGAAGTGAGATTTGGGGTTCAAATTCAAGTTATGCATGATCGGGATGTTTGTTTTTCTTCTTTCCTTTCCACACGTGGCCACGTACCCTTTTCTCCTTGAGAATGTGTAGCCACTCACCCTTTTTCTTGTGTAAACACATGGTCACATATGATTTTGCTCTTCCTAACCTGTGGCCATATGTGTTTATTCTTCATAACACACGGCACATGTGATATTCTTCTTCCCTAGGAGTGGCCACACATGTGTTTTTTCTTTGGAAACACATGGCCACGTGATGCTTTTCTCCTTGGAAACACATGGCCACGTGATGTTTTTCTTCTTCTCACACACGGCCACGTGATGTCTCTCTTCTCCTTACACACAACCACTTATGCTTTTATTCATGGGAATGCATGGCCACTTGTCTTGTTCTTTTTCTTCATGCATGGCTAGGCATGCATTTTCTCCTAGATGCATAAGGCCACACACTCATTCTCTTTAAGAATGCACGACCATTTATAAACTGCATTCCTTGAAGGCACTGCCCAGCATGTTTTCTCCCCTCCATAATATATTCTCACCTAAGATTTAAGCCATGTAACTAGATATGAAAAACCATATTATGTAGTCTATAAAATTATTGAGAGAGCAAGAATTCAGATGAATTGTTTAGAAATAAGTAAGATTGATGATAAATGGCTATTAAGTGATGTTTGATATGTTAATTGATTGGAGTAATATACTATGAAAGTCTCTCTAATGCTATAGTCTACAAAGATACATTTTAGAAAGGCCTAAATATGACATGAATTATTATGAAAATTTAAAAGATGCCAATGTTATAATAAGAGGAAGATGAATGAATTAAGCTATAAGTAATCCAAAGATACTTATGAGGTGTATAAAGTATGATCACTTAATAGAAGGAATCTCCACAAGTTTTATGATAATCAAGCAAATTGAGTTAAGTAATGATGGTTCACTTGAACTCTAAATTAGAGGGGCTTGCACCTGGCAAGGTTAATATGAATTATGTTGCAAAAAGGTATGTTAAGGCCTAATAAGCATCGAACTGAGAATAACCTGAGGCAATATAGTAACTTAATGATATGTTATTCAATGTGTATTATAAAATCAAAATAAGGTATGCACTAGGTCAAGGAATGGTTCTGTCCAAAAATGCTATGATTTAACCTAGTGGTAAAAAAAGAATAGTCGTAAGGTTGCATGTCTGAGTTAAAAGAAGTGGGACATCACATTGGAATGTATACCCACGAGATTCACTTTTCCATGTTGTGATGGAATGCATACAATGTTATAATAAGATCTAGTTATGCTATAACTTACCCAATTGGGTCTCATATGCTTTGATAATTAGGAAATCTATACATATGACAATTGGTCCTTCCCAGGTACTCGTGATATGTAATAAAATTCTCTATATAATTACATGCAAGACCGATTTAACACTACATATCAATGTTACACATGCTTGTGTATAACAATAATTCAGATATAAGCAAAGGCCAGTCTAGGATCTAATGTGATGTTGTGTGACAGTTAGTTGCCATGATAAGATAACGTTAAGAAGTACATGAATATGAATAAAGGTTATAAACTATAAAGGTATTATATAATTATGATCGCATGATATATAAGAAGTAAGTTATGCTCAGTAGTATTTATTATAGGTGTTACCGATCACACACACTTCTTGTGCTTCGAATAAACGTTGAATTGTATATGATTGAAGGTTACCTCCTTAGTAATCAATGTTAGGAGTCAATAATGAAAGGATTATGAAGCAAAAGTATGATGTTAGAGTAATAAGGAAAGAATTAATGTACTAATTGTTTTATGAAAGATTTTGAAAAACTAGACGAGTACATAAATTGCTTTAAGTTGGTAAGACTAATAAAATTAGTTAAGGTTGAACACTCCTCCCAAGTGTTATATTAATAATTAATATCGTAAGTTTATATGTTTTTCAATAATGAAGTTGTGTTAATTTTATGATAACTATTATGAATCATCCATAGAATTGTGGTTCCCCACAAAGCTTTATAGCTTAGCACGGGTTTATTTATCCGTGTAGGTTTCAGGATAAGTTCTAGAGGATCAGGCATGATACAATTACCTTGAGGATTTCAGGATACTTGAAGGCCTCTTATGTTATGATTATTTATTTATATGCTGATTATTTATTGTGTTATTTAATTATAGCCTATCTTATAGTCATTATTAGTTTTTCTTCTTGATCTCTATGTGATGAATGAGGATTGATGATGATTGATGATTACCAATGGTCAGTGGATTAGGGTGTTATAGGGAGTATATATTTTATGTCTCATCATTATCCCTTCAGCCCCTTCTTCTTCCTTCTTTTGTTAAAACACCATAGCTATTTTTCCTTTAATTCTTTAAGCTCTCTCTCTTCCTCACCAAAACTGAAACATTCTAGGTGGAGTTCTATCTCGTTCGATGATTCTTTAATCCTTTATTCCATGATTAAAGAAAAAAAAAGTGGGAGAAATCAAGTGTGAAAGTGAGAAGGGTCATTTTTAGTTAAGTGAAAATCAAAGCTTTAATTTTGTTTAAGGGTGCCTAAAAGTGTTTTTGGGTGCCTAGAGTCCATTTTTTATGTTAATTTGCGCATTTAAGATCAAAACAATGGTGTTTTACTTGATGGAATTTTCAGCCATGATAGTTTCTCCAAGTTAGGGATAACCATCTAAGGCCAAAGGTAAGAAGAAGGAAGTTTAGAGGAGCCAAAGCTAGTGAAAGAGGTTAGTGGCTATTAATTCTATCTATTTCCTTTGAATTGGCATGATTTGTTTATGTAACATAGTGAAATTTAAAGAACAAATATGTAAAATTGAAATTAAGCTTATATTAATGATTTAAAACCTTGAATATGGCTATCAAAGTGCTTAATTTGAATTAAAAGTATGTGTAAGGTAGACAACCTTACTTAGCCGAATTGTACCCTAAAGGAAATTATAGTATATTTTGTGTATTTTTTATGATTTATGCCATAAAATGAACCTGGAGATGAATATTGCATCTTTGAATTTTTCTAAAATTTATTGAAATTATTTGAATATTTTTTATAAGTTTGCTAGGAAATTATTTGTTAAATTTTTGTGAAATAATTCTTAAATTGAGTGGAAATGGTGAATTATAGTAAAATAATTCACAAACTGTGCAAAAGTAATGAAAACGTTGACTGAATGATCTATTGTAATGAAAAAGTTACTGAAATTGTCAAAAATCTGAAAAGTGAAATTAAATATAAGTGAATTTTTCCCTTAGAAGTGGTTAAGCGGTCAAAATCTAGCTTAGGATATAATTGGTTAGGCACAGGGATACCTATACCGTGGTTCAGGTTATGGTGACTTATTTTGCTATGGTAGGATCGTACTGATCTCACATAGTATCTACTATATTCTGTATTCTATTGTTTGAGAAATGCTCCCTTATGGTCATTTCTCAGTCTGTACTATGAGTCGTAGGGTCTATATCATGTACATTCGATCAAAGAATTGTTGCCGGGATTGTACTAGGTGCATAATGGTAAAAATAGGTTAAAAGTTAAAAAAGAAAGATAAAAAAGAAGTTGAAAATGAAAAAAGGCTTGAAAAGAAATAATAAGTTTCAGGGTAAAATGGTAATTTCCCTAAAAGTTGATATTAATGAGTAAAAATGATAAAGTAATTAAAGAAAAGGATAAAATGGTAATTTAGCGAACAAACGGCTTAAAAATGAAATTTTGTGAGGAGAAAGAACTAAAATATAATTTGGCATGAAAAGTTAAAATAAGGACCAATTGGTAATTTCGTGTGCCTATAATCGAATGTGGAGTAAAAATGAGTAAACTAGTGGCAAATTTTGAATTAAAGTGTAAAAAGGAGTAATTTTATAATTAAATAAAAAATTAAGAACTAAATTGGAAAGTTTACCAAACTTTTGGTATTAATTTTGAATTGACTGTTAACAATATCAATAATTTTATTTTTGATAGAAAAATATTGAATTTGGTATAATTAATCCAATTATGCTTGTTTTGGGAAATACCTTGATTTATAGTCACCACTGAAAATATTTAATGCTCGGCATGTATTGTTTACTGCATTTAGGTTCAGATGAGTGACTGGAGCTCAAAAGTATGCAAAGGAGCAAGTTTAAAGAAAAAAAAGACTATATAACTATTTTGTATTCTACCATGTATATATTTATTTAGCTGGATTTGAAGCAAGAATTAGCCTATAATTGAATAATATTTGTATTTATGTAAATATTTGTATTGGCAAGAGTGGATTGAGTGAGCATGTTTTGAACTGGAAATGAGAATGAATGGATGAGATGAATATATATTATTTATAAATTATTGTGCCCCTAAGGGCTATGAATTATCTACTTTTCAGGTTGGGTAGGCAAGTTTTTAAGATGTTATATTGCTAAAATTTTATTAAATAAATAGTAAATTGTACAGTTATAAGGCTATCAACAAGTTTGAATTGAAATCGTTAGTGATAAGAAGAATGTGTGGCTAAAGGATTTTTGGCTCAGCATATGATTAAAAAAATTGTCAGCTTAATTGTTTAAATCAATAGAACTATTTAGTAAGGATGTTAAATTTTGTGGTATCAAAGCAATGGTTTAAGTGATTCTAAGATCGGAAAGGGATTAAATAATTGGTTTATTTGTATATGCATGCCAATTGTTAGTGAAAAGGTATTTTGGAATCTAATGTGTGCTTGATCTTTTTTGTTTTATAGTGAAAAGATGTCCTCCTATATAGATTGTCAGGTAGGGGATGGTGAGAGGGAGGCTTCTATTGGCACTGGTCAGTTTGAGGCCCCAAAATAGCAAGCTTTTTCACTAGTAGTTCTACCTACACCCCCACTATGATGGTTGATTGCATACAGTAGAGGCTGCAGGTAGGTCAAGCACAATCTTCACAAACAACCATTAAGGTACAGCCACCAACTCCATATAAAAGATAAACTATTTTGGAATAGTTAAAAAGGTTAAGAGCTAAAGATTTTTATGGGCGTGGTCCACTAATACCTGCCCAAGCAGAAGAATGGTTATTTAAGATTAAAAGACTATTTGCGATCATTAACAACCCACAAGAAGAGAAAATTAAGGGTATTATGGCTTTGCTTCAGGGGCCAGCTTTCATTTGGTGGGACTCAGATAGGAGGCACACCCCAGTGGATCAGTTAAATTAGGGACCTTTATGGCTCAATTCGAGAAAAATTTTATTAGGTCAGAATACAAGGTAGTGATGCATGATGCCTTCTAAAGGCTAAAATTGGGGAACAAAATTTTAGCAGAGTATGAGCATGAATTTGAGCACCTGAGTGCCTATTTAGATGAGAGTTAGTCCATAGAAGAAAAATTATGTCAGAGATTTGAAAGGGGACTACACACTGAGCTTAGACTAATCATTGGGACACAAAGATACACTGATTTGACAACCACAATTGAAGCTGCTATTAAGTTAGAATCCATCCAAATAGAAGAAGTTTACAATAAGTCCAGGTTTTAGTAAAAAAGAAAACAAGGACAGTCCGGTGGTAAGGGAGGTTAGGGTAAGAAGTCTAGGGGATCTCCAGCACCTCAGGGCCATACTCCAGCTGCTGTAGGCCGAGTTTAGGGTGGTGGACCCCATGGTAGGGCACCAGTTGCATCAGCAGCCTGCTACCTTGATATAAAAATAGTGGGACAGCATTAACCTATGACCATTATGGTAAAATCCATCCCGAGGAGTGTAGATATTTGACTGGACCTTGCTTTATGTGTGGTTTGAAATACCACAATATTAGAGATTATCCTATAGGACATATTGCTTTATCCATAACACCAGCACTTAGTACTGAGTCTTCTACATCGAGAGGTTATGGTAAGGGACCTACCCCCATCACTTTAGCATCTAGACCAGTTGGGTAGTCATCTCAGGGATAGAGATGTGCTATAGGCTAGACTTATGCAGTCAGGGTCAGAACGGATGAGGATGCTCCTGATGTTATAGTAGGTAAATTCTTTTTATTGTTTGATTCAGTAAATGCATTGATAGATCCTGGTTCTACTCATTCCTATATTAGCTTGAATTTAGCATGGGGTAAAGGGATGAGAGATCTATGCTTAGACAAAGATATCTTGGTGAGTAATCCTCTAGGACATAGTGTATTAGTGAACAAAGTATCCAAAGAGAACCCTATTAGTGTCTAGGGTCATGTGTTCCTAGCAAACTTAATTGAACTGCCATTTCATGAGTTTGAAGTAATTTTGGGAATGGATTGGTTATCAGTACACCAAGCAACAATAGATTGCAAAAGTAAGATAGTTACTTTGAAGCATGAGGGACATCGGGAGATTATAGTTATAGTTATGAGCACTAACATCGTATCTGATGTCTATAGCTATTAAAAGATTGATTATAAAATGGTGCATAGCTTACTTGTGTTTTGCATTGGAGGCAAAAAAAGATAGTCCAAATGTGTTAGAAGTGCCTACTGTCATAAAGTTCCTTGATGTATTTCCTGATGAATTACCAGGCTTACCACCTGACAGGGAAGTGGAATTCTTCATTGATGTTGCTCAAGGTACTACTTCAATCTCTATTGCTCCCTACATAAGGCACCTGCAGAATTGAAAGAATTAAAAATTCAGCTATAGGAATTGCTTGACAAGGGGTTTATTGGATTCAGTATCTCTCCCTAGAGAGCAATAGTCCTTTTATGAAGAAGTAGGATGGGACACTCAGATTATGCATTGATTATCATTAGCTTAATAAAGTGACCTTTAAGAACAAATACCCCCTTCCTTGAATTGAAGATTTATTTGATCAGCTAAAGGGAATGGGTGTCTTTTCAAAGATTGACTTGAGATCGGGTTATTAATAGATGGCAGTGAAGGAAACAAATGTACCTAAGACTGCTTTACATACCAAATACGACTATTATGATTTTATGGTCAAGCCATTTGGGCTTATAAATGCACCAGCTGCCTTTATGGATTTAATGAATAGGGTTTTTCACCCTTATTTTGACCAATTTGTGCCAGTATTTATTGATGACATCCTAGTGTATTCCAAGATATCGAAAGAGCATGACAAGCATATGAGGATTGCTCTACAGACCTTGAGGGAAAAGCAATTGTATGCCAAGTTCAGTAAATATGATTTATGGCTAAATAAGGTATCCCTTTTAAGTCATATAGTGTTTGCATAAGATTAAAAGGTGTATCCTTTAAAGATTGAAGTAAGGAGTTTCCTAGATTTGGTCGGGTACGATGGGAGATTTACAAAGGACTTCTTAACCATTATAGATCCTTTAACCTGACTACTATAAAAATACTCTAAGTTTGTATAGACTAACATATGTCAATAATGTTTTAAGAAGCTTAAAAGTATGCTAATAGAAGCTTCTATTCTTACACAACCCAAGTTAAGTAAGGATTTTGTGATCTACATTGATCTCTCCAAAAATGGTTTAGGCTGTGCATTGATGCAAGAAGGCAAGGCGATTGCTTATGCTTCTCGACATCTTAAGACTCGTAAGAAAAACTATCTTAACCATGATCTGGAGCTAGCAACCATTGTTTTTTCTTTGAAGATTTAAAGGCACTATATGTATGGAGAAAAATGTTACATTTACTCAAATCATGAATGCTTGAAATACTTGCTTACTCAGAGGGAGCTCAACCCTAGACAGAGGCACTAGTTGGAGTTGATCAAAGATTATGATTACTTTATTGACTACAATCAAGGAAAAACTAATGTAATGTCTAATGCACTCAACAAGAAAGTCATGTCAAGTAATTTGAATGTTTTTAAATGAATATGTTTAAATGATTGATAAGTGTAAATGAATAATGATAGTGTTTACAGCTCTGCGGGGCTATAAATGTCAGTTTGAGTTTGGAATGGGATGGAGTATTATTAGCTGAAATGCAAGTGAAGCCTAACTTTGTGCATTAGTTTAAGATGGCTCAAAAGTAAGATGATCGACTGGTGGCCATTGTGAACAAGCTTAAGGATCGTAATGATTGGAACTATTCCTTAAATGATAATAGGAGCCTTTTCTATAAGAAATGGATTTGTGTTCCAGATCAGGAGGAATTAAGGAAAAGGTTTCTTACAGAAGCTCAAAACAGTAGCTATGCCATGCATCCTAGTGGTAACAAGATGTACCAGAACTTGAAAGTTTCTTATCGGTGGCCAGGTATGAAGCAAGATGTGATAGAGTTTGTAAGTAAATGCTTAATATATCAGGAAGTGAAAGCAAAGCACTAGGTTCCTTTAGAATTGCTTCATCCCATTTTGATACGGAAGTGAAAATAGGACATAGTGACTATGGATTTTGTTATTGGATTGCCTTTGACTCAAAGAAAATGTGATGCAATATAGGTGATCATTGATAGAATAACCAAATCTACTCATTTCTTGCCAATACAGATGGATTTTCCTTTAACCAAGCTAGCAGAAATCTACATTAATGAAGTAGTGAGGTTGCAAGGAGTGCCATCATCCATTATTTCTGATAGGGATCCTAGGTTTACTTCCCATTTTTGTAAAAGTATTAAAAAAGCTATAGGTACGAGGGCTCACTTCAGAACAACATTTCACCCTTAGATAGATGGTCAGTCAAAATGGGTGATTCAAATATTGGAAGATATGTTACGGTGCTTTATGCTAGAGTTTGGTAGTAGTTGGGAAAAGTACTTATCTTTAGCAGAGTTTGCTTACAACAACAGCTACAATTCCAACATAAAGATGGTTCCTTTGGAGGCATTTTATAAAAGGAAGTGCAAAACTCCTTTGTTTTAGATAGAACTAAGTGAAAAGAAGCTTGTAGGATCTAACATGATCTACGACTCAAAAGAGAAATTGCAAGTCATTAAGGGTAGATTGAAAGAAGCTATGGATCATTAGATATCTTGTGCAGACCTGAAGAGAAAGGTCATAGAGTTCCAAATCTGAGATAGAGTTTTCTTGAAGGTATTCTATGGAAAAAATTCTAATATTAGCAGGACGAGCAAGCTAACTCCAAGATTTATTAGCCCTTATGAGATACTTCAGCAAATGGGTCCTGTAGCTTATCAGTTGAAACTACCATTAGAGTTAGAAAAGATGTTTGATGCATTCCACGTGTTAATGCTCCAAAGGTACAGATTTAATCTTAGCCATTTGATCACACTAGAAAAAATCCAAGTGTAAGTCAATATGACCCATGAGGATAGATCGGTGAAGATCCTACCTAAGGAGATCAGAGTGAAGGTACTCTGACACAATTATAATGTGAAAGAAGCTACATGGGAGCCCAAGGCTATAATGACATAGCAATATCCTCTACTCTTCGATATAAATAAATTTTAAGGACAAAATTTCTTTTAGTAGAGGAAAATTGTAATGGCCTAAACGCCAAATCAACCATAAATTGTATTTTTCGATAGTGAACCATGCTTCTCGGCTGAAAAGTACAGCCGGAAGTGAAAAATATTTTATTTCACCATCAAAAAATAAAAATCACAGTCATTATGGAGTTGAAATTTGAAGTTAAATCGAGATTAAATTGGCCTCTAAAAGTTAAAAATATAAAAAACCAAGTAGTTCAATTTAATTAGTTACTAGGTTGACCTAGGTTTGACTAAACCCTTAAAAATAGCAAATGAGCTCTATAAATTTCCATAAATTGCTAATGTGCCTAAAATAATGTGTAGAATCTTTTGGCTATAAAAAGTTAATTTTTCAGTAACAACGGACATTGTTGAATCAAACAAATCGGATTGAATCAAACCATTAATAGACTCCGATTGGACTAAAATTTTGGGTACAACTTATTTTAGATTTTATAAGAATTATGGATTAAATTTATAGTAATTTTGATTTTGAAAATGAGAGAATTTCAGGAGAATGGCATGTGGGCATAAAATGGTAGAATTGGGCCTTATGTGACTAGGCATTTGGTTGAACCAAAGCCCAACACACTTAGGCCTATGTAAAAAGGAAAAAGGGAGATGATTTTTATTGTCTCATCTTTATCCCTTCAACCCCTTCTTTTTCCTTCTTTTGTCAAACCAACATAGCCATTTCTTACTTCAATTATTTAAGCTTTCTCTTTTTCCCTAACCCAAATCCAAACATCCTAAGTGGAGCTCTATCTCTTTAAATGATTCTTTAAGCCTCTATTCATTGATTAGAGGAAGATAAATGGGAGAATCAAGTGTTAAAGTGAGAAGGGTCATTTTGAGGTAAGTGAAAATCAAAGCTTTAATTTTGTTTAAGGGTGCCTACAAGTGTTTTTAGGTGCTTAGAGTCCATTTATGGTGTTAATTTGAGCATTTGAGACAAAAAAAAATGGTGTTTTGCTTGATGAAATTTTTGGCCATGATAGGTTCTCCAAGTGAGGGGCAACCATCTAAGGTCAAAGGAAAGGAGAATAAAGCTTGAGGAGCCAAAGCTAGTGAGAAAGGTTAGTGATTATTAAATCTATCTATTCCCTTGAATTGGCATGATTTTTCTTTATATAACTTAGGAAAATTTAGGGAACATGCATGTATAATTAAAATTAAGCTTAAATTCATGATTTAGAACCTTGAATATAGATATTAGAGTGCTTAATTTGAATTAAAAGTATGTGTAAGGTGGATAACCTTACTTGGCCGAATGATACCCTAAAGGAAATCAAAGTATATTTTGTGTATTTTTGATGATTTATGACATAAAATGAACCTAAAAAATGGAATCTTGTATCTATGAATTTTTCTAAAATTTATGGAAATTATTTAAATATTTTTTAGAAGAAAACTAGCTTATGTATTAAGTGAATTTGTTTAATTTTTGTGAAATAATTCATATATTAAGCAAAAAATGGTGAATTATAGTAAAATAATTCACAAACTATGTAAAAGTAATGAAAAAGTTGACTGACTGATCTACTATAATGAAAACATTGCTGAAACTGTCAAAAATATGAAAAATGAAGTGAATTTTGCCCTTAGTAGTGGTCAGGCGGTCAAAATCTAGCTTAAAATATAATTGTCTTGCCATAAAGATGCCTATACTAAGGTGCAAGTCATGAAGACTTACTTTGCTATAGTAAATTGACTGTTAAGAACATTGGTAATTGTATTTGTGATAGAAAAAGTATTGAATTTGGCATAATTAATGTAATTATGCTTATTTATGAAAATACCTTGATTTATAGTCACCACTAAGCATATTTAATGCTCAACACATGGTGTTTGCTGTGTGTAGGTTCAAAGGAGTGACTGGAGCTAAAAAAGTACACAAAGGAGCAAGTTTTGAAGAAAAAGAGATTGTAGAACTGTAACACCCTAAGCCATAAGATATACAAAGCCACCAATACTGATATCAATCTCACGATAAATAGATAAATAATAATTTTACAAGCCATAATAACATATAAAGCTTTTTAGGCAAAATAGTACTCCTAAAATAAAAGAACATTTACCTAGAAACCCTTCATCAACATGAAACCCGAAAATAAGACTGTACGCTTCAAGCTCTCTATTTTATATACTGGCCAAGCCATAATAGCTAACTAACAAGAATGAAGCCTATCATACAACCCATATGGATAGAAAAACCTATGCTAAGTTATAATGATTAGTGGGGAACAACAAATTCTGTAGGCAACCTCTTACCAAGATTCAACAATTTTACAAGCACACAACTTTACACAATAATCATATATATTCACCACATCAATAGTAGATTACAATGCTTATAGCAAATAAAAGTCTTTGAGTGAACTCACCTTAGTTCTCTTACCTTACAAGTAATCCAGCAATGATTAAACCATAGAAGAAATATTGTTAGGCATGATTTCTTTGCTCATATCACATAGCTCAAATTATGGAATGTATTTGGTGGCCACAATTATGTTCATTATCATATAGTAATAATTACTACCCTAGCATGATAAACTATATACCATTTAGCACCATATTGTACCATATACTATACAGTGATCTATAATAGAGTCATATACATGTGCATAAGTATAGATGGGTATATATAACAAATTAAGAATTTAGCATGTAACTTCGAGAAACAATAGAATTACCGAAGATGGATACCGTAGTGTATAATTTTATACTCATAATTTATAGGTTCAAAATGAATTTGTAACATTAAAGTGCCACATACTCAAACATATTGTAATCTCCACTTTAATATCCATTTCTTTTATGCGAGTTAATAATGTTTATGCAAAGCAGTTTCTAAACTACCAAGTTCCATTATCTTTTAGTTCAATATAATGATTTCCTTTATCTTGTATTAAGCCTACTTATTCTAATGAAGTGGATAAAAGGATTTTATGATAGTACCCGAAGGCATAAATGATACGATAGTACTCGAAGGCACCAAGAGTTACCCAAATATATTGACATTGAATAACATCTCCTCATCATTATATCTTAAGGTCACTGTTTGTTCATAAACATCTATCAATGCCTTTATATTGTTCAAAAATGGCCTTTCAAAAACTAATGGCACTTTCATATCTTTCTCCATATCCAACATAACAAAATCCATCGAGAAGATGAAATTTCCCACCTTAACAAACTAATCCTCAATCATGCCTTTGGTCCTTATCATAAGACTATTTGCCAATTATAGTGTCATTCAAGTTTCTTTGATGTTTTCTAAGTTCAATTTCCTACAAATTGAGTAAGGCATCAAATTTATGTTATCACCCAAATCACACAAAGCATGACCAATAAAATTTTCACCTAACTCAAACGGCAAAGTGAAACTACCTGGATCTTCTAGTTTTTTAAGAATTTTGTTCATCAAGATAACACTATAATTTTTAGATAATTGTACTGTACCCATAACTTCTAGTTTTCTTATTAAAATATAGCTCTTTAATAAACTTAGCATATTTAGGCTTTGTAATAAAGCTTTGACAAAAGGTAAATTCACATACAACATTTTAAACATGTTAAGATATTTAGCTAATTATTCATTTAGTTTTTCTTTTTACCTAGAGAAAGATAAGGTAATTTAGACTCTTCAATACTAGTGACACCAGCTTTTTCCTTACCTTTACCTTGCTTAACTACATTAGTTACTTCACTAATAATATTGGGTTCAAAAATACTTACCTCTAATGTCGGGTCCACCATTTTTTAAGAAGTCTTACCTTTTTCGCCCTTTTTTACCTATTTCCCTCTTTTTAATGTGATAGCCTTTGCCTTTTCCTTAGGATGTTAGTCTACATTAGATGGGATTGTATGATGATTTATGTTAAAGAGTGAATTGGCAAGTTATCCAATTTGAGTTTCCAAGTTTCTGATGGAGGCATCTTAATTTCTCATCCAAACATCTTGACTTTTCCATCTAGAATCTTGACTTGTCATAAAAGTGGACTGGGTTGTCATAAAATTCTAAACATCTCTTATAAGCTAGGTTTTTTTATCTTGTGAGAGTTAAGGTTTTGGCTAAAATTCATGTGGTTGGTAAGGTAGAGTTTGGTAGGTAGATGGGAAGTGTGTTGGGGCGTGTGCTTTATAAGATTAATGGTTGTTGGCATGGTGGGCTATGTTTGGATTAAAAGGGGCCATAGGATAAGTGTTGGAAGTAAAAGTATGATTCCCCTCTCTCCAAGAAAAATTGGGATGATTTCTCCAACAAGGGTTGTATGTATTACTATAAGCATTTACAGTATTGACATCCTTAACTACTGAAACTCTAGCATCTTTAACCTTAGTTTTTGATATGGCATTTTTGTCTCTATAAGTATCACATCCTTGTGATAAGACTGACACATTTTGCACCTTTAATACACTATATTCCTTCTTTAACAGCTCCATTTGGGCCCTAAGTGTGGCTACCTTATCTACATTATGCACTCTTTGTTTTTTCTACGTAGTCCTTGTAATTACCCATTGAGCTTCATTCGTGGCCATTTAATCAAGGAGCAGAAATATTTCCTATAGTGTCTTATTCATAAAACTTCCACCTGAAGCTATGTCTAGGAGAGATCATGTTGATTGATTTACTCATGTATAAAAAGTAGACTTCTGTTGATTCATAGTAACTTCAAGATGACAGTAACTCTTTAAGAGCCTCCTAAACCTCTCCCAAGCCTCATGATATGGTTTCTTCTAAAGCTGTTGGATATTATAAATATTATTTCTAATAACGTCCATCTTGGTTGGTGGCAAAAATCTGACTAAAAACTTCTCTTACAAATACTTATATGATCTTATAGATTGGCTTGGTAGCAATTGCAACTAGTCACATGCCTTACTTATAAAGGTGAATAGAAATAACTTTAATCAGATAACATCCATAGACATACTAGGAATTTGCACATTATCCCTTATTCTAAGAAAAATGTCCAAATGTTAAGCTGGATCTTAAATGTCTGAAGCTGGGAATTGATTCTTTTAAACCATTGTGATGGTGGAAAGTTTTAGCTCAAAATGGTTATTTTGAGGCAACATGGTAGTCATGTACTCCTCATTCCACCAAAGAGTGGCATAGTCCCTGATAGTCATTGGTGTGAAGGCCTAATCTTGGCCTTAGTAGGGAATATGTTTAATTACTGGGTATTATGTGCTAAATTAATATTTGTATGGTTATGTCCACATTGGTATAAAGTTTCATGAAGAGTAGGAAATATGTTTAATTACTGGGTATTTCAGTGAAATTAGTGAATAAGGGGTTAATTGAGTGATAAAAAGTGAAGTTAGGGTAAGATTTATTATTTAAGATAAATTTGGGATCAAAGCATAAATTAAAAAGTGTGGATGGGTTAGTTTTGAGAGAGAAATTTAGAAAGGGGTTGAAAAAGGGTAATTTAATGGTTTTTTAGAGGTTTTTTCACGTGCTCATAGTGATAAATATCACCATTTGTTCAAAAGAAGCCAATCTCTCTCTATCTCTCTTTCTCACTCTCTATGAATCTAGAATTAGGTTTTGCAGAGATAAACAATGATAAGGGCAAAGGAATCTTGAAGGAGTGAAGAAGTCTCGGCATTCAGGTATGGGAATACTGTTTGGTTTGTGTTGTGCATGGAGTTATCTTTAGATGGATCGATGGAAATTAAGGTTCTGTGAACTGAATTCTTTAACCAGTGAAACCCTCAATTTAGGGTTGAGCTATTAGAGTCATGATGAGTTTTAAAATGATTTCTGAGAGATTGATCGACTCAATTAGCATTTCTATTTTAATTAATATGCATAATCGGATATGTTCTTATGGTTCACACCCATGCAAGGCCAGAAGCCTTATGATGTATGGCCATACAAGGCTTCTAATCTTATGGTGCATGGCCATGGAAGGCCAGAAGCTTTATGGCGTGCAGCCATGCAAGACTTCCAACCTTGTGGTACACACACACACACACACACACACACTCATATATATATATATAATGTGAAGTACTATAACATATGTTCTTAAACCGATTTAAATATATTGTATATATGTTAAGATAACAAATGTTGATGCTATTATAAGAATATGAAATGTTATTAAAAATTGTTAATCATGCAGATCTTAGTTCAGTTATGGACTAAATAGGCATGCCTAAAGGGAAACTGTTGCAGTTGCCATGGTTGACCCCGTTTGGGTCCATTGTTCGTTCCTTTAATGAAACCATAGTTTGGCCCTTTGGGTCCATTGTTTGAAATCTTCGGATATCCATTGTTTGATACCTTCGGGTATCCATTGTTGATACCAATTGGTATCCATAGCTCTCGTTATCCACCCTTTGAACTAGCACTTAGGCAAGCTATTAAAAATTAAAAAAAGTGCTTGAAATAAGAAATACATGTATTGATTTCTTTATTTACATAATGTAAGCATGATGAATGACTTAGTACAATGTTTCATTTTCATTTCCTTTTGGCTTTAAAGTGCTACTATGAAATGAAATCAAGATTTGATTAAGTTGATATTCTTATTAAAATGCTTGTGTGAAGATGATTATCGTCGATTGCTATGAGTGGTTGACCATGTTAATTTTAGAATGTTTATTTTTTCCACTAAGCTTTATGGCTTAACATGAGTTTTTTTATATCTATGTAGGTTTTGTTAAAGGTCGCTCAAGGATTTAATTCTGCATCAGTTGACCAACAAGAGTTGGTCCAGATTTTACATATAGAATATTTTGTGAATAATTTCATGTTTTTTAGTCTTCTATTTTGCCATGATATAATTCTAAAATTGTAATGTGGAGGATTGTAAAATTTACTTAATTACTTTTGCTTGCATGTGATTTCTAGATTGTGGGTGGTTAGTATGTGATTGCCATCAATATGATTTCTTTGCATGAAATTCTAGGTTAACCTACCGATTATGCATGCACTATACATAAATGTTAATAGGCTTGTGCACCTATTAAGAGTGTTACCGTGGAACCTAATATGATCATGTTTAAGGTAACACCTAAATTATATATATGATGCTTATATTGATGAATCGTAAGTGTGAATAATGTTTGTTTGAAGTACGATAACATGACATGTTTTGACCAGGATTATAAGACACAGTAATATGGTTAGAACCTAGAGTTAGGGTGTCACACTTGATCTTAACCCTTTCCCTCGGACTTGATTTTGATTGTGTTGTAGCTGATTTTCAATTACTTGCCTTCTGAGCAAAGGTGTTAGATTGTTGAGAAATGGGTCATCAAGTGGCTATCTTATAGATTCATATTATCCCATTGTTGTCACTCCTTCTACTCAATGTCATCTCAATCTTAGGGCTAATAAGTAAAATTAGGTCATCTCTTACCATACGCTATTAACACCTGAACATAAAAGAATAAAGAATAAGGTAAAGAAGAAGAGTAGCACACAAAATTCAATGTCAAATCTAAAATAAATGCCAATCCCTAACAACAATGCTAAAAACTTGATCGATGTCTAGCAAGAGTATTAAACTAGGTAAGTAACATAAAAAAATAAGATTAAGACCCTTAATATCATACCTTAGAGATTGTGTATTTCAGATTTTATATTAAATAATGTGCAAAATATTTTCTCAATTTTTTTAAGTGATTCTAAATTAACTAAACTAAAAATTAACAACTAAGAAACTCAAAACTTAAATTAGACTGAGAAAAATTAAATATAGGACAAAATCTAGAGGGTGATAAAAATCAATAACTAAGACACTTCGGCTAAGGGACTATCGACCTCACCTTTTATTAATAATGATTTAATTTAAATTAACACAAGTTGTGGAAAACCAGTTAAAATCAGATATCATGTTTAGAATATGATTATAGACTATTAAATTCTCAATTTAAGAACAACCTAATGCATAACATACAAATCCTATTATAAACTCCTAAACTTTTGTTTAATCCTTTTTTTAGAAACATAACTCCAGCCTATTTTTAATTTAGATTCCTAAACCTAATTAACTCATGAACAATAATTTCTTATTTCAATTTTCAGAACACAACAACATATTGACATAAGCAGAATAAGTTAAGAACATGAAAACCATTGATTAAAACCAAATTAACATTCAATCATCTGTTTGATATCTTTGGCATCAATTCAACAATAACCAAAGATAAGATTGAACTTAGGAATTAAAAATTAATGAACTTTTATTGAAATTAAGATAAATGTTGAGTCATTAAAATAAAAGAATGAGGGTTCAAGTTTTCGTAAATAAAAGTAGAGAATTTACACACAGTTCGTGATTTAAATGAATGAAAAATTAAAACAAATAGATAATAAACTCATAAATCTTCAAGCTTGCTCTTATGTCTTCACAAAACAATAGAGAATAGCTTCAACCCCTAAGAGAATTCAACTATCTAAAATTCGAGAAAAATAGAAAATTAGGCCTAAAATCTTAAGTAAAACTAACTAACTATTTAAAAATTTGTTTATAATGCTTCAAAAAACCCTAAAATTGCAAGAGACCAACTACCATCTAACATCCCAAACAAAGACAAACTTCCTTTATTGTAATTTTAGAAAAGGATCTCGATAAGGAAGCTTGTTGTCCCTACTGAGATATAGCAAAAATAACAATGAAATAAGCGGCACTCAGTTGGGATGGTTTTCTTCCCTACCGAGCAAATTTTATTCTTCAAAGGGGAATGGTTGGCTCGGTGGGGATGAATTCTTATCCCTACCAAGTTATTCTTTTTTACATGGATGACCAAAAGTACTTGATGGGGATGATTTTCCTTCCTTGCCGAGCTAATGTTTTCTACTTAGATGATCAAAAACACTCGATGGGAATGATTTTCCTTCCCTGGCAAGTTGCTAGCTACTGGACTAATATGAATCTTCCTTCATGGGGATGAATTTCTTCCCTATCAAGTTGATTTGAAAATTTCTCAAAGAATCCAACAAAATCACATAAAACTCTCTTAAACAAACTCAAGTCAAAACTCTAACACTTTTAAACACAAAATTAAATAATTTAACACCGATAACTACTAAACACACCTAAAAACACACTAAAAAACATAATACAAATTCAAAGCTATCAAATACCTCACACTTAGCCTTTGCTCTCCCTAGAGCAAAATTGAACAAATCAAATTCTCAAAATAATGAAACTTTAAACTAAAAATTATACAATTCAAAACCATACTCAACAATTGACGGTAGCACTTAATTAAATTCCAACCAAATCAGATTTAATCAAGAAAATATAAGTCGATCTACGCATGAGAACACTACATGGTACAAGTCATAAGTGTTTCTTAAGTGCAAGTTTTGCATCAGAGTTCTTAGACCTAAAATCTCTATGAAACTCTTTATGAATTATTGCGTACTTTGACATACACCTAACGTACTCATAATAGGATGACAAGTATGGGTATGATTGGGCATGCACTAATTCATGTTAGAGAGCATGAGAGAAGTAAAGGGATTACCCCTCTCGATAAGAGAGAAAAATATCATCGGCCACTTTATCAGTGAACTGAGAAGTGTATGGCCATACCGAGATGAAATAATGGGTAATCATTATTTATCTAAGAGTTTAGTGTCATTGGAATATCAAGAAAGGAATTAGTATATATAAGGATGACTAGTTCCATGCCTTATATTAATTCTAATATTTATGGGTAAGGGACTATGCAAAATTGCATTAGGTCACTAAATGCCATTTACATTTTTATTTAATTTGAAATGCTATAATATCTTGGTAGAGAATATATATAGCCTTTGGATTATTTATTAATTCATTGCCAATATTAAATGGACCTATAGGATCGTACACAAAGCATTGAGCTTAAAATATTTAAGATAAGGTATTGGACATTAATTTGGGCTTTTATTTAAAGTTAAATTAATGTGGATAATGGGTATTAAAATTGCTAAATGGACTTTGGCCCATGAAGAGTGAAAAACACAACAAAAGGAATGGTTAATTGATTATTTATTTATCTTTAGATGATTGATTATTTATCTTTAGATAATTAAGTTAATTAAATTTAAATTCCTATATGTCTGTAAATCAAAATATACCACTTAATTAGGAAGTGATGGAGGCTGAAATTACTACCTAAATGCTAGTGACTTTCGACACACACAAAACCCTAAGCTAAGTGATATATATGGATAAGAAGTAACTTTGCCAATTATGGTTTTTTCTCTCTCATTGCCACCACTCTCAAGGGAAAAGGATTCTTCCTTCTTGTTGTTGGGGATTTATTTGAACCCTTAGTCTCACTAAATTGCATATAGGATGAGTAGGATACCGTTCCAAAGGGAACGGGGTAAATTTTGTATTGAAACCACAAAGAGTAGATGGATAGGTAACAAATAAAATGATGATTATGTATTTAATTAAATATCTAAACTACTTTACATATATTAAATCAAATTGGATTAAAGATGACTTAATTGATGGTATAAATATATATTAGAAATAAGAAATAGTAATTCATCTAAGAACAAGTACAAGTAATTGTATAAATAAAGTGACTGGAGAATTTAGCCAAGATTCTTTAAAGCAACTCTCGTTGTCAGTAAAGATGTTTTCATTTAGAGTCTATAAGCACTCTCGTGTCATTATAGAGATAAACAAAAATTATGAAGCTTTATGTCATTTCTTTAACCCCTCAAAGTGAATTCCTTATCTCTAAGTGAATTCAATCCTTCAATTACATTCATTTATTTTTCCATCAAAGAATTCCAACTCTTGTTGCAAACAAATTGACTAACATGCCAAATATGGTGGCCAATCATACATAGCTTATCAAAGCATACAAATAAATGTAAATCATACTTCATTTATAATAAGAATAAACATATCTTAAATAAATACTACTGAATATTTATAATGTACAAAGGAAGCTAGCCAAATACATATTTGAATTTAAGATAAACAATAGAAAGAAACTTATCTCTTATTCCTTTGGCTTTTTCCCGTTGTCATCTTCTAGTAAAAATATTTAATCAAAATAATAACTGTATTTCTAAAAATTAAACATTGATCGATCCCCCCTTCAGAACTTTACTCCCATATTTATAGAGATTAACTCTACAAATATGTCCCTTCCGAGTAGTTGTCAATTGTGAAAAGTTGCCCTAAAGAGTCTTAATTCTTGGCTGAAAAATCATGTGCACAAAGATGGCATCATTTAGGAACAGGCATAATATTCGACTCATGAATAGCTTCACGAGTCATGAACTGCATCAATCTGTCCTCACTCGTGATCTGCTCCCGACTTGTGAATGTGTTCCGCCTTGCTTGCCGACTCGTGAATAGATTCACGACTCATGAGCCTGTCGCCTCTGTGTCACTCAAGAGCACCTTTACACCTCGTGCTATTATGTCCGAATCGTGAGCCTCTTCACGACTCGTGAACTGCTTCATCCAAATCCTTCACCATTTGCCCAAATCACTTCACATTTGCACCAACTTTGACCTAAAACACAATTAAACACATAAACTAAACATAAACACATAAAATGCACATAATATTACATACTTAGCTACTTAAACATAAGAAAATACATACTAAAAAGTAGACATTTTACATGGCATCACTTCTCTTGGATTTTAGGTAGCCATTGGTGAACCTAAAAGAAGAACAAGATCATATCTTGTTGCTTCAAACCATTCTTATTGCCAAATACACAAACATAGAGCTAGCACTCATGGTTTTAAGCCTTCTTTACAAGTGTGTGTGTGAGCATAGAGAAGTATGGAATAAAAGTTGTTCCTTTGGCATTGGTGATCGAGATCAGAGATATATAAGTCTATCTTATATATTAGCCATTGCAAAATCAAGTTTTATAGAGCATCCAAAGTTGTAAGTTTTTCAAAACCCTAAAATTGCATGTTTCGATTCTATGTTGTTTATTACATGGCATGTATGATCAAAATTTTCATGTTCCATTGCGTAATCTTCATGTTTATGCCATGTGATATCCCATCAGTGGTATTAGAGCAGGTTCATGCTTATATTAGTGCTTTGGATGCATAACATCTTGAATCAAAATCGTTCGTTGCATAAAGTCGCAATGCTAAAATTTTCTGTTTTGAGTTTTTTGCATTGTTTTAGTGTAAAAACAATTTTATATGATTAGTTAGGTATTATAATTATTATGACATGTTTATATACTATCCTAAGATGTTCTTAGAGCTTTTCATGGTCGGATTTTATTATATATACCTAATTGTACATGTTAATCTTGAAATTAGGTGCTTGTTTGCATGATATGTGATTGTTAGCAACTAGTCTCTCAAAATTAAATGTAAAAACATGTTTGGATTATTTGTAAGTGATTTTTAAATATTAATAACAGGCTTGGACATATTTTTAAAATGGTTTTAATTATGGTCTATGACAATTTAATTGATTAATTTACAAATCACTTAAAATAATGACTATTTTGGGTTTGTTGCATGTTTAATCAACATTGTTTATTTTGTTTTGATTAAAATGGCAAAAAAACATTTAGATCAGATATGAACAAAACCTTAACTCAATTTTTATGACCTTATTTAAGTTATTAAATGGCTCATAAAATCGTTTTAAGTGTTTGTGCATCATTTGTGGCATTATGTGAGCATTAAACAACTAGTTTCATGTTGTTTGTTTATTTGTTGTTAATGTCGTGTATGATACATGTTCTTCTTGAATTTTATGTTTTAATTCATGTTGGTTTATATTTTTTGTATTTTTAATGATTATGGGCTGTATGACATAATATTAAAAATGGCAAAATTGGAAATTATACTAGAGTTGATTTATGGCACAAATCTAACTAGTTTGTATTTTGGGTTTTTAAGAGAACTTATTCAATAAGAGGATTTAGTCCATTGGGCTTCAGCCTAGACCCATCACGGGACTTCTCATAAAAGTTCAAGTACACAATTTTCACTAATGGGCTTGGCATAATTTATTAAAATTGGACTTTGTTTTATCCATGAATGTTATATATATTTGTTTGCTTGTTTTGTGTGATGAATGAATATGCATAGTGCATTCATGGGCCCTGGGTTATGTAATTAAATATGGCCTGCGTGCCATTATGGATTATTGTAAAATTTTCTTTTATTTCTCAGTATAAAATTTATTTGTAGACTTTATAAATCAAGACGAAGCCAACCGGAGTGGAGAAGCCCAAGTCGAAGATTCTTATGTAATAGTATAGAATCTTAGTTGTAGGTTTTTGGGCCCATGTTTGTCAAGCTTTACATTATGTAATTATATATATATGCATGCTATGAATGGATGACAAAGTGTATGCTATGTAAGCTATAATAAAATGAATTCCTAAAATAGTAAGTCACAAGGTTGCCTTCCTAATTCGAAACATGTCAAGGCATCGATCATCGGTAACGTAGACTAGGAGTCTTAGATGTGCTTAATTATCTTTGTGAGGCATGCGTTGTGAATGTAGGTTGGACTTAACATGGAAAGGGATGCTCGGACCTAGGCAACTAATAAATGTGTTGTGGTATAACATCTTAAGATGTTAGCCTATTTGATCCAAGAGTCATGTACGAGACATGATTTGAGTTTTCCTACCTAACTAACTTAACTTTTTAGGTGTACAAGCTCAGCTTGACTAATAAGTTGTTGTGAAAAGTGGATCTTGGCCCACATTCAATCACTAATGCAAATTATTTAAAGGGATACTAATTCGGTTTGTGGGATTATAATAAGACCTCATTTAATCTTGCTGAATTTTATTATTGTAGATTGAAAAATGTCTTCTTCAAACATTAACTTTTCATTGCGATCGATCCTGGAAAATGACAAACTAAATGGCACCAATTTCATAGACTGGTCTCGAAACTTGAGAATAGTTCTTAAGTAAGTGAAAAAGTCATAGGTTTTGGATGCACACTTGTCCGAGGAACCTACTAGGAACACCTCTGCAGTTCAAAAGGAAACTTTTAAGACTAAGAAGAGTAATTCTAATGACGTGACATGTCTGACGCTAGCAACTATGGTGCCCGATTTGCAAAAGCAATTCATGGACCATGAGACCTATGCGAACATGGTGCACCTCAAGGAGATGTTCCAAGAACAAGCTCATCACGAGAGGTTCATGGCAACAAAGGCCTTGATTTCTTGTAAGATGGCTGTGGATACTCCTGTTAGTACCCATGTACTCAAGATGAAAGGGTATCTTGATACTCTTGAGAAGCTTGAGGTACAAGTCCCAAAGGAATTGGCCACTGACTTGATCATAGGTTCATTGACTAATGATTATGATCCATTTGTTATGAATTATTGTTAGTGTAAGCCCTAGCCCCAATGCATTGTAATAAAGCACTTTGAATTAATAAAATGAGGCATTTGTTTTATCCTTTGTATTCCTGTGCATATTAATTGATAAAACTATCCAAGAGTGTTGTTTCGGTTTAAGTTATCATGTGTGAGGCACATGGTTGTAAGACCTTGAAACAAATGAAACATCATTCTAAATATCCCTAGTCAGTCATTGTTATGGGAATAACAATGAATTAAGACTAGTATGCTCTCTCTGATATTATGAGTTCTGTCATACAGATCATTAGGACAAGAGTGTCAATCAGAGATCATAGATACATGTTAAAGAACATGGTATCTGGATACGATCCGCTTATGAGAACACTACATGGTATAAGTCATAAGTGTTTCTCATATGCATATTTTGTATCGGAGTTCTTAGACCTGAAATCTCTATGAAACTCTTTATGAATTACTGTGTACTTTGACATACACCTAATGTGCTCGTAACAGAGTGACAAGTAAGGGTATGATTGGGTATGCATTAATTCATGTTAGAGAGCATGAGAGAAGTGAAGGGATTACCCCTCTCAATAAGAGAGAAAATATCATCGGCCACTTGATCAGTGAACTGAGAAGTGTATGGCCATACCGAGATGAAATAATGAATAATCATTATTTATCTGAGAGTTCAGTGTCATTGGAATATCAAGAAAGGAATTAATATATATAAGGATGACTAGTGTCTTGCCTTATATTAATTCTGATATTTATGGGTAAGGGACTATGCAAAATTGCATTAGGTCACTAAATCCCATATGCATTTTCATTTAATTTGGAATGCTATAATATCTTGCTAGAGAATATATATAGCCTTTGAATTAATTTATTAATTCATTGCCAACATTAAATGGACCTATAGGATTGCACACAAAGCATTGGGCTTAAAATATTTAATTAAAGTATTGAGCATTAATTTGGGCTTTTAATTAAAGTCAAATTAATGTGTGTAATAGGTTATAAAATTGCTATTGGGCTTTGGTCCATGAGAGAGAGAAATTTAGCCCACAAGGTTTAATTTCAATTAATTAATTATCTTGTGTTAATTTAATTAATTGAGTATTAAAGCCTAAAGAATTTTAATTAAATTAATTCACCTGATAATTGGATGGTGTGGCCGAAATTCCAAGATAATATCAATGGAATTTCGGCACATGATTAATTCTTTTATTAAGTGATTTATTTGATTAATGTGTCTTACATTTATCTTAGATTAAATCAAAAAGGATTATCTTGGATTAAATGTATTATCTTAAGGTGTTTTAATCAATATATATTTCTTATTTTAAATAAGTGATAAAGGCTAAAATTAATTATCTTAAGGTGGTATATTTTAGCTTGATCACTTAAGAAAATAAAGGGATATATATTAAATGAAATAAAACCCTAAAGATAAATAATTTGCTTTTGGCGTGAAAACAAAACCTAGCCACCATTTTGCATTTTGGCGTGAATTACATCCATCTCTCTCTCTTAATTTTTGGTCCAATTTTCGCAAGGAGAAAGGATTGTTCCTCATTCTCTTGTGTTCTTGGGTAGTAAAAGCAACCTAAGAGAAGTACAAAATCAAATTTTGTAGCTTCAAACTATAGCCATTACACAATACTTTAAAGGAGAGCTAGCAATCTCGATTTTAAGCCGACGGTGCAATTGTGTGTGTGAGAATAGAGGGAGTGGCGTAAAAGGCTGTTCCTTGGCATTGGTGATCAAGATCTAAGGTGGATAAAGTCATGTCAGTTGATGGTCATCACCAAACTCAAAAAATTAAAAGGCATCCAAAGTTGTAAGTTTTAAACCCTAAAATTGCATGTTTCGATTCTTGCTTTGGATTTGTATGGTATGTATGATGAAAAATTTTTTGTTTTTCCGCTGCGTTATCATCACATTCATACCATGTCATATTACATCATTGGTATCAGAGCTTAAACATGCTTATTTTAGTGCTTTAGATGCATGAAAAAATTAATTAAAAATCGTCATTATGAAAACATGCAAATCTGAAATTTTCTATTTTGAGTTTTTTGCATTGTTTTGGTGAAAAAACGATTTTAATTGACTAGATAGGTATTATAATTAATATGACATGTTAATAAACTGTCCTAAGATTTTATTATGGCTGGTAATGGTCGGATTTAATTATTTATACCTGATGGTACATGTTAATTACGAAACTAGGTGCTAGTTGGCATGTAAATTGCTAGTTTAACAACTAGTTTTCAAAATTAAATGTAAAATTGATTTTGGAATGTTTGTAAGTGATTTTTAAAGATTAAATATCAGGTCTAGACATATTTTAAATTTGGTTTTAATTCTGGTCCATGACAATTTAATTGATTAATTTTAAAATCACTTAAAACTATGACTAGTTTGTGTTTGTTACATGTTTAATCAACATTGTTTGTTTTGTTTTGATTAAAATGGTAAAAAAACATTTAGATCAGATTGGTACAGAATATTAAATCAATTTATGGACTTATTTAGATTATTAAATGACTCATAAAATTGATTTAAATGTTTGTGCATTTTATGGCATTACATAAGCATTAAACAACTAGTTTTTGTTGTTTTTTTGTTTTTGCATGAATGCCGTGTACTATATATGTGTTCTTCATGATTTTATATTTTTAATTCATGTTAGCACATATTATATGTATTTTTAATGTTTATGGGTTGTATGACATAAAATTAAAAATGGCAAAATTGGAAATTATACTAGAGTTGATTTATAGCACAAATCTAACTAGTCAGTGTTTTGGGCTTTTAAGAGAACTTATTCAATAAGAGGATTTAGTCCATTGGGCTTTGGCCCAAGCCCGTCATGGGGTCCTCTCTTAAAGGTTCAAGTACACAATTTCCATTAATGGGCTTGGCTAAATTAATTAAAATTGGACTTTGTTTTATCCATGAATGCTATGTATATTTATTTGCTAATTTGGTGTGATGAATGGATATGCATGGTGCATTCATGGGCCCTGGGTTTTGTAATTAAATATGGCCTGCGAGCCATTATATTTTATTGTAAAAGTTTTTCATTTATTTCTTAGAATAGAATATACTTGAAGACTTTGTAAATCAAGACGAAGCCCATCGGAGTGAAGAAGCCAAACTCGAAGATTCTTATGTAATAGTATAGAATCTTAGTTGTAGGTTTTTGGGCCCATGTTTGTCACGCTTTACTTTATACAATTATTTATATATGCATGCTATGTATGGATGACAAAGCGTATGCCATGTAAGCCGTAATAAAATGAATCCCTAAAATAGTAAGTCACAAAGTTGCCTTCCTAATTCGAAACATGTCAAGGCATCGATCATCGGTCACGTAGACTAGGAGTCCTAGATGCGCCCAATTATCTTTGTGAGGCATGGGTTGTGAATGTCGGTTGGAATTATCATGGAAAGGGATGCCCGGACCTAGGCAACTAATAAATGGGTTGTGCTATAACATCTTAAGATGTTAGCCCATTTAATCCAAGAGTCATGTACGAGACATGATTTGAGTTTTCCTACCTAAGTAACTTAACTTGTTAGGTGTACAAGCTCAGCTTGACTAATAAGTTGTTGTGAAAAGTGGATCTTAGCCCACATTAAATCACTAACTCGAATTATTTAAAGGGATATTAATTCAGTTTGTGGGATCATAAATAAGACCTCATTTAATCTTGCTAAATTTTATTGTAGATTGAAACTGGCATCTTCAAACAACAATTTCTCATTGCGATCGGTCCTTGAAAAGGACAAATTGAATGGCACCAATTTCATAGACTGGTCTCGAAACTTAAGAATAGTTCTTAAGCAAGAGAAGAAGTCGTATGTTTTGGATGCACCCTTACCTGAGGAACTTGCTAGGAACGCTTCTGTGGTTTAAAAGGAAACTTTTGAGACCAAAAAAAGTGACTCTAATGATGTGACCTATTTGATGCTAGCCACTATGGTGCCTGAATTGCAAAAGCAATTTATGGACCAAGAGGCCTATGCGATCATGGTGCACCTGAAGGAGATGTTCCAAGAGCAAGCTCGTCACGAGAGGTTCGTGACAACAAAAGCCTTAATTTCTTGCAAGATGGCTGAGGGTACTCCTGTTAGTACCCATGTACTCAAGATGAAAGGGTATCTTGATACTCTTGAGAAGCTTGAGGTACTAGTGCCAAAGGAATTGGCCACTGACTTGATCTTAGGATCATTGCCTGCTGCTTATGAACCATTTGTGATGAATTATAACATGAATGCAATGAACAAGTCAGTCACTGAGCTTCATGGGATGCTTAAGAATGCTGAAGAGAACATTCGAAAGACCAATCCCGTACTAATGGTTCAAAAGGGAATTAAGAAGGGACCCGCTAAGGGAAAGGGAAAGGGAAAGGAAAAACCCAAGTCAGTTGGGAGTGCACCTCAGGCCCAATCCAAGCCCAAGGCGCCAAAACTCAAAGAGAGTGAGAGCACTTGCTTCCATTGCAACAAGATAGGGCATTAGAGGAAGAATTGCGCTCTCTTTAAGGAAGAAAAAAAGAAGAATGGAGCCAAGGCATCCAGTTCTGGTATTTTTGTTGTTGAAATTAACCTTTCTATTTCTACCACTTGGGTATTGGATACCGGTTGTCGTTCTCAAATTTGTTCAAATGTGCAGGGGCTAAGAAATAAGCAGTTAAGTTAATTAAGTCTCATCATACATGGTTGGCATACATTGGTATGCATCCTATATCTATCACATAAATATAAGCATACAAATATGGTATAGTTATGGACTTCACTATATTGATTTCCCCGAGCCAAGAGGGAAATCAAAAGGTCACACCTAGGTAGTATGCATGATTCAAACAAGAAAATAATTACATTATCTTCAAGCTTGTTGGATCTCCATCCGGCCCATCTTGCTCCTTGATATTGGTCTCCATCTCTATTTCTAATTCTAATCTAAGTAATCTAATTACATATTACAATTTGAAATGAAATACAAACCAAAAACAAGTGGCCGGGACATGAAAGTCCTCATTGGGCCAAAACATGCATTATGCTCAATCAAATAAGGCTTTGTCCATAACTAACCATCATGCCAATCATTCACCCTTATATGCCTCTCTAATGCATAAATAAATGGATTACTAACTTTGTTTCAACCTTTGAAACTATATTTTGAGTTATTTAATGATGTGATCAAATTAGGAAACTTTTTCCATTTTGGAAACTTTCATTTTAGGAAACCTTTTTGCATGCATGTGTTCTTGTCTTAATAATCAATCCAATTGATTATTAATTAATTATAAATTGATTATTTAATTAATTAATCATATTAAATAATTAAAAGAATTAATTTTGGGCTTAAAACAATTGTAGGCCGAAACCCACAGAAGAAAAACCCTAACTGTGTTCACACACAAACTAGTTTTGTGTCTTTTGGACCATTTGGGCCTTTTGGAATGAGCCAAGCCCACTCCAGCCCTTAAAACCCATTAATAAACTTAATTAATGTTTATAATGTTTAATTTAAATCAGCTCCTTGGGCCCACCAAGTCATTCACTAATTTAAACCAAGTCCGTAAACATAATTAAGCCCATTAAGTGGTTTTAATAAATTAAAATTAATCAAATTAATTTAAGGCCCATTTTAATTAATCCAATTAATTAAAAACACTTTAATATATCATATATATCAGATTTAGAAGATCAAAAGTCGTTCTAACCAAGAACATATCAAGAACACACGAAGAACACCAATTTATCGAACTTTTCGACTAAACTAGTTTTCATGCAAAACTTGTTCGATTTTAATTCCGTTCGATCCTACGGCTTAATATCACATATTAAACACATAAAATATGATCTAAATGATGTTTTAATGGATCCATAAGAAATTAAATTAGAACAGCCCCTTAAATCACCTAGGGTTTCACGCCAAACCCTAATCTCAATCATTCAAAATTTCGTTTTTGTTTCCACCAAATTTATTTGATCACAAATACAACCAGAAATCAATATTTCTCATTCATGAACAATCAAATCTAATATTTTAAAGTTCATGAAATAAATAACTCAAAACAAAACAAAACTTATTCCGCAGAAAAATATAGAATTGTATATCCATGGCAAAACCGTGGCTCTGATACCATGTTGGAATTTAACGGTTACATGCATCACATACATGAGCGGAATTTTAAAATTTTTTAACCATTAGATCTGATCTTGCCATGAATACACAATATAACTATATGAGAATAAGAAAAATCACCTTTGATTTTTGTTGAACAGTTGATTTTACTTCGCACCGGGTTGTCGCAAACCACAGTGTCCAAAATCGAACACCTCCAATGAGTAATCCACACTAGAGAGGGGTAAATTAAACCAACAAATTGGTGTTCAACTAGGGCTAGCCAAAATTCCAAGAAGCTAGCTTGGAGTTGGCGCAAAAAGGGAGAGAGAATAAAGAAAAAGACTTTCCTTTTGTTTTAATAACTTAACCCTAATTCTCATTAGTTGGCCTTTTATAGTTAGGTTAAAATTCCAACTCCTTAATGAGATTGGGCTCTTTAAAATTTCTGGAGAATTATTAATTGGGCCTCTGGAATTAATTATAATCATTTGGGCTCAATTAAATCCAATTTAAACCTTTTCATAAAAGTCTATGCACAAAATTCACAAACTAGACCCTTTGTGCATCTAATTTAATTTAAATACCCAAATGGATTCCAAATCCAACCAAATTAAATATGTAAGTTCCATAACACTTATGTAACATATATAAATTAATTTGGTCCAAGAGAAAGCCTCTAAGCCCTTCTGTATGGAGTTGGCGTGTGGCCCTCTTTTGCAGGGCTTCCTCCAACTTCTTCATTCCTTTGGCCCTTTATAATTTCTCCAATGGACCTATTAATTATTATATCAGTCCTATAACACTTATAGTAGTCTTATAACACTTATAAGATAATAATAATTAATCATAAAATACATTATTTCAATTAGGTCCAATTTTGCAGAACATTTCTCAAAAGTCCCGCGGATAATTTTATTTGATCATAATTAATTAAACTCTCTAATTAATTATTATCTTATTCACTTCTCTACCTTCATAATGATATCAAATATTATTATCCTTGTTATTTTACCATTTTACCCTTTTCTCTATATGTGTGTGACCTATTGGGTTCCTGTCCATGTTGGCAGTATAATATATAATTGTGAGTTCTATTCAAAACTCACATGATTTCAACTCCTTTAAATCATCTTATCAATCCCTATTGATACTTTTGATACATCATTATACAAGTCATGATTGGCCTCTAGCTAGGCATGATGACTACCCAAATGTCAGGAAAGTCATGTGGTTTGACTGTACCCTTCCATAGAAATAGTTACCGTGCAATTACTCCTTTCACCACTCTTATCTCAATTAGATTCTTAGTATGAATTTCTGTCAACTCATATAAATCTAATTATGTATGTTCTATTAATTTAACCATTGTTCCTAAAATGTCCTTCATGGATCTCCATCCATCTCGGCATATTACTCTGGCAAGAGATTCACTGAACAAGGCAATTATAGAATCATGTGAGATAACTTCCCTTGTTAAATCTGGGATGGTGAATCCTTTGTCAATCACTCAACTATCTTCAAGTAGGTCATGATATACCCAATCTCCTAACTGTTGGAATTTAATGGTTACATGCATCACATACATGAGCGGAATTTTAAAATTTTTAACCATAAGATCTGATCTTGCCATGAATACACAATATAACTATATGAGAATAAGAAAAATCACCTTTGATTTTTGTTGAACAGTTGATTTTACTTCGCACCGGGTTGTCGCAAACCACAGTGTCCAAAATTTAACACCTCCAATGAGTAATCCACACTAGAGAGAGGTAAATTGAACCAACAAATTGGTGTTCAACTAGGGCTGGCCGAAATCTAAGAGGCTAGCAATGGAAGTGGCGCAAAAGGGAGAGAGAATTAAGAGAAAAAGACTTTTCTTTTGTTTTAATCACTTAACCCTAATTCTCATTAGTTGGCCTTTTATAGCTAGGTTAAAATTCCAACTCCTTAATGAGATTGGGCTCTTTAAAATTGCTGGAGAATTATTAATTGGGCTTCTGGAATTAATTATAATCATTTGGGCTTAATTAAATCCAAATTAAATCTTTTCATAAAAGACCATGCACAAAATCCACAAACTAGGCCCTTTGTGCATCTAATTGGATTTAAATACCCAAATGGATTCCAAATCCAACCAAATTAATTATGTGAGTTTCATAACACTTATGTAACATATATAAATTAATTTGGTCCAACAAAAAGCCCTCTAAGCCCTTCTGTATGGAGTTGGCGTGTAGCCCTCTTCTGGAGGGCTTCATCCAACTTCTTCAATCCTTTGGCCCTTTATAATTTCTCCAATGGTCCTATTAATTATTATATCAGTCCTATAACACTTATAGTAGTCTTATAACACTTATAAGACAATAATAATTAATCATGAAATACATTATTTCATTTAGGTCCAATTTACAGAACATTTCTCAAAAGTTCCGCGGACAATTTTATTTGATCATAATTAATTAAAATCTTTAATTAATTATTATCATATTCTCCTCTCTACCTTTATAATAATATCAAATATTATTATCCTTGTCATTTTACCATTTTACCCTTTTCTCTATATGTGTGTGACCTATTGGGTTCCTGTCCATGTTGGCAGTATAATATGTAATTGTGAGTTCTATTCAAAACTCACATGATTTAAACTCCTTTAAATCATTTTATCAATCTCTATTGATATTTTGATACATCATTATACAAGTCATGATTGGCCTCTAGCTAGGCATCATGACTACCCAAATGTCAGGAAAGTCATGTGGTTTGACTGTACCCTTCCATAGAAACAGTTACCGTGCAATTACTCCTTTCACCACTCTTATCTCAATTAGATTCTGAGTATGGATTTCTGTCAACTCATATAAATCTAATTATGTATGTTCTATTAATTTAACCATTGTTCCTAAAATGCCCTTTATGGATCTCCATCCATCTCGGCATATTACTCTGGCCAGAGATTCACTGAACAAGGTAATTATAGAATCATGTGAGATAACTTCCCTTGTTAAATCTGGGATGGTGAATCCTTTGTCAATCACTCAACTATCTTCAAGTAGGTCATGATATACCCAATCTCCTAACTATGTTCACACCCAGTTGGATGTAATCAGTTATGGAGTCAAAGTATACCACTTGCTACTTAAGATAACTTTAGTGATCTCAAGTCCAAGGATACTTGCACAACTGCTATGCAGAGATTCCTCACTGACATAGATTTAATATCCATATGAGGATTCTCTTTACAGGTCTCCAATGAACTTGTTCCTCTAACAAGCATCCACATGTTAGCTTTGATTATCATCCATAATCACAATTATGAGAACCATTGCTTGAACCATTCAAGAAGCATAACATGTGCTAGTCTGTCCGAATTAACAATGTCCTATCTTGTTAATTCTATGACTAGGGATATTTAGATATTAACATATTTGCATGAAATAGACATCTCACTTCATGAACACCTTCATTATTGCCTTTGCACTGTGTTTATAATATCTAGGACTTCATTTATTAATTTAAGATTTACAAACTCATGTATTCAAACACAGCATTAATAAATGAATGATGCCTTTTATTAAGAATATAAATTTCATACATATGAAAAACATCCCTATTACATGGGCTCTAGGGCATACTCTCTAACAATCTCCCACTTGCACTAGAGCCAATCACTCATATGTCTCAGACCCATGCTATTTATATGGTGATCATGCTTTATCTAGGAAAGTGCTTTAGTAAGGGGATCCGCCATATTGTCATCTGTGGGAACCCTTTCTATTTTCACATCATTTCTAGCTACTATTTCCCTTATGAGATGGTAGCTTCTGAGAACATGTTTGGATCGCTGATGAGACCGTGGTTCCTTTGCTTGCGCAATGGCTCCATTGTTGTCACAATATAAAGGAATCGGATCAACAATGCTAGGCACCACTCCTAGTTCGGTTATGAACTTTTTGATCCAGACTACTTCTTTGGCTGCTTCTGAATTAGCAATGTACTCAGCTTCTGTCGTGGAATCAGCAGTTGTTTCTTGTTTGGAACTTTTCCAACTAACTGCTCCTCCTCCCATTATGAACACATAACCAGATTGTGATTTACAATCATCTTTGTCAGATTGGAAGCTGGCATCTGTATACCCGTTTACTTCCAAACTGCCCTCTCCATATACCAAGAATATATCCTTAGTCCTTCTCAAGTACTTAAGAATATTCTTGACAGCTGCCCAATGTTCCTCTCCAAAATTAGATTGGAATTTGCTTGTGACACTCAAAGCAAATGCTACATCTGGACGTGTACATAACATAGCATACATGATAGAACCAATTACAGATGCATATGGTATTCTATTCATGCTCTCTCTATCCTCCAGTGTCTGTGGACACATAGACTTAGAAAGGTGTTTCCCATGCACCACAGGTATAAACCCTTTCTTAGAGAGATCCATATTGAACCTCTTCAATACTTTATCTATATATGTACTTTGAGAAAGACCTAGCAACCTATTGGATCTATCTCTATAGATCCTTATTCCCAGAATATAGGATGTTTCTCCAAGGTCTTTCATGGAGAATTGCTTGGATAACCATATTTTAGCAGATTGGAGAAGAGAAATGTCATTTCCCATGATCAATATGTCATCTACATATAGAACTAGGAAGACAATTGCACTCCCACTGACCCTTTTATACACACAAGGTTCATCTTCATTCTGTGAGAAACCAAACTCTTTGATTGTCTCATTGAATCGTATGTTCCAGCTCCTAGAGGCTTGCTTCAATCCATAAATGGATCTTTGAAGCTTGCATACCTTTTCGCCATTTCCAGATGTGAATCCTTCTGGTTGTGTCATATACACATCCTCAGAAAGATTTCCATTAAGGAAAGCTGTCTTCACATCCATTTGCCAAATCTCATAATCATAATGAGCTGCAATGGCTAAAAGTATTCTTATAGACTTAAGCATCGCTACAGGAGAAAAAGTTTCGTCATAGTCAATACCTTCTTTTTGACGATAACCTTTTGCTACTAAGCGAGCTTTATAGGTAACTATATTACCTTCCATGTCAGTCTTCTTTTTGAAGACCCATTTGCACCCTATGGGCTTTATCCCTTCAGGTGGTTGAGTTAAAGTCCATACTTTATTCTCATACATGGAGTCCATTTCGGACTGCATAGCCTTAAGCCATAAATCACGTTCTGAACTGTTCAAAACTTCTTGATAGCTTGTATGCTCATTGTCCTCTACTACAGTTATGCCTCTATCTGAATCAACGTGAAATCCATATCTCACAGGGATAGAACGCATCCTAGTAGATCTTCTAGGATTTTGTGTATAATCAGGTTCAACTGTAATGTCATCATTATGAAATTCAGTTTCGGGTTCAATCGGTTGATCTACTTCTATTTGCGGGTCCTGAACTTCACCAAGTTCAATTTTACTCCCACTGTCTTCTCGTAGGAGAAACTCTTTTTCCAAGAAGACAGCATGCCTTGAAACAAACACCTTTTGTTCTAAGGGATGATAGAAATAATATCCAAACGTTTCTTTTGGATATCCCACAAATAAACATTTGTCAGACTTAACATCCAGTTTGTCTGACATTGTCCTCTTCACATAAGTAGGACAACCCCATACTTTCATATGAGAAAGCGTGGGTTTCTTGTTATTCCACATCTCATATGGAGTAACATCAACCGATTTACTAGGAACTCTATTTAACACATAAACAGTAGTTTCTAGTGCATATCCCCAAAAGGACTTAGGCAAGTCCGCTCGGCTCATCATTGATCGAACCATATCTAATAGTGTTCGATTCCTCCTTTCGGATACACCATTGTGTTGTGGTGTATATGGAGGAGTCCATTGAGATAAAATCCCATTATCTCTAAGATAATCCTGAAACTCTTGACTTAAGTATTCTCCACCTCGATCTGATCTAAGTGTTTTAATACTTTTGCCAAGTTGTTTCTCTACTTCATTTCTGAATTCTTTGAACTTTTCAAATGCTTCAGACTTATATTTCATTAGATAGATGTATCCAAACCTGGAATAATCATCTATGAAAGTAATGAAGTAGGAGTAACCTCCTCTGGCATGTGTAGTCATTGGACCACATACATCTGAATGTATTAAGTCCAAAACCATTTTAGCTCGTTCTCCTTTACCAATAAAGGCAGCTTTTGTCATTTTTCCCAATAAACAAGATTCGCATGTATCAAATGATTCATAATCAAATGATCCCAAATCACCTGACTTGTGTAACTTGGTCATGCGTTTTTCATTTATATGGCCTAAACGACAATGCCATAAGTATGAGGTATTAAGATTATCATGTTTCATTCTCTTGGTATTCACATTATGTACTTCTTTAATTAAATCAAGAACAAATATACCATTCTCAATGATAGCTTTTGCATAAAATATATTGTTCTTAAAAATGTAACAACATTTGTCCTTCAAAGAAATATCATAATCGTTCATCAAATGACTGAAAGAAATAATACTTTTGGATAAGGCTGAAACATAATAACAATTATTTAATTCCAGTACTAATCCACTAGGAAGAGGCAAATAGTAAGTCCCTACAACTGTTGTAGAGATGTTCTGTCCAGTAGCTGACTGCAAACATATCTCTGCCTTTCCAACTCTTCTAAAGCTTCTAAGCCCCTGTAGATCATTACATAAATGAGATCCACATCCGGTATCTAATACCCAAGATTGTTTTGAAGCAATAGAATAAGTATTAATTTCAATCATATGAATACCTGAAGTAGATGCAACAGCTTGCTTCTTCTCCTTAAGAGAATCTAGATAGGCCTTACAGTTACGCTTCCAATGACCATCTTTTCCACAATGGAAGCAAGTTCCTTTGGGATTCTCTTTCTTGGCAACCTTCTTCTTGGAGATCCCACCATTCTTTGGCTGCGCATTGGTTATCTTCTTCTTCTTCTGCTTCTTGCCTTTAGTAGAAGTGACAACCATGACACTTTTTGGATCTTTCTTAAATGATCCATCAGCTGTCTTGAGCATGTTGATTAACTCAGGAATGGATACTTGGATCTTGTTCATGTTGAAGTTAAGCACGAAAGGTGCATAACTTGGAGCCAACGAGTACAAGATTAAATCTATGTATAGATCATTATCCATAACATAGCCAAGTCTACTCAAATGCTCAATATACCCATACATCTTCAATGCATGAGTAGCAGCTGAAGTGCCTTCCACCATTTTGCAGCTAAATAGAGCTCGAGCAATCTCATATTGCTCAGTTCTAGCCTGAGAAGAATAGAGCTCCTCTAGATGCAAAATGATGGTTCTAGCATCCATCATTTCATGTTGCTTCTGAAGCTCCGAGGACATAGCACCCAGCATCAGACATGCTGCTGCTTCACTATCCTCCATGTATTTTCGATAAATGCCTTTGATCTCATCAATGGCATCATCTGATGGAAGTGGTGGTGGATCTTTATCCAAGACATAATGGATCTTTTCAGCCCTGAGAACAATTCTCACTTGCCTGATCCAGTCAGAATAGTTGTTACCAACCAGCTCGTTATCCAAGATTGATCGTATATTAATGTTTGATGTGCTCATGATGATGACCTAGATGTGAAAAAGAAAAGATATGAGAGTATGTTCACATATATGTATGCATTAATAAGGTCTTTAATTAATCCATTTACTCCCACTATTTTATTGCGAATTAATAGCCCTCACTATATAATCCGAGAAAACCCGATGGTTTTCTTAGTGGGCCAATATCCAATCCTTGATATGTAATTTGACCTTGACTGTGGTCAACAAGCCAAATTCCATACCCTTGAAAGGTAGGTATCCATATACCAATTGTGTCTCTACACAACTATTGGATCATTAGGTTATCAACTCTTGATGCATGCATATCATATATGCATTCCCTAATCTTGCCTCTAGAACCATTAGCCTTGACTGTGGTCAACAAACTAATGGGCTAGCTAAGATGACCCATTTAATTAGATTTGAACATATTCAATATAATGTGAGCTTGACTGTGGTCAACAACCCACACTATAAAGAACTCTGGTTCTCCTCAAATTAATGGAAGGCTTATATACCTTAGTATTTGTTTGAGGGTTTTAGTTAATTAAGTCTCATCATACATGGTTGGCATACATTGGTATGCATCCTATATCTATCACATAAATATAAGCATACAAATATGGTATATTTATGGACTTCACTACATTGATTTCCCCGAGCCAAGAGAGAAATCAAAAGGTCACACCTAGGTAGTATGCATGATTCAAACAAGAAAAATAATTACATTATCTTCAAGCTTGTTGGATCTCCATCCGGCCCATCTTGCTCCTTGAAAATGGTCTCCATCTCTATTTCTAATTCTAATCTAAGTAATCTAATTACATATTACAATTTGAAATGAAATACAAACCAAAAACAAGTGGCCGGGACATGAAAGTCCTCATTGGGCCAAAACATGCATAATGCTCAATCACATTGGGCTTTGTCCATAACTATCCATCATGCCAATCATACACCCTTATATGCCTTTCTAATGCATAAAGAAATGGATTACTAACTTTGTTTCAACCTTTGAAACTATATTTTGAGTTATTTTAATGATGTGATCAAATTAGGAAACTTTTTCCATTTTGAAAACTTTCATTTTAGGAAACCTTTTTGCATGAATGTGTTCTTGCCTTAATAATCAATCAAATTGATTATTAATTAATTATAAATTGATTATTTAATTAATTAATCATATTAAATAATCAAAAGAATCAAATTTGGGCTTAAAACAAGTGTAGGCCGAAACCCACAGAAGAAAAACCCTAAGTGTGTTCACACACAAACTAGTTTTGTGTCATTTGGACCATTTGGGCCTTTTGGAATGAGCCAAGCCCACTCCAGCCCTTAAAACCCATTAATAAACTTAATTAATGTTTATAATAGTTAATTTAAATCAGCTCCTTGGGCCCACCAAGTCATTCACTAATTTAAACCAAGTCCGTAAACATAATTAAGCCCATTAAGTGGTTTTAATGAATTAAAATTAATCAAATTAATTTAAGGCCCATTTTAATTAATCCAATTAATTAAAAACACTTTAATATATCATATATATCAGATTTAGAAGATCAAAAGTCGTTCTAACCAAGAACACATCAAGAACACACGAAGAACACCAATTTATCAAACTTTTAGACAAAACTAGTTTTCATGCAAAACTAGTTCGATTTTAATTCCGTTCGATCCTACGGCTTAATATCACATATTAAACACATAAAATATCATCTAAATGAATTTTAAATGGATCCATAAGAAATTAAATTAGAACAGCCCCTACATTACCTAGGGTTTCACGCCAAACCCTAATGAGTTTCACGCCAAACCCTTATGTTAATCATTCAAAAATTTCGTTTTTGTTTCCACCATATTTATTTGATCACACATACAACCAGAAATCAATATTTCTCATTCATGAACAATCAAATCTAATATTTTAAAGTTCATGAAATAAATAACTCAAAACAAAACAAAACTTATTCCGCAGAAAAATATAGAATTGTATATCCATGGCAAAACCTGGCTCTGATACCATGTTTGAATTTAATGGTTACATGCATCACATACATGAGCGGAATTTTAAAATTTTTAACCATAAGATCTGATCTTGCCATGAATACACAATATAACTATATGAGAATAAGAAAAATCACCTTTGATTTTTGTTGAACAGTTGATTTTACTTCGCACCGGGTTGTCGCAAACCACAGTGTCCAAAATCGAACACCTCCAATGAGTAATCCATACTAGAGAGGGGTAAATTGAACCAACAAATTGGTGTTCAACTAGGGCTGGCCGAAATCCAAGAGGCTAGCAATGGAAGTAGCGCAAAAGGGAGAGAGAATTAAGAGAAAAAGACTTTTCTTTTGTTTTAATCACTTAACCCTAATTCTCATTAGTTGGCCTTTTATAGCTAGGTTAAAATTCCAACTCCTTAATGAGATTGGACTCTTTAAAATTGCTGGAGAATTATTAATTGGGCTTCTGGAATTAATTATAATTATTTGGGCTTAATTAAATCCAAATTAAATCTTTTCATAAAAGACCATGCACAAAATCAACAAACTAGGCCCTCTGTGCATCTAATTGGATTTAAATACCCAAATGGATTCCAAATCCAACCAAATTAAATATGTGAGTTCCATAACACTTATGTAACATATATAAATTAATTTGGTCCAAGAAAAAGCCCTCTAAGCCCTTCTGTATGGAGTTGGCGTGTAGCCCTCTTCTGGAGGGCTTCCTCCAACTTCTTCAATCCTTTGGCCCTTTATAATTTCTCCAATGGTCCTATTAATTATTATATCAGTCCTATAACACTTATAGTAGTCTTATAACACTTATAAGACAATAATAATTAATCATGAAATACATTATTTCATTTATGTCCAATTTACAGAACATTTCTCAAAAGTTCCGCGGACAATTTTATTTGATCATAATTAATTAAACTCTTTAATTAATTATTATCATATTCTCCTCTCTACCTTTATAATAATATCAAATATTATTATCCTTGTCATTTTACCATTTTACCCTTTTCTCTATATGTGTGTGACCTATTGGGTTCCTGTCCATGTTGGCAGTATAATATGTAATTGTGAGTTCTATTCAAAACTCACATGATTTAAACTCCTTTAAATCATTTTATCAATCTCTATTGATATTTTGATACATCATTATACAAGTCATGATTGGCCTCTAGCTAGGCATCATGACTACCCAAATGTCAGGAAAGTCATGTGGTTTTACTGTACCCTTCCATAGAAACAGTTACCGTGCAATTACTCCTTTCACCACTCTTATCTCAATTAGATTCTAAGTATGGATTTCTGTCAACTCATATAAATCTAATTATGTATGTTCTATTAATTTAACCATTGTTCCTAAAATGCCCTTCATGGATCTCCATCCATCTCGGCATATTACTCTGGCCAGAGATTCACTGAACAAGGTAATTATAGAATCATGTGCGATAACTTCCCTTGTTAAATCTGGGATGGTGAATCCTTTGTCAATCACTCAACTATCTTCAAGTAGGTCATGATATACCCAATCTCCTAACTATGTTCACTCCCAGTTGGAAGTAATCAGTTATGGAGTCAAAGTATACCACTTGCTACTTAAGATAACTTTGGTGATCTCAAGTCCAAGGATACTTGCACAACTGCTATGCAGAGATTCCTCACTGACATAGATTTAATATCCATATGAGGATTCTCTTTGCAGGTCTCCAATGAACTTGTTCCTCTAACAAGCATCCACATGTTAGCTTTGATTATCATCCATAATCACAATTATGAGAACCATTGCTTGAACCATTCAAGAAGCATAACATGTGCTAGTCTGTCCGAATTAACAATGTCTTATCTTGTTAATTCTATGACTAGGGATATTTAGATATTAACATATTTGCATGCAATAGACATCTCACATCATGAACACCTTCATGATTGCCTTTGCACTGTGTTTATAATATCTAGGACTTCATTTATTAATTTAAGATTTACAAACTCATGTATTCAAACACAGCATTAATAAATGAATGATGCCTTTTATTAAGAATATAAATTTCATACATATGAAAAACATCCCTGTTACATGGGCTCTAGGGCATACTCTCTAACACTAACTATGTTCACTCCTAGTTGGAAGTAATCAGTTATGGAGTCAAAGTATACCACTTGCTACTTAAGATAACTTTGGTGATCTCAAGTCTAAGGATACTTGCACAACCGCTATGAAGACATTACTCACTGACATAGATTTAATATCCATGTGAGGATTCTCTATGCAGGTCTCCAATGAACTTGTTCTTCTAATAAGCATCCACATGTTAGCTTTGATTATCTTTCATAATCACAGTTATGAGAACCACTGCTTGAATCATTCAAGAAGCATAACATGTGCTAGTCTGTCCGAATTAACAATGTCCTATCTTGTTAATTCTATGACTAGGGATATTTAGATATTAAGACATTTGCATGCAATAGACATCTCACATCATGAACACCTTCATGATTGCCTTTGCACTGTGTTTATAATATCTAGGACTTCATTTATTAATTTAAGATTTACAATCTCATGTATTCAAACATAGCATTAATAAATGAATGATGCCATTTATTAAGAATATAAATTTCATACATATGAAAAACATCCCTATTAAATGGGCTCTAAGGCATACTCTCTAACAATCTCCTACTTGCACTAGAGCCAATCACTCATATGTCTCAGACCTATGCTATTTATATGGTGATCATGCTTAATTTGGGAAAGTGCTTTAGTGAGGGGATCCGCCACATTGTCATCTGTGGGAACCCTTTCTATTTTCACATCATTTCTAGCTACTATTTCCCTTATGAGATGGTAGCGTCTGAGAGCATGCTTGGATCGCTGATGAGACCGTGGTTCCTTTGCTTGCGCAATGGCTCCATTGTTGTCACAATATAAAGGAATTGGATCAACAATGCTAGGCACCACTCCTAGTTCGGTTATGAACTTTTTGATCCAGACTGCTTCTTTGGCTGCTTCTAAAGCAGCAATGTACTCAGCTTCCGTCGTGGAATCAGCAGTTGTTTCTTGTTTGGAACTTTTCCAACTAACTGCTCCTCCTCCCATTATGAACACATAACCAGATTGTGATTTACAATCATCTTTGTCAGATTGGAAGCTGGCATCTGTATACCCATTTACTTCTAAACTGCCCTCTCCATATACCAAGAATATATCCTTAGTCCTTCTCAAGTACTTAAGAATATTCTTTACAGCTGCCCAGTGTTCCTCTCCAAAATTAGATTGGAATCTGCTTGTGACACTCAAAGCAAATGCTACATCTGGACGTGTATATAACATAGCATACATGATAGAACCAATTGCAGATGCATATGGTATTCTATTCATGCTCTCTCTATCCTCCAGTGTCTGTGGACACATAGACTTAGAAAGGTGTTTCCCATGCACCATGGGTATAAACCCTTTCTTAGAGAGATTCATATTGAACCTCTTCAATACTTTATCTATATATGTACTCTGAAAAAGACCTAGCAACCTATTGGATCTATCTCTATAGATCCTTATTCCCAGAATATATGATACTTCTCCAAGGTCTTTCATGGAGAATTGCTTGGATAACCATATTTTAACAGATTGGAGAAGATAAATGTCATTTCCCATGATCAATATGTCATCTACATATAGAACTAGGAAGACAATTGCACTCCCACTGACCCTTTTATACACACATGGTTCATCTTCATTCTGTGAGAAACCAAACTCTTTGATTGTCTCATTGAATCGTATGTTCCAGCTCCTAGAGGCTTGCTTCAATCCATAAATGGATCTTTGAAGCTTGCATACCTTTTTGCCATTTCCTGATGTGAATCCTTCTGGTTGTGTCATATACACATCCTCGGTAAGATTTCCATTAAGGAAAGCTGTCTTCACATCCATTTGCCAAATCTCATAATCATAATGAGCTGCAATGGCTAAAAGTATTCTTATAGACTTAAGCATCGCTATAGGAGAAAAAGTTTCTTCATAGTCAATACCTTCTTTTTGACGATAACCTTTTCCTACTAAGCGAGCTTTATAGGTAACTATATTACCTTCCATGTCAGTCTTCTTTTTGAAGACCCATTTGCACCCTATGGGTTTTATCCCTTTTGGTGGTTGAGTTAAAGTCCATACTTTGTTCTCATACATGGAGTCCATTTCAGACTGCATAGCCTTAAGCCATAAATCACGTTCTGAACTGTTCAAAACTTCTTGATAGCTTGTAGGCTCATTGTCCTCTACTACAGTTATGCCTCTATCCGAATCAATGTGAAATCTGTATCTCACAGGGATAGAATGCATCCTAGTAGATCTTCTAGGATTTTGTGTATAATCAGGTTCAACTGCAATCTCATCATTATGAAATTCAGCTTCGGGTTCAATCGATTAATCATCTTCTACTTGTGGGTCTTGAACTTCACCAAGTTCAATTTTACTCCCACTATCCTCTCCTAGGAGAAATTCTCTTTCCTAGAAGACAGCATGCCTTGAAACAAACACCTTTTGTTTTAAGCGATGATAGAAATAATATCCAAACGTTTCTTCTGGATATCCCACAAATAAACATTTGTCAGACTTAACATCCAGTTTGTCTGACATTGTCCTCTTCACATAAGCAGGACAACCCCATACTTTCATATGAGAAAGCGTGGGTTTCTTGTTATTCCACATCTCATATGGAGTAACATCAACCGATTTACTAGGAACTCTATTTAACACATAAACAGCAGTTTCTAGTGCATATCCCCAAAAGGACTTAGCAAGTCCGCTCGGCTCATCATTGATCGAACCATATCTAATAGTGTTCGATTCCTTCTTTCGGATACACCATTGTGTTCTGGTGTATATGGAGGAGTCCATTAAGATAAAATCCCATTATCTCTAAGATAATCCTGAAACTCTTGACTTAAGTATTCTCCACCTCGACCTGATCTAAGTGTTTTAATACTTTTGCCAAGTTGTTTCTCTACTTCATTTCTAAATTCTTTGAACTTTTCAAATGCTTCAGACTTATATTTCATTAGATAGATGTATCCAAACCTGGAATAATCATCTATGAAAGTAATGAAGTAGGAGTAACCTCCTCTGGCATGTGTAGTCATTGGACCACATACATCTGAATGTATTAAGTCCAAAACCATTTTAGCTCGTTCTCCTTTACCAATAAAGGGAGCTTTTGTCATTTTTCCCAATAAACAAGATTCACATGTATCAAATGATTCATAATCAAATGATCCCAAATCACCTGACTTGTGCAATTTGGTCATGCGTTTTTCATTTATATGGCCTAAACGACAATGCCATAAGTATGAGGTATTTAGATTATCATGTTTCATTCTCTTGGTATCCACATTATGTACTTCTTTAATTAAATCAAGAACAAATATACCATTCTCAATGATAGCTTTTGCATAAAATATATTGTTCATAAAAATGTAACAACATTTGTCCTTTAAAGAAATATCATAATCGTTCATCAAACAACTGAAAGAAATAATACTTTTGGACAAAGCTGGAACATAATAACAATTATTTAATTCTAGTACTAATCCACTAGGAAGAGGCAAATAGTAAGTCCCCACAACTGTTGTAGAGATGTTCTGTCCAGTAGCTGACTGCAAACATATCTCTGCCTTTCCAACTCTTCTAAAGCTTCTAAGCCCCTGTAGATCATTACATAAATGAGATCCACATCTGGTATCTAATACCCAAGATTGTTTTAAAGCAATAGAATAAGTATTAATTTCAATCATATGAATACCTGAAGTAGAAGCATCTGCTTGCTTCTTCTCCTTGAGAGAATCTAGATAGGCCTTGCAGTTACGCTTCCAATGACCATCCTTTCCACAATGGAAGCAAGTTCCTTTGGGATTCTCTTTCTTGGCAACCTTTTTCTTAGAGATCCCACCATTCTTTGGCTGCGCCTTGGTTATCTTCTTCTTCTTCTGCTTCTTGCCTTTAGCAGAAGTGACAACCATGACACTTTTTGGATCCTTCTTAAATGATCCATCAGCTGTCTTGAGCATATTGATTAACTCAGGAATGGATACTTGGATCTTGTTCATGTTGAAGTTAAGCACGAAAGGTGCATAACTTGGAGTCAACGAGTACAAGATTAAATCTATGTATAGATCATTATCCATAACATAGCCAAGTCTACTCAAATGCTCAATATACCCATACATCTTCAATGCATGAGTAGCAGCTGAAGTGCCTTCCACCATTTTGCAGCTAAATAGAGCTCGAGCAATCTCATATTGCTCAGTTCTAGCCTGAGAAGAATAAAGCTCCTCTAGATGCAAAACGATGGTTCTAGCATCCATCATTTCATGTTGCTTCTGAAGCTCCGAGGATATAGCACCCAGCATCAGACATGCTGCTGTTTCACTATCCTCCATGTATTTTCGATAAATGCCTTTGATCTCATCAAAGGCATCATCTGATGGAAGTGGTGGTGGATCTTTATCCAAGACATAGTGGAACTTTTCAGCTCTGAGAACAATTCTCACTTGCCTGATCCAGTCAGAATAGTTGTTGCCAACTAGCTTGTTATCCAAGATTGATCGTATATTAATGTTTGATGTGCTCATGATGATGACCTAGATGTAAAAAAGAAAAGATATGAGAGTATGTTCATATATATATATGCATTAATAAGGTCTTTAATTAATCCATTTACTCCCACTATTTTATTGCGAATTAATAGCCCTCACTATATAATCCGAGAAAACCCGATGGTTTTCTTAGTGGGCCAATATCCAATCCTTGATATGTAATTTGACCTTGACTGTGGTCAACAAGCCAAATTCCATACCCTTGAAAGGTAGGTATCTCTATACCAATTGTGTCTCTACACAACTATTGGATCATTAGGTTATCAACTCTTGATGCATGCATATCATATATGCATTCCCTAATCTTGCCTCTAGAACCATTAGCCTTGACTGTGGTCAACAAACTAATGGGCTAGCTAAGATGACCCATTTAATTAGATTTGAACATATTCGATATAATGTGAGCTTGACTGTGGTCAACAACCCACACTATAAAGAACTCTGGTTCTCCTCAAATTAATGGAAGGCTTATATACCTTAGTATTTGTTTGAGGATTTTAGTTAATTAAGTCTCATCATACATGGTTGGCATACATTGGTATGCATCCTATATCTATCACATAAATATAAGCATACAAATATGGTATAGTTATGGACTTCACTATATTGATTTCCCCGAGCCAAGAGGGAAATCAAAAGGTCACACCTAGGTAGTATGCATGATTCAAACAAGAAAATAATTACATTATCTTCAAGCTTGTTGGATCTCCATCCGGCCCATCTTGCTCCTTGATATTGGTCTCCATCTCTATTTCTAATTCTAATCTATGTAATCTAATTACATATTACAATTTGAAATGAAATACAAACCAAAAATAAGTGGCCGGGACATGAAAGTCCTCATTGGGCCAAAACATGCATTATGCTCAATCAAATTGGGCTTTGTCCATAACTAACCATCATGCCAATCATTCACCCTTATATGCCTCTCTAATGCATAAATAAATGGATTACTAACTTTGTTTCAACCTTTGAAACTATATTTTGAGTTATTTAATGATGTGATCAAATTAGGAAACTTTTTCCATTTTGGAAACTTTCATTTTAGGAAACCTTTGTGCATGCATGTGTTCTTGTCTTAATAATCAATCCAATTGATTATTAATTAATTATAAATTGATTATTTAATTAATTAATCATATTAAATAATTAAAAGAATCAATTTTGGGCTTAAAACAATTGTAGGCCGAAACCCACAGAAGAAAAACCCTAACTGTGTTCACACACAAACTAGTTTTGTGTCTTTTGGACCATTTGGGCCTTTTGGAATGAGCCAAGCCCACTCCAGCCCTTAAAACCCATTAATAAACTTAATTAATGTTTATAATGTTTAATTTAAATCAGCTCCTTGGGCCCACCAAGTCATTCACTAATTTAAACCAAGTCCGTAAACATAATTAAGCCCATTAAGTGGTTTTAATAAATTAAAATTAATCAAATTAATTTAAGGCCCATTTTAATTAATCCAATTAATTAAAAACACTTTAATATATCATATATATCAGATTTAGAAGATCAAAAGTCGTTCTAACCAAGAACACATCAAGAACACACGAAGAACACCAATTTATCGAACTTTTCGACTAAACTAGTTTTCATGCAAAACTTGTTCGATTTTAATTCCGTTCGATCCTACGGCTTAATATCACATATTAAACACATAAAATATGATCTAAATGATGTTTTAATGGATCCATAAGAAATTAAATTAGAACAGCCGCTTAAATCACCTAGGGTTTCATGCCAAACCCTAATGGGTTTCACGCCAAACCCTAATCTCAATCATTCAAAATTTTGTTTTTGTTTCCACCAAATTTATTTGATCAAAAATACAACCAGAAATCAATATTTCTCATTCATGAACAATCAAATCTAATATTTTAAAGTTCATGAAATAAATAACTCAAAACAAAACAAAACTTATTCTCAGAAAAATATAGAATTGTATATCCATGGCAAAACCGTGGCTCTGATACCATGTTGGAATTTAACGGTTACATGCATCACATACATGAGTGGAATTTTAAAATGTTTTAACCATTAGATCTGATCTTGCCATGAATACACAATATAACTATATGAGAATAAGAAAAATCACCTTTGATTTTTGTTGAACAGTTGATTTTACTTCGCACCGGGTTGTCGCAAACCACAGTGTCCAAAATCGAACACCTCCAATGAGTAATCCACACTAGAGAGGGGTAAATTAAACCAACAAATTGGTGTTCAACTAGGGCTGGCCGAAATTCCAAGAAGCTAGCTTGGAGTTGGCGCAAAAAGGGAGAGAGAATAAAGAAAAAGACTTTCCTTTTGTTTTAATCACTTAACCCTAATTCTCATTAGTTGGCCTTTTATAGTTAGGTTAAAATTCCAAATCCTTAATGAGATTGGGCTCTTTAAAATTTCTGGAGAATTATTAATTGGGCCTCTGGAATTAATTATAATCATTTGGGATTAATTAAATCCAATTTAAACCTTTTCATAAGAGTCTATGCACAAAATCCACAAACTAGGCCCTTTGTGCATCTAATTGAATTTAAATACCCAAATGGATTCCAAATCCAACCAAATTAAATATGTAAGTTCCATAACACTTATGTAACATATATAAATTAATTTGGTCCAAGAAAAAACCCTCTATGCCCTTCTGTATGGAGTTGGCGTGTGGCCCTCTTTTGGAGGGCTTCCTCCAACTTCTTCATTCCTTTGGCCCTTTATAATTTCTCCAATGGACCTATTAATTATTATATCAGTCCTATAACACTTATAGTAGTCTTATAACACTTATACGATAATAATAATTAATCATAAAATACATTATTTCAATTAGGTCCAATTTTGCAGAACATTTCTCAAAAGTTCCGCGGACAATTTTATTTGATCATAATTAATTATACTCTTTAATTAATTATTATCTTATTCACTTCTCTACCTTTATAATAATATCAAATATTATTATCCTTGTTATTTTACCATTTTACCCTTTTCTCTATATGTGTGTGACCTATTGGGTTCCTGTCCATGTTGGCAGTATAATATGTAATTGTGAGTTCTATTCAAAACTCACATGATTTCAACTCCTTTAAATCATCTTATCAATCCCTATTGATACTTTTGATACATCATTATACAAGTCATGATTGGCCTCTAGCTAGGCATCATGACTACCCAAATGTCAGGAAAGTCATGTGGTTTGACTGTACCCTTCCATAGAAATAGTTACCGTGCAATTACTCCTTTCACCACTCTTAGCTCAATTAGATTCTGAGTATGGATTTCTGTCAACTCATATAAATCTAATTATGTATGTTCTATTAATTTAACCATTGTTCCTAAAATGCCCTTCATGGATCTCCATCCATCTCGGCATATTACTCTAGCCAGAGATTCACTGAACAAGGCAATTATAGAATCATTTGAGATAACTTCCCTTGTTAAATCTGGGATGGTGAATCCTTCGTCAATCACTCAACTATCTTCAAGTAGGTCATAATATACCCAATCTCCTAACTATGTTCACTCCTAGTTGGAAGTAATCAGTTATGGAGTCAAAGTATACGACTTGCTACTTAAGATAACTTTGGTGATCTCAAGTCTAAGGATACTTGCACAACCGCTATGAAGAGAATCCTCACTGACATAGATTTAATATCCATGTGAGGATTCTCTATGCAGGTCTCCAATGAACTTGTTCTTCTAACAAGCATCCACATGTTAGCTTTGATTATCTTTCATAATCACAGTTATGAGAACCACTGCTTGAACCATTCAAGAAGCATAACATGTGCTAGTCTGTCCGAATTAACAATGTCCTATCTTGTTAATTCTATGACTAGGGATATTTAGATATTAAGACATTTGCATGCAATAGACATCTCACATCATGATTGCCTTTGCACTGTGTATATAATATCTAGGACTTCATTTATTAATTTAAGATTTACAAACTCATGTATTCAAACATAGCATTAATAAATGAATGATGCCTTTTATTAAGAATATAAATTTCATACATATGAAAAACATCCCTATTACATGGGCTCTAGGGCATACTCTCTAACATGTATTGTTTTGAATAATTGTTATTATGTGCCTGCTATGAGCAGAAACATTATTTTAGTTTCATGTTTGGATAATGATGAATTTGATTTTGTTATTAAAAATGGCAATGCTCATATTCGTCGCCAAGGCATTTCTTATGGCAATGCCATGTTGCAAAATGGCCTTTATATCCTTGATTTGGAAAACAAAGAGTCCATATACAACATTAATACAAAGAGGGTTAAATCAAACGAATTGAACCCTACTTACTTCTGGCATTATCGTTTAGGACATGCAAATGAAAAACGTATTTCAAGACTGCACAAAACTGGAGTGCTTGGGTCATTTAACTTAGAGTCTTATGACACATGCGAGCCATGTTTGCATGGAAAATTGACAAAGAGTCCTTTTAACAAGAATGGTGAGAGGACTAATAACTTATTGGAACTAATACATACCGATGTATGTGGACCTTTAAGTACACAGGCTAGAGGTGGTTTTAGCTACTTCGTGACATTCACAGATGACTTCAGTAGATATGGCTATGTCTATCTAATGAAGTACAAGTCTGAAACTTTTGAGAAATTCAAAGAGTTTAAGAATGAAGTAGAAAACCAACTTGGCAAAAGTATAAAAATCATTCGATCAGATCGAGGTGGCAAATACTTAAGCCAAGAGTTTGACAATCATCTAAAAGAGTGTGGTATTATTTCACAGCTCACTCCTCCTAGAACACCTCAATGGAATGGTGTGTCCGAAAGGAGAAATCGAACTCTGTTGGACATGGTTCGATCTATGATGAGTCAAGCTAATCTTCCTATCTCTTTTTGGGGTTATGCATTAGAAATTGCTGCGTTTCTATTGAACCGTACTCTAACTAAAGCAGTTGAGAAGACACCATACGAGGTATGGACTGGGAAAGAACCCAATATGTCTTTTCTCAGGATTTGGGGCTGTGAAGCACATGTTAAGAAATTAACATCTAACAAACTAGAGTCTAAATCCAGTGTCTGCTTGTTTGTGGGTTATCCCAAAGAAACAAAGGGATACTATTTTTACTTAAAAGCTGAGAACAAAGTATTTGTTGCTCGTAAGGCTGTTTTCTTGGAAAAGGAGTTCCTTCTCAAGAATGACAGTGGGAGTAAAGTAGAACTTGGAGAAATTCAAGCGCCACAAACTCCTATAGAGGATGGTTTAAAAATGGGATCAAGGTCACAACCAGTTGCGGAACAAGCACCCATTACACAAGAACCTAGAAGGTCCGGTAGGGTACGTCAGGAGATTGAGAGATATGGATTTCTAATCACTGACAGTGACACTATTGAGTTAGTAGATCGTGAGGATCCTACTACCTACCGAGAAGCTATTGAGAGCCCAGACTCAGAAAATTGGCTTGAAGCCATGAAATTCGAGATGTAATCAATGTACGATAACCAGGTTTGGACCTTGGTTGATCCACCAGAAGGTGCTAGGGTAATTGAATGCAAGTGGCTATTCAAACTCAAAGCTGATAAGACCTACAAAGGTAGACTAGTAGCAAAAGGTTTTCGACAAACTCATGGTGTAGACTATGACGAGACCTTTTCGCCTGTAGTCATGTTCAAGTCCATTAGGATCTTGCTTGCCATAGCTGCATATCATGATTATGAGATATGGCAAATGGATGTCAAAACTGCTTTCCGCAACGAAAATTTATTGAGGATGTGTATATGACACAGCCTGAAGGTTTTGTCAATCCTAAGCATCCTAAGAAGGTTTGCAAGCTTCAAAAATCCAATTATGGATTAAAGCAAGCATCCCAAAGTTGGAATCTTCGTTTTGATGAGGCAGTCAAAGAATTTGACTTCATCAAGAATGAAGATGAGCCTTGTGTGTACAAGAAGGTTAGTGGGAGCATAGTAGTATTTTTGGTCCTATATGTGGACGACATCCTTCTCATTGGGAATGACATTCCAACATTGCAAAAGGTTAAGCAATGGTTGGGAAAATGTTTCTCGAAGAAAGACTTAGGTGAAGCCGAGACAATACTTGGTATTCGAATCTATAGAGATAGATCGAATCGGATTTTGGGACTAAGTCAGGAAAAGTACATAGACAAAGTACTAAAACATTTTAGTATGGGAGACTCAAAGAAAGGGTACATACTTTTGGCTTTGGGAGTTCCTTTGACTAAAGAACAGTGCCCTAAAACCAAAGAGGAAAGGGAAAACATGAGTATAATTCCATATGCCTCTGCTATTGGATCTATCATGTACGCTATGTTATGTACTAGGTTGGATGTTGCTCATGCACTAAGTGTAACCAGTAGGTTTCAGCAAGACCCTGGTGAGAAGCACTGGTCTGCTGTAAAAGGGATTCCAAAGTACCTGCGAAGGACTAAGAATCACTTCTTGGTGTATGGTGGTCAAGAAGAGCTCGTCATACAAGGTTATGCCGATGCTGCTTTTCAGACTAGCACTCAAGATTCTAGATCACAATCTGGGTTTGTTTTTGTTTTGAACGGTAGTGCTGTCAACTGGAAAAGCTCAAAGCAAGAAACCGTTGCCGACTCAACTACTGAATCTGAGTATACTGCAGCAAGTGAGGCAGCAAAAGAGGCTATTTGGATTAAAAATTTCATTACTGGATTAGGAGTGGTCCCAAGCATCCTAAATCCATTAGAAATTTTCTGTGACAACAACGGGGCCATCGCACAGGCCAAGGAGCCCCGGTCATACCAGAAATCCAAACACATACTCAGGAGGTACCACCTGATTAGAGAAATCACTGATCGTAGGGACGTCAAGGTTAGCAAGATAGCAAGTGAAGACAATGTAGCAGATCCTTTGACGAAACAATTGCGTCCAAATCTGCATGAAGCTCATCTGAGAGCGTTCGGTCTTAGGGCTATACCCAATTGGGACTAGTGCTAGTGGGAGATTGTTAGTGTAAGCCATAGCCCCAATTCATTGTAATAAAGCACTTTGAATTAATAAAATGAGGCATTTGTTTTATCCTTTGTATTCCTATGCATATCAATTGATAAAACTATCCAAGAGTGTTGTTTCGATTTAAGTTATCATGTGTGAGGCACATGGTTGTAAGACCTTGAAGCAAATGAGACATCATTCTAAATATCCCTAGTTAGTCATTGTTATGGGAATAACAATGAATTAAGACTAGTATGCTCTCTCTGATATTATGAGTTCTGTCTTATAGATCATTAGGACAAGAGTGTCAACCAGAAATCATAGATACATGTTAAAGAACATGGTATCTGGATACGATCCGCTCATGAGAACACTACATGGTATAAGTCATAAGTGTTTATCATATGCAAGTTTTGTATCAGAGTTCTTAGACCTGAAATCTCTATGAAACTCTTTATGAATTACTGTGTACTTTGACATACACCTAACGTGCTCGTAACAGAGTGACAAGTACAGGTATGATTGGGTATGCATTAATTCATGTTAGAGAGCATGAGAGAAGTGAAGGGATTACCCCTCTCAATAAGAAAGAAAATATCATCGGCCACTTGATCAGTGAACTGAGAAGTGTATGGCCATACCGTGATGAAATAATGAATAATCATTATTTATTTGAGAGTTCAGTGTCACTGGAATATCAAGAAAGGAATTAATATATATAAGGATGACTAGTTCCATGCCTTATATTAATTCTGATATTTATGGGTACGGGACTATGCAAAATTGCATTAGGTTACTAAATGCCATATGTATTTTCATTTAATTTGGAATGCTATAATATCTTGCTAGAGAATATATATAGCCTTTGAATTAATTTATTAATTCATTGCCAACATTAAATGGACCAATAGGATCGCACACAAAGCATTGGGCTTAAAATATTTAATTAAAGTATTGAGCATTAATTTGGGCTTTTAATTAAAGTCAAATTAATGTGTGTAATGGGTTATAAAATTGCTATTGGGCTTTGGTCCATGAGAGAGAGAAATTTAGCCCACAAGGTTTAATTTCAATTAATTAATTATCTTGTATTAATTTAATTAATTGAGTATTAAAGCCTAAAGGATTTTAATTAAATTAATTCACCTGGTAATTGGATGGTGTGGCCGAAATTCCAAGATAATATCAATGGAATTTCGGCACATGATTAATTCTTTTATTAAGTGATTTATTTGATTAATATGTCTTACATTTATCTTAGATTAAATCAAAAAGGATTATCTTGGATTAAATGTATTATCTTAAGGTATTTTAATCAATATATATTTCTTATTTTAAATAAGTGATAAAGGCTAAAATTAATTATCTTAAGGTGGTATATTTTAGCTTGATCACTTAAGAAAATAAAGGGATATATATGAAAGGAAATAAAACCCTAAAGATAAATAATTTGCTTTTGGCGTGAAAACAAAACCTAGCCACCATTTTGCATTTTGCCGTGAATTACATCCATCTCTCTCTCTTAATTTTTGGTCCAATTTTCACAAGGAGAAAGGATTGTTCCTCATTCTCTTGTGTTCTTGGCTAGTAAAAGCAACCTAAGAGAAGTAAAAAATCAAATTTGTAGCTTCAAACTATAGCCATTACACAATACCTTAAAGGAGAGCTAGCAATCTCGATTTTAAGCCGACGGTGCAATTGTGTGTGTGAGAATAGAGGGAGTGGCGTAAAAGGTTGTTCCTTTGCATTGGTAATCAAGATCTAAGGTGGATAAAGTCATCTCGGTTGCTGGTCATCACCAAACTCAAAAAATTAAAAGGCATCCAAAGTTGTAAGTTTTAAACCCTAAAATTGCATGTTTCGATTCTTGCTTTGGATTTGTATGGTATGTATGATGAAAAATTTTTTGTTTTTCCACTGCGTTATCATCATATTCATACCATGTCATATTCCATCAATTATAACATGCATGCAATGAACAAGATAGTCACCGAGCTTCATAGGAAGCGTAAGAATGCTCAAGAGAACATTCGGGAGACTAATCCCGTACATGTGGTTCAAAGGGCATTAAGAAGGGACCCGCTAAGGTAAAGGGGAAAGGTAAGGAAAAACCCAAGAATGACCAGGTACAACCTAAGTCTAGTGGGAGTGCACCTCAGGCCCAACCTAAGCCTAAGGCACAAAGCTCAAAGTGAGTGAGAGCACGTGCTTCCATTGCAACAAGTTAGGGCATTGGAGGAAAAACTGCATTCTCTTTAAGGAATAATAAAAGAAGAATGGATCCAAGGCATCCAATTCTAGTATTTTTGTTGTTGAAATTAACCTTTCTATTTCTACCACTTGGGTATTGGATACCGATTATGGTTCTCACATTTGTTCAAATGTGTAGAGGCTAATAAATAGGTGGTTACTTGGGAAAAATGAAGTGGAACTTCGCGTGGGGAATGGGGCAAGAGTTTCAGCCATGGAGATAGGCGACTATCAACTCACTTTACCTTCTGGACTTTGTTTAGATTTAAAAAATTGTTATTATGTGCCTGTTATGAGCAGAAACATTATTTCAATTTCATGTTTGGATATGGATGGATTTAACTTTATTATTAATAATGGCAATATTCATATTCTTCACTAAGACATTTTATATGGCAATGCTATGTTACAAAATGGCCTTTATATCCTTTATCTACAAAACAAAGAGTCCATCTACAACATGAATACAAAGAGGGTTAAATCAAACAAATTGAACCCCACTTACTTCTGGCATTGTCATTTAGGACATGCAAATGAAAAATGCATTTTAAGACTCCACAAATCTATAGTACTTGGGTCATTTGATTTGGAATCTTATGACACATGCGAGCCATGTTTTCATGGAAAGATGACAAAGAGTCCTTTTAACAAGATAGGTGAGAGGACTAGTGACTTATTGGGATTAATACACACCGATGTATGTAGACCACTAAGTACACAAGCTAGAGGTGGTTTTAGTTACTTTGTAACATTCATAGATGACTTTAGTAGATATGGCTATGTCTAACTAATGAAGCACAAGTCTTAAACTTTTGAAAAATTCAAAGAGTTTAAGAACGAAGTAGAAAACCAACTTGGCAAAAGTATAAAACCCATTCAATTAGATTAAGGTGGCGAATACTTAAGCCAAGAGTTTGATAGTCATCTGAAAGAGTGTGGAATTATTTCACAGCTCACTCCTCCTAGAACACCATAATGGAATGGTGTGTCCAAGAAGAGAAATCAAACTCTGTTAGACATGGTTCAATCAATGATGAGTCAAGCTAATCTTCCTTTCTCTTTTTGGGGTTATGTATTAGAAATTGCTATGTTTCTACTGAACCGTACTCCAACTAAAGTAGTTGAGAAGATACCATACGAGGTATGGACTGGGAAAGAACCCAATATGTCATTTCTCGGGATTTAGGGCTATGAAGCACATGTTAAGAAATTAAAATCTGATAAACTAGAGTCCAAATCTACTATATTATTTTTTGTAGGTTATCCCGAAGAAACAAAGGGATACTACTTTTACTCACAAGCCGAGAACAAAATATTTATTGCTTGCAAGGTTGTTTCTTGGAAAAGGAATTCCTTCTCAAGAAAGACAGTGGGAGTAAAGTAGAACTTGGAGAAATTTAAGTTCCTTAAACTCCTATAGATGATGAGTTAGAAATGGGATCAAGTTCACAACCAGTTATGGAACAAGAATCCATTGCACAAGAACCTAGAAGGTCTGGTAGGGTATGTCGGGAGATTGAGAGATACGGATTTCTAATAATCGATAATGACACTATTGAGTTAGTGGATCATAAGGATCCAACTACCTACCGAGAAGCAATTGAGAGCCCTGACTCATAAAATTAGCTTGGAGCCGTGAAATTCGAGATAACCAAGTTTAGACCTTTGATGATCCATCGAAAGGTGCTAAGGTAATTGAATACAAGTGGCTATTTAAACTCAAAGCTGACGAGACCTACAAAGGTAGACTCATAACAAAAGGTTTTCGACAAACTCATGGTGTAGACTATGATGAGATTTTTTTACCTGTAGTCATGCTCAAGTCCATTAGGATCTTGCTTACCATAGCTGCATATTATGACTATGAGATATGGTAAGTGGATGTCAAAACTGCTTTCCTCAATGAAAATCTACTTGAGGATGTGTTTATGACACAGCCTGAGGGCTTTGCCAATCCAAAGCATCCTAAAAAGGTTTGCAAGCTTCAAAAATCCATTTATGGATTAAAGCAAACATCCCTGAGTTGGAATCTCCATTTTGATGAAGCAGTCAAAGAATCTGACTTCATAAAAAATGAAGATGAGCCTTGTGTGTACAATAAGGTTAGTGGGAGCATAACAGTATTTCTGGTCCTATATGTCGACGACATCCTTCTCATTGGGAATGTCATTCCAACATTGCAAAAGGTTAAGCAATAGTTGGGAAAGTGTTTCTCAATGAAAGACTTAGGTGAAGCCGAAACAATACTTGGTATTCCGATCTATAGAGATAGATCGAATCGGCTATTGGGACTAAGTCAAGAAAAGTACATTGACAAAGTACTAAAGCATTTTAGTATGGGAGACTCAAAGAAAGGGTACATACCATTGGCTTTAGGAGTTCTCTTGACTCAAGAACAGTTTCCTAAAACTAAAAAGGAAAGGGACAACATGAGTAGAATACCATATGCATCTGCTATTGGATTTATCATGTACGCTATGTTATGTACTAGGTTGGATGTTGCTCATACACTGAGTATAACTAGTAGGTTTCAACAAAACCTTGGTGAGAAGCACTGATCTGCTGTAAAGGGGATTCTTAAGTACCTGCGAAGGACTAAAGATCACTTCTTTGTGTATGGTGGTCAAGAAGAGCTCGTCATATAAGGTTATGATGATGCTGCTTTTTAGACCAGCACTCAAGATTCAAGATCGCAATCTGGTTTTGTTTTTGTTTTGAATGGTGGTATTGTCAGCTGGAGAAGCTCAAAGCAAGAGATCGTTGCTGACTCAACTATAGAATCTGAGTATGTTGCAGTGAGTGAGGCTACATAGGAAGCTATTTGGATTAGAAATTTCATTTCTAGATTAGGAGTGGTCCCAAGTATCCTAGATCCACTAGAAATTTTTTGTGACAATAATGGGGCCATCGCATAGGCCAAGGAGCCCCGATCACACCAGAAATCCAAAAATAAACTCGGAAGGTACCACCTGATCAAAGAAATCATTGATCGTGGAGACATCAAGAATAGAAAGATAGCAAGTGAAAATAATGTAGCAAGTCCTTTAATGAAACAGTTGCATCCAAATCCGCACAAAGCTCATTTAAGAGCATTCGGTCCTAGGGCTATGCCCAATTAGGACTAGTGCTAGTGGGAGATTGTTAGTGTAAGCCCTAGCCCCAATACATTGTTATAAAGCAAGTTAATAAATGAGGCATTTGTTTTTTTCTATTTTATTCCTCTACATATCAAATGATAGAACTATCCAAGAATGTTGTTTTAGTTTAAGTTATCATGTGTGAGGCACATGGTTGTAAGACCGTGAAACAAATTGAGACTTCATTCTAAATATCCTAGTCGGTCATTGTTACGGAAATAACAATTGGATTAAGAATAGAATGCTCTATTTGATAAGCTGAATTCTATCTTATGAATCATAAGGACAAGATTGTCAATCAGAGATCATAGATACATGTTTAAAATATGGTATCTGGATTCAATCCGCTCATGAGAACGCTACATGGTACAAGTCATAAGTGTTTCTCAAGTGCAAGTTTTGCATCGGAGTTATTATACCTAAAATCTCTATGAAACTCTTTATGAATTACTGTGTACTTTGACATACACCTAACGTACTAGTAACAGGGTGACAAGTATGGGTATGATTGCTCATGCACTAATTCATGTTAGAGAGCATGAGAGAAGTAAAGGGATTACCACTCTCGATAAGAGAGAAAAATATCATCGACCACTTAATTAGTGAACTGAGAAATGTATGGCCATACCGAGATAAAATAATAAGTAATCATTATTTATTTGAGAGTTCAGTTTCACTAGAATATCAAGAAAAGAATTAGTATAAATAAGGATGACTAGTTTCATGCCTTATATTAATTCCAATATTTATGGGTGAGGGACTATGCAAAATTGCATTAGGTCACTAAATGCCATTTGCATTTTTATTTAATTTGGAATGCTATAATATCTTGCTAGAGAATATATATAGCCTTTGGATTATTTATTAATTCATTGCTAATATTAAATGGACCTATAGGATCGCATACAAAGCATTGGGCTTAAAATATTTAAGATAAAGAATTGGGCATTAATTTAGGCTTTTATTTAAAGTCAAATTAATATGGATAATGGGTATTAAAATTTCTAAATGGACTTTGTCCCATGAAGAGTGAAAAACATGACAAAAGGAATGGTTAATTGATTATTTATTTATCTTTAGATGATTGATTATTTATCTTTAGATAATTAAGTTAATCAAATTTAAATTCCCATATGTCTTTGAATCAAAATATACCACTTAATTAGGAAGTGATGGAGGCTGAAATTACTACATAAATGCTAGTGAATTTTAGCACACACAAAACATAAGCTAAGTGATATATATGGATAAGAAGTAACTTTGCCGGTTAGGGTTTTTTCTCTCTCATTGCCGCCACTCTCAAGGGGAAAGGATTCTTCCTTCTTCTCTTGGATTTTGGGTAGCCATTGGTGAACCTAAAAGAAGAACAAGATCATATCTTATGGCTTCAAACCATTTCCATTGCCGAATATACAAACATAAAGCTAGTACTCATGGTTTTAAGCCTTATTTTGCAAGTGTGTGTGTGAGCATAGAGAGGTGTTGCGTAAAGGCTACTTCTTTGGCATTGGTGATCGAGATCAGAGATAGATAAGTCTATCTTATATATTGGCCATTGCAAAATCAAGTTCTATAGAGCATCCAAAGTTGAAAGTTTTTCAAAACCCTAAAATTGCATGTTTCGATTCTATGTTGTTTATTGCGTGGCATGTATGATCAAAATTTTAAATTTTTCACTGCATGATCTTCATGTTTATGCCATGTGACATCCCATCATTGTATTCCTATTCATATCAAATGATAGAACTATCCAAGAATGTTGTTTCAATTTAAGTTATCATGTGTGAGGCACATGATTGTAAGACCATGAAACAATTGAGACTTCATTCTAAATATCCCTAGTCGGTATTGTTATGGAAATAACAAATGAATTAAGACTAGTATGCTTTCTCTGATAAGTTAAGCTCTGTCTTATGGATCATAAGGACTAAAGTGTCAATTAAAGATCATAGATACATGGTATCTGGATCTGATCTGCTCATGAGAACACTACATGGTACAAGTCATAAGTGTTTCTCAATTGCAAGTTTTACATCTGAGTTCTTAGACCTAAAATTTCTATTTAACTCTTTATGAATTTCTGTGTACTTTGACATACACCTAACGTACTCGTAACAAGGTGACTAGTATGTGTATGCTTGGGCATGCACTAATTCATGTCAGAGAACATGAGAGAAGTAAAGGGATTACCCCTCTTAATGAGAGAGAAAATATCATGGACCACTTGATCAATGAACTGAGAAGTGTATGGCCATATCGAGATGAAATAATGAGTAATCATTATTTATCTGAGAGCTTAGTGTCACTGGAATATCAAGAAAGGAATTAGTATATATAAGGATGACTTGTTCCATGCCTTATATTAATTATGATATTTATGGGTAAAGGACTATGTAAAATTGCATTAGGTCACTGAATGCCATTTGTATTTTCATTTAATTTGAAATGCTATAATATCTTGCTAGAGGATATATATAGCCTTTGGATTATTTATTAATTAATTGCCAATATTAAATGGATGTATATGATCGCACACAAAGCATTGGGCTTAAGATATTTAAAATAAAGTATTGGAAATTAATTTGGGCTTTTATTTAAAGTCAAATTTATATGGATAATGTGTATTAAAATTGCTTAATGGACCTTGGTCCATGAGAGAGAGAAAATCTGCAATTACTAGGTTAATGTCAATTCATTAATTATCTTTGGATGAGAAAGGTAATTGATTTTAAATCCTAATAGTATTTGAATCAAGAATCAACACTTAAATTGGTAGCTAATGAGGCCAAAATTCAAGCTAGATTCCTAGTTCAATTCGGCATGTTTTAAACCATAAATGAATGATTTATTTTGATTAATTAACTAATGCCATTTTAAATTAATTTGAATTTTGAAAACTAAAAGAATTTGAATTAAGATACATCACTATATTAGGAAGTGATAGAGGATGAAATTACTACCAAAAAGCTAGTAAATTTCAGCATCCACACTAACCCTAGATAAGTGATAGAAATTATTGAATTAAAAGGAATTAATGGGTTTGCCATTTTTTGCTCTCTCTCTCTCTCTCATTGCCGAATTTCACAAGTGAAAGGACTCTTCCTTCTTTTATTATGTTTTTGGGTAGCCATTGCAATCTAAATGAAGAAAAAGATCAAATCTTGTGTCTTCATTCAATACCCATTGCCGAATACAGAAGGTTAGAGCTAGCACTCTTGTTTTAAGCCATCTTTGTGAGTGTGTGTGTGTGAACATAGAGTGGTATGGCGTAAAGGTAGCATCTTTGTCATTGGTGATCAAGATGCAAGGTATATAAGTCCATCTTATATACTAGTCATTGCAAAGATCAAGTTTTAAAGTGCATTCAAGTATGTAAGTTTATTCAGAAACCCTAAAATTTCATGTTTCGATTCTATATTGTATATTGCATGGCGCGTATGATCAAAAGTCTTAATTTTTCACTGCATTATCATTATATTTATGTCATGTGATATCCCATCAATTAGGACATAACTTGAACAGGTATGGATCATCCCATATTAATGCCTTGCATCCACCTTCAACGTCTTATTTTGCTGCCAAGTGTAGTCTTTCATAAGGTAGTCCCTTGCAAGATAATTGGCAATGTCAGTGAACTAAGGTATTGAAATTTCAAAAGAATAAATAGTGCAAATTCATTCATCAGGAAATAAATCAAAAATTTCCTTTTTTCTACATGAGCATGATCTAATCGTGATAATTGGTTAGCTATAAATTTTTGCTCCTTTCTTGTCTTTGATCTTCATATCAATTTCTTAAAGTAACAAAACCCATCTTATCAACCTCAATTTAGAATCCTTCTTGGCAAAGAGATGCCAAAGGGCCACATGGTCAGACCACAGTGTGACTTTAGCACCAAAGCAATATGGGTTGAATTTTTCAAATGAGAACACAATTGCCAATAATTCCTTCTCTATGGTGATATAGTTCACCTATGCATCGATAAGTGTGTGACTTGCATAGTAAATGGTATAAAAAATCCTTTTCCTTCCTTTGGCCCAAAATTGCTCCTACTGCATAATCACTAACATGACACATAATTTTAAACGATAAACTCCATTCCGATGATGCAATTGCTAGTGTTGAAATTAACTTTTATTTTAACAAATTGAAAACCTACAAACACTCATCATTAAAGTTAATTGTAGCATCTTTAATTAATAAATTTGAAAGCAATTTTACAATTTTAAAAAATCCTTAATGAACTAGTAATAAAATCTAGCATGCCCAAGAAAACTCCTAATTCCTTTAACACAAGTAGGAGGTGGAAGTTTATCAATAACATCCACTTTAGCTTTATCAATCTCAATTCGCTTCTTATAAATTTTATGCCCTAAGACTATACCTTTCCTAACCATAAAATGATATTTTTCCTAATAAAGGATAAGGTTAGTCTCTTCACATCTTTCTAATACTAAAGCAAGATGGGCTAGACAACTCTCAAAATCATACCAATACAATGTGAAATCATCCATGAAAACCTTAATGAATTTTTTAATTAAGTCATAAAAAATGGTCATCATACACCTTTGAAATGTGGCAGACATATTACAAAGACCAAAAGGAATTTGCCTATAAGCAAAGTTACTAAAAGGGCATGTAAAAGTGGTATTTTTTTGGTCTTTCCAGGTTATGGGTATTTACATGTTCCTCAAATAACCATCCCAAAAATAACAAAATCTATTTCCAACCAACCTTTCTAGCATTTGGTTAATAAAAGGTAAAGGAAAATGGTCTTTTCTAGTAGTATTATTTAACCTTCTATAGTCAATGCACACTCTTCATCCTATCACTGTGCATATGGGAATGAGTTCATTGTTCTTATTAGTCACTATAGTCATACCCCCTCTTTTTAGGAACACATTGAACTGGACTAACCTAACTACTATCAGAAATAAAATAAATAATACCTACATCAAACAACTTAAATACCTAATTTTTCATAACCATTTACATTGCTAGGTTCAGTTGATGTTGGGGCTACAACGCTTGCATAGGAATTCGATGTGAATGTAAACTAAGGCTAATTCCTTTAAGGACTAAGGTCTCCTATCCAAAGGCTCCTTTATAATTCTTCAGCACATCAATGAACATCTCTTCCTCCAAACTTGTCAAAAGAGAAGAAATAATTATAGGTTTTGTATTTTCCTCTAAAAATACATATTTTAACTAAGAAGGAAGTGTTTTAAGTTCAAATTTTGTTTCTTCCTTAGGAGGGGAAGAATCTTCCTCCTTTATATCTCCATCATTATGTTCTTTATCTAAATCCTTTAGTAGCTCTTCCTCTTTCTCACCTACACATTTGTTGCTTCTAGAATGCATTGAACAACCATAAAGCTCATCTTCTAAAAAGATCTCCACTTAAGTCTCATCCACACATTCTTAAACAGTATCAATGAAACACATAAATTCTTCAAAGTCATATGAGGGATGTTGTTTCACACTATTGATATTGAATACCATCTCCTCATCATCAAATCTTAAGGTTATTATTTGTTTATGAATATTTATCAATGCCTTTGCAGTGTTCAAAAATGGTCTTTCAATAATTAATGGCACTTTTTTTATTCCTTCATATCCATCACAATAAAATCCACTGGGAAGATAAAATTTCCCACCTTAATCAATAAGTCCCCAATTATGCCATTGGGCCTCTTTATAGATCTATCCATCAATTATAGTATCATTTGTGTTTCTTTGATCTCTCTCATGTTTAATTTCTAGCAAATATAGTAAGACATCAAATTTATTCTAGCACCTAAATCACACAAAGCATGACCAATAAAATTTCCTCCTAACTCATATGGTAAAGTGAAATAACCTGGATCTTCTAGTTTTTAAAAAAGTTTATTCATCAAAATAATATTACAATTTTTAAACAATTGTATCATATCCATAACTTTTAGCTTTTTTCTTATTATAATATAGCTTTTTTATAAACTTAGCATATTTAGGCATATGTAATAAGCCTTTATCAAAAGGTAAATTCACATGCAACTTTTTAAACATGTTAAAAAATCTAGCTAATTTTCATTTTACTTTTCTTTTATAGCTAAAGAAGGATAAGGTAATTTAGACCCATTAATATTAGTGACACTAGCTTTTTCCTTACCTTTACCTTGTTTAATAGCATTAGGTACTTCACCAATAACATTGGATTCAGAAATACTTTCCTCTTTTATCGAATCAATCATTTTTTAAGAATTCTTACCTTCTTTGGCTTTTTTAACCTCTTTCTTACTCTTCAATGTGGTAGCTTTTTTCTCTTCCGTTGGATTTTGGTCTTTATAGATGGGAATGTACCATAAATCCTATTAGAGTGTGAATTCACAAGTTATCCCACTTGAGTTTCTATGTTTCTAATGAAGGCATCTTGATTTCTTATCGACACATCTTGGGATTTCCATCTATCTTCTTACCTTGCCATAAAAGTGAACTTAGTAGTCAAGAAATTGGCAAACATCTAATCTAAGCTGGGTTTCCTATCTTGTGAGAGTTAAGATTTTGGCTGGAATCTAGGTGGTTGGTAAGGTAGAGCATGTTAGATCGATTGGAAGTGTGCTAGGGCTTGTGCTTGATAAGGTTGATGTTTATTGGCATGATGGGCTATGTTTTAGTTGAATAGGGCTCTTGGTTAAGTGTTAGAAGTAGAAGGATGATTCCTCTCTCTAAGAAAAATTACGATGATTTCTCCAACAAGGGTTGTATGTATTACTATAAGGGTTTTTAACATTGACATCCTTAATTACTGAACTTCCAGCATTTTCAACCTTATTTTTCGATACCGCATGTCTGCCTCCATAAGTATTGTATCCTTAAGACAAAGCTGACACATTTTGTGCCTTTAATACATTCAATTCCTTCTTTAATAAATCCATTTAAGCCCTAAGCATGGCCACATTATCTACATTATACACTATTTAGTTTTATCTATGTATCCTTGTATTTTCCCATTGAGCTTCATTCATGGCCATTTCATCGAGGAGTAGAAAATCTTCCTTTAATATCTTATTTATAAAACTTCCACCCGAAGCTCAATCCAGGAGAGATCATGTTAACTAATTTACACTTGCATAAAAAGTAGACATATATAACACCCCAAATTCAAGTTGCCTGAATATCCGTCAGTCAATCCAATTTTAAAGATGACCTAAATAAAATAAAAAAGGTATTAATTATTATTAAAAAGGGAAGAGAATAGGATAATTAATGTGATGATGATGATAAAAATATCTATTGAAATAACAATTTCTGCAGTTAATGGAAATGTCTGGATAAAAAAATTTGGCTACAAATTTTAAAAGAAATGACAATTAAGAGGAAATAGGAAAAAGAAGAGGGGACGAAAGAGAAATAAATGGAAAAGAGAGAAGGGGGATTAGATAGAAAAAAAAAAGAAATAGGGGGAGAATGGCCTTCAGCAGACTAGTGGCATCACTTTGATTGCCTCATTTTCAAAGATGATTCAAGTTGTCGTTATCTTTGCATTATCGGTCATGCATCGTTACTCCAATGGTGCCTTCTTTTACCCAATCTTTTCCTTGCAACCCAAAATTTTCCTTTTCATTTTTGTGATTTACGGTGGCAATTAGTGTGATGAGCGACACCAGTGAGATCCCTAATATGAGGCACTCACTTTGATACCCTCCTTTCATCTCCAACCACTAATAACGAGCAAATCAGAGAATTGATGTAGTTAGCAATTCTTGAGTAGATCTTGACCAAATGATGTAGTGTTAAAGCATGTGACCATCGCTACTAGATTTCTCTCATTGGTAGCTACCTTTAGGTGATTTTGATCCGATGCTGAAAAAGCACCAGTCAAGTTTTGCCAAGCTCCAATGAGCACATTAGTGGACTAAAATGAGGAAAACTATAGGAATTTGACTCCAACGGGTGTGTGACCACCAAATTTTCCTATATGAATTATTTATATTAAATTTTGAATTTTTGTGACAATTTTTTATTTCTTTTAACCAAATGTTAGTTACTATGGGATTTAATTTTGTGTAATGCATTTGTTGGTTAAGCTTTGCCAATTTAAGATTCAATTTTGAAATTTAATGTTTTTATGATCATTCAAATCTTATACGTGGAAAAGGTGTCATTGATATAACCTATTGCCATTTTTTTCTATACTAAGCACCTCTTTTAGGAATTAAAAATTACTTCAGGCATACTACCATGTTATCATCTCTGAATGGTGGTTTAGTGGTTAGAACATATACTATTAATTAGATGTTGAATTATGGTTTAAATATAAATGGTTATGTTATCTTGATTTTTTAATAAATTAGGAAGAAATGTTATTTTTTATTAGACATATACATAGCAGTAAGAGTTTGATACAATATAGTTCAAAGTCTTAAGTGTTGGGGAGTTGATCAAATTGCTGACGATGTTTAAAAATTAGTTACCTTAATAGAAATAAATTCAATTGGAAGGAAAGATGCACATAAGGTTTAAGAAAACATGTTAGCTTGATTTTGGTTGACTAATAGACTATAAGATTAAATTGTTTTTCTTTCAAAATATTATTCAAAAAAATTTTTTGATGAACTTATGATCTCTTAAACTATATGTTTTTTTTTGAATTAGTCAATCTAGTTTATATGTACTGTTTGTCAATATTAGGAAGGAATCTACATTAGTATTACTTCAAGACATTTAACCATGAAAATAAAAATGGTCTTTGTATTTTCATTTTTATTCACAAGATAGGAAGCTATATTTTTTGTCAAACATCTATGATGCTAAAGTTAGCTAAAACTATAAGATTGTTATAAATTGTAAGAAAAATCAAATTTCATACCTGATACATAAAGACTTATCACATATGTTTGATTAATGACATTAATACCCAAAAAAATTAATTAAACATTTTTAACGATGGGTCAAGCATGCAATTCAAAGGCAAAAGGTACAAATTAGTTTAACCTTAGTATGCTGGTAAACTACAAGATTTAAATTAATTAAATCTTAGTTCGATGGATTAGTTTAGTATTATTCATTAGTTTGGGTTTGTGAAATTAGTTAGATGCATTAGCCTAAAGATTAAATCTTCCCTATGCTTAACCAAATTGGTTAACTAAATTATTGATAGGCTCTTGGAAAAAATAAGAAACTAATCAAGAGATGTAATTATGAATATACATTTAGAGTTAGGAAGCATCAAGTATAAATAAAATAAGAACCATGGAGAAATTTATTATATACATTTATTAATTGGGTTAAGCATATTGTTAAAACTTAAAGGGAACATATTAGTTTAACTTTAGAGAATTATTAAACTATAAGATTTAATTGGTTAAACTTTGTTCAGTTAACAAATTCATATTTTTGACTTACTTTGGTTGTGGAATTTAGCAAATTTAAATTGTTTTAGTTACAACAATGCACTTCTTTTTAGCTTGTTATTCTTTTGTCATTTTGTGTTATCTCTTTTAGAAATTGCAATTATAATAAATTAATATGTTGTTATACAATGTGTACAAAAATGAATATGTGTAATTTGTCTTAAATGATCTTTTGACAATAACTGTGTGAACTAGATTGAGTTATACATATTTAAAGCCACGATGAGTGCATAAGTATTACTCAACACATTATATATAATAATGAATAATATTGGGTTATAAAGATTTGATTTTTTACTTTTTTAATAAATTAACTTATGTGTATATTAAGATGATTTATAAACGTGTTATATTTGCGTTCAAGTTTTATTACTATGACACAAATAATGCAATGTGTGGGATATGGCCAAATCAATGATGTCATGCTTTATGATAATAAAGACAATAAAATGGTAGGCATTGAGAATGAGTGATTCTAATTAATATATATATATATATATATATATATATATATATATATTTATTTATTTATTTATTTATATACATATATATATATACGCACACATATGTATGTATATAAATATATAGTTATTGCTAAAATTATTAATGTCAATAATAAGAAGTAATGTTAAATGGATCGTATAGTTTCGAAAACTTTATCCCGTATTTAAAACTCATTTACCCAACTTGATATAATTCCCTTATATTTTACTGGGCCAAATATCGAAAATGAATAAGTAGGTAAAACTCTTATAAAAATACTTTAATTAATAAAGTAAATAGCTTGTTTATTCTATGGTTAATTGTGCATTACATAATTTGGTAGAATCTAATATAATTAGGAATATACATACATATATAAAATTACATGTATGTATACAATTGCACGAGGACGTTTGAAATTTGATATTCGTGTTCAATTGGTACTATTTAGCGAATAACTTATGTAAGTTAAGGTATCGATCTTTAAAATAACAATTTAGTACAACAACATTGTCACTATAAATAGGCCACTTATTACTAACCATTTAATCTTAAGTAATTTAAAAGCAATTAAGTACACTTTTAAGAAATCATTTTTTACAAATTACATGTGAAGTTTTAGTATTGATTATTCATGCTTATATGCATTATATGTTTTAAATTTATGACGTTTATATATATATATATATATATTGTATGTTCATATGTTTGAAACATTATATATGTATTTTAAATTATAATTAAAGAGGTAAATTTGGTAGTCACCACTAAGATTTGGCTTAACATATGGTTGTTTTCCATGCACATGTTTAAGGATAGTATTCTTTAAATTAAAAAAGAAGGGCCAACGACTTTGTTTTTTCTTGAAGGATACCAAGAAGAGGATATTCTAAGGAGTTTTTTAGTGCATTTTTAGCATGTACACTAGATGGATAATTTGAAAAGTTATTGTAAAAGTAAGTTTTATATTAATTAATTAAGATTAATTTATGTATATAAATTCATAACTTACATATATAAGATTATTGTGTATGGTTATATTTGAACTTTGATTAAAATGAGTTGAATTATTAAGGATGATGGGCAAAATATTATGTTGGAGTTTGAGATTGACTTAGATAGTAAGGTAGATGAAATAAAAGTGTGTTGAGAATTTTTTTTTTACCAGGGGGTTTTTAAGGAATTTTAGGGGAAACTTTGACAAAATATTTATGAAGTAATTAGCAATTATTAAGATAATAACGTTTCTAGATAGACAAATTTGTATTGGCCCTAAAAAATGAACCTAAATCCAAGTGTGACATCCGGTATCAAGGTCTTACAATTGATCGAGTATAGGATGTTATAACATCAGTTGATGCATAACAGTTTCATAATGAGGGTAACTCTTTAAGACCCTTTTAAATCTCTTCCAAGCCACATAAAGTGGTTCCTTATAAAGCTATAAGAAATCATAAATATTATTTCTAATAATGGACATCTTGGTTGGTGGGAAAATGTAACCAAAAACTTCTCTTGTATGTGCTCCCAGGATCTAATAGACTAGCTTGGCAGCATTTGTAACTAGTCTTGTCCCTTACTAATAAGGGTAAATGGAAATAAATTTAATCGAATAACATTTGCAGATACATCAAATAATTTCACAGTATCACTTATCTCTACAAAAATATCCAAATGTTTAGCCAAATTTTCAATTTTTGAACCTGAGAACTGATTATTTTGGACCATTTTTGTAATGGCAATTTTTAGCTCAAAATGGTTATTTTGAGGCAACATGATAGTCTTATGCTCCTCATTCCAGCTAGGAGTGGTATATCCCTAATAGTTCTTGGTCTTACCTCATTTTGTTAGACTTGATTTTGATTGTGTTGTAGCTGAATTTGAGTGACCTGCCCTCTTAGCAAAGGTGGTGGATTCTTGAGAAAGGGTCATCATGTAGCTTGTACTATGAATTCATGTTGTCTTCTTATTTTTGCCTCTTTTTATGCAATGTCCTCTCAATCTTGGGGTCAATAGGTAAAATTAAATCGTCTCTTACCATGCATTATTGATACCAAAAAAGAAAAGAATAAAATAAATAAAAGAATAAAGAATAAAAAAGAGAAGAAGATTAGTACACAAAATTCACTGTAGAATCTAACACAAATGCCAGTCCCCGGTAATAATGCCATAAACTTGACCAATGTATAACAAGTGTACTATATCAATTATGTAATATAGGGAAATAAGATTAAGACCCTTAATATCATACCCTGAAGATTGTGTATTTCAGATTTTATATTAAATAATGTGAAAAAGAATTTCTCAAGTTTTTGAAGTAATTAGATAGTAGCTAAACTAAAACTTAACGACTAAGCAAATCAAAACTAAAAATAAACTGAGATAAATTAAATACAGAAAAAAATCTAAAGGGTGATAAAAAAATCAATAACTAAGGTACTTTTGCTAAAGGGTTATCCACCTCACCTTTATCAATAATGACTTAATTCAAAATAAAACAAGTTGTTGTGGAAAACTACTTAAAATTAGATATCTTGTTCATCATATAATTCTAGAGCATGAAATCCTTAATTTAAGAACAACCTAATATATAGCATACAAATCCGATTTTAAACTCCCAAACTTTTGTTAAATCCTCTTTCAAGAAAACTAACTCCATCCTATTCTTAATTCACATTCTTAAATATAATTAACTCATAAAAAACAAGCTACTATCTCAATTTTCAGAACACAACAACAAATTGGCATGAGTAGAATAAGTTAAGAACATGCAAATGATTAAAACCAAATTAATATTCAATAATCTGTTAGAAAAATTAAACATCAATTCAACTATAACCAAAGATAAGATTGAACACTAGAATTAAGAAATAATGAAGATGTATTAAAATTAAGTTTAATTCAAAGTCATTAAAGTAAAGGAATGAAGGTTTAAGTTTCCCTCAGCAAAAGTAGAGAATTTATGCAATATTCATGATTGAAACAAATGAAAAATTAAAACAAATAAACACTGTACTCATAAAGCTTCAAGCTTGCTCTTATGTTTTCATAAAACAACAAATAATAGCTTCTAACCCTAAGAGAATTCAACTATCTAAAATTTGAGAAGAAGAGAAAACTAGGTTTAAAATCTAAAGTAAACTAACTAACTCTCTAAAAAACTATTTAAAATGCTTAAAAAGCCTAAAATTGCAAGAGTCTACCCACCATTTAACTTCCTAAATAGAGGTAAACATATTTGATCATAATTTTAGAAAAAGGTCTCAACATAAAAGCTTGTTGTCCTTACCAAGATGTAGCAAAAATACCACTAGTGTAAAGGGCACCCAATTGCAATGGTTCCTTTCCCTACCGAGCTAATTTTATTCTTTAAAAGGGAATGGATGACTCGATAGGGATGAATTTTATCCCTGTTGAGTTGTTCTTTTTTGCCTAGATGACAAAAAGTAATTGGTGGGGATGATTTTCCTCCCCTATCAAGTTGATTTTTTCTACCTATTGATCAAAAGCACTCGATGGGGATGATTTCCTTTCCCTGTTGAATTGATGGCTACTAGACTATCATGAATCTTCCTTTATACAACCCAATGGAGATAAATTTCATCCTTACCAAGTTAATTTTAAAATTTCTCGACAAAATCCTACAAAAATCATACAAAACACACTTAACCAAACTCAAGTCAAAACACTATTGCTTTTAAACATAAAACTAATCAATTTAACACTAACAACTACTAAACACACCTAAAAACACAAGGAAAAACATGGTACAAATTCAAAGCTATTAGTAGCCACCCAATAGAATTTTTGAAAATAAATCTAACCATTGATGCCTAAATAGAGATTATGTTTGGGATAACGCTCTTACTTATACCTCAGTTAGGTGTTGTTTATAAATGAGTTTTCATTATTATTCCACTATCCCCCTTCTCATATGATGCATAAACAAAAATAAGTAAATAACCATATCAAACATTTAAGAAAATGATAAATAAAAGAAAGAAGTTCAATCAACTCCTCAACTATTACAAAAGCAAATTGTCCAAATGAAAAGATAAATAAATAGACATACACAAATCATGACATTCATCAAATTGAGAACATTTCTTTCCTCATGTATATTTACAAAAAGAGTTTTTCTTTATCATGTTTTTTTGGATTGAATACTTGGACATTGGTCCATTTCATTAGAAAGTCCTAATTATTTAGTAGAAATGGTTTTAAATTAATTTTATATGAGCATGCAAAGACCATTTTATTACTACTTATTACATCTCCAAAATAATAATAATACATCCAAATAATCAATAAAAATTAATAAAGGAAATAACTCTAAATAAATAAATTAAGAGAAATGAATATGCATGCGAGAATAAAGATTTAGTAGTAGTGTAGCCCTCTAAGAGTCCCAATGCAAATAAAGGCTAGATGCTCCATAGTCACAAGGGAAGAAAATAGTTATTATTATGATAAATGAAAATAAATAATGTGATAATTAATATTAAAACATGCACTCTGGACTAAACAAATAGAATATAAAATGTGCAAACAGAGTCAAAATTACATATAAAGTATAGCTAAGTACGCAACTAAGATTAGCATGGAAAATAAGACATGAAACATTAATACAAGGCAAAAAATAAGGCCATGGACTTCCACAAGTGAAGATATATGGCCAAAATGAAAGGAGAGATGGGATAAAAAGGAAATCATTATCTCATCTATCAGCATGATAGATAGGCATCTGTGGGGCTTTCTTTCTGTCTGTCACATGAAAATCAGATAGAATAAAGCAGAATGCAATAGAAGTGGAAAATCTTATGCGTACTTCTATATTTGAAAGCATGCCAAATCTAATCTAAATCATCAAAAACATATTTAAACATGCTCAAGCAATAATAAACGTGCAAAATAAGACTTGGATAAAGAAATTCACATATAGGTCAATGATGGATTAAAAACTATTCAAACCATTATAATCATGTTTGATCATGTTCAAATCATTCATGACATCAAGATGATTATAGGGGCATAAATAATGGATCTAACAATATTAAAGCATGGCATCACAACTTCAGAATTCAAATTATATGTTCATTCATAACATAAACTAAGATATAGGAGAGGATGCCCAGAATATTACCCTTAGGAAGGTGATTTTTGTAACACTTGGAAGCTATTCTTCAAGTCCTGATCGAAATGCTTTTTACATTAAAAAGTGTTTTACATTTTGTGTGTGGAAAAATATGTGAGAGCTTTTATCCTCAAGAAAGTTTTTCACTCCGAAATTTTGAATGTTCTCCCCCCTTTTAAAAATTATGGTTTTTGTTATTTATATGAATGAAAGAGTTTGATATTGTTTCTAATTCTGACTCCTCAAATCAGCCTTTAAATTCTTTAAAAATTTAGTTAGAAATCCTATCTTTTAAAATAGATTTTTGACTAGGCTAGAACAAGTGGGAAGATTTAAGGATTTCAAAAGGAGAGTGATAGTTATGATTAAGGGGATAATTGCTACCTTGGTGCCACCTTCTAAATCGTAGCCTGTACAACATGCCATAGGATAAGTGGAGATGAATGTTATCGGGGACACTCTTTTAGTAGCCGCTGGAGTACATCTTACAATTGCTAAATCTAAAGGTGTGGCACTATAGGCCCCACCTACCAAATAGAAAATGGATAGGGTTCATGCTTCTAAAGAGGATTTCATAGCAGAGGATGAGGAAGAACTAGTAGTCATTCAGGTTATAAAAAGTAAGGTGTCTAGAGTGAATGATTTGTTATTGAGGAAGATGGAAGAAAAGATAGAAGCAATGGCCTACCTCTTATTAGCTATAAAGGGAATTAGTCCTAAAGATAAAGATATGAAGTTATTGTCTTAAAGGTTCAAGATGCTCAACTTGCTTAAGTTCAATGGCATTTCAAATCCATTAGCATATATAAAGTAGTATACTTTGGAGATGAAGGGAACCACTCTGACTAAGAAGTAGAAGGTTGAGTATTTTTATCTTAGTTTAACAAGCCCTATCATCAATCGGTATCATGAGTTAGCAAGTAAGACCAATGAGGATTGGGATATGCTGATAAATGAGTTCTAGAAACAATACAATTATACCACTAAAATGGAAGTAACTTTAAAGGATCTAAAACTATTAAAGCAAAAGCCTAAGGAGTCTTTTCATAAGTATCTTACTAGATGAAGGAATCGGATCATGGAGATGAAATGAAAGCTTGATACCCCAGACCAGATTAGATTGTTCACACGGAATATGAGTCCATATCCGAGAGAATGGCTCAAAATGAAAGCCCTTAAAGATTAGGAGTCCCTTAAGAATATCACCATTGAAGCTAAAGGGCAATACCTAGCATAAAAGGCATGTAACAAGAGTTATGGTTGAAGGAATTTACAAGGACAATACTAATCTATCTAGAATTTTGTTACTTATTTTAATGCCTTTATTAGAAAAATACATATAATAATCCATTCGTGTACATGTCATGAAATTTACTATAATTTATTATTACGTTCATATGTCAATATAGGCGTCATAAGTCCAAGTTTTAATATATCATAACTATAGTCTGAATTATTATTTGTAATATATGTTCATTATGTCACTTTCAAAAAGAAATATACAATACTATATATAACCAAAAAGATAGAGATTACATAAGTTCATACATTCACAAATTTTCCTATCTAGTGTTGGCTTTGTGGCTGCTGACCTTGTCCATGCAGTAATGGCCTATCTTATTTACCTATATGGATAAGCATCCATGCTATGCTATATAGCTTAATGGGAAACGATAAATATGTGAACAACCACTCATATGTTGGGAATTGATCAGTTACATACATCACATGTATAAGCAAAAATTAAAATTTTTAACTAATATATCTAATCTTGCCATAAATGTACAATATAAATATTAATGAGAATAAGAAAATCAACTTTGATTTTTGTTGAATAGTTGTTTTTCCTTCTCATCGGGTTGTCGCAAACCATAATGTCTGAAATTGAACACCTCCAATCGTAAACCACACAACAAAAGGATTAAATAAACCAATTACAATGGGAACACAAGGAGGCTAAAATTTGCCTTGAAGCTAGCAAGGAGGGTGGCAGCTAGGGAAGAAGAAGAGAAGTTTTTTTATCTCTTTCTTTTTAAAACTTTTAACCCTAAATCCCCTTTATTTTTAATTTTTATAGCTAGGTTAAAAAAAATCCAACTTCATAATGGTATATGGTATTGAACTCTTTAAAAATTTCTAGAGAAATATTAAATGGGCTTCTGGAATTATTACTAATTCATTTGAGCTTAATTAAAATCCAATCCAAGCCCTTTCATAAAAAACCTTGCACATAACTCATATACTAAGCCCTTTATGCATACACATAGATTTAATTACTCAAATCAATTCTAAACCCAACCAAATTAAATATATAGGCTCCATAACACTTATATAATATATTTAATTTATTTTAGTCCAAAAATTAAGCATCTAAGGCCTTCTATATGGGGTTCTACGTGAAAGCCATTCTCTAGCGGGCTTCTGCGCAAAAACCAACTTTATGAGCCTTTAATTATTTCTCCAATGGATCTATTAATATTATATCATCCATTTAACATTTATAGTCCAATAATATTTAATTATGAAATATAATATTTCAATTAGTTCCATTTTGCAAAATATTTCTAAAAAACTTTTGCGAACATCTTTACTTGTGCATAATTAATTAAACTCTTTAATTAATTATTTTCTTATTTATTTTTTTTCTCCTATAAAAATATCAAGTATTCTTATCCTTGTAATTTTATTATTTTATCCTTTACTCTATATGTGTGTGACTATTGGGTTTCTATCCATATTGGCAATGGAGTATGTAATTAAAAGTTCCATTCAAAACTTATATGATTTAAACCTCTTTAGATCATTTTATCAATCCCTTATTGATATTTATGATACTATATTATATAAATCATGGGCGGCCCCTAGTTGAGCATCATGACTACCCAAATGTCAGGTAAGTAAAGTGGTTTTGGCTATACCCTTCCATAGAAATAATTACTATGCAATTACTCATTTCACCACTCTTATCTCAATTAGATTCTGAGTATGGATTTATGTCAACTCATATGAATCTAATTATATATGTTCTATTAATTTAACCATATTCCCAAAATGCCCTTTATGGATCCCTATCCACCTTGGTATATTACTCTGGCCAGAGATTCTCTGAACAAGACAATTATAGAATCATGTGAGATAACTTCCCTTAATAAAGCTAGGATGGTGAATCCTTTATTGATTACTCAACTATTTCAAGTAGGTCATGATATACCCAATCTCCTAACTCTGTTCATCTCTAAATAAAGGTAAGCAATTATGGAGTCAAAGTATATCAGTTACTACTTAAGATAACTTTGGTGATCTCAAGTCTAAGGATACTTGCTCCACTGCTATGGAGAGATTCTTTACTGATGTAGATTTAATATCCATGTGAGGATTCTCTTTGCAGATCTTCAATGAACTTGTTCTTCTAACAAGCATCCATATGTTAGCTTTGATCATCTCCTATAATCACAGTTATGAAAACTACACTCAAACTATTCAAGAAGCATAATATATGCTTGTCTGTCCGTATTAGCAATGTCCTATCTTGTTAATACTATAACTAGGAATATTTAGATATCATCACATTTGCATGCTATAGACATTTCATATCATGAACATTTTCATGATTGCCTTTGCACTGTGTTTATAATATCTAGGACTTCATTCATTAATTTAAGATAAACAAACACATGTATCTAAACATAGCATTAATAAATGAATGGTGCATTTTTTTCATTGACAACATGAATTCATATACATGAAATGCATCCCTTTCTACGTGGGCTCTTGGGCATACTCTCTAACAATCTTGCACTTGCACTAGAGCCAATCACTCATATGTCTTAAACCCATGTTATTTATATGGTAATTGTGCTTTTTTTGGGAAAGTGCTTTAGTAAGGGGATCCGCAACATTGTCATTTGTAGGGACCATTTCTATCTTCACATTATTTCTAGCTATTAACTCTCTTATGAGATGGTAGCATCTGAGAACATGCTTGGATCACTGATGAGACCATGGTTCCTTTGCTTGTACAATGGCTTCATTGTTATTATAAAATAACAAAATCGGATCAATAATGTTAGGCACCACCTCTAGTCAGATATAAAATTTTTGATCCATACTACCTTTTTGGCTGCCACTAAAGCAGTAATATACTCAACTTCTATCATGGAACTAGTAGTTGTTTCTTGTTTGGAACTCTTCCAACTAACTTCTCCTCCTCTTATTATCAACACAAAACCAGATTGTGATTTACAGTCATATTTGTTAGATTGAAAGCTGGCATTACTATATCAATTTACTTCCAAACTACCCTCTCCATATACCAATAATATATCCTTAGTCCTTCTCAAGTACTTAAGGATATTCTTGACAGCTGCCCAGTGCTCTTCTCCAAAATTGGATTGGAATCTGCTTGTGACACTCAAAGCAAATGCTACACCTAGATGTGTACATAACATGGATATGTTGTTCTATTCATGCTCTCTCTATCCTCTAGTATCTACGAAAATATAGACTTAGAAAGGTGTTTCCCATGCACCATGGGTATAAACCCTTTATTAGAAAGATCCATATTGAACCTCTTCAATACTTTATCTATATATGTACTTTAAGAAAGACCTAGTTGTTAGTGTAAGCCCTAGCCCCAATACATTGTAATAAAACACTTAGTTAATAAAATGAGGCATTTGTTTTATCTTTTGAATACCTGTGCATGTCAATTGATAAAACTATCCAAGAATGTCGTTTCGGTTTAAGTTATCATGTGTGAGGCACATGGATTGTAAGACCTTGAAACAAATGGGACTTCATTCTAAATATCCCTAGTCAGTCATTGTTATGGGAATAACAAATGAATCAAGACTAGTATGCTCTCTCTGATGCTATGAGTCCTGTCTTACGGATCATTAGGACAAGAGTGTCAATCAGAGATCATAGATACATGTTAAAGAACATGGTATCTGGATACGATCCGCTCATGAGAACACTACATGGTACAAGTCATAAGTGTTTCTCATATGCAAGTTTTGTATCGGAGTTCTTAGACCTGAAATCTCTATGAAACTCTTTATGAATTACTGTGTACTTTGACATACACCTAACGTGCTCGTAACAGAGTGACAAGTACGGGTATGATTGGGTATGCATTAATTCATGTTAGAGAGCATAAGAGAAGTGAAGGGATTACCCCTCTCAATAAGAGAGAAAATATCATCGGCCACTTGATCAGTGAACTGAGAAGTGTATGGCCATACCGAGATGAAATAATGAGTAATCATTATTTATCTGAGAGTTCAGTGTCACTGGAATATCAAGAAAGGAATTAATATATATAAGGATGACTGGTTCCATGCCTTATATTAATTCTGATATTTATGGGTAAGGGACTATGCAAAATTGCATTAGGTCACTAAATGCCATATGCATTTTCATTTAATTTGGAATGCTATAATATCTTGCTAGAGAATATATATAGCCTTTGAATTAATTTATTAATTCATTGCCAACATTAAATGGACCTATAGGATCGCACACAAAGCATTGGGCTTAAAATATTTAAATTGTGTATTGGGAATTAATTTGGACTTTTATTTAAAGTCAAATTAATGCATAAAATGGGTAAACAGATTTTTGCCTAAAACAGCTAGCTGTTTTAGGCAAATCTGTAAAAACAGATTTTTTGCCTAAAACAGCTAGCTGTTTTAGGCAAATCTGTAAAAACAGTTTTTTGCCTAAAACAGCTAGCTGTTTTAGGCAAAACTGTCAAGGTGCGATTTTGCCTAAAACAGCTAGCTGTTTTAGGCAAAACTGTTAAGCCACGATTTTGCCTAAAACAGCTAGCTGTTTTAGGCAAATATGTGAAACGAGTTTTTTGCCTAAAACAGCTAGCTGTTTTAGGCAAATATGTTGGTCACGAGAGAAATTTGTTGGCATGTGCTAGGTTTAATTTCAATTGATTAATTATCTATGTATAATTAAGTTAATTGAGTATTAAATCCTAATTTGTATTTAATCAAAATATAATACTTGAGAGGAAATTAAAGTAGCCAAAATTCAAACTAAAATACTAGTTGAATTCGGCAACTTATTTTACCTTAAATAAGTAAGTTTGTTTTGATTAAATGACTAATGCCATTTGAATTTAAATTCTAATGGAATTTAAATTAGGATATATCTCTTAATTAGGAAGTGATGGAGGCTGAAATTAACACTTAATTTACGGCACTCACACTTGACCTAAATTAGTGATATATATTAATGAATTAAATGAATAACATGGATGCCGTTTTTGCTATTTTTCTCTCTTGGCCGAAATACTCAAGGGGAAAGAAATCTTTCTTGTTCTCTTGTGTTCTCGGGCTGAAACAGTAACCTAAAGGAAGAACAAGATCAGATCTTGTGGCTTCAAATCATTCCCATTGCCGAATACACAATCATAGAGCTAGCACTCTTGATTTTAAGCCATCTTTGCAAGTGTGTGTGTGAGAATAGAGGGAGTGGCGCAAAAGGCTGTTCCTTGGCATTGGTGATCGAGAACTAAGGTGGATAAAGGCATCTTGGTTGCTGGACATCACAAAATCAAAGAATAAAAGGCATCATCTATTGTAAGTTTCAAAACCCTAAAATTGCATGTTTTTCGTTCCTAGTTTTGGATATGTATGGTATGCATGATAAAATTTTTGTTTTTCCGCTGTGCTATCATGATTATCATACCATGTCATATTCCATCAGTGGTATCAGAGCCTAGACATGCTTATTTTAGTGCTTTAGATGCATGAAAAAATTAATTAAAAATCGTTATTTTGAAAACATGCAAATCTAAAATTTTCTGTTTTGAGTTTTTTGCATTGTTTTGGTGTAAAAACGATTTTAATTGATTAGATAGGTATTATAATTAATATGACATGTTAATATACTGTCCTAAGATGTTATTAGGGCTGGTAATGGTCGGATTTAATTATTTATACATGATGGTACATGTTAATTATGAAACTAGGTGCTAGTTGGCATGTAAATTGCTAGTTTAACAACTAGTTTTCAAAATTAAATGTAAAAACGTTTTTGGCATGTTTGTAAGTGATATTTAAAGATTAATTATCAGGTCTGGACATTTTTAAAATTTGGTTTTAATTCTGGTCCATGATAATTTAATTGATTAATTTTAAAATCACTTAAAACAATGACTAGTTTGTGTTTGTTACATGTTTAATCAACATTGTTTGCTTTGTTTTGATTAAAATGGTAAAAACACATTTAGATTAAAATGGTACAGAATATTAAATCAATATTTATGGACTTATTTAGAATATTAAATGACTCATAAAATTGATTTAAATGTTTGTGCATTTCATGGCATTACATAAGCATTAAACAACTAGTTTTGTTGTTTGTTTGTTTTTTGCATGAATGCCGTGTGTTATTATATGTGTTCTTCATGATTTTATTTTTAATTCATGTTAGCACATATTATATGTATTTTTAATGTTTATGGGCTGTATGACATAAAATTAAAAATGGCAAAATTGGAAATTATACTAGAGTTGATTTATGGCACAAATCTAACTAGTTTGTGTTTTGGGCTTTTAAGAGAACTTATTCAATAAGAGGATTTAGTCCATTGGGCTTCGGCCCAGGCCCATCACGGGGTCTTCTCTTAAAGGTTCAAGTACACAATTTCCATTAATGGGCTTGGCTAAATTGATTAAAATTGGACTTTGTCTGATCCATGAATGCTATGTATATTTATTTGCTTGTTTGGTGTGATGAATGGATATGCATGGTGCATTCATGGGCCCTGGGTTTTTGTAATTAAATATGGCCTGCATGCCATTATATTTTATTGTAAAAGTTTCATTTATTTCTTAGAATAGAATTTATTTGAAGACTTTGTAAATCAAGACGAAGCCCACCGGAGTGGAGAAGCCCAACTCGAAGATTCTTATGTAATAGTATAGAATCTTAGTTGTAGGTTTTTGGGGCCATGTTTGTCACGCTTTACTTTATGCAATTATATATATATGCATGCTATGTATGGATGACAAAGCGTATGCCATGTAAGCCGTAATAAAATGAATCCCTAAAATAGTAAGTCACAAAGTTGCCTTCCTAATTCGAAACATGTCAAGGCATCGATCATCGGTCACGTAGACTAGGAGTCCTAGATGCGCCCGATTATCTTTGTGAGGCATGGGTTGTGAATGTAGGTTGGACTTAACATGGAAAGGGATGCCCGGACCTAGGCAACTAATAAATGGGTTGTGCTATAACATCTTAAGATGTTAGCCCATTTGATCCAAGAGTCATGTACGAGACATGATTGGAGTTTTCCTACCTAAGTAACTTAACTTGTTAGGTGTACAAGCTCAGCTTGACTAATAAGTTGTTGTGAAAAGTGGATCTTGGCCCACATTAAATCACTAACGCGAATTATTTAAAGGGATATTAATTCGGTTTGTGGGATCATTAATAAGACCTCATTTAATCTTGCTAAATTTTATTGTAGATTGAAAATGGCATCTTCAAACAACAATTTCTCATTGCGATCGGTCCTTGAAAAGGACAAATTGAATGGCACCAATTTCATAGACTGGTCTCGAAACTTAAGAATAGTTCTTAAGCAAGAGAAGAAGTCGTATGTTTTGGATGCACCCTTGCCTGAAGAACCAGGAAGGAACGCCTCTGCGGTTCAAAAGGAAACTTTTGAGACCAAGAAGAGCGACTCCAATGATGTGACCTGTCTGATGCTGGCCACTATGGTGCCTGACTTGCAAAAGCAATTTATGGACCAAGAGGCTTATGCGATCATGGTGCACCTCAAGGAGATGTTCCAAGAGCAAGCTCGTCACGAGAGGTTCGTGACAACAAAGGCCTTAATTTCTTGCAAGATGGCTGAGGGTACTCCTGTTAGTACCCATGTACTCAAGATGAAAGGGTATCTTGATACTCTTGAGAAGCTTGAGGTACTAGTGCCAAAGGAATTAGCCACTGATTTGATCTTAGGATCTTTGCCTGCTGCTTATGATCCATTTGTGATGAATTATAACATGCATGCAATGAACAAGTCAGTCACTGAGCTTCATGGGATGCTTAAGAATGCTGAAGAGAACATTCGAAAGACCAATCCCGTACTTATGGTTCAAAAGGGAATTAAGAAGGGAACTGCTAAGGGAAAGGGAAAGGGAAAAGGAAAACCCAAGTCAGTTGGGAGTGCACCTCAGGCCCAATCCAAGCCCAAGGCACCAAAGCTCAAAGAGAGTGAGAGCACTTGCTTCCATTGCAACAAGATAGGGCATTGGAGGAAGAATTGCGCTCTCTTCAAGGAAGAACAAAAGAAGAATGGAGCCAAGGCGTCCAGTTCTGGTATTTTTGTTGTTGAAATTAACCTTTCTATTTCTACCACTTGGATATTGGATACCGGTTGTGGTTCTCACATTTGTTCAAATGTGCAGGGGCTAAGAAATAGGCGGTTACTTGGGAAGAATGAAGTGGACCTCCGTGTGGGGAATGGAGCACGAGTTGCTGCCATGGAGATAGGCGACTATCACCTCACTTTACCTTCCGGACTTTGTATTGTTTTGAATAATTGTTATTATGTGCCTGCTATGAGTAGAAACATTATTTCAGTTTCATGTTTGGATAATGATGAATTTGATTTTGTTATTAAAAATGGCAATGCTCATATTCGTCGCCAAGGCATTTCTTATGGCAATGCCATGTTGCAAAATGGCCTTTATATCCTTGATTTACAAAACAAAGAGTCCATATACAACATTAATACAAAGAGGGTTAAAGCAATCGAAATAAACCCTACTTACTTCTGGCATTGTCGTTTAGGACATGCAAACGAAAAACGCATTTCAAGACTCCACAAAACTGGAGTGCTTGGGTCATTCGACTTAGAGTCTTATGACAAATGCGAGCCATGTTTATATGGAAAAATGACAAAGAGTCCTTTTAACAAGAAAGGTGAAAGGACTAATGGCTTATTGGAACTAATACATACCGATGTATGTGGACCTTTAAGTACACATGCTAGAGGTGGTTTTAGCTACTTCGTGACATTCACAGATGACTTCAGTAGATATGGCTATGTCTATCTAATGAAGTATAAGTCTGAAACTTTTGAGAAATTCAAAGAGTTTAAGAATGAAGTAGAAAACCAACTTGGCAAAAATATAAAAGCCATTCGATCAGATCGAGGTGGCGAATACTTAAGCCAAGAGTTTGACAGTCATCTAAAGGAGTGTGGTATTATTTCACAGCTCACTCCTCCTGGAACACCTCAATGGAATGGTGTGTCCGAAAGGAGAAATCGAACTCTGTTGGACATGGTTCGATCTATGATGAGTCAAGCTAATCTTCCTATCTCTTTTTGGGGTTATGCATTAGAAACTGCTGCGTTTCTATTGAACCGTACTCCAACTAAAGCAGTTGAGAAGACACCATACGAGGTATGGACTGGGAAAGAACCCAATATGTCTTTTCTCAAGATTTGGGGCTGTGAAGCACATGTTAAGAAATTAACATCTGACAAACTAGAGTCCAAATCGACTGTCTGCTTGTTTGTGGGTTATCCCAAAGAAACAAAGGGATACTACTTTTACTCACAAGCCGAGAACAAAGTATTTGTTGCTCGCAAGGCTGTTTTCTTGGAAAAGGAGTTCCTTCTCAAGAAAGACAGTGGGAGTAAAGTAGAACTTGGAGAAATTCAAGTGCCACAAGCTTCTATAGAGGATGAGTTGGAAATGGGATCAAGTTCACAACCAGTTGTGGAACAAGAACCCATTACACATGTACCTAGAAGGTCTGGTAGGGTACGTCAGGAGATTGAGAGATACGGATTTCTAATCACTGACAGTGACACTATTGAGTTAGTAGATCGTGAGGATCCTACTACCTACCGAGAAGCTATTGAAAGCCCAGACTCGAAAAATTGGCTTGAAGCCATGAAATCTGAGATGCAATCGATGTACGATAACCAGGTTTGGACCTTGGTTGATCCACCGGAAGGTGCTAAGGTAATTGAATGCAAGTGGCTATTCAAACTCAAAGCTGATAAGACCTACAAAGGTAGACTAGTAGCAAAAGGTTTTCGACAAACTCATGGTGTAGACTATGACGAGACCTTTTCGCCTGTAGTCATGCTCAAATCCATTAGGATCTTGCTTGCCATAGCTGCATATCATGATTATGAGATATGGCAAATGGATGTCAAAACTGCTTTCCTCAACGGAAATTTACTTGAGGATGTGTATATGACACAGCCTGAAGGTTTTGTCAATCCCAAGCATCCTAAAAAGGTTTGCAAGCTTCAAAAATCCATTTATGGATTAAAGCAAGCATCCCGAAGTTGGAATCTTCGTTTTGATGAGGCAGTCAAAGAATTCGACTTCATCAAGAACGAAGATGAGCCTTGTGTGTACAAGAAGGTTAGTGGGAGCATAGTAGTATTTCTAGTCCTATATGTGGACGACATCCTTCTCATTGGGAATGACATTCCAACATTGCAAAAGGTTAAGCAATGGTTGGGAAAATGTTTCTTAATGAAAGACTTAGGTGAAGCCGAGACAATACTTGGTATTCGAATCTATAGAGATAGATCGAATCGGCTTTTGGGACTAAGTCAGGAAAAGTACATAGACAAAGTACTAAAGCGTTTTAGTATGGGAGACTCAAAGAAAGGGTACATACCTTTGGCTTTGGGAGTTCCTTTGACTAAAGAACAGTGCCCTAAAACCAAAGAGGAAAGGGACAACATGAGTAGAATCCCATATGCATCTGCTATTGGATCTATCATGTACGCTATGTTATGTACTAGATTGGATGTTGCTCATGCACTGAGTATAACCAGTAGGTTTCAGCAAGACCCTGGTGAAAAGCACTGGTCTGCTGTAAAAGGGATTCTGAAGTACCTGCGAAGGACTAAGGATCACTTCTTAGTGTATGGTGGTCAAGAAGAGCTCGTCATACAAGGTTATGCCGATGCTGCTTTTCAGACCAGCACTCAGGATTCTAGATCGTAATCTGGGTTTGTTTTTGTTTTGAACGGTGGTGCTGTCAGCTGGAGAAGCTCAAAGCAAGAAACCGTTGCCGACTCAACTACAGAATCTGAGTATATTGCAGCAAGTGAGGCTGCAAAAGAGGCTGTTTGGATTAAAAATTTCATTAATGGATTAGGAGTGGTCCCAAGCATCCTAGATCCATTAGAAATTTTCTGTGACAATAACGGGGCCATCGCACAGGCCAAGGAGCCCCGGTCACACCAGAAATCCAAACACATACTCAGGAGGTACCACCTGATCAGAGAAATCATTGATCGTGGGGACGTCAAGGTTAGCAAGATAGCAAGTGAAGACAATGTAGCAGATCCTTTGACGAAACAGTTACGTCCAAATCTGCACGAGGCTCATTTGAGAGCGTTCGGTCTTAGGGCTATGCCCAATTGGGACTAGTGCTAGTGGGAGATTGTTAGTGTAAGCCCTAGCCCCAATACATTGTAATAAAACACTTAGTTAATAAAATGAGGCATTTGTTTTATCTTTTGAATACCTGTGCATGTCAATTGATAAAACTATCCAAGAATGTCGTTTCGGTTTAAGTTATCATGTGTGAGGCACATGGATTGTAAGACCTTAAAACAAATGGGACTTCATTCTAAATATCCCTAGTCAGTCATTGTTATGGGAATAACAAATGAATCAAGACTAGTATGCTCTCTCTGATGCTATGAGTCCTGTCTTACGGATCATTAGGACAAGAGTGTCAATCAGAGATCATAGATACATGTTAAAGAACATGGTATCTGGATACGATCCGCTCATGAGAACACTACATGGTACAAGTCATAAGTGTTTCTCATATGCAAGTTTTGTATCGGAGTTCTTAGACCTGAAATCTCTATGAAACTCTTTATGAATTACTGTGTACTTTGACATACACCTAACGTGCTCGTAACAGAGTGACAAGTACGGGTATGATTGGGTATGCATTAATTCATGTTAGAGAGCATGAGAGAAGTGAAGGGATTACCCCTCTCAATAAGAGAGAAAATATCATCGGCCACTTGATCAGTGAACTGAGAAGTGTATGGCCATACCGAGATGAAATAATGAGTAATCATTATTTATCTGAGAGTTCAGTGTCACTGGAATATCAAGAAAGGAATTAATATATATAAGGATGACTGGTTCCATGCCTTATATTAATTCTGATATTTATGGGTAAGGGACTATGCAAAATTGCATTAGGTCACTAAATGCCATATGCATTTTCATTTAATTTGTAATGCTATAATATCTTGCTAGAGAATATATATAGCCTTTGAATTAATTTATTAATTCATTGCCAACATTAAATGGACCTATAGGATCGCACACAAAGCATTGGGCTTAAAATATTTAAATTGTGTATTGGGAATTAATTTGGACTTTTATTTAAAGTCAAATTAATGCATAAAATGGGTAAACAGATTTTTGCCTAAAACAGCTAGCTGTTTTAGGCAAATCTGTAAAAACAGATTTTTTGCCTAAAACAGCTAGCTGTTTTAGGCAAATCTGTAAAAACAGTTTTTTACCTAAAACAGCTAGCTGTTTTAGGCAAAACTGTCAAGGTGCGATTTTGCCTAAAACAGCTAGCTGTTTTAGGCAAAACTGTTAAGCCACAATTTTGCCTAAAACAGCTAGCTGTTTTAGGCAAATATGTGAAACGAGTTTTTTGCCTAAAACAGCTAGCTGTTTTAGGCAAATATGTTGGTCACGAGAGAAATTTGTTGGCATGTGCTAGGTTTAATTTCAATTGATTAATTATCTATGTATAATTAAGTTAATTGAGTATTAAATCCTAATTTGTATTTAATCAAAATATAATACTTGAGAGGAAATTAAAGTAGCCAAAATTCAAACTAAAATACTAGTTGAATTCGGCAACTTATTTTACCTTAAATAAGTAAGTTTGTTTTGATTAAATGACTAATGCCATTTGAATTTAAATTCTAATGGAATTTAAATTAGGATATATCTCTTAATTAGGAAGTGATGGAGGCTGAAATTAACACTTAATTTACGGCACTCACACTTGACCTAAATTAGTGATATATATTAATGAATTAAATGAATAACATGGATGCCGTTTTTGCTATTTTTCTCTCTTGGCCGAAATACTCAAGGGGAAAGAAATCTTTCTTGTTCTCTTGTGTTCTCGGGCTGAAACAGTAACCTAAAGGAAGAACAAGATCAGATCTTGTGGCTTCAAATCATTCCCATTGCCGAATACACAATCATAGAGCTAGCACTCTTGATTTTAAGCCATCTTTGCAAGTGTGTGTGTGAGAATTGAGGGAGTGGCGCAAAAGGCTGTTCCTTGGCATTGGTGATCGAGAACTAAGGTGGATAAAGGCATCTTGGTTGCTGGACATCACAAAATCAAAGAATAAAAGGCATCATCTATTGTAAGTTTCAAAACCCTAAAATTGCATGTTTTTCGTTCCTAGTTTTGGATATGTATGGTATGCATGATAAAATTTTTGTTTTTCCGCTGTGCTATCATGATTATCATACCATGTCATATTCCATCACTAGTAACCTATTGGATCTATCTTTATAGATCCTTATTCCTAGAATATAGAATGCTTCTCCAAGGTCTTTCATGGAGAATTGCTTGGATAACCATATTTTAACTTATTAGAGAAGAGAAATGTCATTTCCCATGATCAATATGTCATCCACATATAGAACTAGAAAGACAATTGCACTCCTACTAAATCTTTTATACACATAAGGTTCATCTTCATTCTGTGAGAAACCAAACTCTTTTATTGTCTCATTGAATTGAATGTTCCAGCTCCTAGAGGCTTGCTTTAATCCATGAATAGATCTTTGAAGCTTGCATACCATTTCGCCATCCCTTGATGTGAACCCTTCTGGTTGTGTCATATGCACATTTTTAGTCAGATTTCCATTTAAAAAATCTATCTTCACATCCATTTGCCAAATCTTATAATCATAATGAGCTACAATGGCTAAAGGTATTCTTATAGACTTAAGCATCGCCACAGGAGAAAAGGTTTCACCAAAGTTAATTCCTTCTTTTTGACGATAGCCTTTTGCTACTAAGCAAGCTTTATAGGTAACTATATTACCTTCCATATCGATCTACTTTTTGAAAACCCATTATTTTACATATTCTCACTCCGATCTTAGGATCGCCTAAAACCACGCTCTGATACCATTTAATATAACGCTATTCTTTAATTAAATGCCTAATTTAATTTCTTTATTCCTCATAATGACCTTATAATGTCTAATTAATTTATTAAAAATTTTGGCAGCATAACGCTTAAAAATTCAAAAACCCCAAAACCTGTAAAAGTCAAAATACACTTCCTATTTCAATCCTCCTTACACCCAACTCCATTCAATCAACTCAACATTTCTAATTCCAACAATTACCTAATATTCATCATACATCATCACATCTCAAATAGTATGCATATAGAATTTAATTTACACAACCATAACTTGATTTCAATTAACCTTACATAATAATTTACAAATCTTAATTGTTTTACATAACCAAAATAATACATCAAAAATTCTTAGGTACATGCCACAACTTCTGCTTTCTCACCGTAAGTCTCCTTGTACCTGTCCCTGCGTGCAGTCAAAATAAAACTATACGCTGAGCAACATAGGCGCTCAGTATTGGATGCAATTACATAAAATTTCACTAATTAAATATTATTAATTAATTTAACTGAAATTATTATTTTATTTTTTTAACAAATGCAATTTACTCAATTTCAATTTCTTTCCCTCCATTATTTAGTTTGAATTATGATAATAATAAATTTTCTTATTTTATTTTAACTATTTACTAAACTTTATAGAATTTGCAATTAAGTCCCTGAGTTGACTTTTTTCTTCAATTTGACTTCAATTTTGATCTGTTTGGCTTTGTTTGACTTTTATTTGATTTCCAATGTACAAATTACATTGTAATCCTTCAAATTCCTCAAGGATGGAAAATTTATAATTTAATCCCTAAACTTTTAACTAATTACAATTTTACCTTTTTTCTTCATTTAGCCATTTTAACTTCCTTAATCACTCTTTTTATCTCAAATTACCATTTTACCCTTGCTTAATCTCGTAATTACTAATTTTCCCTTAATTATCATATTGATCACATTTTTCACATTATTTATTTCATATTTATTAATATTGTATAAATTTCATCATAATTACTCTTTTATTAAAATTTTTATGCAAAATTACCCTTTTGCCCCTAGATGACACCAATGGAGAACCACGAACTAGATAAATGGGACATAAATACGATGTACTGTAGGGATCACACAGCAAGGTACAATACCAAAACCCCAGTACTGATGCATATAATAGCCGGCTATCTTGTCTCATATCTCATGGTCATTTCTGATGATAGATATCTCATATACTAATGGTATCCCATGGAATAAATTTCTATGGCTAGACATACTATCCAAAGAGCTGGAATTATCCATTGTACACTAAGGGCATCATTAAATTTTATCTTTTCTTATTTTTATATATTATTATTTATTCTTATTATTTTATTTTAATCATATTATGTTCTCAAACTTATTCAATTAAGCACATTAATTGCACATTCATTATAAGAGAGCTTTATATCACAAGAATTTAACCAAAACATATCACTTTAATCAAAGTTACTATTCGGCCATTAAAGGACTTCTCACTTACAATTTGTTCTTTGCTCCAAACTAACGTCATACATTATTTTATGTCCATTTTAAGTCATTATACGGTGGTAAATGGTAGTTACACATGAAAGTTTACAAGTTTCATCAACTTTTCACATTATGTAACTATGACATAATGTTTTCTAATAATCATTTTTCATTTCATTTAACATGTTTTCATTTCTTATTCACTAAATTAATTAAATAATATCAATTGCCCAAATTTTTAGCTAACTTACATTAAGGTGCCTTTAGGACCCTAATTCGGCCACTAAGGTAAGTACCACTTAATGTTTGTTTTCTTTATTTATTTAAGTCTTTAATTACTTATTTTAACATATTATCAATTAATATCAAGTTAATTCACTATCTCAAGCCCTATCACATTAGGGAAAATTTAAGTAAATTATTAAAATTAAAGGTAATTTGCATCCACTAACCTCCAAATGGCTGGAAAATAGCTGATCATACCTTCTCCGTTCCTTTATCCTTGCAAACTTGCCTTTCCTCTTATTTTTCTTCTATTGGCCGAAAATTACAAAGGATAAATCATGAGTTTTTGCTTTAAGATTAAGCCATTTAAAGCTATAAATCAATTCTCATAATTAATATCTACATGCTTATATAAATTCTTCCACATATCTCATCTAATTCTCATAAAATCATAAAATTTCTCTTACTTTCTCGTACCTTTTATCTTAAGATTCTTGGCCTCCTTTTGATACCAGCTCTTTACTAAGTTAAAGAGGGAGAAATTTTGATTCTAGAGTAAATTTTTAGGTTGGAAATTCAAAGAAAGGAAGCTTAATTGACTGAAAAATGGAGGTAGGAGAGAGAGAAGGGTGTTTCGGATTTTCTAAATAAAATAGATGAAAATGATGGAATTTTGTGGTGATTTTTAGATATTTTTTCCATATTATATTGTGCTTTAAGTGTACCAAAGGAGAGACTAAGATTCATCTTGTAACTATTGAATCTAATGGCTATAAATAATGCCATATGTCACTCATTCAAGCATGTACACACACCCTACTTTCTTAAGCATGCACAGATATTATCACAACTTTAAAATAATGATCTCCATGTATTATTATGGTCAGATTCTTGGTTTTGGCCCCTTAAATGACCCGATTTTGGTTTTTCACCTTGAAAACTGAACTTTTGATCTAGAAGTCAGAATGCTCTGACATTTTACCCCGAGTGTCACAATATATTCAAGAATATATGGTAAAAATTTAGCTCATTCCAACTTCATTTCGATATACTTTTAGCTTTGATGGCTTGTACAGCCTGTCCAAAACAAAAAGTTACAAAATTGCCAGAATTGTTATTTTTCAGTTCCTTGAGTGTCACTACACTACTTATGACATGTATATGAAATATGAAATCAATCGAAGATCTTTAGGGTCTCCAAATGTTCAGTCAAAGTTTCAGTCGAACCTACTCCGACTCAGGAAATTTTTCTTCGTTAACCTTTTTGGAGGCCTATTTGACCTCAATTTTCACTTGAATTGTACCGTTATACTCCGTTTAACTTATACTTTCATATTTTATATTAAACTCATACTATCCATTGGGTTTCCCACCCTTGGTTTTCCCGGTTTGAGCATGATTAACGGTATATTCTTTTCAAATTTTCTATTCCACTCAACTCTAATTACTCCAAGACTCAATCTAGGTTAACTGTTCACACTTTACACATGTCATGCATGGAAATTATAAATTTGGGGGCATTACAATGAGTATAAGAGATGGATTTAAAGTATTAAAGGAGTTGATGCTTTAATATCAAGTACGGGAATTAGATTTACTAGAATGTTTATATGAATGATTTAGGTATTTTTCGCTCTTTTCTAGTATGTGTCCTCCTTGATGAGTTTAAAGGATAAATCTAGTAAACTTTGATGAGTATAGTATGATTTGAAACTTAATTGATCATTTAATTTAATGGGAAAGTGAGATATGGGATTTAAATTCATGTTCTGCATAATCGGGGCTTCTAGGTTTTTTTTTATCTCTGCCTGCTGAGAACCCATGCTTGACCATGCATGGTGTGCCTCACTCCCATGTATGGCCACTTATAGCTTTTTCTTCTTGGATGTATGGCCACTTATGGCTTGTTCCCTTTGAATACACAGCCACTCAGTCCCTTTTTCTCATTGGATGCATGGCCACTCACTCCCTTTATTCTTTGAAATGCATGGCCACTTATGGCTTGTTCCCCTTGAATACATGGCCACTCATTCCCTTTTCTCCTTTGATGTACTAAAGGGATATCACATTGCATAAACAAGAAGATCACGCAGCAGAAAAATTAAAAATTTGATCATTCATGCCATGCAATATACAATAAAATATCGAAACATGCAATTTTAAGGTTTTATGAAAAACTTACAACCTTGGATGCTCTTAAAACTTGATTTTTTCTATGGCCAATATATAAGATAGACTTATATACTTCTAATCTTGAACACCAATGCCAAAGGAGCAGCCTTTACGCCACACCACTCTATGCTCACACACACACTTGCAAAGATGGCATAAAACTAGAGTGCTAGCTCTAATTTTTGTGTACTTGGCTATGGGTATTCAAATGAAGACACACGATCTGATGTTGTTCTTCCTAGGGTTCATTAATGGCTGCCCAAAATCAAAAGGAAGAAGAAAGATTCTTTTTCCCTTGAGAGTGGTGGCATAAAGAGAGAGAAAAACTACTAGGGCAAATAGAATTAATCAATTTATATCACTAGATTAGGAAAACCTGTGGTGGCCAAAATCCCCTATAATTAGGTCTAATTTTCAGCCTCCATCACTTCCTAATTAAGTCATTTAAATTAATTCGAATTTTATTAGTTTTTAAATTCAAATTAATTTAAATTTGTATTAGTCATTTAATCAAAATAAGCTACTTCTTTCGGGTTAGTAGTTGCCAAATTCAACTAGGATTCCTAGCTTGAATTTCGGCCACATTAATTCCGTCTGCCAAATTCAATTAGGATTCCTAGCTTGAATTTCGGCCATATTAATTCCCTCTCAAGTATTATATCTTGATTAAATACAATTTAGGATTTAATACTTAATTACATTAATTAATCCAAGATAATTAATTAATTTAAATTAAACCTTAAGCCCAATGCTTTGTGTGCAATCCTATAAGTTTATTTATATTTGCAATGAATTAATAAATAATCCAAAGGCTATATATTCTCTAGTAAGATATTATAGCATTCCAAATTAAATGAAAATACAAATGGCATTTAGTGACCTAATGTAATTTTGCATAGTCCCTTATCCATAAATATCAAATTAATGTAAGGCATGGAACTAGTCATCCATATATATACTAATTCCTTTCTCAATATTCCAGTGACACTAAACTCTCAAATAAATAATGGTTACTCATTATTTCATCTCAGTATGGCCATACACTTCTCAGTTCACTAATCAAGTGGTCGATGATATTTTCTCTCTTATCGAGAGGGGTAATCCCTATACTTCTCTCATGCTCTCTAATATGAATCAGTGCATGCACAATCATACCCATACTTGTCACCCTGTTATAAGTACGTTAGGTGTATGTCAAAGTACACAATAATTCATAAAGAGTTTCATAGAGATTTTAGGTCTAAGAACTCCGATGCAAAACTTGCACATGAGAAATATTTATGACTTGTACCATGTAGAGCTCTCATGAACAGATCGAATCCAGATACCATGTTCTAAACATGTACCTATGATCTCTGATTGACACTTTAGTCCTTATGATCCGTAAGACATAACTCATCTTATCAAAGAGATCATACTAGTTTTAATTCATTTGTTATTCCTATAACAATGACTGACTAGGGATATTTAGAATAAAGTCTCAATTGTTTCAAGGTCTTACAACTATGTGCCTCACACATGATAACTTAAACTGAAACAACATTCTTGGATAGTTCTATCATTTGATATGCACGGGAATACAATAGATAAAACAAATGCCTCATTTATTAACTAAAATATTTTATAACATTGTATTGGGGCTAGAGCTTACACTAACATGCACGGCCACTCACTCCCTTTCCTCTTTGAAATGCACGGCCACTTATACATTTTGTTCTTTGAGATGCATGACCACTTGAGGTATTTCCTCTTCCCATACACAGCCACTTGGCTTTTTCCTCTTTGAAATGCACGGCCACTTATGCATTTTGTTCTTTGAGATGCATGACCACTTAAGGTATTTCCTCTTCCCATGCACGGCCACTTGGCTTTTTCCTCTTTGAAATTCATGGCCTCTTATGTAAGCTTATGTAAGCTTAACCGGGTTAAGCATTATAAGATAAAAAGTACAAGTAAGTTGATCGAGGCATGTGTGATAATATTAAGGAAGATTACCTTTTTGTTTATAATCTACTAGACTAAAAAAGTGAATTTAAGGGGCTAAAGATGAATAAGTGTTTACCTTAATCTAAAAAGAACCTACTCATACTATTATGTGGATCATAAATGCATGAGTATTGTTTAAACTCATTATGTATTGATGTGAACTTTGATGATGTGTGAAAGCTTCTCATAGGAAGCAGTAACAAAGTACATCATTGAGAACTATCCATGAGTTTTGTAAGTTTTATACTATATAGTTGATATGAACATGTTGTGATGAGTAGCTAAACTTAATATGTGAACAAGTATGAGTAATAAAAGAATGTATTGCCGTGATTCATGATGCATTTAGGTATATGTATATATGTGTAGGGACATGTATCTAATTTTATGAAGGCTGTAAGTAGGAAGATCTACACTTTCATATTGCTTTATTGGAATCATGCCTAATGTTAACTATGAATAAATGATGATGAAACCATGTGACTACATAACCTGCATCCATATGTAATGGAGCTTAAAGCTCAACCTTGATGTATGATAAGAATGATATGTATTCTTTTATCAATTATGGCTTGAAGCCAATTGATGTATTAAATAAAGAAGAATAGGTCCAATCAAAGATGTTCTTAATGTGATAAAGTCAATGGGTCTTTTATGGATCAGATAGGCATGCCTAGAGGGATACAGTTGCAGTTGCCATAGTTGACCCTATTTGGGTCTTGTTCTTAATGGAACCATTGTTAGGCCCCATTTGGGTCTATAGTTTGTTCCTTACTAGAACCATTGTTTAACCCCATTTGGGTCCATTATTTGATATCTTCGGATATCAAAAGTTTGATACCTTCGGGTATCCATTGCTCCCGTTATCCATCCTTTAAAGTAATACTTAAGCAGGCTATTAAAGATTATCACTACAAGAAAATTGCAAATTAGCAACGAAAATTAGCAACAGAAATTTTGGTTGCTAATTTGGCAGTTGCTATTTTTAGCAATGAAAATTTCATTCCGTTGCTAAATTTAGCAACGAAAATTTGATTCTGTTGCTAAATTTAGCAACGAAAATGGAATTCCGTTGCTAAATTCAATAATGCAAGATTTGGTGAATTGGTCAATTTTAGCAACGGAATATAACTTTTTGTTGCTAATTTTAGCAACGGAAACTATTTTTCGTTGCTAAATTCACCCATAAGTAAAAAAATTAACAACGGTCCTATTCGTTATGAATCCGTCACTAAAAATTATGACAATTTTTTAATATCAAAAACCAATGATTGACAGGAAAGAAAGTTTGAAAGATTGCATGCAGGGAAGAGCCATTAACTATCAAAAATATATGATTTCAAGATATTGTAATGTAAACCACAAATTAGCGGTAAGACAATCAATGACATGACATGCAAGCATATTTCAAGATAAATAATCAAAAATAAATTTAAATAAATAAATTAAATAAAAACGTCAAAAATATTTACAACATGTCTTAAACACATATTCAGTCATGAGCCTTGTATACACTGCGATAAGTTCTTTGTCCAATTTGCATATTAATGAAGAAGAATATATGTTATAGCTTGAAAATACCTAAGAACACAAAAAAACCATGTAGTATTTATTCAACATATGGATTTGACTAATATCCATGGAGTATAAAATCATTTTCTCATCTTTTAAATATAAGAAAAGGTATTACTGCAATAATAAGTTACTGTAAAATCCGTACAACAATCTTTGGTTATCTATTTAGTTATCTGTTTAAGGGCAAACTAAAATAGCAAGCTATTTTATTTATCTGTTTAAGGGCAAACTAAAACAGCAAGCTATTTTAGTTATCTAACAATTCAATGACTAATTAATAACTAATTCAGTTACATCTAATCTCCAATACGGTAATTGAATATAGCAAATTATATTATAGTCATATTTTACTAGAAAAGAATTAGTAAATAACATCGTTTCTATTAAATTTGTTAATTGGCAAATAAAATGGGAAAAGGCAAATTAAAAAGAATATAAGCTTCACTTTTTCCAGGCATTCATCTTTAGAAAGCAATGCCAGCCGTTCTGAGAAATTCTCATTTACAAAAGCCTCAACAAAAGTTGATACATCAACATTAATAACATGCTTGATCACAAATGCACGAGATCTGAACTTGTATTGTTGTGTGCCATAGCCTCCTTTGCTTATCACTTGCATTTTCATATTTACCCACATGATTGAAAATTCTTTGAACATCTTATCCAATACATGAACATGATATGTTTAAGTATCAGAATATCACTCTTTCAAACCAAATTCACATCACTTTCAGCTATGGCAACAAATCACACCTTAAATGAAGTTTGATCAATCTTATGCGCATCAAGCACAAAGTGAGCAACATGGACAAGTATATTCAAATGAAGAGAAGTTTTGAGTTGCAAAACAGAAACCTATTATCATTTCAGGCACAAATAGGATGTTTTAAGAAAAAAGAAATGTAAGCTTGTACAATTAACAAGATTCAAACAGAAACAATTGCTAGAATCAAGAATGGAGCAATCGAAGGCTTACCCCTTTTTTAGTATCAACATCACTTAAAATGGAAACCAGCTTTTCCAGGATATCTATTTCCTTCTCCCAAAAGTTTACAAGGGTAACTATATCATTAGAAAAAACCAGACCAAGTGCATACAACCTTGGGTTTCCTGCACCAATAAACTTCAAAGTTATCTCCCCAAATGACAATATATAGGTTACCTACAAGACACATCCAATCAGTTTCATTTTAGCTTCTAGAAATAGAGGGATGCATGATAAGCACTTCGTCTAAATTTACAATAACTTATTATCCTCAACTTCCTTGGTGCATTCAGAGTCTCTGAGTTTATAATAACACGTATTAACCAAAATTTGCATGTATTGGGGCTCGCTTATAGCTTTATCTATTAAATATGAGCAAGAACATTTAATGACTTAAAAAAAGTTCTCATGGCATTGTATTGCAGGAAACCAAACTGAGGATGTCATCTCGCAAGAGTAAGGAACATGCACAACATAAAATGCAGTATTCCAAATATATTAGAATTTAGAATTTCCAAAAACTATATTATATGTAAATAGTACGTACAAGACCATTTGCATTTGTCCTAAAAGGCAATTATTTAAACAAGGAAAGGTGAGTATTCTCATACTAAAGACAAGAGATTCTAAAACAGTTATCAAAAGGCAGAAAACACAATACAACCCCTAAATAGCATAAACTTGCCAGACTTAGTTTCCTCTTCCGCATGTCATAATCAGCTGCCACATGAATCTCCAGTGTTCATTTTCATCGCTCTAACCTAGTGACCATTAATTGTAACCGTAACTAGAATTTTGTTTTTAGTTAAACAAAGTAGGTCTATTATACTTATTGTGAATTTTCTATTTTTTAATTCTCATAGAATAAGTGTGGGTGGACTTAAAACCAAACTCATAACAGACTTGGGCCGAGTCTAATAAACTAATCCAATAATACATATATATATAACATATGAATATTCATACAATAGTTGTAGCTAATAATGTCTATTATTGATATAAGATATAGATTTGGTCATTACACGAAAATAGAAAACCAAGCTTTTAACTTATGAGTATGAACTAGCAAAACATCACATGGATAACCCAAGAAAACCAAAACATTAATCTTCAATTACTTGCATTTAATTTGGCAAACAAACCAAAATAGGCGGAATCAATTACCTAAGTAATAAGGGCATAGAGTGGAAGTGTTATGTAGCTGTACAGAAACTAGGCTCCTACCCTATGAAATTAACAACTTCTATTCATAATGAAGAAGTTTAAATAACCATTAGAATTAATCCATTCATATCATATATAAAAAACAAACAAAGAAAGAGTAGGATAGCTCCTTAACCATATCAAGAAAAAGTATGTTAGCTCAAAAGCACTCTGGCTTCGTTTGGAATAACATATAAAAGGCACTCAGCGATCATAAGGGGAAAGGAAATAAGAGAAAGAAAAACTTTCAGGTTCTTTTTATTCTATTATATTTTTGTTTGTTTTCGAAGTAAAGTACAAAACCAAAATCAAGAGACACATATCAGAAATCTAATAAATCATGTGATGACTGCAGAAGCAATTCTACTAATAGGTTGAAAGTAACAAGTTAAAAATTTCATATCCCAATATCTTCACATAGATAGCTTCCAAATTAAACATAGCATCAGTTTTCAACAACAATTAATTATAAATATCTTAATACTCATCTTCTTTATAACAAGGTAGATACAATCTCAAATGCTCGTAAAATTCTAATCACTCTCTTCAAATATTAATGAAGTCTCATTTTAGTAAAACTTTGTGCAATCCTATAAGATTGATATCCTAAATAAATAATTAAAATCTAAATTTAATGCATCTACTTCAGATCGAGAGAAACAAAAATTAATTTAAAAAAAAGAAAAAAATGAGAGAATAGCCAAATAAAATCGAGAGAAATACTTGAGATTTGAGACATGATTTGTGAATAAAAATTACAAACAATTCTGATCTGAGACAAATACTTCAGATCTTTCAAAATCATAAAGACTAACTGGAAGTAGGGGCCGACTCCAGAAAGAATATTCTCTTCTCCTTCTCGTTCTTAATGAAATTTCCTAATTTTTCAAAAGCCACAAAAAAAAATCCTTTACCTATATCACGGTTATTATTGAATTATGTCACTTGTCATTTATGATACTCTTTAGCTCATGAAGAGTCATGATTGCTACAACTACAGTGAGATGAGGCTAAAAGAAAGGAAATTATTATTTTTTTAACAAGAAACAAACCAATTGAACAAAAAGCAATTAAATAACAAAGTGAAAGAGTGAACAGTGAAGGATCTAGTGAATGCAAGCAAAAAGAGAAGGGCGAAGAAATAACTGCGGTCTAATTAAGTATACAAAGCCAGAAAGAAATAAAAAAATAAAAATAAAAAGTAACATTTTGAAAAATCCCTAAATGTTAAATCCAGGTCCTAAATTTTAAAAATCCAAATGAATTTATCTTCTAATATTTAAATCCCTATATTTTAAAAATTACTAAAACTTACCTATTTTTATCTTTCCTTTCAAATTTTGGGTCTTTAATAGTCAAGCTTCCATCTCTTGTCGCTACTCACGGTAGGAGTGGATGACGGAACTCCGGTGGTCGACTAATGGGGAAGAATGGCGAGATGGCTTGCAAGAGGGAGTGAGAAATGCAGAAGAAAATGAGAGAGGGGCTGCTGCAGTGATGTCGCACGTCGAAAAAGAGAGGGACGGTGGATGTTGGTCGCTAGAAGGAAAGAAAAAATCAAAAAATGAGAAGGAAAGAGAGGGTAGATCGTGAGGAAAGGAAACAGAAAAAAGAAGGGAAAAAGGAAAGGGCGGATTTTTATGTTAATTCTTTTTTTTCTTTTTAAATTCGTTATTTCATGTGGCTAATATTCATTTGGATGTATCTTACCTCAAGAAATTTTGAATCCAATTTCATTTCGTGCCAGAAATAATAATTCATATAGTTTCTTTGAATATGAATATGTCCCCACTTTTACTGAAAATGACATATTATAAGTATATTGGGCCACCCATCAACTAATCCTAATTTTAAACTCTTGATCCTTAAAAATCCTTGAGGTTTTTGAACACTATAATTACGTTATCAAAATTATTCCTAAAAATATTAACATAAAATAATAAAATCAAAAGCAAATTTAAGTATAAAAAATTATAACTTTCCTACTTTTTTCACTTTAATATTTGACTTGATAAATAGTTAAAAGAGAAAGCTAAAGCTAAAGCTAAAGCTATCTCCCCTGACAACAGAGAACAAGGAGCAAGACCCGAAACAGAGCAAAAAAATGGGGCCTACTACAAAAATAAGAAACCTTCCTAACCCCCATAGAATAACAGCACCAAAAGAGGAAAAAAGGAAACGAGGGCAGACTAAAAAGCTCAGCCAAACAAACACAGAAATTTGAAACCTGACTGAAAGCAACACCTATAAACTAGAGCAGAGACTAACAATGCCACCATCAGAAGAACCTAAGGGAAACACCACAAAAGAAACCAGCAGTGAGAAAGAGCCAAAAGCAATCAACATCATGAGGCTCGGTGCAAGACTAACAACACCACCATCAGAGGAACCCCAGTGAACGAGCACAGCAGCAAGCTTAAGAAAAAACTAGAGCAGAGCAGATAGAAAACACCCAAAGAGCTGGCGAGAAACCTTGTAACCACACTTGCTGAGCAAAACCTTCAAATTAATGCTAGTTTGGGGGAGAAGAGAAGAGGAGCGGCTGTGTGTACACATGTGAGGGAGAAGAGAAGATTTAGGGTTCCAACATGGGGTATTTATAGACAATGGTAATTATGTAAATAATTAGAAAATTAGGAATTTTTTTGAAAATGAAAATTAGCAACGGAATTTCATTTCCGTTCCTATTTAATTGAAAATGAAAATTAGCAATGAAAATCTAATTCTGTTGCTATTTTTCATTGAAAATGAAAATTAGCAACGAAATTGTATTTCGGTTGCTAATTTAGCAACCGAATTTCAATTCGGTTGCTATTTTAGCAACCAAAACTAAATTTTGTTGCTATTTTGGAAACGAATTTTTTAACCTATATAATTTAGCAACTGAATTATTATTCATTGCTAATATAGCAACGGAAATTTAATTATGTTGTTTAATTAGCAACGAAAAATGATTTTTGTTGCTAAATTAGCAACGAAAATCTTTTTCGTTGCTATTTTTCATTCCAAAATTTTTTCGCCATCCATTGGCGCCTTATTTAGCAACGGTATAAAAATTCGTTGCTAATTTCTATTGCTAAATTTTGGTGCTAAAAATTCCCTCCACTTTTAGCAACGGAAAATAACAAAAAATATTTTCATTGCTAAATCTAGAATGTTTAACCAATTTTAGCAACGGAAATGCAATTCCGTTGCTAAATTAGCAACGAAAATAGTTTCGTTGCTATTTTTTTGTTACTATTTTTAAATTTTCTTGTAGTGTATAAAATGTACATAAGATAAAGTAAAACATGCATTAATTTCTTCATTTATGTAAGTTAAGCGGGATGAATGGCCTATTGTGTTGTTTTTCTAAAATTCCCCTTTGGCTATAAAACTATCTCTATTAAATAAAATGCTATATTCATTATGATATTATTTCGATATCTCACATCTATTTTGAGGAAGGTTCCTGTGTGAATGTCGATGCGAGTTAGTTCCACTAATAGGTTCCATGGTGAATAGTTAGGCCATTTGGGCCACAAGCTTGTTGGATTTTAACGGTTACATGCATCACATACATGAGCGGAATTTTAAAATTTTTAACCATTAGATTTGATCTTGCCATGAATACACAATATAACTATATGAGAATAAGAAAAATCACCTTTGATTTTTGTTGAACAGTTGATTTTACTTCACACCGGGTTGTCGCAAACCACAGTGTCCAAAATCGAACACCTCCAATGAGTAATCCACACTAGAGAGAGATAAATTGAACCAACAAATTGGTGTTTAACTAGGGCTGGCCGAAATTCCAAGAAGCTAGCTTGGAGTTAGCACAAAAAGGAAAGAGATATTAGAGTAAAAGACTTACTTTTTGTTTTCAATCACTTAACCCTAATTTCTTATTAGTTGGCCTTTTATAGTTAGGTTAAAATTCCAACTCCTTAATGAGATTGGGATCTTTAAAATTGCTGGAGAATTATTAATTGGGCCTCTGGAATTAATTATAATCATTTGGGCTTAATTAAATCCAATTTAAATCTTTTCATAAAAGACTATGCACAAAACCCACAAACTAGGCCTTTTGTGCAACTAATTGGATTTAAAAATCCAAATGGATTCCAAATCCAACCAAATTAAATATGTGAGTTCCATAACACTTATGTAACATATATAAATTAATTTGGTGCATGAAATAGGCCATTAAGTCCTTCTGTGCTGGACTTGGCCTGTGGCCCTTACAGAAGGGCTTTCGCCAACTGCTTCATTCCTCTGGCCCTTAATAATTCTTCCAATGGACTTATTAATTATTATACCAGTCCTATAGCACTTATAGTAGTCCTATAACACTTATAAGATAATAATAATTAATCATGAAATACATTATTTCAATTAGGTCCAATTTATAGAACATTTCTCAAAAGTTCCGCGGACAATTTTATTTGATCATAATTAATCAAACTCTTTAATTAATTATTATCATATTCACTTCTCTACCTTCATAATAATATCAAATATTATTATCCTTGTCATTTTACCATTTTATCCTTTTCTCTATATGTGTGTGACCTATTGGGTTTCTATCCATGTTGGAAGTATAATATGTAATTGTGAGTTCTATTCAAAACTCACATGATTTAAACTCCTTTAAATCATTTTATCAATCTCTATTGATATTTGATACATCATTATACAAGTCATGATTGGCCTCTAGCTAGGCATCATGACTACCCAAATGTCAGGAAAGTCATGTGGTTTAACTGTACCCTTCCATAGAAATAGTTACCGTGCAATTATTCCTTTCACCACTCTTATCTCAATTAGATTCTGAGTATGGATTTCTGTCAACTCATATAAATCTAATTATGTATGTTCTATTAATTTAACCATTGTTCCCAAAATGCCCTCCATGGATCTCTATCCATCTTGGCAGTTTACTCTGGCCAGAGATTCTTTGAATAAGGTATTTATAGAATCATGCGAGATAACTTCCCTTATTAAATTTGGGATGGTTAATCCTTTGTCAATCACTCAACTATCTTCAAGTAGGTCATGATATACCCAATCTCCTTACTATGTTCACTCCCAGTTCGAAGTAATCAAATCTAAGGATACTTGCACAACCGCTATGAAGAGATTCCTCACTGACATAGATTTAATATCAATGTGAGGATTCTCTTTACAGGTCTCCAATGAATTTGTTCTTCTAACAAGCATCCATATGTTAGCTTTGATTATCTTTCATAATCACAGTTATGAGAACCACTGCTTGAACCATTCAAGAAGCATAACATGTGCTAGTCTGTCCGAATTAACAATGTCCTATCTTATTAATTCTATGACTAGGGATATTTAGATATTAACACATTTGCATGCAATAGACATCTCACATCAAGAACACCTTCATCATTGCCTTTGCACTGTGTTTATAATATCTAGGACTTCATTTATTAATTTATGATTTACAAACTCATGTATTTAAATATAGCATTAATAAATGAATGATGCCTTTTATTAAGAATATAAATTTCATACATATGAAAAGCATCCCTGTTACATGGGCTCTAGGGCATACTCTCTAACAATCTCCCACTTGCACTAGAGCCAATCACTCATATGTCTCAGACCCATGCTATTTATATGGTGATCATGCTTAATCTGGGAAAGTGCTTTAGTGAGGGGATCCACCACATTGTCATCTGTGGGAACCCTTTCTATTTTCACATCATTTCTAGCTACTATTTCCCTTATGAGATGGTAGCGTATGAGAACATGCTTGGATCGCTGATGATACCGTGGTTCCTTTGCTTGCGCAATAGCTCTATTGTTGTCACAATATAAAGGAATTGGATCAACAATGCTAGGCACCACTCTTAATTCAGTTATGAACTTTTTGATCCAAACTGCTTCTTTGGCTACTTCTGAAGCAGCAATGTACTCAGCTTCCATCGTGAAATCAGCAGTTGTTTCTTGTTTGGAACTTTTCCAACTAACTGCTCCTCCTCCCATTATGAACACATAACCAGACTGTGATTTACAATCATCTTTGTCAGATTGGAAGCTGGCATCTGTATACCTATTTACTTCCAAATTGCCCTCTACATATACCAAGAATATATCCCTATTCCTTCTTAAGTACTTAAGGATATTCTTAACACTCAAAGCAAATGCTACATCTGGACGTGTACATAACATAGCATATATGATAGAACCAATTGCAGATGCATATGGTATTCTATTCATGCTCTCTCTATCCTTTATTGTCTGCAGACACATAGACTTAGAAAGGTGTTTCCCATGCACCATGGGTATAAACCCTTTCTTAAAGAGATCCATATTGAACCTCTTCAATACTTTATCTACATATGTACTCTGAGAAAGACCTAACAACCTATTGGATCTATCTCTATAGATCCTTATTCCCAGAATATAGGATGCTTCTCCAAGGTCTTTCATAGAGAATTGCTTGGATAACCATATTTTAACAGATTGGAGAAGAGAAATGTCATTTCCCATGATCAATATGTCACCACATATAGAACTAGGAAGACAATTGCACTCCCACTTACCCTTTTATACACACAAGGTTCATCTTCATTCTATGAGAAACCAAACTCTTTGATTGTCTCATTGAATCGTATGTTCTAGCTCCTAGAGGCTTGCTTCAATCCATAAATGGATCTTTGAAGCTTGCATACCTTTTCGCCATTTCCTGATGTGAACCCTTCTGGTTGTGTCATATACACATCCTCAGTAAGATTTCCATTATGGAAAGCTGTCTTCACATCCATTTGCCTAATCTCATAATCATAATGAGCTGCAATGGCTAAAAGCATTCTTATAGACTTAAGCATCGCTACAGGAGAAAAAGTTTCGTCGTAGTCAATACCTTCTTTTTGACGATAACCTTTTGCTACTAAGCGAGCTTTATAAGTAACTATATTACCTTCCATGTCGGTCTTCTTTTTGAAGACCCATTTACACCCTATGGGTTTTATCCCTTCAGGTGGTTGAGTTAAAGTCCATACGTACTTTGTTCTCATACATGGAGTCCATTTCAGACTGCATAGCCTTAAGCCATAAATCACGTTCTAAATTGTTGAAAACTTCTTGATAGCTTGTAGGCTCATTGTCATCTACTACAATTATGCCTCTATCCGAATCAATGTGAAATCTATATCTCACAGGGATAGATCGCATCCTAGTAGATCTTCTAGGATTTTGTGTATAATCAGGTTCAACTGTAATCTCATCATTATGAAATTCAGTTTTGGGTTCAATCGGTTGATCATCTTCTATTTGTGGGTCTTGAACTTCACCAAGTTCAATTTTACTCCCACTATCCTCTCGTAGGAGAAATTCTCTTTCCAAGAAGACAGCATGCCTTGAAACAAACACCTTTTGTTCTAAGGGATGATAGAAATAATATCCAAACGTTTCTTTTGGATATCCCACAAATAAACATTTGTCAGACTTAACATCCAGTTTGTCTGACATTGTCCTCTTCACATAAGCAAGACAACCCCATACTTTCATATAAGAAAGCGTGGGTTTCTTGTTATTCCACATCTCATATGGAGTAACATCAACCGATTTACTAGGAACTCTATTTAATACATAAACGGCAGTTTCTAGTGCATATCCCCAAAAGCACTTAGGCAAGTCCGCTCGGCTCATCATTGATCGAACCATATCTAATAGTGTTCAATTTCTCCTTTCAGATACACCATTATGTTGTGGTGTATATGGTGGAGTCCATTGAGATAAAATCCCATTATCTCTAAGATAATCCTGAAACTCTTGACTTAAGTATTCTCCACCTCGATCTGATCTAAGTGTTTTAATACTTTTGCCAAGTTGTTTCTCTACTTCATTTCTGAACTCTTTAAACTTTTCAAATGCTTCAGACTTATATTTCATTAGATAGATGTATCCAAACCTGGAATAATCATCTATGAAAGTAATGAGTAGGAGTAACCTCCTCTGGCATGAGTAGTCATTAGACCACATACATCTGAATGTATTAAGTCCAAAACCATTTTAGCTCATTCTCCTTTACCAATAATGGGAGCTTTTGTCATTTTTCCCAATAAACAAGATTCACATGTATCAAATGATTTATAATCAAATGATCCCAAATCACCTAACTTGTGTAATTTGGTCATGCATTTTTCATTTATATGGCCTAAACGACAATGCCATAAGTATGAGGTATTTAGATTATCATGTTTCATTCTCTTGGTATCCATATTATGTACTTCTTTAATTAAATCAAGAACAAATATACCATTCTCAATGATAGTTTTTGCATAAAACATATTGTTCTTAAAAACGTAACAACATTTGTCCTTTAAAGAAATATCATAATCGTTCATCAAACAACTGAAAGAAATAATACTTTTGGACAAAGCTGGAACATAATAACAATTATTCAATTCCAGTACTAATCCACTAGGAAGAGGCAAATAGTAAGTCCCCATAACTGTTGTAGAGATATTCTGTCCAGTAGCTGACTGTAAACATATCTCTGCCTTTCCAACTCTTCTAAAGCTTCTAAGCCCCTATAGATCATTACATAAGTGAGATCCACATCCGGTATCTAATACCCAAGATTGTTTTGAAGCAATAGAATAAGTATTAATTTCAATCATATGAATACCCGAAGTAGAAGCATCAGCTTGCTTCTTCTCTTTGAGAGAATCTAGATAGGCCAGTTACGCTTCCAATGACCATCCTTTCAACAATGGAAGCAAGTTCCTTTGGGATTCTCTTTCTTGGCAACCTTCTTCTTGGAGATCCCACCATTCTTTGGCTGTGCCTTGGTTATCTTCTTCTTCTTCTGCTTATTGCCTTTAGCAGAAGTGACAACCATGACACTTTTTGGATCCTTTTTAAATGATCCATCAGCTATCTTGAGCATATTGATTAACTTAGGAATGGATACTTGGATCTTGTTCATGTTGAAGTTAAGCATGAAAGGTGCATAACTTGGAGCCAATGAGTACAAGATTAAATCTATGTATAGATCATTATCCATAACATAGCCAAGTCTACTCAAATGCTCAATATACCCATACATTTTCAATGTATAAGCAGCAGCTAAAGTGCCTTCCACCATTTTGCAGGTAAATAGAGCTCGAGCAATCTCATATTGCTCAGTTATTGCCTAAGAATAATAAAGCTCCTCTAGATGCAAAATGATGGTTCTGGTATCCATCATCTCATGTTGCTTCTAAAGCTCTGAGGACATAGCACCCAACATCAGACATGCTGCTGCTTCACTATCCTCCATGTATTTTCGATAAATGGCTTTGATCTCATCAATGGCATCATCTGATGGAAGTGGTGGTGGATCTTTATCCAAGACATAGTGGATCTTTTTAGCTCTGAGAACAATTCTCACTTGCCTGATCCAATCAGAATAGTTGTTGCCAACCAGCTTGTTATCCAAGATTGATCGTATATTAATGATTGATGTGCTCATGATGATGACCTAGATGTGAAAAAGAAAAGATATGAGAGTATGTTCATATATATGTATGCATTAATAAGTTCTTTAATTAATCCATTTACTCCCACTATTTTATTGCGAATTAATAGCCCTCACTATATAATCCGAGAAAACCCGATGGTTTTCTTAATGGGCCAATATCCAATACTTGATATGTAATTTGACCTTGACTATGGTCAACAAGCCAAATTCCATACCCTTGAAAGGTAGGTATTTATATACCAATTGTGTCTCTACACAACTATTAGATCATTAGGTTATCAACTCTTGATGCATGCATATTGTATATGCATTCCCTAATCTTGCCTCTAGAACCATTAGCCTTGACTGTGGTCAACAAGCTAATGGGCTAGCTAAGGTGACCCATTTAATTAGATTTGAACATATTCGATATAATGTGAGCTTGACTGTGGTCAACAACCCACACTATAAAGAACTCTGGTTCTCCTCAAATTAATGGAATACTTATATACCTTAGTATTTGTTTGAGCGTTTTAGTTAATTAAGTCTCATCATACATGGTTGGCATACATTGGTATGCATCCTATATCTATCACATAAATATAAGCATACAAATATGGTATAGTTATGGACTTCAATACATTGATTTCCCTGAGCCAAGAGGGAAATCAAAAGGTCACACCTAGGTAGTATTCATGATTCAAAAAAAGAAAAATAATTACATTATCTTCAAGCTTGTTGGATCTCCATCCGGCCCATCTTGCTCCTTTAAAATGGTCTCCATCTCTATTTCAAATTCTAATCTAAGTAATCTAATTACATATTACAATTTGAAATGAAATACAAACCAAAAAATAAGTGGCCGAGACATGAAAGTCCTCATTGGGCCAAAACATGCATAATGCTCAATTACATTGGGCTTTGTCCATAACTATCCATCATGCCAATCATACACCTTTATATGCCTTTCTAATGCATAAAGAAATGGATTACTAACTTTGTTTCAACCTTTGAAATGATATTTTGAGTTATTTTAATGATGTGATCAAATTAGGAAACTTTTTCCATTTTGGAAACTTTCATTTTAGGAAACCTTTTTGCATGCATGTGTTCTTGCCTTAACAATCAATCCAATTGATTATTAATTAAATATAAATAAATTATTTAATTAATTAATCATATTAAATAATTAAAAGAATCAATTTTGGGCTTAAAACCAAGGGTTGGCCGAAACCCACAAAAGTAAACCCTAAATGTGTTCACACACAAACTAGTTTTGTGTCTTTTGGACCATTTAAGCCTTTTGAAAAGAGCCAAACCAAGTCTGTAAACATAATTAAGCCCATTAAGTGGTTTTAATAAATTAAAATTAATCAAATAAATTTAAGGCCCATTTTAATTAATCCAATTAATTAAAAACACTTTAATATATCATATATATCAGATTTAGAAGATCAAAAGTCTTTCTAACCAAGAACACATCAAGAACACACGAAGAACACCAATTTATCGAACTTTTCAACTAAACTAGTTTTCATGCAAAACTTGTTCGATTTTAATTCCGTTCGATCCTACGGCTTAATATCACATATTAAACACATAAAATATCATCTAAATGATGTTTTAATGGATCCATAAGAAATTAAATTAGAACAGCCCCTTAAATCACCTAGGGTTTCACGCCAAACCCTAATCACAATCCTTCAAAAGTTTCGTTTTTGTTTCCACCAAATTTATTTGACCACACATACAACCAGAAATTAATATTTCTCATTCATGAACAATAAAATATAATATTATAAAGTTCATGAAATAAATAACTCAAAACAAAACAAAACTTATTCTACAGAAAAAATATAGAATTGTATATCCATAGCAAAACCTGGCTCTGATACCATGTTGGATTTTAGCGGTTACATGCATCACATATATGAGCGGAATTTTAAAATTTTTAACCATTAGATTTGATCTTGCCATGAATAAGCAATATAACTATATGAGAATACGAAAAATCACCTTTGATTTTTGTTGAACAGTTGATTTTACTTCGCACCGGGTTGTCGCAAATCACAATGTCCAAAATCGAACACCTCCAATGAGTAATCCACACTAGAGAGGGATAAATTGAACCAACAAATTGGTCTTTAACTAGGGCTGGCCGAAATTCAGGGAAGCTAGCTTGGAGTTGGCACAAAAAGGAGAGAGATATTAGAGAAAAAGACTTTCTTTTGTTTTTAATCACTTAACCCTAATTTCTCATTAGTTGGCTTTTTATAGTTAGCTTAAAATTCCAACTCCTTAATGAGATTGGGATCTTTAAAATTGCTGGAGAATTATTAATTGGGCCTCTGGAATTAATTATAATCGTTTGGGCTTAATTAAATCCAATTTAAATCTTTTCATAAAAGACTATGCACAAAACCCACAAACTAGGCCCTTTGTGCAACTAATTGGATTTAAATACCCAAATGGATTCCAAATCCAACCAAATTAAATATGTGAGTTCCATGACACTTATGTAACATATATAAATTAATTTGGTGCATGAAATAGGCTATTGAGTCCTTATGTTCTGGACTTGGCGTGTGGCCCTTACAGAAGGGCTTTCGCCAACTGCTTCATTCCTCTGGCCCTTAATAATTCTTCCAATGGACTTATTAATTATTATACCAGTCCTATAACACTTATAGTAGTCTTATAACACTTATAAGATAATAATAATTAATCATGAAATACATTATTTCAATTAGGTCCAATTTACAGAACATTTCTCAAATTACCTTAGTTATTGTTCTATCTTGTTAATTCTATGGCTAGGGTCCAGTTAGACTTGAGATCACCAAAGTTATCTTAACATGTGCTAGTCTTTCCAAATTAACAATGTCCTATCTTGTTAATTCTATGACTAGGGATATTTAGATATTAACACATTTGCATGCAATAGACATCTCACATCATGAACACCTTCATGATTGCCCTTGCACTGTGTTTATAATATCTAGGACTTCATTTATTAATTTAAAATTTACAAACTCATGTATTTAAATATAGCATTAATAAATGAATGATGCCTTTTATTAAGAATATAAATTTCATACATATGAAAAACATCCCTATTACATGGGCTCTAGGGCATACTCTCTAACATACACACCGTGGACCCAAAAACGGTCAAAATTGTAGTAGCTATGACTATAACCCTATAGGCATGCCTATCTATCCACCACCAAGTTTTGCGTGCATGCAACTATTCATATTTTATGTATCATTTGATTCATAGCATATACTTTATTATATAATATGATAAATTGATCAATATAGCAAGGTTCTACAATTATCATGGCATAGCCATGATCACAAGTGCATAATAATCATAATGCAATCTTATTTAACACATTCATGTATCAAATACTATAACTTCACTCTTAGATCCTTTACACATTCTGCATGTTTAATGTCACATATCACCATATATTTTATGTTTAAGAAAGATCTAAAGTGTTGGGGATTATCGGTTACATGCATCTCATACGTAAGCGAAATTTAAAATTTTTAACCAATAGATCTGATCTTGCCATGAATTTACAATATACATATTAATGAGAATAAGAAAAATCACCTTTGATTTTTGTTGTAAAGTTGATTTTCTTTCTCACTGGGTTATCGCAAACCACAGTGTCCAAAATCGAATATCGCTAATGAGCAATCCATACTAAAGAAGGATTGAATGAACCAACAAAGGAAGAGAACAAGGGCTAGCCAAAATTCCCTAGATGCTAGCAAGGGGAGTGGCAACTAGGGTTGAGAGAAAAGAGAGAAAAATATTTTCTCTTAATTGTTCACACTTAATCCTAAAATCCTATCACTTGGATTATTATAGTTAGGTTAAAAATCCAACTTTATAATAGGATTGGGCTCTTTAAAATTGCTGGAAAAATATTAATTGGGCTTCTAAAATTATTAATAATTTATTTGGGCTCAATTAAATCTAATTTAAGCCCTTTCACAAAAGACTATGCACAAAACCCACAAACTAGGCCCTTTGTGCATATACTTGGATTTAATTACCCAAATGAATTCCAAATCCAACCAAATTAAATATATAGGCTCAATAACACTTATTAAATATATTTAATTTATTTTAGTCCAAGAATTAGGCCTTTAAGGCCTTCTGTTTGTAGTTGGAGTGTAACCCTTCCTCTAGAGGGTTTCTGCACCAACTTCACTTCTTTGTGCCTCTTTAATTCCTCCAACGGATCTATTAATTATTATATCGGCCCTATAACACTTATAGTCCAATAATAATTAATTATGAAATACATTATTTCAATTAGGTCCATTTTATAAAACTGTAACACCCTAATCTACTAACCATACATAAACATCAATCATCATTATCACCAAGGAAAGATAAGGCAAGGATAATAATAAATAGCACAGGCCATAATTATTACATGCCAAAATTACTTAAGACCAACTTATAATTAAAAGGCCTAACATAATGCCAAAATACATCATGGAATCCTCAAGCAACTGCACCTAGCCAGATCTTCTCTTCAAAGGCTGACTAGCCACCAGCTATCGATCCATTAGAGCTTAACCAGTACCTACATGGATAACAAGCCCGTGCTAAGCTATAAAGCTTAGTGGGGAAACCAACTCTTAGGATAAAATCCAAATAAAATATCATGAAATCACTACACCCTTTAAATTTAAGGAAAACATATAAGCCAACAACGTTAAACGATCTCACCCTTGCTATACCAAATGAATTTGCAATCCTAAACATGAACATTATTCTTACATTCATCTAGACCTTATAGTAATTGGTAGTACAGCTTTCATCGTAAGCATTTAATCACATTTATTATGCATGATATGCCTTCAATGTTCACTCAAAGCATAGGGGAGTATACATATCATACATCGTCGATAAGAGATATTTTAGGCATTAATACTTCACTTATGTCATGCAATCTTAGCTATATAATACAGAGTAGAGAACTACATTTCATTTATATCATTCTAGCCAAAAAGGAATTCAATCAAGCAATATAGTAAGCCATTTATCATGTTAACATTACATAGGTGAAGCAATTGCTATATATATATATATATATATATATATATATATATATATATAGATATATATATATATATATATAGATATCTAGATATCTATATATATATATATATATAGATATCTATATATATATATATATATATATAGATATCTATATATATAGATATCTATATATATAGATATAGATATATATAGATATATAGATATATATATATATAGATATATATATATAGATATCTATATATATATATATATATCTATATATATATATATATATATATCTATATATATGTATATATATATATATACATATATCCTTATTTAATAGTACATTGCTGAATCTTTAAACTTTTAATAGCCTGACTAAGTGCTAGTTTAAAGGGTGGATAACGGGAACAATGGATACCCGAAGATATCAAACGATGGGCCCAAAGGGCCGAACTATAGTTCCATAAAGGAAGAAAGCAATAGACCCAAACGGGGTCGACAATGGTTCCAACAAGGAACAAACAATAGACCCAAACGGGGTCAACTATGGTAGATGTTGAATCCTTCTAGGCATGCCTATCTAATCCATAACTAAACTAAGACCCACAGGCTTTATCACCTTACTGACATCTTGAATTCATCATATTCTTCCTTATTTAATATAACATTTTCTTAAATCATTTTCCACAAATGAACACCTATCATTCATTTACATAGCAATACTGGCTTAAAGCCTCGATATTTAAATACATATCATTGTTTATACTTGCATAGCTACTAGGTAACTTATATCTTGCACTAAAAAGCTTTAGCATAATGATAACTGAGTATCATGTAACCCTAGCTCAAAATCCATGTTTTAAGAATATAATGCAATGTATATCATTGAGCATAAGATCATGAAATAACAACATGATTTGAATTTCAAGGTTGTCTTTGGAAATACCCGCATAATAGTTCATGAGAATGGAATCATACATATAGTCATATAAACCATGAGTAAATAACTCCACACAAAAAACATATACAATAAAGAAGGACATACCTGAGTGGTTCCTCAATACCATTTCTCTTTCCATCATTATACTCAATTTAGTCATCACACATTCATTTTATCCAATACATCATATACATGCATTATATGTCTCACAAGTTGTGAAATTAATCAAATGTGAGATTAATATTTACCTATGTCCTTTATAATTCCTTGGAAAGACTTCACTATTCAATTATTTCATTTAGAATCATATGAATTATTAACCACCACTATAATTAACATAGTCATTAGGTACCTTATTTATGGTCTATTTAATTCTCTCTAATTATATTTTATAATATGGGATTCATGACTCATGATGAATTTATAGCTTAGAGTGTGTAGTAGAACCATTAAAAGAAAACATGTGAGTGGTCGTGCCAATGAAGGAAGAGTAGGTATACACAGCCACTCAAGGAGAACAAAGGCCAAACGCGTGGCCAAGCAGAAGAAGAAGCAAGCCATTCACGTGGCCACGTAAGGAGAAAGGCAGCCATTCACGTGGTCACGCAAGGAACCAAAAGCCAAACACATGGCCACGTAGAAGAAGAAATAAACATTCACGTGGCCAAGCAAGGAAAAAGGCCATGTAGTACGTGGCCACACAGGGAGAGGAACAAGCCATCACGTGGCCATGCATGGAGAACCAAATGGAACACGATGCCATGCATAGAAAGCCAAAGAAAATCATGTGGCCCCACATAGATAACCAAAAGGAGACACACGGCCATGCAAGAAAGAAACAAACTGAAGAAGCAAGAAAGCATGGGTATACGTGGCCACGCAAGGAAAAGAGGAACAAGTCACGTGGCCACATAAGGGACTTCGGCGGCCATCGATAAAACCCAAAATTTTCAGCTTGAAACTCAAATCCCAGATCCCATCTTAAGCACTTAGTTTTAATTCGTTGCAAATTCGTCTAAATCTCTACAATTTAACCTTTAACTTCTACTAAGAGAACACATACAAAAACATAAGAAGAAAATAATCAAGTAAACATCTACATAAAGTTCCCATACCTCAAATACTAGCTTCATTTCCTTAGGAAGTCTACTGATCTAGCTCTTTCTTCCTTCTCCTATCCTTGATCTATTTACTTCTCTCCTTGCTCCTTACACACAAGGATAACAATAGGATCTTGTAATCCCTCATAACCAAAAATCATAAATAAAGAAGAGAAAAGTAAAAATAAATCTTCAATTGAAGACATTACCTTTAATCTTCACTCACAAACCCTAGTTCCATTCTCCAACCCGTAACAAGTAGAGAGAGAGAGAGAGTTGTCTCCCCCAAAATGTTGATCCACTCCATCTCTAATCCCCTTGCTTCCTTCTCCAATAAGCTATTGAGTGACTTAGTGGGGTAAATATCTCATTGTGAATTTCCAAACTTGCCTTTATTCAATTTGACCCCATCAACTTATCTCTTTTAACATTAACACCCAAACTCTTAATTTACTTCAACTATATACCTCTTTAATCTTAATTTTAACCATACTCAATTTACATACATGTTGAAATTACCAAAATATCCCTAATAGGTCTTAACCTTAACAATGCAAAATAATTCAATATTTGCCTTAATTAACCATAATTCTCGTCACTTTACTGTTATCCGATTAGGGATATGATTGGGTCCTTACAAGAACATTTCTAAAAATTTCTACGAACAATTTTACTTTATCATAATTAATTAAACTCTTTAATTAATTATTCTCTTATTCACTTCTCTATCCCCATAATAATATCAAATATTATTATCCTTGTCACTTTACCATTTTATCCTTTTCTCTATATGTGTGTGACCTATTAGGTTCCTGTCCATATTGGCAGTATAATATGTAATTGTGAGTTCTATGCAAAACTCACTTGATTTAAACTTCTTTAAATTATTTTATCAATCCCTATTGATATTTATGATACACTACTATACAAATCATGAGCAACCTCTAGCTAGACATCATGACTACCTAAATGTCAAGAAAGTCAAGTGGTTTGACTATACCCTTCCATAGAAACAGTTACCGTGCAATTACTCCTTTCACCACTCTTATCTCAATTAGATTCTGAGTATGGATTTCTATCAACTCATATAAATCTAATTCTATTAATTTATCCATTGTTCCCAAAATGCCATTCATGGATCTCTATCCATCTTGGCATATTACTCTGGCCAGAGATTCTCTGAACAAGGCAATTACAGAATCATGTGAGATAACTTCCCTTAATAAATCTGGGATGATGAATCCTTTGTCGATCACTTAACTATCTTCAAATAGGTCATGATATACCCAATCTCCTAACTATGTTCACCCCCAGTTGGATGTAATCAGTTATGGAGTCAAAATATACCACTTGCTACCTAAGATAACTTTGGTGATCTCAAGTCTTAGGACACTTGCACAACCGCTATGAAGAGATTCCTCACTGACATAGATTTAATATCCATGTGAGGATTCTCATTGCATGTCTCTAATAAACTTGTTCTTCTAACAAGCATCCACATGTTAGCTTTGATTATCTTCTATAATCACAGTTATGAGAACCACAGCTTGAACCATTCAAGGAGCATAACATGTGCTAGTCTATCTGAATTAACAATGTCCTGTCTTGTTAATTCTATGACTAGGGATATTTAGATATAAACACATTTGCATGTAATAGACATCTCATATCATGAACACTTTCATGATTGCCTTTACACTATGTTTATAATATCTTGGACTTCATTTATTAATTTAAGATTTACAAACTCATGTATTTAAACATAGCATTAATAAATGAATGATGCCTTTTATTAAGAATATGAATTCATATATATGAAATACATCCCTTTTACATGGGCTTTGGGGCATACTCTCTAACAATCTCCCACTTGTATTAGAGAAAATCACTCATATGTCTTAGACCCTTGCTATTTATATGGTGATCGTGCTTAATCTGGTAAAGTGCTTTAGTGAGGGGATCTGCCACATTATCATATGTGGGGACCCTTTCTATTTTCACATCATTTCTAGCTACTATTTCCCTTATGAGATGGTAGCATCTGAGAACATGCTTGGATCACTGATGAGACCGTGGTTCATTTGCTTAAGCAATAGCTCCATTGTTGTCACAATATAGAGAAATCGGATCAACAATGCTAGGCACCACTCCTAGTTTAGATATGAACTTTTTGATCCAGACTACTTCTTTGGTTACTTCTGAAGCAGTAATGTGCTCAGCTTCTATCGTGGAATCAGCAGTTGTTTCTTATTTGGAACTCTTGCAACTAACTGCCCCTCCTCCCATTATGAACACATAACCAGATTGTGATTTACAAACATCTTTGTCAGATTGAAAACTGGCATTTATATACCCATTTACTTCCAAAATGCCCTCTTCATATACCAAGAATATATCCTTAGTCCTTCTAAAGTACTTAAGAATATTCTAGACAGCTGTCCAGTGTTCCTTTCCAAAATTGGATTAGAATATGCTTGTGACACTTAAAGCAAATGCTACATTTGGTTGTGTACATAACATAGCATACATGATAGAACCAATTGCAGATACACATGGTATTCTATTCATGCTCTCTCTATCCTCTAGTGTCTGCGGACACATAGACTTAGAAAGGTGTTTCCCGTGCACCATGGGTATAAACCCTTTCTTAGAGAGATCCATATTGAACCTCTTCAATACTTTATCTATATATGTACTTTGAGAAAGACCTAGCAACCTATTGGATCTATCTCTATAGATCCTTATTCCCAGAATATAGGATGCTTCTCCAAGGTCTTTCATGGAGAATTGTTGGATAACCATATTTTAACAAATTGGAGAAGAGAAATGCCGTTTCCCATGATCAATATGTCACCACATATAGAACTAGGAAGACAATTGCACTCCCACTTACCCTTTTATACACACAAGGTTCATCTTCATTCTGTGAGAAACCAAACTCTTTTATTGTCTTATTAAATCGTATGTTCTAGCTCCTAGAGTCTTGCTTCAATCCATAAATGGATCTTTGAAGCTTGCATACCTTTTCGCTATTTCTTGATGTGAACCCTTCTGGTTGTGTCATATACACATCCTCAGCCAGATTTCCATTTAAGAAAGCTATCTCCACATCTATTTGCCAAATCTCATAATCATAATGAGCTGCAATGACTAAAAGTATTCTTATAGACTTAATCATTGCTATAGGAGAAAAGGTTTCATCATAGTCAATACCTTCTTTTTGACAATAACCTTTTGCTACTAAGCGAGCTTTATAGGTAACTATATTACCTTTCATGTCGGTCTTCTTTTTGAAGACCCATTTGCACCCTATGGGTTTTATCCCTTCAGGTGGTTGAGTTAAAGTCCATACTTTATTCTCATACATGAGTCCATTTCAGATTGCATAGCCTTAAGCCATAATCACGTTCTGAAGTGTTCAAAACTTCTTGATAGCTTGTAGGCTCATTGTCCTCTACTACAATTATGTCTCTATCCGTATCAATGTGAAATCCATATCTCGCAAGGATAGAATGCATCCTAGTAGATCTTCTAGGATTTTGTGTATAATCAAGTTCAACTGTAATCTCATCATTATGAAATTCAGTCTCGGGTTCAATCGGTTGATCTACTTCTATTTATGGGCCTTGAACTTCACCAAGTTCAATTTTACTCCCATTGTCCTCTTGTAGGAGAAATTCTCTTTCCAAGAAAACAACATGCCTTGAAACAAATACCTTTTGTTCTAAAGGATGATAGAAATAGTATCCAAACGTTTCTTTTGGATATCCCACAAATAAACATTTGTCAAACTTAATATCCAGTTTGTCTGACGATGTCCTCTTCACATAAGCAAGACAACCCCATACTTTCATATGAGAAAGTGTGGGTTTCTTGTTATTCCACATCTCATATGGAGTAACATCAACCAATTTACTAGGAACTCTGTTTAACACATAAACAGCAGTTTCTAGTGCATATCCCCAAAAGGACTTAGGCAAGTCTGCTCAGGTCATCATGGATCGAACCATATCTAATAGTGTTCGATTTCTCCTTTCAGATACACCATTGTGTTGTGGTGTATATGGTGGATTCCATTGAGATAAAATCTCTTTATCTATAAGATAATCTTGAAATTCTTGTCTTAAGTATTCTCTACCTCGATCTGATCTAAGTGTTTTAATACTCTTGCCAAGTTGTTTCTCTGCTTTATTTCTGAATTATTTAAACTTTTCAAATGCTTCTAATTTATATTTCATTTGATAGATGTATCCAAACTTGGAATAATCATCTATGAAAGTAATGAAGTAGTAGTAACCTCCTCTAGCATGTGTAGTCACTAGACCACATACATCTGAATGTATTAAGTCCAAAACCATTTTAGCTCATTGTCCTTTACCAATAAAGGGAGCTTTTGTCATTTTTCCCAATAAACAAGATTCGCATGTATCAAATGATTCATAATCAAATGATCCCAAATAACCTGACTTGTGTAATTTGGTCATGTGTTTCTCATTTATATGGCCTAAACGACAATGCCATAAATATGAAGTATTTAGATTATCATGTTTCATTCACTTGGTATCCACATTATGCACTTCTTTAATTAAATCAAGAACAAATATACCATTCTCAATGATAGCTTTTGCATAAAACATATTGTTCTTAAAAATGTGATGCCACTTGTCCTTTAAAGAAATGTCATAATCGTTCAATAAACAACTGAAAGAAATAATACTTTTGGATAAAGTTGGAACATAATAACAATTATTTAATTCCAGTATTAATCCACTTGGAAAAGGCAAATGGTAAGTCCCCACAACCGTTGTATAGTTGTTTTGTCCAGTAGTTGATTGTAGACATATTTCTGCCTTTCCAACTCTTCTAATGCTTTTAAGCCCCTGTAGATCATTACACAATTGAGTTCCACATCCGGTATCTAATACCCAAGATTGTTTCGAAGCAATAGAATAAGTATTAATTTCAATCATATGAATACCTGAAGTAGAAGCATCAGCTTGCTTTTTCTCCTTGAGAGAATCTAGCTAGGCCTTGCAGTTATGCTTTCAATGACCATATTTTCCACAATGAAAGCAAGTTCCTTTGGGATTCTCTTTCTTGGCAACCTTCTTCTTTGAGATCCCACCATTCTTTGGATACGCCTTGGTTATCTTCTTCTTCTTGCCTTTAGCAGAAGTGACAACTATGACACCTTTTGGATCCTTCTTGAAGGATCCATCAGCTGTTTTGAGCATGTTGATTAACTCAGGAATGGTTACTTGGATCTTGTTCTTGTTAAAGTTAAGCACAAAAGGTGCATAACTTGGAGCCAATGAGTACAAGATTAAATCTATGTATAGATCATTATCCATTACATAGCCAAGTCTACTCAAATGCTCAATATACCCATACATCTTCAATGCATGAGTAGCAGCCGAAGTGCCTTCCACCATTTTGCAACTAAATGGAGCTCGAGCAATCTCATATTGCTCAGTTCTATCCTAAGAATAATAAAGCTCCTCTAGATGCAAAATGATGGTTCTAGCATCCATCATCTTATGTTGCTTCTGAAGCTCCAAGGACATAGCACCCAGCATTAGACATGCTGCTGCTTCACTATCCTCTATGTATTTTCGATAAGTGCCTTTGATCTCATCAATGGCATCATCTGATGGAAGTGGTGGTGGATCTTTATCCAAAACATAGTGGATCTTTTCAGCTCTAAGAACAATTCTCACTTGCCTGATCCAGTAAGAATAGTCCCTGCCAACTAGTTTGTTATCCAAGATTGATCATATATTAATGTTTGATGTGCTCATGATGATGACGTAGACGTGAAAAAGAAAACATATGATAGTATGTTCATATATATGTATGCATTAATTAGGTCTTTAATTAATCCATTTACACCCACTATTTTTTTGTGAATTAATAGCCCTCACTATAAAATATGAGAAAACCCGATGGTTTTCTTAATGGGCAAATATCCAATCCTTGATATGTAATTTGACCTTGACTGTGGTTAACAAGCCAAACTCCATACCCTTGAAAGGTAGGTATCTCTATACCAATTGTGTCTCTACACAACCATTGGATCATTAGGTTATCAACTCTTGATATATGCATATCGTATATGCATTCCCTAATATTGCCTCTAGAACCATTAACCTTAACTGTAGTCAACAAGCTAATGGGCTAGCTAAGATGACCCATTTAATTAGATTCGAACATATTCGATATAAAGTGAGCTTGACTGTGGTCAACAACCCACACTATAAAGAACTCTGGTTCTCCTTCAACTAATGGAAGGCTTATATACCTTAGTATTTATTTAAGGATTATAGTTAATTAAGTCTCATCATACATGGTTGGCATACATTGGTATGCATCCTATATCTATCACATAAATATAAGCACACAAATATGATATAGTTATGGACTTTACTATATTGATTTCCCCGAGCCAAAAGCGAAATCAATAGGTCACACTTAGGTAGTATGTATGATTCACACAAGTAAAAATAATTACATTATCTTCAAACTTGTTGGATCTTCATCCGGCCCATCTTGCTCCTTAATAGTGGTCTCTATCTCTATCTCTAATTCTAATCTAATTAATCTAATTACATATTATAATTTGAAAAAGAAATACAAATCAAAAACATGTGGTCGGGACATGAAAGTCCTCATTGGGCCAAAACATGCATAATGCTCAATCACTTTAGGCCTCGTCCATAACTATCCATCATGCCAATCATACACCCTTATATGCATTTCTAATGCATAAAGTAAAATATATAATGGATTACTAACTTTGTTTCAACTCCTAAAACATACTTTTGAGTTATTTTAATAATGTGATCAAATTAGGAAACTTTTTCATTTTGGAAACTTTCATTTTAGGAAACCTTTTTGCATACATTTGTTCTTGCCTTAATTATTAATCCAATTGATTATTAATTAATTATCAATTGATTATTTAATTAATTAATCATATTACATAATTAAAATTAAATTTTGGGCTTAAAACAAGGGTGGGCCAAAACCCACACAATAAAACCCTAAAATGTGTTCACACACAAACTTGTTTTGTGTCTATTGGACCATTTGAGCCTTTTGGAATGAGCCAAGCCCACTTCAGACCTTAAAAACCATTAATAAACTTAATTATAGTTTATAATATTTAATTTAAATCAGCTCCTTGGGCCCACTAAGTCATTCACTAATTTAAATCAAGTTCGTAAACATAATTAAGCTCATTAAGTGGTTTTAATGAATTAAATTAATCCAATTAATTAAAAACACATTAATATATCAGATATATCAGATCTAGAAGATTAAAAATTTTTCTAAATATGAACACACCAAGAACATACCAAGAACACACGAAGAACATCAATTTATCGAACTTTTCGACAAAACTAGTTTTCATGCAAAACTTGTTCGATTTTAAATTTGTTTGATCCTATGGATTAATATCACATATTAAACATATAAATTATCATCAAAATAATCTTAGAGTGGATCAATAAAAAATTAATTTAGAACAGCCCCTAAACATTTATTGAAAAATAAAACCCTACACGCCATTCACAATGGTTCTTTTCTCAAAAGAATCCTTTTTATTTTTCGTTTTATATATTTGATCACATATATCCAGAAATCAATACTTCTCATTCATGAACAATCAAATCTGATATTTTAATGTTCATGAAATAAATAACTCAAAAATAAAACTTATTCCACAAAAAAATATAGAACTGTAGATTCATGGCAAAATCTAGCTCTAATACCATGTTGGGGATTATCGGTTAAATGTATCTCACACATAAGCGAAATTTAAAATTTTTAACCAATAGATCTAATCTTGCCATGAATTTACAATATACATATTAATGAGAATTAGAAAAATCACCTTTGATTTTTGTTGTACAGTTGATTTTCCTTCTCACTGGGTTGTCGCAAACCATAGTGTCCAAAATCGAACACCTCCATGTTGGAATTTAACGGTTACATGCATCACATACATGAGCGAAATTTTAAAATTTTTAACCATTAGATCTAATCTTGCCATGTTGTTCTATTCATGCTCTCTCTATCCTCCAGTTTCTTTGGACACATAGACTTAGAAAGGTGTTTCCCATGCACCATGGGTATAAACCCTTTCTTAGAGAGATCTATATTGAACCTCTTCAATACTTTATCTATTTATGTACTCTGAGAAAGACCTAGCAACCTATTGGATCTATCTCTATAGATCCTTATTCCCAGAATATAGGATGCTTCTCCAAGGTCTTTCATGGAGAATTGCTTGGATAACCATATTTTAACTGATTGGAGAAGAGAAATGTCATTTCCCATGATCAATATGTCATCTACATATAGAACTAGGAAGACAATTGCACTCCCACTGACCCTTTTATACACATAAGGTTCATCTTCATTCTGTGAGAAACCAAACTCTTTGATTGTCTCATTGAATCGTATGTTTCAGCTCCTAGAGGCTTGCTTCAATCCATAAATGGATCTTTGAAGCTTGCATACCTTTTCGCCATTTACTGATGTGAATCCTTCTGGTTGTGTCATATACACATCCTCGGTAAGATTTCCATTAAGGAAAGCTGTCTTCACATCCATCTGCCAAATCTCATAATCATAATGAGCTGCAATGGCTAAAAGTATTCTTATAGACTTAAGCATCGCTACAGGAGAAAAAGTTTCGTCATAGTCAATACCTTCTTTTTGACGATAACCTTTTGCTACTAAGCGAGCTTTATAGGTAACTATATTACCTTTCATGTCTGTCTTCTTTTTGAAGACCCATTTGCACCCTATGGGTTTTATCCCTTCAGGTGGTTGAGTTAAAGTCCATACTTTGTTCTCATACATGGAGTCCATTTCAGACTGCATAGCCTTAAGCCATAAATCACGTTCTGAACTGTTCAAAACTTCTTGATAGCTTGTAGGCTCATTGTCCTTTACTACAGTTATGCCTCTATCCGAATCAATGTCAAATCCATATCTCACAGGGATAGAACGCATCCTAGTAGATCTTCTAGGATTTTGTGTATAATCAGGTTCAACTGTAATCTCATCATTATGAAATTCAGTTTCGGGTTCAATCGGTTGATCATCTTCTACTTGTGGGTCTTGAACTTCACCAAGTTCAATTTTACTCCCACTATCCTCTCGTAGGAGAAATTCTCTTTCCAAGAAGACAGTAGGACTTGAAACAAACACCTTTTGTTCTAAGCGATGATAGAAATAATATCCAAACGTTTCTTTTGGATATCCCACAAATAAACATTTGTCAGACTTAACATCCAATTTTTCTGACATTGTCCTCTTCACATAAGCAGGACAACCCTATACTTTCATATGAGAAAGCGTGGGTTTCTTGTTATTCCACATCTCATATGGAGTAACATCAACCGATTTACTAGGAACTCTATTTAACACATAAACAGCAGTTTCTAGTGCATATCCCCAAAAGGACTTAGGCAAGTCCGCTCGGCTCATCATTGATCGAACCATATCTAATAGTATTCGATTCCTCCTTTCGGATACACCATTGTGTTGTGGTGTATATGGAGGAGTCCATTGAGATAAAATCCCATTATCTCTAAGATAATCCTGAAACTCTTGACTTAAGTATTCTCCACCTCGATCTGATCTAAGTAATTTAATACTTTTGCCAAGTTGTTTCTCTACTTCATTTCTGAATTCTTTGAACTTTTCAAATGCTTCAGACTTATATTTCATTAGATAGATGTGTCCAAACCTGGAATAATCATCTATGAAAGTAATGTAGGAGTAACCTCCTCTGGCATGTGTAGTCATTGGACCACATACATCTGAATGTATTAAGTCCAAAACCATTTTAGCTCGTTCTCCTTTACCAATAAAGGGAGCTTTCGTCATTTTTCCCAATAAACAAGATTCGCATGTATCAAATGATTCATAATCAAATGATCCCAAATCACCTGACTTGTGCAATTTGGTCATGCGTTTTTCATTTGTGTGGCTTAAACGACAATGCCATAAGTATGAGGTATTTAGATTATCATGTTTCATTCTCTTGGTATCCATATTATGTACTTCTTTAATTAAATCAAGAATAAATATACCATTCTCAATTATAGCTTTTGCATAAAATATATTGTTCTTAAAAATGTAACAACATTTGTCCTTTAAAGAAATATCATAATCGTTCATCAAACAACTGAAAGAAATAATACTTTTGGGCAAAGCTGGAACATAATAACAATTATTTAATTCCAGTACTAATCCACTAGGAAGAGGCAAATAGTAAGTCCCCACAACTGTTGTAGAGATGTTCTGTCCAGTAGCTGACTGCAAACATATCTCTGCCTTTCCAGCTCTTCTAAAGCTTCTAAGCCCCTATAGATCATTACATAAATGAGATCCACATCCGGTATCTAATACCCAAGATTGTTTTGAAGCAATATAATAAGTATTAATTTCAATCATATGAATACCTGAAGTAGAAGCATCAGCTTGCTTCTTCTCCTTGAGAGAATCTAGATAGGCCTTGCAGTTACGCTTCTAATGACCATCCTTTCAACAATGGAAGCAAGTTCCTTTGGGATTCTCTTTCTTGGCAACCTTCTTCTTGGAGATCCCACCATTCTTTGGCTGCGCCTTGGTTATCTTCTTCTTCTTCTGCTTCTTACCTTTAGCAGAAGTGACAACCATGACACTTTTTGGATCCTTCTTAAATGATCCATCAGCTGTCTTGAGCATATTGATTAACTCAGGAATGGATACTTGGAACTTGTTCATATTGAAGTTAAGCACGAAAGGTGCAAAACTTAGAGCCAACGAGTACAAGATTAAATCTATGTATAGATCATTATCCATAACATAGCCAAGTCTACTCAAATGCTCAATATACCCATACATCTTCAATGCATAAGTAGCAGCTGAAGTGCCTTCCACCATTTTGCAGCTAAATAGAGCTCGAGCAATCTCATATTGCTCAGTTCTAGCCTGAGAAGAATAAAGCTCCTCTAGATGCAAAATGATGGTTCTAGCATCCATCATTTCATGTTGCTTCTGAAGCTTCGAGGACACAGCACCCAGCATCAGACATGCTGTTGTTTCACTATCCTCCATGTATTTTCTATAAATGCCTTTGATCTCATCAATGGCATCATCTGATGGAAGTGGTGGTGGATCTTTATCCAAGACATAGTGGATCTTTTCAGCTCTGAGAACAATTCTCACTTGCCTGATCCAGTCAGAATAGCTGTTGCCAACCAGCTTGTTATCCAAGATTGATCGTATATTAATGTTTGATGTGCTCATGATGATGACCTAGATGTGAAAAATAAAAGATATGAGAGTATGTTCATATATATATGTATGCATTAATAAGGTGTTTAATTAATCCATTTACTCCCACTATTTTATTGCGAATTAATAGCCCTCACTATATAATTCGAGAAAACCCGATGGTTTTCTTAGTGGGCCAATATCCAATCCTTGATATGTAATTTGACCTTGACTGTGGTCAACAAGCCAAATTCCATACCCTTGAAAGGTAGGTATCTCTATACCAATTGTGTCTCTACACAACTATTGGATCATTAGGTTAACAACTCTTGATGCATGCATATCATATATGCATTCCCTAATCTTGCCTCTAGAACCATTAGCCTTAACTGTGGTCAACAAAATAATGGGCTAGCTAAGATGACCCATTTAATTAGATTTGAACATATTCGATATAATGTGAGCTTGACTATGGTCAACAAGCCACACTATAAAGAACTCTGGTTCTCCTTAAATTAATGGAAGGCTTATATACCTTAGTATTTGTTTGAGGGTTTTAGTTAATTAAGTCTCATCACACATGGTTGGCATACATTGGTATGCATCCTATATCTATCACATAAATATAAGCATACAAATATGGTATAGTTATGGACTTCACTATATTGATTTCCCTGAGCCAAGAGGGAAATCAAAAGGTCACACCTAGGTAGTATGCATGATTCAAACAAGAAAATAATTACATTATCTTCAAGCTTGTTGGATCTCCATCCGGCCCATCTTGCTCCTTGATATTGGTCTCCATCTCTATTTCTAATTCTAATCTAAGTAATCTAATTACATATTACAATTTGAAATGAAATACAAACCAAAAACAAGTGGCCGGGACATGAAAGTCCTCATTGGGCCAAAACATGCATTATGCTCAATCACATTGGGCTTTATCCATAACTAACCATCATGCCAATCATTCACCCTTATATGCCTCTCTAATGCATAAATAAATGGATTACTAACTTTGTTTCAACCTTTGAAACTATATTTTGAGTTATTTAATGATGTGATCAAATTAGGAAACTTTTTCCATTTTGGAAACTTTCATTTTAGGAAACCTTTTTGCATGCATGTGTTCTTGTCTTAATAATCAATCCAATTGATTATTAATTAATTATAAATTGATTATTTAATTAATTAATCATATTAAATAATTAAAAGAATCAATTTTGGGCTTAAAACAAATGTAGGCCGAAACCCACAGAAGAAAAACCCTAACTGTGTTCACACACAAACTAGTTTTGTGTCTTTTGGACCATTTGGGCCTTTTGGAATGAGCCAAGCCCACTGCAGCCCTTAAAACCCATTAATAAACTTAATTAATGTTTATAATGTTTAATTTAAATCAGCTCCTTGGGCCCACTAAGTCATTCACTAATTTAAACCAAGTCCGTAAACATAATTAAGCCCATTAAGTGGTTTTAATAAATTAAAATTAATCAAATTAATTTAAGGCCCATTTTAATTAATCCAATTAATTAAAAACACTTTAATATATCATATATATCAGATTTAGAAGATCAAAAGTCTTTCTAACCAAGAACACATCAAGAACACTCGAAGAACACCAATTTATCGAACTTTTCGACTAAACTAGTTTTCATGCAAAACTTGTTCGATTTTAATTTCGTTCGATCCTACGGCTTAATATCACATATTAAACACATAAAATATCATCTAAATGATGTTTTAATGGATCCATAAGAAATTAAATTAGAACAGCCCCTTAAATCACCTAGCGTTTCACGCCAAACCCTAATCACAATCATTCAAAATTTCGTTTTTGTTTCCACCAAATTTATTTGATCACACATACAAACAGAAATCAATATTTCTCATTCATGAACAATCAAATCTAATATTTTAAAGTTCATGAAATAAATAACTCAAAACAAAACTTATTCCGCAGAAAAATATAGAATTGTATATCCATGGCAAAATCGTGGCTCTGATACCATGTTGGAATTTAACGGTTACATGCATCACATACATGAGCGGAATTTTAAAATTTTTTAACCATTAGATCTGATCTTGCCATGAATACACAATATAACTATATGAGAATAAGAAAAATCACCTTTGATTTTTGTTGAACAGTTGATTTTACTTCGCACCGGGTTGTCGCAAATCACAGTGTCCAAAATCGAACACCTCTAATGAGTAATCCACACTAGAGATGGATAAATTGAACCAAAAAATTGGTGTTCAACTAGGGCTGGCCGAAATTCCAAGAAGCTAGCTTGGAGTTGGCGCAAAAAGGAGAGAGAGAATAAAGAAAAAGACTTTCCTTTTGTTTTAATCACTTAACCCTAATTCTCATTAGTTGGCCTTTTATAGTTAGGTTAAAATTCCAACTCCTTAATGAGATTGGGCTCTTTAAAATCACTACAAAAAAAACACAAAATAGCGAGGAAAAAAGTCCTCACTAAATGATATTTCTTTGTAGCTAAATCTGTTTAGTGAGGATTTAGCGAGGAAAAAATTTTTGTAACGAAAGTCGTCCTAGCAGAATTTGGCGAGGACAAATGTCGTCGCTATATTTTAGCGAGGATAGAATGTTGTCGCTAATGAATAATTCCTCGCTAAAATTTAGCATGCACTTTTGCAACCAATATTTTTATTGCAAAATTTAGCGTGAAAATTATTCTTGCTAAATGCTAGCATGAATTTTGCAACGACATTTTTGTCACTAAATATTTTGCGAGGAGATTATTTTTGTCGCTGTTTTACTCATATTTCTCTATCTCATGATCATTTGGCGATAAAATATCCGTCGCTAAATGCTCGCTATTAAATTCTCACAAAATTAGCTTGAATTTTGTTACAGCTAAATTGTAGCAAAATTAACTTGAATTTTTTTACAGCTACTTTGTAGCTAATTAGCAATTGTCTGAACATAATAATTTCTTACTAAATTAAAATTACTTTTGCTTAAATTAATATAAAAATTTTACTATTTTAACAATAAGCCACAAAAATCGATATCATTGTTAATTGCATATCAAAAATAGCTATTTACAAATGCATATCATTGTTAATTGCATATCAAAAAGAACGTATATATATATCGCAATGATCAATGATATCCAAGATGCCCTAATATACACTAACAACTATAATGTCAGTAATATCTATAATCCTGTGGATGGATCATGTTGTGAAGCACTTGAGCCATTAACCTGGTCAGTATGAGATGCGAGTAGACGCAACTGCTCCTCAATCCGCTGTTGGAAAAGTTGTTGTTTCATATCCATTTGCTGTTGGATTTGTTGAACTCGCTGCTCAACGCGTTGATCAATCTCCTGTTCAAGCTCAGCACGAATCTCAACTTGAAGCTCGGTCCGCATAGTAGACAAATGCTGCTCAAACTTTTCCTCCATCACTCTTGTACTGTGTGCTTCAAAAGCAAAACGAGAGCGAGATGAACAAGCCTCTGCGTAGTACTGAGTCGCTGTAGCTCCAAGTCCATATACTCGTCCTCCCTGTGCACCCCCTACTGCATCCAAGTATATTTGATTTTCATCAACATTTTCACCTTCACTTTGGGATCTCTCTTGCCTAAGCTGCATGATTCTGTCCTGAAATTTCATATTACAAATTAGAAGTAAGATTAGTAAATTCTTCTAGCATACAATCACAATACATAGATTCACATCTACAATTAATCAACACTTACATATATCACGCTGCATCTATTATTAACAAAAGACTTTCCATCATTCTTTTTTGTATGGGTGTACAAGAAGACTTCACAAGCAGTGGGCCGTCGTCGTTTCTTCTTAGCCTAAATAGAGTATAACTAAAATTAGAAAAATAGATTTAGGTGTTTTCGAAAATTTACCAATATTTTTGCCATTTTTATGCTCTAAAACAACTTATATAAACAATTCATTGATTATTGTAAAGAAAAGAGCTCCACTTACCAAACGTTTCATATGCACTGCAAGGGAGACAGACCCTCCAACATGGCATGATAATGCAACACCATTTTCGTCACCACAACGTCGATTTTTTGAATTTTGTTTTGATCTCTTGACGATATCTGGTTGGCCCCATATCTCTATCCATGAATTCCAGACAGACTCTGGTACATAAGCTGGACGATTGTTTTTCTTTTTCATCTTAGAGATAAAATCACCATATCTAATGGCTGCCTTTTTCTTCCAAGCAAATTTGACCAATGCATCTTTTAATGGGTCCCAAGAGAAAAATTTCTACATTGATATTTAAAAGTAAATTCCATAATTAAAAGAAATACAAAAAATATAGATGTAATTATGTGTAGGTACTTCCTATGTGTAGGTAATTAAAAGAAATATAAAGAATGTAGATATAATTCAAAAAGATAATGGTTTACCTTAAACTCTTCAAAATACACATCCTTAGTCTCTTGACTGACAGTTGACCAACGTGATCCTCCTCCTTCTAACCTTCCCTCAAAAATCCTACGTAACTTTCGAGAACACTTGCTGCTTGGCTCTAAAAATCTTAATAGAATAAAAATAAATAAATACATCAATACTATTAGCAAAGAACAATTAATATAAACAAGAAATAGTTGGCTATATAAATAGACCGTTTGTCATTTTTCCTTAATAATCAATAATGAAATAATTAAATTTTTAATTCTCACTTTCCATCTCGAATAGTGACTTGTATCTTTCCAGACTCATCAAGGACAATTTCTTCTGAATTCGGGGTTCCATCATCATAACCATTACCAGCAATGTTATGTAAATCTCCACTATCTTGTGTAGAATCAATTGTTGGGGTTATAGGTGGAGGAGATGCATCTCTATTTGCTATCGATGGCTGGGTTATAGGTGGAGGAGATGCATCTCTATTTGCTATCGGTGGCTGGGTTATAGGTGGAGGAGATGCATCTCTATTTGCTACCGGTGGCTGCACTATTGTAGGTTGTTGATGTGCAATTAATGAAGGTGTTTGTACTGATCGTTGTCCCTCTCCTACTTTCTTTGCAAGTGCTATACTGAAAGGATTATACCGTGCATTAACCCCACGAACCAATGCTGCTCGCACGAACTTCCTTTTTGACATATCTATAATAAATGCAATTGATGAAGGTGTTTGCACTTATCGTTGTCTCTCTCCACCTCTTCTAGCTTTTAACCTTTTCATGGCCTTTCTCCTTTTTCTTATTTTGGTCATTACAAGAGAAATTAATTGAAAATAACACAATTAATATTAGTTCTTGTTCACTTGATGCATATAAGAAAAGAAGTTGAAATTTAATAAAGAGAATGTACTTACATTTTCATTTGTCATACTAAAGTGATCATTAAAATTAAATCAAACATTTAGAAAACAAGAAAATAAATATAAGAGAATAAGATTGGCTAAATTTCAAACTAAATCAAACATTAAAACTAAATCAAACATTTCAAAGAATTCAGACAAGAAATGAAAACATAAATCATCAACAGACATAAATAAAAAAGAAAATTAAAAATTCCAGCAATTAAGAATCAAAAGTTCCAGCAATAAAAAATTCCAGGTATACAAGAAAACAATCAAACATAGTAGAAAGACTAAGAAGAAGTGAAGTGATGAAAAGAAAAAAAGATACAGACTGGCAGAAGTGATGAAAAGAAAAAGAAAAAAAAGAAAGATGGCACATGGCATTTTAAAATATAGATAGTATTTAAATATAATATTAACTATTCTTTCTAGGTATACAGAAATAGTCTTTCTAGGTGATGAAAAGAAAAAGAAAAAAAAAGAAAGATGGCAGTAGTGCCCATTACTCACCTCTCTTTCTGTATGTAGAAGCATCCACTGCACTTACTACCAGGTATAATTAAATTCGAGTGCAGTTTTCTTATAAAAAGGATCAATTGTCTGTATCCGTCTCTATTACTAGAACTAGCCAAAGTATTCACGGCAAGCATGGAAAAGTTAAAACTAAATTTGATGAGAAGAGGTGTAGTGTGCCAATTATGATCAGCTAGCACATGAAACAGGTTTGGCACTGTAAACCCATTATGCATCTTAAACACGGCTATGATAAAATTACTACAGAAAACTGATAAATTTATAAAGAAGCAAATCCAACCGGCCACACAATGAAAGAATTGACAAAGTCATCAAGAAATATGACAACCCATATCATTACACTACTGCAATCAAAAGATATAATGGCAGAAACCAAAAATCATAATATAAGACTAATACAGATTCCAGCAAATAGAAAAGGCACAACCAAAACATATAATGGCGGAAAAAAAGGGGAAAAGAAGCAGTGGTTTTTTGGAAATTTAGATTAGAAATCAAAAGGGGAAAGGATAAAAAGAAAAGGGTCAACGTTATTGCAAACCAAAGATAAAATGGAAGAAAAAAAGATCAACTATAGCAGCAACAGAACAGCTATCTGATCCACCAAAAAGAGGAAGACAAAATCCAAAACTATAAAAAATAACTAATTTCTTCATATCAGTTGCACCAGAAAATAGAGCAGCAAGGAAAGCAACTGAAATTATAAAATCAACAAGAAAATAACAAATTCACTGTAATTCACACACAACAGATGTCATAGAACGATGTTACTGCTATTTCAAACCTTCAACTTCAGACATATCAGTGCAAGCTACTATACAGCTATGATTTCAAAAGCTGCTTAACCAAAAAAAGAAAGCTAATCAGAGGCTGAAACAAATTGAAAATACATCTTTGTTACCATAGCTAAATTTAATGAACAAATTGAAAATATATCTTTGTTACCATAGCTAAATTCAATGATATATAGACCGTTAGAATCTATTACTCATTAACTCATTTAATAGAACATAATGAGATTCTGCACAAATTCCCTAAGCTCTTTAAATATACATATCTTTTATCTATTTCTCTCTCACTATACTATTATTATTATAGTATTTTCCGATTTGGAGTATTTAATTTTTGCGAGAATTACTGTCAGAGCAGTTTTCACATGCAGTTTGGCAGTTTTCTATGGGTAATGCTATTCATCAGCACTCTTAGAAGAATCCCATTAGTGTATAACACAATTGATGAGTTCCTTCCACCTTTACTTTCTAATCGGATCTAGCACCGGAGTTAAGGGTCAGCAGTGATGCAGCATACAAATACATAGGCAATTCCATGGGTAGCAGAACAAAATAGATTAAAGTGCAAAATGAAACTTGTTACATTTAGAAATCTACAAGCAAACTTTAACAAACAAATTTATCTAATTTTCTGATTATATGCTGTGTAAAGCCAATTATTTAGAAACTTGTGCTGAGATGTCGATGAAAATATCCAAGATATGATCACAACTTATGCAACTAATCAGATATGTGACATTGTATATCAACAAAAGTGAATAAGATTACGAGAAGCTAAAACAACCAAAAGGTGCACAGTAATGGCTAATCCAAATTAACAGATTCATACTTCCAAATTTACATGGTTTACAGTCTCATAATTTCCATTCCAACCTCATTCTTTTGAGGGGAAAGTAATTATCAAATGAAGGAACTTAATTATTAAATCATACAGTTAAAAATCATATTAATCATCAAGAGAATTATAAAATATACCTTGTATCCAATGTCATGTCCAAAAATTTCTCCTCTTTCATAAGAGATTCTTTCGGCAACTACAAATGAAATTCACCAAAAGCTCAGAACTAATAAAATGTAGAAACAAAAGGTAAACATAGCAGATCTCTAAAGGATAATTTATTTTGGCAAACAATAGTAACGATAGCCACAACTTTGCACACTTAACAAGCAACACGCACCTGATGTGGCTGAGATACGAAGAGGTTGCGTGCAGACTATCCTGCAGTAATATGTCTTGATTATGGGTAATGCTTTTATTCATCATCAAATTCACATAAAGCTTTTTCATTACACTTTACATACAAAATAATGCAAAAATCGAGGAAAAACATAAGAAAGTGACAGTAGGCGCATACCTGGAAATGGAAACATGAAAACCCAAGCCACATTCCAACCAAAACTCAAGCAAACTATGTGCAAGAGGTGAAATACAAATGAGAAACAGTAAAAGTAAATAAAGAATTTTGGCTCCCGACTATTCATAAACCATCATCAACCTCACGACCTAAAAATTCAAAAGAAATGAAAAATCAACCTCATGACCTAAATAAAGAATTTTGGCTCACGAATCCCATCCAAATTCAAAAATCAACAGATTACTGGTTACAAAAAAAATCGAGAGGGAGTGGGAGAGAGAAACCAACCTCACTAAACTCCGATGAAGAGAGAAAGAGAAAAAGAAAGAGAGGGGGAGAAAGAGGACGGCAGCACAAGAGGGATGAAGCTTTTAGGGATTTAGGAAAAATAAATCCCGCTAATACTTTTGACATCCCGCTAAAAAATTTGGACAATTAGCTTGGGACATAGGTCTCGCAAATTTGGCGAGAAACTATTTCGTCGCAATTTAGTTTATTTATTATATAATTAATAATAAATATTATTACTAAATATAAACATAATAATTTAATTTAATTTCATTAATTTAAATAATAGTAATTTAAATTTTTTAAATTTTTCTAAGAAATAAATTTATTAAATTAAATGGTTTGACTAAATGTAAATGAATTTTAAATATTTAGAATTAAAATTATAAAAAATAGTTAAGACATATTTCTAGCTAATTACCCAATTTTTTTTTGAAAAACAATCCCAGCAAAATTAGTTAGCCTAAATACTGGGCTTATTAAATATAAATAAAATTTAAATATTAAGAATCAAAATTGTATAATTAAAAATAATTAGAATTAATTAATTAATTTTTGCTAGAGGCAAATATTCTATTTAATTTTGTTATGCTCTAACCTAAGATAAATTAGCTATTTGTGAGAAATCATGTCCTTGCTAATTACTTCACATCCAAATCAAATGGGCATTAGTGAGGAGTAGTATTCTCGCTAAGTAGTGAGGACTATCTCTCTCGCTAATTAGCGAGAACGTTAGTTGTAGCTAAAGTAGCGAGAAATAATTTTCTCGCTGCTCACTTCACATGCCACAAGAATTAGGAATTAGCGAGGAAACTTTTCCTCGCTAAATTTGCGAGAAATCATGTCCTCGCTAATTACTTTACATCCACATCAAATGGGCATTAGCAAGGACTACTGTTCTCGCTAAGTAGTGAGGACTGTTTCTCTTGCTAATTAGCGAGAAAGTTAGTCGTAGCTAAATTAGCGAGAAATAATTTTCTAGCTACTCACTTTACATGCCACAAGAATTAGGAATTAGCGAGGAAACTTTTCCTCGCTAAATTTGCGAGAAATCATGTCCTTGCTAATTACTTCACATCCACATCAAATGGGCATTAGCGAGGACTACTGTTCTCGCTAAGTAGTGAGGACTGTTTCTCTCGCTAATTAGCGAGAAAATTTAGTCGTAGCTAAATTAGCGAGAAATAATTTCCTCGCTACTCACTTCACATGCCACAAGAATTAGGAATTAGCGAGGAAACTTTTCCTCGCTAAATTTGCAAGAAATCATGTCCTTGCTAATTACTTCACATCCACATCAAATGGGCATTAGCGAGGACTACTGTTCTCGCTAAGTAGTGAGGACTGTTTCTCTCGCTAATTAGCGAGAAAATTTAGTCGTAGCTAAATTAACGAGAAATAATTTCCTCGCTACTCACTTCACATGCCACAAGAATTAGAATTAGCGAGGAAATGTTTCCTCGCTAAATTTGCGAGAAATCATTTCCTCGCTAATTACTTCACATCCACATCAAATGGGCATTATCGAGGAGTAGTATTCTCGCTAAGTAGTGAGGACTATTTCTCTCGTTAATTAACGGGAACGTTAGTCGTAGCTAAATTAGGGAGAAATCATTTCCTCGCTACTCATTTCACATGTCATATGAATAGTAATTTTAGCGAGGAAAAATGTTCTCACTAAATTAGTGAGAAATAACATCCTTGCTAATTACTTCACATTCCACATTAAATTGGAATCAGCAAGAATTAATGTTCTCGCTAAATTAGTGAGCATAAAATGTCTTGCTAATTAGCTAACATATAACATGTCTACCAAATCAAAAATTAGCGAGGACTATTTTTATCGCTGATTAGCGTGGAATTGTTGTTCCATGCTAAATTAATTAGTTTGCTTGAATGTTGTGCTCGCCAAATTCTCGCTAAAGTTTGCGCCAAAATTTAGGCGCCTAAATTAGCGACAAATTATCGATATTCTCGCTAAATTGTTGCAAAATGTATGGTCATTTGCATCCCCACCAACATTTGTGACAAAATTCATTTGTCGTCGCAATTCTGTCGCTATATCAGTGATTTAGCAATGATTTTTCTTGTACTCTCTAAATTTTGTCGCTATTCTGCAATTTTCTTGTAGTGAATTGCTGGAGAATTATTAATTGGGCCTCTGGAATTAATTATAATCATTTGGGCTTAATTAAATCCAATTTAAACCTTTTGATAAAAGTCTATGCACAAAATCCACAAACTAGGCCCTTTGTGCATCTAATTGAATTTAAATAACCAAATGGATTCCAAATCCAACCAAATTAAATATGTAAGTTCCATAACACTTATGTAACATATATAAATTTAATTTGGTCCAAGAGAAAGCCCTCTAAGCCCTTTTGTATGGCATTGGCATTTGGCCCTCTTTTGGAGGGCTTCCTCCAACTTCTTCATTCCTTTGGCCCTTTATAATTTCTCCAATGGACCTATTAATTATTATATCAGTCCTATAACACTTATAGTAGTCTTATAACACTTATAAGATAATAATAATTAATCATAAAATACATTATTTCAATTAGGTCCAATTTTGCAGAACATTTCTCAAAAGTTCCGCGGACAATTTTATTTGATCATAATTAATTAAACTCTTTAATTAATTATTATCTTATTCACTTCTCTACCTTCATAATAATATCAAATATTATTATCCTTGTTATTTTACCATTTTACCCTTTTCTCTATGTGTGTGTGACCTATTGGGTTCCTGTCCATGTTGGCAGTATAATATGTAATTGTGAGTTCTATTCAAAACTCACATGATTTAAACTCCTTTAAATCATCTTATCAATCCCTATTGATACTTTTGATACATCATTATACAAGTCATGATTGGCCTCTAGCTAGGCATCATGACTATCCAAATGTCAGGAAAGTCATGTGGTTTGACTGTACCCTTCCATAGAAACAGTTACCGTGCAATTACTCCTTTCACCACTCTTATCTCAATTAGATTCTGAGTATGGATTTCTGTCAACTCATATAAATCTAATTATGTGTGTTCTATTAATTTAACCATTGTTCCTGAAATGCCCTTCATGGATCTCCATCCATCTCGGCATATTACTCTGGCCAGAGATTCACTGAACAAGGCAATTATAGAATCATGTGAGATAACTTCCCTTGTTAAATCTGGGATGGTGAATCCTTTGTCAATCACTCAACTATCTTCAAGTAGGTCATGATATACCCAATCTCCTAACTATGTTCACTCCCAGTTGGAAGTAATCAGTTATGGAGTCAAAGTATACCACTTGCTACTTAAGATAACTTTGGTGATCTCAAGTCTAAGGATACTTGCACAACTGCTATGAAGAGATTCCTCACTGACATAGATTTAATATCCATGTGAGGATTCTCTATGTAGGTCTCCAATGAACTTGTTCTTCTAACAAGCATCCACATGTTAGCTTTGATTATCTTTCATAATCACAGTTATGAGAACCACTGCTTGAACCATTCAAGAAGCATAACATGTGCTAGTCTGTCCGAATTAACAATGTCCTATCTTGTTAATTCTATGACTAGGGATATTTAGATATTAAGACATTTGCATGCAATAGACAACTCACATCATGAACACCTTTTATGATTGCCTTTGCACTGTGTTTATAATATCTAGGACTTCATTTATTAATTTAAGATTTACAAACTCATGTATTCAAACATAGCATTAATAAATGAATGATGCCTTTTATTAAGAATATAAATTTCATACATATGAAAAACATCCCTATTACATGGGCTCTAGGGCATTCTCTCTAACACTCCAATGAGTAATCCATACTAGAGAAGGATTGAATGAAATAACAAAGGAAGAGAAAAAGGGCTGGCCGAAATTCCTTAGATGTTAGCAAGGGGAGTGGCAGCTAGGGTTGAGAGAAAAGAGAGAAAAATGTTTTCTTTTAATTGTTCACACTTAACCCTAAAATCCTATCACTTGGATTATTATAGTTAGGTTAAAAATCCAACTTCATAATAGGATTGGGCTCTTTAAAATTTCTTGAGAAATATTAATTGGTTTTCTAGAATTATTAATAATTTATTTGGGCTCAATTAAATCCAATTTAAGCCCTTTTACAAAAGACTATGCACAAAACCCACAAACTAGGCCCTTTTGTGCATATACTTTGATTTAATTATCCAAATGAATTCCAAATCCAACCAAATTAAATAAATAGGCTTCATAACACTTATTAAATATATTTAATTTATTTTGGTCTAAGAATTAGGCCTCTAAGGACTTCTGTTTGTTGTTGGCATGTAACCCTTCCTCTGGAGGGTTTCTGCGCCAACTTCACTTCTTTGGGCCTCTTTAATTCCTTCAATGGATCTATTAATTATTATATCAGCCCTATAATAGTTATAGTCCAATAATAATTAATTATGAAATATATTATTACAATTAGGTCCATTTTACATAATATTTCTAAAAAGTTTTGCAAACAATTTTACTTGATCATAATTAATTAAACTCTTTTATTAATTATTCTCTTATTCACTTCTCTATCCCCATAATAATATCAAATATTATTATCCTTAACATTTTACCATTTTATCCTCTTCTCTATATGTGTGTAACCTATTGGGTTCCTATCCATATTAGCAGTATAATATGTAATTGTGAGTTCTATTCAAAACTCACTTGATTTAAACTTCTTTAAATCATTTTGTCAATCCTTATTGATATTTATGATACACTATTATACAAATCATGAGCAGCCTCTAGCTAGACATCATGACTACCTAAATGTCAGGAAAGTCAAGTGGTTTGACTATATCCTTCCATAAAAACAATTACCGTGCAATTACTCCTTTCACCACTCTTATCTCAATTAGATTCCGAATATGGATTTCTGTCAACTCATATAAATCTAATTATGTATGTTCTATTAATTTATCCATTGTTCCCAAAATGCCCTTCATGGATCTCTATCCATCTTGGTATATTACTCTGGCCAAAGATTCTCTAAATAAGGAAATTGTAGAATCATGCGAGATAACTTCCCTTAATAAATCAAGGATGGTGAATCCTTTATCGATCACTCAACTATCTTCAAGTAGGTCATGATATACCCAATCTCCTAACTATGTTCACCCCCAGTTAGAAGTAATTAGATATGGAGTCAAAATATACCACTTGCTACTTAAGATAACTTTGGTGATCTCAAGTCTTAGGATACTTGCACAACCGCTATGAAGAGATTCCTCACTGACATAAATTTAATATTCATGTGAGGATTCTCTTTGCAGGTCTTCAATGAACTTGTTCTTCTAACAAGCATCCACATGTTATCTTTGATTATCTTTTATAATCACAGTTATGAGAACCACTACTTGAACCATTCAAGGAGCATAACATGTGCTAGTCTATCCAAATTAACAATGTCCTGTCTTGTTAATTCTATGACTAGGGATATTTAGATATTAACATATTTGCATGCAATAGACGTCTCATATCATGAACACTTTCATGATTGCCTTTACACTGTGTTTATAATATCTAGGACTTCATTTATTAATTTAAGATTTACAAACTCATGTATTTAAACATAGAATTAATAAATGAATGAAACCTTTTATTAAGAATATGAATTAATACATTTGAAATACATCCCTTTTACATGGGCTATAGGGCATACTCTCTAACACAAAGTACTTAGAAAGGATTATGTGGACTTAGGTATTTATTAGAGTCCTAAAAATCATGTTTAACTTAGGTAAATGAGGGCCACTGTCATTGGATAATACCTTTTGATCGTGAGATAGGTGTCATTTTTGTTTTGGACTAAGCCCAGAACACGTCACGATCATTACCCAAGGGTGTTAATCGTGACTTAAGGTCATGAAAGGGGGTCACGATTAGTACCAAATACCTACTAACCATTACATAGGTGTTTATAAGTTTTTAGACTAAAATGTGGACTATCTCATGGTCATTAGCTCAAACCTGCTGATTGTAAGGTCCATTCTGCTTAGAGGCAGATTCCCAATCTCGATTTTTATATACCTTTAGACCATTAAATTGACATTTTTATCTAGAGTGGCCTTATACAAAGTTATTCCTCTATGTTTCTAGTTTCCAAAACATCAAAGATCATAATAATATGACCTTTAAATCTCTAGATAATTAGTAAAAACCATAGATTATTCCCAATGATGGGGCCGCAGCCACAAATAGAATTCTAGCTCAAATTTCACTATCATGAAGTAAGATTCATTTTTCATTTTCTTCATATGAAATGAAGATTTATGAGTCTAGTTTTGGCTCTAACAGTTATTTCTCATTTTGAGTCATTATATCTCAAAATACAACCAAAATAGTCCAAAATGGTCAAATGAACTCTAGGCAGATTTTTATGATTTCAAAAGCTACTTGCATAATTCGATTTCCAAGCCATCACAAGCTAAATTTCAATAAAGAAAACATATAATAACATCAATAAACATGTATAACTATGAAAGTTTCCATACATTTTTAAGCTTAACAAACACTTCATCACCCTTGTAGTGCTTATTTCCTTTTCCTTTTGCTTTCTTCTCCTTAAAGTTATATTACTAACTAGCTCCTTCTTTTCTCTTTTAAAGAATGAAGTGAAAGAGATTGAGAGAGAGATTAGGGGTTTTTTAGGGTTAAAAATTGCTTGAAAAAAATAGCTTTGAGGGAGCCGACCACCACTTAAATACCCCCTCCCTCACCTCTTCATCTCTCAAAAGCTCTCTAGAGGGATTAGGTGCCAAGATGCAATTGGACCACTTAGGGAGATTTTTATGAATTTCTCTTAACTCCCTAGCTCTTTTTTATTTCTACTTTTTACCCACAACTTACACTTTCATCCTTCAATTAAGCCCCAATCTACACTCTCTCAATTTTAAGCACATATGGTCCAATGTGAAAAGATAATTTTACCCTTTTCTTTAGAAATAATTCCTTCTAGGTCCCGATTTATAGTGGCATCCATAACCATACATAGTTTGATTAAAAATACATCATTAATTGGTTAGAAATCCCCCTAGGGTACAGTTAAGGGCATTACAACTCTCTCCTCTTTAAAGAATTTCATCCCCAAAATTCGTACATATGTTGAACAGTTGTAGCTATTGAGCTAGCATGGCTGCTTTAGGTTTTCATGTAGCTTCTTGTACACTATGGTGCTACCATAATACCTTGACTAGAGAAATTTGTTTGTTCATTAATTTTTTGACTACCTTGGCAAAGTTTACCTTAGGTTATTCATCATAGTTATAATCTAACTCAACTCTTATGTCCTTTATTGGTGCAATATGCTACTCATCTGATCGATAATGTCAAAGCATCGAGATATGGAAAACATTGTGTAACTTTGATAATTCTAATGGGAGATCTAATTATAAGCTATAGGCCCAATTTGCTCTATAATTTTATAGGGGCCCATAAATCGTGGACGGAGTTTCCCTTTTTTTCCAAATCATAACACTTTTCTCCATGGAGATACCTTTAAGAATACTTCATATCTAACCTGATACTCGATGTCTTTTTTTTAAATTTACATATGACTTTTATCGATCACTTGCTTTTTTCAACCTTTGCTTGATAATCTGGATTTTCTCCTTGGTGTCTTTAATAACATCAGGATTGATCAATTTACTTTCAGCCAATTTTGTCCAGCAAGTGAGAGTTTAACACTTTTGACCATAAAATGCTTCATAAGGTGGCATGCCAATGCTAGTTTGATAGCCATTGTTGTATGCAAATTTTATTAGGATTAAATACTTATCCTAACATCCTAGAAAGTTTAAAACATAGCCTCTTAGCATATTGTCCAATACCTGTATGATTCTTTCAGACTAACCATCTATTTATGGGTAGAAAGCAGTACTAAAATGAAGCTTTATGCCTAAGGCTTGTTGTAAACTTTTTCAAAATCTAAAAGTGAATCTTGGATCTTGATCTAAAATTATCAATATTGGTATTCCATGTAGTCAAACAATTTGATCCACGTATAATTCAGCCAATTTATCCCTTGGGTAATTAGAATGAATTGGTATAAAGTTGGCCACCTTGGTAAATTTATCCACTATTACCCCTACAGCATCATGTTTCTTCTGAGTAATGGGTAGATCTGTGACAAAATCCATTGTAACATTATTCCACTTCCATTATGGAATGGGAATGGGATTCAATAGTCCTGGAGGAAGTTGGTGCTCTACCTTTACCTGTTGACATGTTAGATATTAGAAAACATATTTAGTCACATCTCTTTTCATCCCTGGCCACCAATAAAATTGCTTCAAGTTTCGATACATCTTGTTGCCATCTGGATGCATGGTGAAAACTGTGTCATATGCTTCTTGTAATAAAGCTCTTTTTAAATAGTTAGCATCTGGTACACATAATTTGTTCTTGTAATATATACCACCATCTTTGCCAATTGAGTACTCCATTGGGCTCCCTTCATGTATGGATTGGACTATCTGTTGTACCTTTTCATCATTTACCTGTACATCAAAAATTATTTGTCTTATGTTGGATCGAACTCTTAATTGAGCTATCAAAGATCTATCAGATGTGAATCTCTATCTACATTGCTATAGCAACAAGGCTGCCATCGTCTTTCAACTTAATGCATCAGCCACCACATTTGCTTTACCCGAATGATAATCAACTATACAATCATAGTCTTTAAACAATTCTAACCATTAGCATTGCCTTAAATTGAGATCTCTTTATGAGAGCTGGTATTTAAGGCTTTTATGATCTATATAGATTTTGTATTTCTCACCATATAATTAATGTTGCCATATTTTCAGTGTAAAGATAACTCCTGCTAACTTCAGATTATGAGTAGAATAGTTCTATTCGTGAGGCTTTAACTGCCTTGATACATATGCCACTACTTTACCCTCATGCATCAACATACTGTTAGTGTAAGCCCTAGCCCTAATGCATTGTTATAAAACACTTAAGTTAATAAATAAGGCATTTATTTTATCTATTGTATTCTTGTGCATATCAATTGATAGAACTATCCAAGAAATGTTGTTTTAGTTTAAGTTATCATGTGTGAGGCATATGGTTGTAAGACCTTGAAACAATAAAGACTTCATTCTAAATATCCCTAGTCAGTCGTTGTTATGGGAATAACAAATGAATTAAGACTGGTATGCTCTCTCTGATAAGATGAGTTTTGTCTTACGGACCATAAAGACAAGAGTGTCAATCAGAGATCATAGATACATGTCTAGAACATGGTATCTGGATTCGATCCATTCATGAGAACACTATATGGTACAAGTCATAAGTGTTTCTCATGTGCAAGTTTTGCATCAGAGTTCTTAGACCTAAAATCTCTATGAAACTCTTTATGAATTACTATGTACTTTGACATACACCTAACGTACTCGTAACAGGGTGACAAGTATGGGTATGCTTGGGTATGCACTAATTCATGTTAGAAAGCATGAGAGAAGTGAAGGGATTACCCCTCTCAATAAGAGAGAAAATATCATCGGCCACTTGATTAGTGAACTAATAAGTGTATGGCCATATCGAGATGAAATAATGAGTAATCATTATTTATCTAAGAGTTCAATAGCACTAGAATATCAAGAAAGGAATTAGCATATATAAGGATGACTAGTTCCATAACTTATATTAATTATGATATTTAAGGGTAAGGGACTATGCAAAAATGCATTAGGTCACTAAATGTCATTTGCATTTTCATTTAATTTGGAATGCTATAATATCTTGCTAAAGAATATATATAGCCTTTGAATTAATTTATTAATTCATTGCCAATATTAAATGGACCTATAGGATCGCACATAAAGCATTGGGCTTAAAATATTTAAATAGTATATTGGCCATTAATTTGGGCTTTTATTTAAAGTCAAATTAATGTATGTAATGGGTATTAAAATTGCTTAATGGACCTTGGTCCATAAGAGAGAGAAATTTGGCCCACAAGGTTTAATTTCAATTAATTAATTATCTTGGATTAATTAAATTAATTAAGTATTAAATTCTAATAGCATTTGAATCAAAATAAAACACCTAATTAGGAGAGAGTGTAGCCAAAATTCAAAGGAATATCCTAGTGAATTTCGGCATGTGCACAATCCCTAATTAAGTGATAGATTTTTGATTAAATGTCTTATGCCATTTTAAATTCATTTGAATTTAAAACTAATAGGATTTGAATCAATTTAAATGACTGAATTAGGAAGTAATGTAGGCTGAAAATAAGACCTAAAATCAATGGCTACAACAAACTTCCTAATGTATCGATATAAATTGATTCATTATTTTTTGACCTAAGGGATAATTTTTCTCTCTAGTGCCGCCACTCTCAAGAGAAAGAATTCTTTCTTCATCTCTTGTGTTCTTGGGTAGCAATAGCAACCAAAAGGAAGAACATGATCAGATCCTGTGGCTTTAAATCATTCCCAATGCCGAATACATAAACATAGAGCTAGCACTCTCGATTTTAAATCATCTTTTTGAGTGTGTGTGTGAACATAGAGTGGTGTGGCATAAAGGTTGCTCCTTTGGCTTTGGTGATCAAGATCTAAGGTATATAAGTCCATCTTATATGCTGGTCATCTTCAAAATCAAGTTTTGAAGTGCATCCAAACTTGTAAGTTTTTCAAAAACCCTAAAAATGCATGTTTTGATTCTTTGTTGTATATTGCATGGCATGTATGATCTAATTTTTTAATTTTTCCACTGCATGATCATCATGTATATTCCATGTGATATTCCATCACACACAACCCAATCTATTTTTGAAAGTATAGCTGTACATGGAAAATTCTTTACCCGTTGTTGGCTGCATAAGGACTGGGGCTTTCCTGCTCAAAACTTGCTTGACATTGATTTATCCACTCAAATTTGAAACCTTTTCAAAGTAATTTGGTGAGTGGGGAGGTAAGAACTAAAAACCCTTTCACAAATCTTCTGTAATAACCTGCCATGTGAGACCCCTTACATGACCCTAATTGAATTTTATGTTTTAAGAGGAGTTTTTATTTGATTAAAAAAATAATAAATAATAATAATTAATGAGAAATTCGTATAATTTGGGTTAAGGGATAAAATATGTTTTTATTATTTTAATTTCATGAAAATAAAACTTAATAGTGTGGTTTAATTTTATATGAAGGTATAATTGAAGTATAAAGTATTGATTAGGGGTAAAATTGTAATTATGACATTTTAAGGGGTCAATTGAGATTTGAAGGAGAATGGAGAGCTTAATTGAAGAAAAGGGTAAATGGTGGGGTTGAATTATGAAATAGACTAAATTGGTGGGAATAATTTATGACATGCAAAGAAGTGTGTGTCTCTAGTGTGACATGCAAAAACTTTAAAGGACCAAGAAAGACATTTACCAAAGCACTACATATATGTTGGTTTTAGTGGAATGAGAGAGAAGGTGAGAGAGAGTGGGACGACACCCAAAGGAAAGAATTCACTATCTTTCATCTCTTTCAATTTTCATGTTCATCTCTCAATTCACTCATAAATTCATGAAGACTATTGCATGCATGTGGAATTGTTCAAGAAAATTGATATAGATTAATAAGGTATGGTTTAATTTTTGTTATCTTCATCATCTTCTTCTTCTTCTTCATTCTTTATGTGGATTTTGGTTGGGTTTGGTTGCTGGAAATGATGGATTAAAGGATGATTTGTGTAGTAGTTAAATAAGGAGAAGATAGAAAAGATACAGGAAAAGGTCTTACTGAAAATTAATTGGTTAAAGTGAAGTTAGGCCAAGGTATGAGATTAGAGCATTGTGTTTGATTGGAATTTTGAACTAAAGAAGAAGAGAATTAGTTGTGAAGTATTGTTGTGGAAGTTGTGAAAATCACTTAAACTAGCAAATGAAATTTATGGCAATTGAAATTTAAAATCTTTAGATGCAACCATTGATGTGTTAATATATGTGAAAGGTGAAGAAGATTTATGCTTACTTGATAGTTCTTGTGTTAATACAATTTCAGTGTTATAAGGGAACTTAGCATGTTAATATTGTGAATTAGTTGAATTATAAGATTTCGTCATGTTAAGTGTGGATGGTAAATTTATGAAGTTTCTTTTAAAATATCAATTTGAAGTATCACAAAATTTAAGACATGAAATAGGGGTTCAATTAAAGTAGAATATAAGCATGTTACTTAGGCATAAAAAAAATGGAATTTATACAAGAAATTGCTAAAGTGGAAATTAGATATAAATTGCCTAATCCGGATATGTTGTGCTTGCGACATTGATCGCAATCGCGACAATGTACTGGCGTGAAAAACACTTCTACTTCTGTCGCACTTGCGACTTCTTAGTATATTGCACATTTTATGTTATTCTTTTGACACTCTTACATGCCATGTATAAAATCATAGTTTGTCAATCATTCACATGTATCAGATACTGAATTATATGTATAATTAGTTAAGGGATGTTCAAGGAAATCTCAAGATACTATATAATAAAAGAAATTAAATGGCTTGATGTGATATTAATAGTGCCAAATAGGTACGTCCTTTCATCTAATATTATTACATGAATGATGGCATGTGATGTATACATATAATAGTTATTGGTTATAAGCTTTAAGAATATGTTATGAATTATGCTAGATGGTATTAAGACAAATAATGTTTTAGCAAGGTTACAAACATTTGACCTAATTTAAGATAAAACGTTCAAGTATTTGTTCTTGTAGATATGTGTGATCAAACACAAAGATTTACATTACTTTAAGTGTGCATGAATATACGTTGTGCACTAAAAGAATAAGTATCATGATATAGTCATACATGAGCAAAGTACATGAGATTTGGTGCGAGCATGATGTATATATATTTATATACAAAAATAAACTCAGAAATTATTTTATTGCCTGCTATCAAAGTTCAATTGTTGGATAGATAGGCGCCTATAAGGATATTGCAACTGCCACCGTCGACCTTTTTAGGTCCATAATATAATTAATCTTGTTGGATCTTGCACAGCCCATTAGGGTTGTTACTTGCCCTCGTGTGGGTCTTTGACCAGTCCATCATATAATTGGCCCTAATTGAGTCCATAGTTTTAATATCTTCGGATATCCACCGTTTTGATACCTCGGTATCCACCGATCCCGTTATCCACCTTTAGAACTTAAACAGGCTAAACTATTGTGATAGTTAAAAAAAATTAGATAAACAAAACATATTACATGAGATAATAAGTTTAACTAAATTTTCTCAATGCATATGTAATAATTAGATGTTTTGATACTATTCCCATTATGTTATGCTTAAATTCTTAAATATATGAATATAAATATGAGATTTGATTGTTAATGATGACATGCTTTTTCCATCATTTATTTATATGAAATATGTTATTCTTGTATGTTTTCTACAATTGCTGTGAATTATTGCCTTTCAAAGTTAACGTTCCCACTAAGATTTATAGCTTAGCACGGGTTATTTAATCATGTAGGTACCGTTGTTAAAGTCTTTGCTCAGGAACAAACTTTGCATCAGGACAGGCCAACACCTAAGTCGTAGAAGTTTATGTAGGATTCTTTTTTGTTATAGTTTGGTGCAAGTTCTCTTGCACATTTGATATGTATAATAAGGGCTCTTAAAATTTATATATATTTTTGTAATATGATGTAAGTGATGTAATAAGTTTTGTAAAAGTATGTTAAGGTATGCATGCATGTAGTAGTAAAATGCTTAGTTATAATTATGCTAGATCAATTGATGAATGCTATGCATGATAACACATGAAGTTAAGATAGATATAATTAACATGGAAGTTGATGAGTATGTGTTAAATGTTTATAGTTTTGGCTAGTAATCTACCATTATGCATTTGAAAGGTATAATATGATACATGATAAAGGCTTTAGATTAGGGTGTTACATGCCAAATCCCAAAAAACTTCTTACTTTTGGTACATTTTTAGGTAGTTTCTAGTCAACAATAGCCTTAACCTTTTTAGGATCCACCCTACTGCCTTTTGATGACACAATATGCCCAAGAAATGAGAGTTTCTTAAGCCAGAAATCACATTTACTCAACTTGGCACATAACTAATTTTCTTGTAAAGTTTGTAGTACAATTCTCAAGTGTTCTGCATGTTTAGCTTCATTTCGAGAATAAACCAGTATATCATCAATAAATACCACTACAAACTGGTCTAAGTAGGGTCTAAACACCCTATTCATCAAATCTATGAAGGTTATCGGTGCGTTGGTCAACCTGAAAAGCACTACTAAGAATTTGTAATGGCCATATCGAGTTTTAAAAACATTATTTGGAATATCCACATCTTTAACCCCATAGTTGGTAATATCCCAACCAGAGATCAATCTTAGAAAACAAACTGACACCCTTTAACTGGTCAAATAAGTCTTTAATCCAAGGTAGTGGATACTTATTCTTCACTGTAACCTTATTGAGCTGTCTATAATTAATGTACATCCTCAAGATGCCATCTTTCTTCTTGATAAACAACACTGGTGCATCCTAAGACGGTACACTAGGCTTGTAAGGAGCCAATCATGGCCCTAATCGAATTATTGTTAATTAATGAGGAATACCATTAATTAAGGTAAAAATGGATTATTTTTGCAATTATTGAAGTTAAGTCCCATTAGGGGTAGTTTGGTAATTATAGCATGTATGTATATTGAGTATGGTTAAAATTAAGATAAAGGAGGGATATAGTTGAAGTAAATTAGAAGTTTGGGGGATTAAATGTTAAGAAATATAAGTTATTGGGGTTAAATTGAATAAGGGTAATTTTGGAAATTCACTTAAGGAGATATTTACCTCACTAACTCCCTTTATAGCTTCTTGGAGAAGGAACTCATGGGGATGGGGAGAAGTTGGATCAGCACACTCTCTCTCTCTCTCTCTTTCTCTTTTCTTTTTCTCTATTGGTTACGGGTTGAAGAAGGGAGTTAGGGTTTGTGAACCAACATCAAAGGTAATATTTTCCCTTAAAGATCTCTTCTTTCTCTTCTTTTAATTTATGATTTTTGATGATAAGGGATTACAATATCCTGTTATTGTCACCATGTGTAAGGAGATGAGAGAAGCAGATAAATCAAGTAAAAGAGAAGAAAGAAATCATGAGTAAAGGAGTTAGATTTGAAGCTTCAATAAGGTATGGGACTATTATGATGATTATGTGAATGGGAGTGTTGTTGGTTATTGTTGTATGTAGATAAAACTAAAGGAATTAGGGTTATGTTATCTAGATACATAAATCGGGATTTTAAGATGAGAATGGAAGACTGTTTACTTAGGGTGCCGAGTTGTGAACTTCTTCACAAGTTATGAACTTCTTCATGAGTTATGCACCATTTGCCCTAGGTCACTTATGAATGTGTTATTCCTCTTTGGTTACTAACTCGTGAATCCTTTCACGAGTCGTGCATTCTTGTCCGACTCGTGAATCCCTTCATGAGTCGTGAAATTCAACCTTCTTGCTTCCCTCATGAGCCCTTTCATGATTCGTGAAAGTTAGTCCTCTTGCTTCACTCATGAGCCCTTTAACAAGTCATGAAAATGAGTCTTCTTACTTCACTTGTGAACCCCTTCATGAATCGTGAGGTTTAGCCTTCTTGCTTCACTCGTGAGTCTCTTCACGAGTCAAATGTTTCTTTATGACTAATAGACCTATTTTGACTCTTTTGCTTATAAGTTGAGATAGAGAACACTAAATTGAATTATTCTTTTTGAGTTTGAAAATAGACTTCCATACCTATATTTTATATGAAGAAACCAAGTTCTAAATATGTCTTTAACTAGGCCATATTTCAGTTTGAATTCTGGAATAGTTTACTGCCCAGTCACTAGGAGCAGACCTCAGTGTTTTGTAAATATCTGAAAATATAGGAATGATATAAAGATTATTTTTGATGTTTTAGAAACTATAAAGATAATGGAACAAGTTTGTAGAAGACCATATTTGCTAAAAATGCCTTTTTCTAGGTCAAAAATTGCTTACAAATCGAAATCAAAAAACTACCTATGACTGTTCACAACTCGTGACTCCTGTCATGACTCGTGACATGTGCTACTCATGAACAAGTGCACTAGTCCTGAAGTTTGCTCCCTTTCATGAGTAGTGACACCCTTCATGACTCTTGACACTTCTTTACTTAACCCAAACATGATTTTTAAACCTTATAGTGTCACCAAAGCTGGTCTAAAACCTTTTTAAGTAACATTAAAGCATTTTAAGCATAAAATAAGGATAAGTTGTGACACTAAACATGATTAAATGAAACATTATATGAGAATAAAGTTAGTAAATTAATACTAATGTTAGAATACATGAAAATGATTACTTGAATTTGATGGTATTATAATTGTAATACACATGTGATTTGGCTTTGCCTAAAAATATTGCACATTGATATTCCTCTACAATGATATGAGAACACTATTATATAACCTAGAGATAATAAGAGTATAGTCGCAAGGTTACATGTCCAAGTTAAAAGAAGTAGGACATCGCAATTTATGTTAAATTATGAAATCGTAGAAGCTTGATTACACTCAAAGTCACAAGAAGAATTAATGATTAGCAATAATGTATAATAACTTGCTCACCTATTTGCTCATGCCTATAATGCATTACGATTAGCACATGAGCATCCGTAGTGTGCTAACGACTAAGATGAAATAAGCTCACATAATCTACCTAGGTATAAAAGACAAGTAAGAGGATTGAAATATTTATATGATTATGTTAAAGTATATAACTTGTTGTCTATAATCTGATAGACCATCGAAGTGAATCAAGGGACTAAATATGAACAAGTGTTGATCTTTAACATTGTAAGAGAACCTACACATATTACTACTATATGGATCATAAATGTATGAGTATTGCTTTAAATAATTAAATTTTGATGTGAGTTATGATAATATGGGAGAGTTGTTCACAGCAAATTGTAACAAGGTACGTCATTGAGATTATCAATGAATTATGTAATTCGATGTTGTATAATTAATGCTACCATGCTATGATGAGTAGTTTGACTTATTATGTGATCAAATATGAGTACCTATAGGGTATGTACTGCTACGATTCACATTGACTTTATATGCACACACACACACATATATATATATGGACATGCATATAATACTATGAATATTTTTAGTTGCAAGAACTATACTTCCATAATCACTTAATTGGCTTCGTGCATAGTATCAAGTATGATGAGATGGATCGATGAAAGTAATATTCTACTGCGTGTACATTATCATGTAATCCACTATAATAGGAATGAATGACGTTGATGCAACTATGTGATGACATGACTGGTATCCATGTGTAATGGAGCCTATAGCTCAACATTGATGTATGATGAGAATGATATACATTATTTATGACTTGTGGCTTGAAGCCAAATAATGTATTAAGTAACAAAGAATGTGATGAATCAAAGATATTTTTAAAGGGTTAAGCCTGTAGGTCTTCGTTCAGTTATGGATTAGATAGGCATGCCTAGAGGGATATAGTTGCAGCTGCCATAGTTGACCCCGGTTGGGTCTTGTTCCTTAATGGAACCATTATTTGGTCTCATTTGGGTCTATAGTTTGTTCCTTGCTGGAACCATTATTTGACCTCGTTTGGGTCTGTTGTTTGATATCTTTGGATATCTATAGTTTGATACCTTCGGGTATCTATTGCTTCCGTTATCCACCTTTTGAACTAGTACTTAGGCAGGCCATTAAAGATGATAAAATATACACCAGATAAAGTAAAACATGCATTAATTGCTCCATTTATGTGATGTAAGCATGAGGAATGACCTATTGTTTAATTGTCTTAAATTCTTTTCGACTATAAACTATTTTTATGAAATGAAATGCCATGCTATGTAATACATGATTGAGATGTCTCATACCAATTAAAGAAGGTTCCCGGATGAGTGCCAGTGTGTGTTGGTTCCACCAATGGGATTCCACAGAGATTATATAGACCCTAAAGCATACAATATTGTACTAGAAGTTATATGAACTATAACATGTGCACTAAGTTTCATGTACTCTGTTTATAAAATGCATACATGTGACATCGAGACTTTGTCTTATAATCATGATATGTAAGGCTTGTTCTTTGTGATCACATGCAACTCCACCAGTCTGTTTATTTATATATAAATGCTCACACACATGTAGACATAATGATAACGTTCATTTAACCTAGTGCAATGCATGACATAGAATGATGATTGTAAGAGAATTAGGTTACCATGCTAAGATAACATGAAGGATGTAAAGTTTACGAATCTAATACGAGAATTGTATAATATATGTGAAGTAATTATGCCTACCAGGACTAATTATATATGCTATATGACTTAAGTATGCCTTTATATTATGAATTAATGTCGAATGCCTATCTTAGGTGATAATGTGATTTAATGCAATAAGTGGAAATCTTATACCAATAATAACTATGATGTCTAGCCTATTGATTAAAAAGGATTATAAGATGCATGATTTATACTAAGGTAAGAAAAGTAAAGGGTAAGATGATGGTGATAGTGATGAATGGCTAAGCTTTTAGGAAGTGAGATGAGTTTCATAACGCATTCAATTATTCTAAACATGATACCCATTAGTAAGTTCGAAGACTCTCCTAAGAATGTTATTTATGAAATGAAGAATATAATAGACTTATATGTGATCCTGCGTGACTGTGAAAGTTTTATACATGTATGTGATGAATTATGGAAAGAGGTTATCTTTATATAGAGAGAGAGTTTTGTTCCCCACTAAGTTTTATAGCTTAGCACAAGTTTGTATATCCGTGTAGGTTTAAGTTAAGCTCCAGAGAGGATCAAGCCAGTTGCAGATGTGTTGAGGATTTTATTATGTATTGTTGGCCAATTATGTTAGGCCCTCTTATTTATAAGTTGATTTATTTTTTGTGGCATGTAATCATGGCCTGTGTTATTATTATTATTATAAGTATTTCTGCTTGACCTCTATTAGGTATGATGATGATTGATGATTATTCATGGTTAAGGAATTAGGGCATTACAAGGCTTGATAAAGCCTTTATCTAACAATTCTTGTAACTCAACTTTCAACTCTTTTAATTTTAATGGTGCCATTTTGTATGGTGTTTTAGAGATAAGAGCGATTCCTGATAAAATTTCTATGGATAATTCAACTTTTCTTTCAGATGGAAAACCAGGTAGCTCTTCAACAAATACATCGAAGAATTCATTTACTACTGGTATATCTTAAAGATTAACTATTTCTCTTTTAGAGTAAAATACCAAAGCCAAGAAAGATGCACATCCCTTCCTAAGAAACCATCTTACCCTTATAACCGAGACAACATTGGCTAAGGGTTTAGGTTTAATACCTTGAACCACTATTTCCTTTCCCTCGGCATCCTTAACTACTATAGTTTTGACTTAACAATTCACTATGACTTGGTATCTAGTCAACCAATCCATACCCAAGATCACATCAAACTTGTGAAAAGGCAATACAATTAAATCAACTGAAAATTCTCTCCCTTGAATCACAATAGGGCAACTCCTATAGACTTTATTTATATGCGCACTATGGTCCAAAGGACTAAACACACAAATATAATAATTCAAGTGATCAACAACAAACACACTTTTCGAGCACATATATGAATTAGTGGAACCTAGGTCTATAAGCATATGTACATCAGTATCAAAAAAAGAAAAAGTACTAGCTATGACCTTGGGAGCATCAACATCTTTTTGAGCTTTCATGGCATAGGCTCAAGTAGGAGGTGTAGGAGTAAAAGGTTGATCAATTATTTCAGAAGCATTTTAGGACTGTGCTCTATATTGGCTAGATCCACCTTTACTTCTACCCCATCCCCTACCTGAAGGAGGTGCATTTGAAGCTCCTCTATTACTTTGTTGACTGAAACTCTACTCTTGTTTCATGGGATAATTTTCCATAAGATGCTCCATGCTGCCACATTTGAAACAAGCACCTATGAGCATTCTGCAAATGCCCCAATGCCTTCTGTAACAATAAGTACATTCTGGAGCTTGGCCTCTACCCTATCCTATTACAGTCTCCCTTTCCGCTCTAGCTGGAGTAAAGGCTCCCTATTGCCTACCTTTAGGTGTAGGGTGGTTTCCGTACTCTGCTAGTTAATCTACTTGTGCAATTTTAGGTCTTTTCCTATTGATGAACCACCTTGAGAGAAGCTTCTTATTCTTTGTACTCTTTCTCTTTTTGCATTTTCCTCATTTTTAACCTAAATTGCTACTTGCACCAGTTGATAATAGTCAACCAAGTGAAGAGAAATAGGTCCTATCTAATGCTTTCTGATATAATCATTTAAACCATCTTCAAACTATTGACATTTGAAAGCTCCTATCAGTATTGGTTTTGGTGCATATTTGCTTAAGCAACTAAATTTATCTTCATATTCAGCCACTGACATGCCCCTCTACTTTAGATTCAAAAATTAATTTAAATTTTCCTCTTTATAGGCTTTCATCACATATCTCTTTTTAAATTTCACCTCAAAGAACTCCCAAGTAAGGGAATCGAGCAGTTGAGGTTGTGTCAATAACAACTTCCACTAGTCATAGGTTGCTCCCTGAAGCAGGGACACAACATAAGTTACCTTTTGAATGGTCGGGCATTGAATCTCTATAAAGACTCATTCTAACTTTTCAAATTCTGTGTTCAGCTTTTTTTTATTCCTCCCAAGTTGTGTGTAAAAATTCTTATGCACCGTGCTTTCTAATTTCAGAAATAGGGGCTTTTGGCTCTGTCATTCTCTGCAAACTATGGGCCATATAATGGGAAATCTTTAATAATGCTTTCATAGGTGTAGCAATGGGTGCATCACCTTAGATAGATGCAAAAGATTCAAGATTTAAGGGGTTTGATTGCCCGGGCATATTACTTTCTACGGGCTCGTTTACTACTTCATGACTTCCCTCCATAATCGACTATCTAGAGAAACATAAGGACATAAAAATGAAGCCAACAACAATAAAATTCTATATACACATGCTCTTAAATTCCTATAAGCCAAAATTGCCTAAACCAAGGCACTCTGATACCAAAGATGTAAGGACCATACTAATCTATCCTTATTTCTGTTACTTATTTTAATGCCTTTATTACAAAAATACATATAATAATCCATTCATATATATGTCATGAAATTTGCTATAATTCATTATTACGTTCATACATCAATATAGGTGTCATAAGTCTATGTTTTAATATATCATAACTATAGTCTGGATTATTCTTTATAGTATATGTTCATTACATCACTTTCAAAAAGAAATATATAATATTATACATAACCAAAAATATAGAGATTACACAACTTCATACATTCACAAATTTTCCTATCAGGTGTTGGCTTTATGGCTGTTGACCTTATCCTTGTAGTAACGGCCTATCTTGTTTACCTACATGGATAAACACCTATGCTAAGTTATACAGCTTAGTGGGGAATAATAAGTATGTTGACATCCACTCACAATGGTCATCCCTAAGCACACAACAAGCCATACCAATATTAAGATACAATTATCGTATTAAACAACATACAATGATTATAATATTGAGAGGCAATTACAACATCAATCCATATGTCATATTTAATCTTGTAGAATTTATGTATAATGATAAATCATTGTGAGTTAATCAGTTATTTATCATTGAACATATGTTGTTCATTTTTCCCAGTGAAATGCCTGCTAAAGTTTTGTGAGTATGGATAATGGGTGTTATGGATACCCGTAGGTATCGAAATTATAAATACCCAAAGGTATTAAATATGTGAACCCAAATGGGGTCAAAATTGTGATCCCAATAGGGATATACTGTGGACCCAAACAAGGTTAAAAATATAGCAGTTACCATTATAACCCTATAGGCATGCCTATCTATCCACCACTAAGTTCTGTGTGTAGGCAATTGTTCATATTTCATGTATCATTTGATTTATAGCATACAATTTATTATATAATATGATCAATTGAACAATATAGTAAGGTTATTTAATTATCATGGCATAGCCATGATCACAAGTGCATAATCATCATAATGCAATCTTATTCAAGTAAACACATTCATGTATCAAATATTATAACTTCACTCTTGGATTCTTTATACATTTCATATGTTTAATGTCACATATATATTTTATGTTTAAGAAAGATCCAAAGTACTTAAAGAGGATTATGTGAACTTGGGTATCTATTAGAGTCCTAAAAATCCTATTTAACTTAGGCAAAGAAGGGTCACATTCATTAGGTAATACTTGTTGATCATAAGATAGGTGTTATTTTGGTTCTGAATTGAGCCCGAAACACCTCACTGTCATTACCAAAGGGTGTTAACCATGACCTAAGGTCATGGAAGGGGGTCACGGTCAGTACCAAATACCTGCTAACCATGACATAGATGTATGTAAGGTTCTAGACTAAAAAGTGGACTACCTCATGATCATTAGTTCAAAATCAAAATTTTTACATGTTTTTAGACTTATAAATCAAAATTTTTAGCCAAAGTGTCCTTCTATAAAGTTATTTCTGTATGTCTCTAATTTCCAAAATATTAAATATCACCCCAATCCAACCTATAAATCTTTAGATAATCAGCAAAAATCATAGACTGCTCCCAATGATAGAGCAACAACCATAAAAAGAATTCAAGCTCAAATTTCACGATCATGCAGTAAGACTCAAGTTTCGTGTTCTCCATATAAAATGAAGATATACGAGTATAGTTTCTATTCCAACTAGAATTTCTCAATTTTGGTTATTATATCTCAAGATACAACAAAAATAGTCTATCATAAGATACAACAAAAATAGTCTAAACTAGTCAATTGAACTATAGCAGATTTTTTTGATTTCAATAACTACTTGCATAATTCGGTTTCCAAGCCATCTCAAGCTTAATTTCCATAAAGACAACATATAATAACAACAATAAACATGTATTTTAGGTCTATAACCTAAGTACACACGCACATGTATAACTATAAAAGTTCTCATACCTTTTTAAGCTCAACAAACACTTCTTCACCCTTGTTTTACTTTTTTTCCCTTTCCTCTTGCTTCATTCTCCTTAAAGTTAAATTACTAATTGGCTCCTTCCCTTCTCTTTTAATGAACCAAGTGAGAGAGCTTGAGAGAGAGATTAGGGGCTATTTAGGGTAAAAAATGGTTGAAAAACCAGCCTTGAGAGAGCCAACCACCATTTAAATACCCCTCTTTCACCTCTTCATCTCTTAAGAGGTCTCTAAAGGGACTAGGTGCAAAGATGCAATTAGACCACTTGGGGAGATTTTGGTAAATTGCTCTTAATTCCCTAGCTCTCTCTTATTTCTACTTTTACCCTATAATTTACACTTTCATCTTTCAATTAAGCCCCCAATTACACTTTTCTTTTCAATTTTACAAACATATACTCCAATGTGAAAGATAATTTTACCTCTCTCTTTAGAAATAATTCCTTTTAAGTTCCAACTTATAGTGACATCCATAACCATACACAGTTGGATTAAAAATAAATCATTAATTGGTTAGAATTCCTCCTAGGGTATAGTTAGGGGCATTACAAAATTACAATAATCCTAGATTGAGTGAGTCAACAGAAACTAGCAATGGTAATCAAGCTGGAAAGACAGCTAAAGTATATGTTACTGTGGCAAGTCAAAGGCACTATTCTAACTCAGGTAGATCATAGTCTTGGGTGCTTAAGAGGTTGATGAAAGAAAGGAAATTACAGCTATTGCCAGCTAGGCCTGCTAGAAACCAGGGGCTTCCTGGTCATCGAGCATATCAATATTGTGCTTTTCATTAGTGCTTCGGGCACTTAGCAGACCAATGTGGAACTTTAAGAGATTGAATCCAATATCTTGTTTATAATAAGCAAATTTATAATCCAAAGAAGCAAGAAAAGATAAAGAAATTTGGTTATAATTTTATCCCACTACTAGTGCTCAGAATAGGTTCAAGCCTACCCAAGTGCTTTGTGTGTAGGGATTTGTATAGGATTGAATATGTAGCTGTCACCTATTCTATTCAAGAGACAAATAAAGCAATATAGCGTGTAGATAATCCAACTAAGGAAGGTGTAGTAGAGTCACCTATCAGTATTATTGATTGTTGGGGGTCAACTAGTGAAAGTGAAGATGGTGAAGAAGTAAACCTTATAGATTTATAGGATTCTAAGAATGATGAGAATGAGCGAGAGTTAAAAGTTGTAACAAGAAGTGGGAGAGTTACATTTGAAGTAGAGAAGCAGCAAACTTTTATACCCCTACCTAGGGAGAAAGAATGAGAGGAGAATTAGATTTTGAAGCAACTAAAGAAAACTCCTACTCAGATTTCCATAAGAGATTTTCTTATATAGTCACATTCCTACAGGCAAAAATTGGTTAAAGCTCCATATGGGTCGATTATAGCTACCACTATATCTCTCTTTTAAAATTTCTTAACTTGGTAAAAGGAGGTTCAGGGGAAAGTGTCATTTACATTGATTCAAACCTACCTATTGAGGTTTGTAACCATAATTGCCCTTTGTACATAAGAGCTCAAGTCAATGGCAAACATACAGCTTGTGTGATGGTTGATGATGGTTCCTTAATCAATGTTTATCCATAAGTGACAATTCCTTCCTTTGGTCTAAATGAAACTATGTTAAGTAAGTAAGTCTGATTTAACCATCTCTACTTATGACAATTTAAGGAGACAGACAGCTAGAACTTTCAAGGCAATCGTAAAGATAAGGTCGATTAAATCGGAAGCAAAATTTGTAATTTGCCAATTTCGGGTAATTTTTCAGTGTTGTTGGGGAGACCTTGGTTCTATAAGCTTGGACAGGTTCCATCTATCCTACACTAGATGATAAAGATATTGCATAGGGGTCAAGTTGTTACAATTGAGGCTATCGGGGAGAATAAGTTTTCTATTTTAGGAATATCCAATTAGCCTTTTAGTAGTTTTCATATAGTAGTGATTAAGCCTGACAAGAAGAGCAATTCATTGGAAAGTCCTCAAGTCATTAATATGATAAAGAATATGTATTTCCTACCAAGTGTTGGATTAGAAAAAGATTTATAAGGGCCACACTATAGTTACTATAAAGGGCCAACACGATGAGAAGGACTTAGGCTATTTAGCAATAAGTAAGAAGGGTAAGTCTAAGGTGAAGTCAGTTCAGTTATATCCTAGATAGTTTTATGCCAGCATCACTAGAATGCAACTATTATGAAGAGGCAAAGCCACAGTTGGTCAAAAGAAAGATAATCTCGGGGTTTGAAATGTTTAGTGATGTGTTCAAGTGGTCAAGTGGAGTTATCAATCCGATTAAGGATTTTTAGGATAAAGAAATCATGATACAACATTCTGAATGGTATTACACCCCCAACTTGCTGGCCATAAAGATTAAAGGAAAAAGAAAGTGGAGTTTAAAGCACCAATGTTGAATCTAAAGAAAGAAGTTTTTTATGAGTCTCCATTACACATGGAGAGTGGAGAAATAATAGCTTCAATGCCTACATCACTTGTAAGGACCCAAAATAGGCCCTAGTAGAATTCAAGGGTAATTACATATTATTAAAGTCTAATTGAGCATTATTTGATGAATTATTAAGAGTTAAGATATTAATTGGGGCAAAAATATTATTAAGTTATAATATATTATGTGATAAATATGTAAATTATATGGTATGAATTTTATAAGGTCATAATTAAATTATTATTGTTGGTTTAATAATATTCAAGGGTGTAATTGAAGTAAAAAGTATTAATTTGACATAGATTTGTAATTACGGCATCTTTAGGAGCAAATGTGAATAAATGAATAATTGAGAGGCCAATTGGAGGAAAGGAATAAATAGTGGGGTTAATTTATGGAATAGATTAAATGGTGGGGACAAATTATAACATGCAAAGAAATGTGTGTTTTTGGTGTGACATGCAAATTATTGAAGGACTAAAAGAGATATTTTGGGGGACATGCTGATGTCATTTTCCACTTAACTCACAATGCAAGCAATGTTTTTAGGAGTATTTATAGGAGTTGGTCGGCCACACCAAGGAGATTTCTCATTAATTCCTTCTCTCTTTTACTCATCTCTCATCTTTCTCTAAGAGTTCTAAATTGATCTATACTTTTCAAGAGAAAATCCTGCTGCAAGTTTTTTTGAATTAGAAGTTAGGAAAGGAGGGGACGGAAATTAGAAAGGGAGTTACAGAATTTCTTCATTCTCCTCTTTTTCACTCTTGGTTAATCTCTAAGAAAATCTTTGAAGAATTCTTGCATGTGGATTTTTGAAGAACAAGTTAGTGTATATTTACAAGGTAATTAACTTAATTTGATGATTCTTCTTCTCCTTCTCCATCTTCTTTCTTTGGTTAATAGTAGATTGAGTTAGATGATGAAATTTTGTGTTAATGGATGAAATTATTGTGAAAGGAAAAGAAGGAGAAATTTGAGATCATGAAAGAAGAAGATAGTGAGAGAAAAAGGAGAATTTACAAGAAGATTTGAGTTGCATGTCCAGGTTTGGGAACTTATTCTTCATGCATGTGTGTGGATATCAATGTTTATGCTTGGATTACTTAATTTTGATGGAAATTTATTAGTTTATTTAGGATTATTGAGAGATTTAAATAGGAAAATCGTGATTTTGAATGTTGAAGAAAAACTGGGTGTGGTTCTTGTGAACCAGCCTGCTTCTTTTGTACATATCTGGAGTTGTAGACCTCGGATTGAGGTGATTCAAAATTATGAGTAAACTAGATTCAATTATCTACAATTAATTAGAAGAATTTATGGCTTGATTCTGTTGTTAAGGAACTCATAAAATTCGTACAACTGGGCTATTGTGTGTATAGGTAGTTTTGAATAGTTACCAATGTTTGGACAATAAATCCTTGTATTTAAGTCATAATTGAGTGGGTTTTGATTCTATGTAAACTTTATAGGAATATAAAAATTTTTGTAGAAGGAACCTGGAGCTAAATATTTATATAACCCATCCAAATATTTACATGAAAATTTAAGAGAGCTTTTGATTTCGGTTCAAGAACTGATTATAGTATTTTGGGCATAAATATTAGTAGAGAAGTCAAAATCTTATGCTGTAAAATTATGGATAAACTATATACCTAGGATCATGTTTTTGATGAAGAAATGTTGGTCTAAATTCCTCTAAATTTTACATTATGAATTTTTCTAAGTGACAGCCTACACTGTTTTGGTTCTATGAACAGCCTATAGTATTTTTCAAATAACTCGAGCTATAGGTCAGATATTAAGATGAATTTTGATGCTATGGAAACTAGACACATAGGGCAATAAGATTGTAGAAGATCATTTTGCATAAAAAGGACATCTTCAGTTTCAAATGTGGCTCATAAATCGAATCCAGAATGCTGCCCTGTGCAGAGTTTTGTGATACTTTATTCTATGAATTTTTAATTAATTGAGATAACTAGTTGTTTATGTGATAGTAAAATAAATTGGATAGGGCATGTAATATGATTATCAATGAAGAATTTATAGGCATACATATACATTTGTATGTGTACATAAATAAAGATTGGTGATGAAAATATCTAACCTATATATGTAATTAGATTAGTACATGATTGTCATATGTAAAATTTATGTATATATATGTAATCCTATGATGAGAAAGTGCATATTTTAACATGTACCTATGCTATGAAATATGGAATATAATAGTATGACCATGTATATGTATATGCCCATATGGAAACATGTCGATATTTTGTATAGCACATGATTATGTATATGAGTGTATGAGCATGTAATTGCCCTATGAGATAGAAAATGTTTTAGCATGACTATGAACATGTGAGATGCTTATATGATTAAATGTTGTGTATATAAAGCATCAATGCCGAATTTACTATCATTAAGTCATTCGGTTATCATGTGTTGACTCTTGTCCGCATTTTTATTAAATTGAGCATAAGTTATACTTATAGTTCATTTCTTGGAACAAAGCTTTATTATATTTGAGGCATGTTGTGTGCTTGTTGACGATCACTGAGAGTGGTCGTTTATCATGATTTAGTTCCCCGCTAAGCTTTATAGCTTAGCACGGGTGTTTCATCCGTGTAAGTTGTTGGGGTGATATCTGCAGCAGGATGGCCAACTCAAGTCAATGAGAGAGACATTTATAGACATTTATTTTGGCTCTTTGTATATAGTAAAGATTATAGGATAGTGGTTTTGGAGATATTATATGTAAAAATGTTATACAGTTATTGTATTTTGTAAAGAGACTTTAACGTACACTGAAAAGTTTTTAAAAGTATAGCACTCTTATGTATTAAGTTTGATTATATGTTCTCTGTGTAGCTGGTATATGTTTATGTTACATAGGAAAACATGTGTAATGAGTTGGATAAAGTGATATGTACAGATTATAGGCTAAGGGTGCTACATCACTAGAGGTAGATGAGGATACTTTCTTAGATGTTTTTTTTTTTGTATCGAAACTTTTTAATAATAATGTATGTGGCACCAATTATATTAATAATATAAATAATTTTGCTTACTTATGTGATTTTTCTCATGATTTCACTATGTTTGATCACAACCATGAATCATTTATATTTGACATTAACTTAATGAATACCACTCTTTTTAATCTCGGCACTTCTGAAAATCCAAAAGAAATCCTGATAGCATCTAATATAACTCCTAAATATAAGAAATATTTGGGATAATATTAAGAAAATATAAAAAAGTCTTTTCTTTGACCTGTAAAGACATACCGAGAATTGATCGTGAAATTGTCAAACTTGCCATTCCTACATACTTGGGTTATAAGCCGGTTAAATAGAAGCTTAGAAGGCTTCGACTAAAATGGGCAGAAAATATCAAAGAAGATGTGTATAAGCAAATTGAAATGGATGCAAGCAAGTGCACTAGATAGACTAAGTAATATAGAGGATTATATTTTAAGATCCCAAGAATATCGAACCCAAAGAAAAAGGGGTTGTTAAGAAAAATATCTATAAACGAGTGGAATTAATCTAAGAAAATCTCCAAGTTTGAATTGATGGGAGTTCTAAGCTAAGCAAGAAATTAAAATTAAAGACAAACAATAAAAATATAAAGTAAAAGCAATCATCAAGGAAATCAATCAAAGATGAATGGAATACTTAAAAAATTCTATCCTCATACTTGCAAATGGATATAGGTGAAACAATATAAGCATAAAATTCTAAACAACCTAACTAAACCCAAGTTCCCATTCCAAAGCTAGTATTCTAATTAATAAGCTTCTCGTTTCCAAGCCAGCCTACTAATCAGCTTAAGCATAGGTCTATAAATCCTAGTTATCAAATAAATTCCCATTCCACAGCAATTTACCCAAAAACCCATCCATTCCCTAACAAATTTAAACCAAATGCAATCTATAAAAAGATTTCAAAACCTTCATTCTGGAATCATCAAGGACTTTAGATGCAGAAAACACAAGAATCGAGTGTATACAACCATATAATCGTTCAAATCTAACTTCAATCACCATTTCAAATAAAATCAAAGTTAAACTAAATAATCATCAAGTTGCAAAGAATAATCACAATAAAAAATAGCAAAAACACATGAAATGCTCATTAAATCCAAATATCCAAATACAAAGTATGATTCAAGAATTCTGAAGCTAGAAGACTACTCAATCATCATAATATAATTATAAAAATATAGAAATAGTAAACTTTAGAATACACCCTTAATGAGAGAAATTAGATCTGAAGCTCCTTTTTCCATTCCTTTGAAATCTTCCTTGAATAATAAAATTAAAGATCTAAGCTAAATTATTCTAAAAATTTACAAGCAAAAACAATATTGAAATTAAATCTAGCCTAAAAATAAATGAAAAACCTTACACTATAGTGCTTAAAATGAAAGAAATAAACCCTAAACTAATCTAAAATCATCCTCTAATTCATCCCTTTTTTTAAGAAGATGAATGGTGCTTTTATATTGAGACAAGATAAAAATGCAGCCATATTTTTGTAAGAAACACAGCTGTGTTTTGGATAAAATTGAGGTTGGGCTACTAAATTGCATGAAAATAATTTGGGTTGCAAAGACTGAATAACACAATAATGTTTTAATAAAAACACTATTGTGTGTTAGTGCAAATTTTTCCCACTTACCAAATTTATCGTAAAATCAACCCTGAATCTCTAAAATAGCTCTTAATTTCTCCAAAACACCTAAAATTAAGCTAAAAACTATTAAAATTTGTAAAAACATACCTAACTAACATAATAGAAATAAAATAAAATACTAAAATAAAGAAATAACATGCAAAATAATGCCAAGAAATACCCAAAAATATAAGAATAATCGTAACTTATCAAATATCCCAAACTTAAACTTTACTCATCCTTGAGCAAACTAAATACACCTCATTCTCAACCTTTTCAATCTCAACAAAACAAAATAAGGAGTCATTATCAATTAAGGAATAAGAAGATAGTCGTGCAAATACCAAAGCTCATTAAACTAATAAGTAAACACAATAGTGTACTAGGTAATTCCTCTATGTGTGGCACAAAAGCAAAAACAAATTTTTCAACATTTAAAAACAAAGCACTAGATGCAAAGTTAGGAATAAAATTCAACTCAAATATAAAAAAAATGCACTTATGGCTTCCCACTCAAAGCTTAAGAAACACCATAGGCCTTTTCCTACATACCATACCTTACTAGAAGGTCATTTCTGCTAAATTGGATAAGATAAAAAATCGAGAATCAAAAGTTCTTATATTAAGGTTATAATGTTAGGCTTAGGTAAAATGAAAAATAAAGAAAGATTAAGTTACTAGAGAAAAGTGGCCACTACCTAAAACCAAACCACACTCACCCAACTAACGAAAAGAATATTCCCAACCCAAATACATACCATCACCAATCTTAAATTTGGTTTCAATAGCATCTTAGCATATTAAACTTAATTTAATAAAACAATTTGTGCCAACATACCCAACAAAATTCAACTTAAGGCAATAGCTCATGTTCTGCCAAATTTTTGTACCCTAAACTTGCACTTTATTTAGTTGTCTAGGAAAAACTTACAATGTATTCTTTATTGCATAAAAACCAACTAGCCACCCAAAATTAAATGAAGCATTTAACCATTCATTTATATAGTTTTCAGGAAAAACTAAATTAAGCTCTCTTTTTAGAAGTCCCATAAACAACTCAAACTTGTTTTCCCTTGACAACCCAAAGCTTATTTTACCAAATGGGCTCAACTTTCCATTACACACACTAATCAACCCTCAAATTGAAATTTATAGTAAGGATTGATAAAATCTAAACTCCTTTTTACTAAAAATATAAACTCAACCTTACTAGAGTGGCCACTCTTCTAAGAGGAGGCAAAAATCATTTTAGGCTAAAGGTAATTTTAATGAGTGCAACAATAAAACAAGTACGCATTTAGTATACTAACATAATAAGCTCAATAGGTTAGTAACAGATTATGAAATTAGGGAAGGAAAAGTTATTTAAAAAGCTACACAAAGAAGAGCTGTTTAAATCTTTTTCAATATAAATTCAAATTCTACCTTAAACCAGCTATTTTTAGTACAAAAAATTGGATTATAGTTAGAGCTTTATTCAACAAAAATTTAGAAAATAAACCACTAATACAACTCAACCTAATCCCTCCATTTTGGATCTAGTAAAAATGCATTTTCCATGAGCAAATAAGTTCCACCATATATTGCATCAAAAATAGTGAAACATAGAAAATCCCAAATGTAATCTCAAACAAAATAATTCAAGCATCTATAGCTATCCCTAACCAATTTATGCCCAAACCTGTTGTAGCTCAAAATCCCAAAATTCTAGCATTCAATCTCATTTTCAAGAGAATTCATAAATTAACTACAAACCAATAAATCACAAGTTTAGAGTCATTAAAATGTAGGATCTGCAACTTAGCACAATGTTAGCAACAAATAAAATTAAATTGCAAAATGCCATTACTCTGTGTAACCAAATTGCTCACTTGATCCTAAAATTGATTTTCTATGTAAGACAATTTAAATTAAACTTTAAATACATGCCAAACAAAAATTTTCAAGCATCCTCATAGTTAAGAATTCAGTGAATATAATAATTTGAGAGAAAATTATAGCTTAGCCAAATGAGAAACAATCCAAATTAAAGTTCAAAATAAAAATTAGAACTCATTGTGGCAATTAAACAAACAATTGGCATGTTGAGAGATTACATACCTAAATCTTGAAACGAGATGCACAGCTGAACAATAAAAATTTGAATTTAGCTTGGGTGAAAATTTTTTAATCCATTAAAAACAAACACCCAATGTGATTGCAATGATTTCCACTTTAATTTAGTTTAAACATGGCCAATGTGAAGTGTTTCCCATGAATTCCCACTTTAATCAATTTTAAAACATGCCAACTTGAAATGATTCTATGAATTTTTTTAATCCATTAAAACCTTACAATATGAGTGGTTTGCCATTAATTTTCCATCCAATAAAAATAATGGCTAACGTGAAATGGTTCCATTAATTTTCCATCCAATAAAAATAATTCCCAATGTAAGTAGTTTCAAGAACTTTTAATCCATTAAAATGTGCCCACTTTAATTTAAGCCAACATATTCATGGAATAACTAAATCACCAAAACCATGATCTATTCTCATTGAGCAAAAAATTTATTTATTTATATATTTTTTTGCTGAGACAAATTCTCAAACATGTTGCAAGGATGAATATCCTCCCCAATGTCCATGGATTAAAGACAAATAAATTGCAACAAATTAGCTTAAACATCTATGGAAAAATATGAATAAATTAAATATTAAGATTAAAATGGAAAAAAATTGATTAAATTAAAATGAGATTAAAGTATGAATAAATTAACAAATTGAAAAATATAACATACCTGAAATTGTCTAAATACCCCAGTTAGTTCAATTGATTTTCTCTTTATGGAGTAGAAAGGATATATCTTTTACACTTAATCTTGAATTGAGTTACTTTAGTTGGAAAAAAATTCATTTAATTGCTGGTTGGCTCTTTTGGCCAAAGTCGGACATGACTATCACTCACCAAATTCAACATGATATGGTTCCTTCAAATTGGCATAAAGAGATGAAACTCCTTTTTGCTTGATTAATTTCCTAAATTAAATTTGAATTTCACTTAAGATTTAGCTTAGGTACAAACCATAAAGTGAAAAATAAATTAGAAATCTTGATTTGGGTTTGAAGCAAATAAAAATGGAAAATGAAAATGAAGCACAAAAAGGAAAAGGATGTATTGTGGTTTTGTGGGAATAAAAAAATATACCTATGTTTTTATTTAAAACACAGTTATTTTTGGTCATGGTTGAGACCATTTGTGTGTTAGTCACGGCTAAGACAAAATGGTCTCAGACATGATGAATGCTTTTGTACTAAAATTGACAAATTTTTTCATTGGTCACGGTTGAGACAAAATGGTCTCAGCCGTGATGAATGCTTCTATGCTCAATTTGTGTTTTCCACAGCTTGAAAATTACCCAATTCAAATGAATTAAACCAAAAACACAAATAAACCCAATTTAAACTATCAAATTCAATAATCTAAATTCAAGTAAACTAAACAACAATTAAAATTAAAATCAAACACACAAAAATTAAAGAAAAAAATTAAAATTTAAAAAAAATTGACACAAAACAATAAAAATAACACATAAAAACATAAAAATTCAAAAACAACAACAAAGCTAAATAAGCCAAAATAGTAACAAAAACACATAAACTCTTAAAACATAAATTCACACAAAACACTAAAAATAATTACACATAAATTCAACACATAAATAAAAAAATGCTATAAATTTAAAAAGAATGGTTAAAACAAGTTCTACTTTATTGAGCCCCAGCTCAACTCTTTTTACTGTATGAAGGTCGAGATTGTGATCCAAATAATGGTCTCTCTGGACTATACTTCTCATTTTCTTCCATCAATAGGAAAATTTACCAAAATTCACCAAGGTAGGAACCATCATGTCTTGAATGAAGTATGACTCCACCTTGGATTCATCAAACATGAACTCCACTAGCTCTTCTAGCCTTAATTAATTCTTCAAGTGGACTGAACTCAATGCTTCCACTTGAGAATTGAATACTTCTTTCTCTTTTGGTGAAAAATCCTTCATAAAAGATCTAAATTCATTTTCCATGCTACAAGACTTATCTTCAATAATAACTAGTTCCTTTTTTAACTCATACATCCCAAACTCAAATTCTTTATTATCTACCATTGGCGTGTGACTCAAATCATCCTCGTTATCACCATCACCTTAATTTTCCATAGAAATACTTAAGAATTTTAACTTGGACTCCAAATTCTTAATTCTTACTTCTTGATTTCTCAGTAAAGTCTCTCAAGTCTTCAACAAATTTCTTGATTATTGATCTTCTCCTCTTGATAATTTATAGTGGCCATTCATTCTTCTTTGTCAGCTCTAAATTATTTCTCCTTATTTACAAGCAAGCTAAGAAGGAATTAAATTTTAGAGGCACTAAACTCTTATGATATCTATTGAGAATAAGGATCTTTAAAATATGATGATTAATAGATTATTAAAATTGATACAAGTATTGTAATTCTTGCATTTCCTACTTCAATCCTTCCACTTATGCTCTCAAAATAACCAATTCCTAATCTTGGATATAACCATACATCATTTGAAAGTTCCTTGAAATCTTTCTGTAAAGAATAACACCAAATCAAAGACAAATAAAAATAAAAATCGCAAACTAACTCAACTAAATGTATTAAACAAACAACAATATTTTTTCGATAACGGTGCCAAAAACTTGATCGGATGCTAGCAAGTGCACTATATAAACTATATAATATAGGGGAATATATTTAAGATCCCAAAAGTATTGAACCTAAGTAAAATATCTATAAATGAGTGGAATTAATATAAGAAAATCCTCAAGTTTGAATTAAAGGGAGTTCTAAGTTAAGCAACAAAATTAAAATTAAAGATAAACAATAAAAATAGAAAATAAAAGCAATCATTAAGAAAATCAATTAAAGATGAATGAAATACTTAGGAAATTCTATCCTCATATTTGCAAATGGATAGGGGTGAAACAATATAAGCATGAAATTTTACACAACCAAACTAAACCTAAGTTCCCATTTCAGAGCCATCATTCTTATCAATAAGCTTCCCATTCTAGAGCTAGCCTACTGATTAGCTTAAGCACGGGTTTATAAATCCTAAGTATTGGATAAATTCCCATTTTGGGGCCATTTACCTAAAAATCCATTCATTCCCTAACAAATCTAATCCTAATGCAGTATACACAGAGAGTTTAAGACCTTTATCTTGAAATCATCAAGGCTCTAGATGCAGAAAACACAAGAAGGAAGCATATATAACCAAATAATCATTCAAATCTAACTTCAATCATCATTTTGAATACAAAGTTAAACAAAATAATCATCAAGTTGTAGACAATAATCATAATAAGAAATAAAAGAAAAACATGAAATAGTCATTAACCCCAAATATCCAAATACAAAGTACGATTCAAGAATTCTTAAGCTAGATGACTGCTCAATCATCAAGAATATAATCATAAAAATATAGAAATAACAAAGTTTAGAAGATGCCCTTAATGAGAGAAATTAAATCTTGAAACTCCTTTTTTTATCCCTTTGAAATCTTCCTTGAATCCTAAAATTAAATTCCTAAGCTAAATTAATCTAAAAATTTACAAAAGAAAACAAAATTAAAATTAAATCTAGCCTAAAAATAAATGAAAAGCCCTACACTACAGTGCTTAAAATAAAAAGAAATAAATCCTAAACTAATCTAAAATTGTCTTCTAATTCATCCCCTTTTTAAGAAGATAAAATGATGCTTTTATATGGAGATTGGATAAAAATATAGCCATATTTTTATGAGAAATACAGTTGTATTTTTGATAAAATTAAATTTGGGCTACTAGATTGTATGAGAATCATTTGGGTTACTGAAGACTGGATAACATAGTAATATTTTGATATAAAACATTACGTTTTTGTGCAAATTCTACCCACTTGCCAAATTTAGCCCAGAATTAACCCTGAATCTCTAAGAAAGCTCCCAATTTCTCCAAAACACTTGAAATTATCCCAAAAACTATATAAACATACTAAACTAACATAATAAAAATAAAATAAAATAATAAATACTAAAGCAAATAAATAACACACAAAATAATGCTAAGAAATACTCGACAATATAAGAATAATCATGATGTATCAGAAGCCAAGTTCCTAGCAGAAGTCTTATGCTTGACTTGGCTAGCCAACATTGTTCCTGTAGCCAAAAAGGATGGAAAGGTTTGTATCTATGTTGATTATCGGGATTTGACCAAGGCATGTTCGAAGGATGACTTCACCTTACCTCATATAGATATCTTGGTTAACAGTGTTACCACATGTAGTATGTACAGCTTTATTTATGGATATGTCAGATACAACCAAACTCTCAATAGGATTATAGATCGAATCAATACAACTTGATTACAAAATGGGGAACCTTTGATTATTGGGTGATTCCTTTTGGGTTAAAAAATTTATTTATCAGAGGATGGATACAAAAATCCTTGATGACTTGAATCATAAGGAAATAGAGGTATATATCAATGATATGATGATCAAGTCAGCAACCTGAGAAGGCCACATTAAAGATTTAGAAAAGTTTTTTCCAAGAATTAGTAGGTATAACCTCTGTTGGGGATTATCGGTTACATGCATCATATACATAAGCTAAATTTAAAATTTTTAACCAATAGATCTAATCTTGCCATGAATTTACAATATACATATTAATGAGAATAAGAAAAATCACCTTCGATTTTTGTTGTATAGTTAATTTTCCTTCTCACCGGGTTATCGCAAACCACAGTGTCCAAAATCGAACACCTCCAATGAGTAATCCACACTAGAGAAGGATTGAATGAACCAACAAGGGAAGAGAACAAAGGCTGGCTGAAATTTCCTAGATGCTAGCAAGGGGAGTGGCAGCTAGAGTTGAGAGAAAAGAGAGAAAAATATTTTCTCTTAATTATTCACACTTAACCCTAAAACCCTATCACTTGGATTTTTATAGTTAGGTTAAAAATCCAACTTCATAATAGGATTTGGATCATTAAAATTGTTGGAGAAATATTATTGGGCTTCTGGAATTATTAATAATTTATTTGGGCTTAATTAAATCCAATTTAAGTCCTTTCACAAAAGACTATGCACAAAACCCACAAACTAGACCCTTTATGCATATACTTGGATTTAATTACCCAAATGAATTCCAAATCCAACCAAATTAAATATGTAGGCTCTATAACACTTATGAAATATATTTAATTTATTTTGGTTCAAGAATTAGGCCTCTAAGGCCTTCTATTTGTAGTTGGCGTGTAACCCTTCTTCTGAAGGGTTTCTGCGCCAACTTCACTTCTTTGGGCCTTTTTAATTCCTCCAATGGATCTATTAATTATTATATCAGCCCTATAACACTTATAGTCCAATAATAATTAATTATGAAATACATTATTTCAATTAGGTCCATTTTACAGAACATTTCTAAAAAGTTATACGAAAAATTTTACTTGATCATAATTAATTAAACTCTTTAATTAATTATTCTCTTATTCACTTTTCTACCCCATAATAATATCAAATATTATTATCCTTGTCATTTTACCATTTTATCATTTTCTCTATATGTGTGTGACCTATTGGATTCCTATCTATATTGGCATTATAATATGTAATTGTGAGTTCTATTCAAAAACTCACATGATTTAAACTTCTTTAAATTATTTTATCAATCCCTATTAATATTTATGATACACTATTATACAAATCATGAGCAACCTCTAGCTAGGCATCATGACTACCCAAATGTCAGGAAGGTCAAGTGGTTTGACTATACCCTTCCATAGGAACAGTTACCGTACAATTACTCCTTTCACCACTCTTATCTCAATTAGATTCTGATTATGGATTTCTGCCAACTCATATAAATCTAATTATGTATGTTCTATTAATTTATCCATTGTTTCCAAAATGCCCTTTATGGATCTCTATCAATCTTGGCATATTACTCTGGCCAGAGATTCTCTGAATAAGGCAATTATAGAATCATGTGAGATAACTTTCCTTAATAAATCTGAGATGGTGAATCCTTTGTCGATCACTCAACTATCTTCAAGTAAGTCATGATATACCCAATCTCCTAACTATGTTCACCCCCAGTTGGAAGTAATTAGTTATGGAGTCAAAATATACCACTTGCTACTTAAGATAACTTTGGTGATCTCAAGTCTTAGGAAACTTGCACAACCGCTATGAAGAGATTCCTCACTGATATAGATTTAATATCCATGTGAGGATTCTCTTTGCAGGTCTCTAATGAACTTGTTCTTTCAACAAGCATCCATATGTTAGCTTTGATTATCTTTCATAATCACAGTTATGAGAACCACTGCTTGAACCATTCAAGAAGCATAACATGTGCTAGTCTGTCCAAATTAACAATAGCCAGTCTTGTTAATTCTATGACTAGGGATATTTAGATATTAACACATTTGCATGCAATAGACATCTCATATCATGAACACTTTCATGATTGCCTTTACATTGTGTTTATAATATCTAGGACTTCATTTATTAATTTAAGATTTACAAACTCATGTATTTAAACATAGCATTAATAAATGAATGATGCCTTTTATTAAGAATATGAATTCATACATATGAAATACATCCCTTTTACATGGGCTCTAGGGCATACTCGCTAACAACCTCTGCCTTAATCTTAAGAGGTGTATATTTGGAGTTTCAAAAAAGTTGTTAGGTTATGTAATGAGTCAGAGGGGAATCGTAGTGGATCTAATAAAGTTAAAGTTATTAGAGAAATGGCAGTAACTTAAAAGGAGAAAAAAGTCAAAAGGTTCTTTGGTAAACTTCTCAGCCGGTTTATCGCTAAGCTCACCTCAATTTATAAGCTGATCTTTAATCTTCTTAGGAAGAATCAACCGATAAAATAGAATGATGATTGCCAAAAAGCCTTTGGTACAATTAGGGAATACCTTCTACACCTATCAGTTTAATGATCACCACAACAATTGAAGCCTTTAATTTTATACTTAGTAATAGAGGAATGTTTTGTGGGCACTATAATGGCTTAACAAGATAAGTTTGGGATTTAATTAGCAGTCCATTATCTCAGTAAGAAATTTCTTCCTTATAAAGCCAAATATGTAGAGGTTGAAAATTTCTTCCTTACAAAAGACAATATGATGTTATCCAGTTAAGGTGCTTAGATAAGAAAAAAGTTATGAAGGTTATGAAGGAAACACATGCGTTGTTTGCAATACTCATGTGAATCGTTTGGCATTAACAAAGAAAATCATGCATCAAAGGTTTAGTTGGCTCATCATTGATGCAAATTGTTCCAAATACATAAAATAATGTCATCTATGCTAGTAATATGTAAACTTAAGACACCTACCAGTCTTAGAATTATGCAACCTTACATCTCGATAGCCATTCATAACTTGGAAAATTGATATCATGGAAAAGATACATCTAACAACATCAAATAGGCACAGGTACATCATTGTCACTACCAATTATTTTAACAAATGGGTAAAAGTTAAGTCTTTTAAGAAGTTACACGCCCGAAAAATGGCCAGATTCATTGAATGACATCTGATATATAGATATGGTCTTCCACATCATATTATATCTAATAATAGAGTGCAGTTCCAAGCTAAAACCAAACAGATGCTTAAGAAGTATAGTATGTAAAACTATAAGTCTTCTCCTTACCAACCTCAAGCTAACGAGATAGTTGAAGTGGTAAATAAGAATGTGAAGAGGATATTATCCAAGATGGTGCAGATATACAAAGATTAGGCCAAAAAGTTACCTTTTACACTATGGGGTTATAAAACCACTATTAGAACTTTGACAAGGGCTACACCATTCTCTTTGGTATATAGAACAGAAGTAGTGCTAGTGAAACTTCAATCCTTGAGGGTAATTTTAGAGGCCAAATTACTAGAAGCAATGTGGGTGGAATAAAGGTTGTTACAGTTGCACTTGCTAGATAAAGGTCAAATACAGGCCTATTATCACAACCAAATTTATTAGAAGAGACTAACATATTTATTTAAAAAGATAGTTAAAAAGCATCCTCTAAACAAAGGTGATTTCATCTTTAAACAAATGAGACCAGGTGCCCCCAATATTCGAGACAAATTCAAGCCCACTTGGGAAGGTCTTTTCATGTTGAAAAAGCTATTATTAGAAGGAGCAATGATCTTAACTAATAGTGATGGAAATAAGCTTAAGGAGCCAGTCAACATCGAAAGATACAAAAGGTTCCATGGCTAAAACTAAATCAAAAGAAGAGAATAAACCTTTGAGAGTCAAAAATAAAAAAAAAAAAAGGCAACCTTGCTAAAATTGGGCTCCATGTTAGGTGAAAACTAAAAAAAACATCTTGGGCAAAAATTAGTGACTGGGTGAAAATATGACAATTCGAGAGGGCTGATTGATAATAAGTGTTTGATGCTTTTAGGACTTAACCTGAGATTAGATGAGATCTTGTATTTTTAAACTTAATGCCATATAATGATCATGTGTAATGAAATTGGACTAAAATGTACACATTTATGCAATGATATATTAATATAAGTAGATATAGTTTATTTGCATACTCAAAGTTGTCTAGTCTTAATACAAAAAGTAATACATTGTTTCTTTATTATAAATGTGTAGTCCACTATCTATCCTTTATTACCCTCGCCGTCATGGTGCCTCAACCAATTCCCCATGTTATCAATTACAAGGCTAGTAATCCACCTTTTGTACTCAACTAAATTTGTGAAATCACAATCCTCAGTCCTTGGGATATGGTCTTTATAGATAGTTGTGCCTAGAGATGACGATAATCAAATATAAAAGTAGTAGATAAAATGCCACCATGAAAAAATGGCTGGCATATCATTATACCTTATCATTCTCCAAATTATCAAATGCAATGAGTGCCAATGCAAAATATGGCTCTCTATAATCTATATAGTGGTATACATCCAAAAGATTTATCCCCAATCAAAGAATGAAAAATCAACCATGGGCATATGAAGCTAATATCGTAATCTACCACTGTAGCCAACCATAAAGCACCTTTATGAGGAGAATCAAACTCATATAGTCACTATCTAGGAAGGTAATGTCTTGAAGAGTATGTGCTAATCACCCTAGAAGGTGGTTTTAATAACAACTTCAGCTTTTCTTACAACCACACCTAAAAAAGAGCCACTGGTGTGAGTTGGAATCATTTCAGGTAAAATTAAGGCAGAGATATGTGAAAATCTAAAAATGACACATTCTCTACCAAAAAAAAAGCTAGTGTGAAAATTCACAAGGGGTGCACTACCTTTAAAATAAAGACTATAGTTACTTGGTGTAATAAGGGGCTATCTGATAAAAGAGCAGTAAAGTAAGCATAGATTGCATCCAAACCAAGGATAGTTTCTACCACAATTAGGGAAAATGGGGTCATTTCATTGTATATGCCTTCAATAATGTTGAACAGTCAATAGTCGCCAATTAAGCTATTTGAAGTCAATGTCAAGTACCGAGCAAGGTAGATTAGCAGAATGACACTAGTGTGGAAAGTAGGCATATTAAAGAAGCCATCCAATGCCTCAATCAAAACTCCTATAAAAAAAGTATCACCCCATGGTACTAACTTGATAGCCACTGATAGTAAGATTCTGAGAGCCTATGCTACTTCTCTCAGATAATTCAGCATACTATTTAAGACATAAGGTATAGTACTAAAAGAGAATCTTGCACCAATAATTATAGCAAATTATTTGTCTAAGGGTATCTTTCTTGATGGGTAAACCTAAAGATATGATATCTAGGGTCCCAGTATCGAGCAACGGCTAATAGGAGATTGGTGTCAAGTTTAAGTCTCCTCATAAATTTCAAGGTAGAATAAGAGACTAAAGTAGAGATTTCCTAGGTTTTAAAGTCATCTAAAAGCCTGTGTAGTTTATTAATGACCAATGTTGACATGATGAAATCCTTTTTATAGGTACCAAGATCCTCTTAAGATGCATTGAATCCATTTGCAAAGGGACAACATGCTGAGACACTAATGTTTGTCATTTGTCTCTTCCATCATCAAATATTCGACTGGTTATAGTGTTAGTGGTGTTTCTTTGTTTGATAAGTGACCTTTATGCTGAGACACTAGTATTGGTCATCCGAGGTGGTTTGACATGTCGAAAAATGGCATCAATCATTCCTTAACCATGGTTTTAATGACACACAACTTGTTTTGGTTTTGTATGTCGAGAAATTGGCACTAATTAGACATAAACCAACATATTTTGGTTTTACATGCTAAGAAATTGGTGCTAATCAAACATTAATAATGAATTAACATGTCAATAAGCTAACATTAACTATCCTATTGATCTTGGTCAAACATACTGATAAGTTGGCATTGTAGCACCCTAATTTTTTTAACCTAATCAAATTAATGTGTCATGCATTGTTAATTGATTTTACTTTGTTACTATACTTATAATTGGAATTAGCCTGCCTAAATTCTAAAGACGTGGATAACGGGAACAATAGATATCCATATGTATTGATCAATTAAATACCCATAAGTATTAGGTTTGGTAGATATCCAAGGATATAAAAATGGTATATCCAACAGGGATCGAACTGTAGTACCAAAGAGGACTAGATGATAGTAGCTGCGATTCAATCCCTATAGGAATCTATCTATCCACAAATGAACTCTATTTGTAAGCATTAGCGGTGTTTATATACATTTCAATTAACCTATAATGGTTGAGCTTTATTGTGTAGTCTTACGCACATATTATCATATACAAAGATAAACAATCTCATATATATGCATGTATAATCAATCTCAGGTATCAAAAAAAGTAACTATAATTACATAATATTGTAATCATTTACCTTTATATGTTACCTGGTAAACATAAGCATGTAAGTATATTCATATCCATTCAAATAAGTAATCATCCATATGTTGCTCATAGGCTTGATGCATAGTATATTTCCTCAATTCACATACGCATATAACTTTACTTTATAGTATCATCATACCTTTTAGTCATATACATATACCATGTAACACCATAGTCATGTATAAATTAACAATACCCTTATTTTTTTACCTATAATTATACAACAAGAAACATCCTCATTTTATGATCAAATTACTATAAAAATCATATTAATACTTGTAGTACATTTATTTATCCAAGAATTAGGTTATAGAAAATAGGGTAGGAAAATTTTAACTCTGTTTTGCATCTCAATTTTGCCATACCAATTGGCTAAATTAGCCAAATTGATATTCTAAACAAATAATGATTTATGTCTCTAGTTTCTCATACTTCAAATAACACTTAATTTGGACTCATAAATTAGGATTTATAAACCAATCAATGCAAGCTGTCCAAGAGTATAATTAATTCAAAAATAGTTTGTATGACCACCTTGAAAAATTCATGGAGTAAAATAGGTACAGAATTAAACTAACATTTATTCATAAGAATTGTACTCTTATAAGTCTAGTTTATCTAACATTTTTTCCCATAGAATTTTGACCTTTCTACCACAAGTTATAACCAAAATACTATAACTCGTTCATTAACAATAGGCAGTAGACAACATTACCAAAACCAGGTTTTTGCTACAAATCAGAAAATTTGTTGAATAAACTGGGTATAGAACTAAGCCAACATTTCTTCACAAAAATTTTGCTCCTATGAGTCTATTTTATTTAGGATTTTACCTCATAGAATTTAGACTTCTCTACCAAAAATTATATAAAAAATACAACAACCTACTCCCTACAATTAGATAACAACTCATTATGAATTTCAAGTTAAAATTAAAAATACTTAAGTGCAGAATCACATATAGGTTTCTTCTACAAAATTATGAGTCTATGTATTTAGTTTAATTGCCAACTAGATTTTCTAAAATTGGAGCTATACAACTCATGATATTCATAAAATACAAAAACTAGTTCAAAGAGACTTAACCTAGATTTTCAAATTCACCAACTTTTCTTCTTTCAACTATGATTTACGAGATCTAAATTTATCTCCCCTATAATCAAACTATTATAATAACACATTTAACATCAATAAATTTATGCAAAAACACATGCAAAGCAAATTTTGCACTTTAATTCCTTACCTTGGTCAAAATCCACATAAGCTACTTCACTCCTTCAATATCTTATTGGCTTTACTCTTCTTTTTGTTTTCTTCAACTAAAAAGAACCATGCATTCTTAAAAATCCAAAATTTCACTTCTCTAATTTCTTTCAAACTAAGAAGAAAAATATGAATGAGAAGAGGGATACTATACCTTACAATCTCTAACTCAAAACCCTTGTATTAATCAACCCAACTAAAATTCTTAAAGATGATTTTGAGAGAGAGCATCCAAATCCTTTTAGAAAGAGAAAAAGAAAGAAAAATCTGAATTTTCCCTTTGAGAGTGCCATCCCTCTCAACAAATAACCAATAAAAAAATGTTTCTCTCTCCTTCATGCAAAAATCCTAGGATTTAAATGAGTGTAAAAGTTTCATTAGCTCCCTCACTCTTTTTCATGTTAAAAAGTTACCCCTTTTATTTATTTCTTCAATAATAACCCCTAAAGTTATATTTGAATTTTTAATTAAACCCATAATTAAAACATGACTTATAATTCACTTAACAACATAATATAAAAATTACCAATTTGCCCTTCCATGACCCCAATCTTTAATTCACCAATTAAATAAACATTAGATTAACTATAATTCCAATTAATCAAGTAGATAACTACTACGGTCAAAGTTGGGGCTTTACAGGCATCAACCACTCCACTTATCTTAGTTCTGTATGCCGAGAAACTAGTGTTAATCAGACATTAACAAAGGGTTAACATGTTGATAAGCTAATGTTAACTATCCCATCAGTTGTGGTTTTTGCAAATAAAATGCATCTGCCACCCATTCTACTCTAATATGGTTCTTGCTGACAAGCTGGCATGAATCGTTCCATTAACAATTACCATCAACGAGAAGACTATTACCTCAGGTATGCATCTCTTTCCTTCACTCTAAATTTTAGCTTACCTATGCATTGGTGTGTTAGCCTATCTAAAATTGGGGGCAACTGTAGATACTAGAACTTGAGGCAGCCCAGATTAGAGTTACCTAATGAGGATGTTGTTACCTATGTTACAGATAGAGAATAGAAGTATCGATCCTAATATTTAGTTTTTACATATTTTTAAAGGGGTTTTTTTGAGGTTCTGTCTTTTGCATTTTTTCGAAACTAAAATAAGGTTTTAATTGCAAAATTTGGGGTAATCTATTGATAGATGTCTGTTACTTGTTTTTCTCTAATTACCTCTCGCTAGTAGGTTTCTTCACCCATCTGCTTTCTTGTTAGCTCGTTTTAAGTTATGCTAGTGACTTAGTATTGAGTCATGGGCACAAGTCACTTCGAGTCATGAAAAAAAAGGTGGTCGATTTGTAATTTCCTTTTCATAGTGAATGGCTTCTGTCTGTGGTGAGTGGCACCCATCTGTGGGGGGTTTTCCACTTATTTTCCATGTTTCTATAGTTGAAAGATAAAGAAGGATTTGGATTTTTTATCTTAATTTGATCCTATAAAATAGTTTGGATCAAGATATATTTTTTTGAATTTGAAAAAGATAGAATTTGAGAGCAAATTTGGCTCCAATTTAGATAAAAGGAAAAATCCTACATAAAAAAGGGTATCTTCTTTTTCTCTAGTGGAAATATAGAGAAACGGGATTTTTTAAAGAAAGAAAATTCTTTTATTGAAAAACACCACTTTTTATTCTATAACTGTGAAATCCAAGGAGGTGAAGGACAATAGCATTAGATTCTCTTGGTTTCCTATAGATCAAATACACTGAGGGTAATATTCTAAGCTTAGTCTTTTATTTTTATGTGTTAAAAATCAATTAAATATTTTGGAGATATTTTTTTATATCTATTGTTTAAGATGTTAATTTATCGATTCTATGATTTCATGATATTTTTCATGTTTAGCTCTTTTTTTTGGTTTATTTTTGTCAAGATAGTGCAAAAATAACTAAAATCTATATAAAAAAAGCATGTTTTTAGGTTTTTTGTTCATTACTCCATGTTTTTATGGGTTAAATCTTTGATTTTTTCCATTTTTAGTTTTTCATAATTGAAATGATATTCTTGACTTTTAGGAGTGACTTTATTGTGTTTTTAGGTCATTTTATACACATTTAGGTTTAAGTTTATGTGTTTTATGCATGATCCTCATATGCTGGACTCGAGACTACACTTAGGATACGAGTTATAGGAAGAAAGCATGAGCGATGCCCGTCTCTCATAGTGAGTGACAAGACATAGCGTGACTTTCATTCCAGTTGTTCGCTTCTTAGTTGCTTATCCCTCCTTATCATTTGTCTATCTATGGCCTTCTAGATCATTTAGTTTGATTATTTTCATGCATATTCTTCTTGCCATTGTGTTATATTACATGTTATATTTTAATTTCTTATTTTTAGCATGCAATCTTATTTTCTATCATTTATATATTTTCGTTCTTTTTATTTTATAGATATTCTTACAATTTTAGTGTGCATGTATTTTTTTTATTTAAGCATTTATTTTCATTTATTTTGTTTCTATTGTTTATTTTCTTTTGTCTTTCTTTTGGCCCAAATATCCCACATCATATATAAGTTTCTTGGTGAACGATTAGAGTTTCGAAGACTATGATGCCTGTGTCATAGTAATTTTTTTGTACTTTATTTATATTATTTTTAGTTTTAATTTTATTTCTTTTGGGTTTTGATTTGTACTAATAAAAGATTTTGTGCACACTAACATAAAAAATTCACTCAAAGGTTTTGTATAAATAAAATTGGGATTTTCTTAATAAATAGGACCAATGTCATATTTTCGGCCCCAAAGAACACGTAAAATGAGAGATTTTCATAAAATGTGATCACTCATCCCCTTTTTTTTAAAATACACCCAAAAAATATTCTTTTTTGTAAATATACACGCGAAAATCAATGTTTCTACCTAAATAAATTTCTATTTTACTTATGCTTTATTTTCCATTTTGTGAGATAATTTCTTTTTTACTTTAATCTCAAAAACTCATTAATATAAATATTAACCCATGTATAAGTAAAAGTGAAGTCCCAAACCATCTCTGATTTTGGCTTCATAAGATTAGATTTACTTTTCCAATATTTTGTTAGGTGGAAACTCCACAATACCTTCCTTGTGGTGCCCAAATAGATGCTATCATAGGTTGATCGCCAATAATGGTATAGATGCATCCTAAGATGCTATCTCATACCTTTTTGAGGCTAGAGATTTGGTAAATTAGGTTGAATCCCTTTCTGCTACCAATTTTCAAGAGTCTAATAAACCTTCATCTGGTCTAAAACCTAAAAGTGGGCCTTCAAAAACAAACCAAATACCATAGAAGGGGGTTCTGTGTGCATCACAGATAGAAATTCTATTTAGAATGTAGCATGCAGTATTGATCACCTCAACCATAAAGACTTAGATAGGCTATTCTCATTTAGCATAATTATGGCCATTTCTTAAGAATTTTATCCTTCCTTTCTACAATATCATTGTGCTATGGTGTTCTTGGAGACAAAAAAGGTGTGACTGATTCTAGAATTCTTTAAACTTTTTATTCTCAAATTCTCCACCATGATTACTCCTTATACTTGTGATCTTGTATCCCTTTTCATTGTAAATCTTCTTAGTCAATTTTTTAAAAGCATCAAATGCCTCTTTTTTGTAAGCAAGAAACAATACCCAAGTTTATCTAGTATAATCATCCACCTCATTCAATGCATGAGATTTTCCACCAATACTAGAAGGACTTATTGGTTTAAATAAATTGATATGAAGAACCTCTAAAGATTTTTTGTTGGAAATGCCTCTTCGACATTTATTAGAATTTCTAGTTTATTTCCCAAGTTGACATGCCTTACACATATAATCTTTATCAATTTTTATTTTTGGCATTCTATTTTCTAAATCTTTTCTAACCAGCTTTTTTTAATGCATAGAAGCTTGCATGTCCTAATTTTTTATGTCACAAATTAGGCACTTAATCTCACTTTTCTCGATATCTTCTAAGCTAACTAAATAAATATCTCTAGATCATTGCCCTTTTAGAACATATTTTCCTATTTCAATATCTTCTACTCTACAATGATTTACTTTAAAAATTACTTTTCTATTCTCATCACAAAGTTAACTAGTGCTTATTAAGTTATAATTTAAACCTTCAAAAAGAGATACATTTTTAATGAATGGATTAGAACCAATAGTTCCAATACCAATAATCTTTCCTTTTTTGTTATCATCAATACTGATGAACCATCTTCAAATTTTTTTTAGCATTGAAAACTTAGTTTTGTCCCATGTCATATGCCTAGAGCAACCATTATCCATATACCATTTTTCTATCTTGTCTATCCATAGGTAAGTATCTGCAATGAATTTAAGTGTTTTTAGGTACCTAATTTTTCTTGGGTTCTTCATGGCTCGTCAAAACAATTGAAGAATTCCTAACCACCTATTTCTATTCTACAGAATTAGCATTCTTCTTATAATAACATAATTTTGATATATGTCCTTTATTATAGCAATAAAAGCATGTAGTAAAAGAGAGCATTACCATTTATCATGGGGTAAATATTTGTTAACATCTTTTCTGAGTGTAATTTTTCTTTGGATAACTATTAGATATACTTCCATGTATTTCATTATTAGATTTTGCACTTAAATTTTTAGCAGCATTACCATTACAAACACAAATTTGTTTTCCTTTCACATTGTATTGTTCTTATAAAGATATGAGTTTTTTTCCAAGTCGTAATATTCATTTTTTAAATTAATTTCTGCTTGCTTAGCATTTTTATGTTCTAGATTTAATGCATCAAATTTCTTCTTCATTTTTATTACATCTTTTTAAGCATGCAATATTTATGATGCACTTTCTCAAAATAATCAAGCACTATTTCATATCTATCACCATTTTCATTTGAATCATAATTTCTTACCTTGTATATTTCTAAGTTATTGTTTGTTTGACCTTTATCAACTGAAGAATTATGTTCTTCGTCAAAAGAAGAATTTAGCTCCTGATGATCAAAAATTGTCATCAGACCAACATCATTAGAATGTTCATATTCTAGTTCATTTGTGCTTCAATCTTCACTATTGCTCTATATAGCTTTTATAGCTTTCTTTTTTGAATCTTTTCTCTTTTCTTTTCAAATTAGGACATTTAGATTTTATGTGACCTAGTTTTTTGCATTCATAGCAAACCATATCTCTAACAGATTTTAAAGAATTTTTTTGCCTTAAGATGAGAGAATTTATGTTACTACTTTTTGTAGGATTTTTTCCTTTTTGTACAGTTTTTTAAACTTTTTTTATGATCAATGCCACATCATCATCATAAATGTATGAATATGTAAAATTAAGTGTCTTAAACTTTTCTGGCCCTTTTTTAATGGAACACAAATGTATGAATATGCAAAATTCTAACAATGAGCATAATAATGCAATTAAAAAATTTACCAAATTTTTGCAAATTATTTTTTAGTTAAAATCTCAAATACAATTTTAAAAATGTGTGTGTAAGATTTGTTATGAATATTTTGAAAATCATTTTAGTACAATTTTAAATATACAAGTTCCAAAATATTAAAATAGAATTGTAGATTAGGGAGAAAAAAAGCAAACACACAGAATTGATAATGATTCGGCCTTTTTGCCTACATCCACTTCTTAAGAATTACTTTTGAGCTTTTCTCTCCACTTTTAAATCTTTTAAGGGTAAGATTCAAAGCCATTATACAATCTTAGATGTATATATCTATCCATAATCATTTTAAGTTCCTATGGTTCTAACCAAACCAACTCATAATCTCTTACAATATAATTTTCCTTATAAACAATTACAACCAATGCTATAATCAAATTAAGGATGTTCTAGAAAGAATCAAGTGTAAAAGATGGGAAAGTTAGATTTAAAAATTTAAACTTTTCTCTCAAGTGATTAATTTTTTTTCAACTTTTCTCTAACCTTCTAATAGGTAAAATAATAGGTATTTATATCCAAAAATTCAATTCTAGCTATTGAAAATCAAAAATAGCTATTTATGAGGGTAAAATAGAAAAACGGACAAAAAAACTAGTTGTTATTTTATCCTTTAGCAAAATCTGGAATTTTGTCTAAAAATCTGATACTGTTAGAAATTCATTTTTTAAAAGACCATTTTCTAACGAAATATTTTTTGAAGATACCAATTTTGATTAAAAGCTTATTTTCTGAATTCAAAATATTTTTATGCATTTTTCAAAGTAATTTGCAAGCATGAATAGAAAGAATTCGGCTTAATTTGACTTTACAAAGAATTTGCCTCAATTTGATTTTACAATTTAATATTTTATTTTCTTATATAGTAAGGCATTCTTTAAAATTGTCTTCTTGTGTCCATGCTTGAAGTATTTGATTGCTCATCTCTTTGATACTTGAATTAGAAAATATATAAAAATTTCTTACACAAATTACTTATAATATAATTCACAATGAAGTTTATTGAAGATTTGATTATCATCAAAATTAGGATGTGGTCTTGAGCCAACAATTATTAATGAGTTTCATAGTGCTTTCATCTTGAGTAGGCTTATCAATAACAACATTTTGGTTGCTTATAAGGCTTTCCATCATATGAGAACCAGTGTGAAAAATAACATAAAATTTCTATCTTTAAAGTTTGCCATGGCAAAGGCTTATGACATTATAGATTGCAAATTTCTTAAAACTATCATTTCTAAGTTGGGTTTTTCTAGCAATTAGGTCTCATTGGTGATAAGTAGCAATTATATTTATATTTTAGGACATTTCTTGGCATAATTTTATTTCTTTGTTATTTTTAATATTTACTAGTTTAGTTTAATTTAATTTTTTAGTTTATAATGTTTTTATGGTTTTTAATTACTTTTGGGATGTTTCCAAATGTTTTCTAGCAATTTGAAGCTTTATTGGAGGTGCAAGGCTGATTTTAGGTGCAATTATTGAATAAGGGCAAAATTACACAGCTATACTTTCCAGTTTTAGTCGCCATATTTTACACATGTAAAGGAATTCAACTTGCACATTTTTATCAAAATACAGCTGTGTTTTTTTACAAAATACAATTATGCAATTTTATAGATGTTTAAATGATGTTTACATGATGTTGTGTCATCCTCTAAAGGGGAAGTGAGACATATTTCCTTTTTTTTGCTTGTAAATACCTTAGATTAATTTAGTTTAGATCTTTAATTTTAAGATTCAAGGAAGATTTTAAGGTAGAATAAGAAAGAGCTTTAAGATCTATTTTCTCTCTAATCAAGGGTGTTTCTCAACTTAATCATTTTACTTTTTGATGATTATATTCTTGATGTTAGATTAATTTTTCTTACTTAGGAATTTTTAAATCATATTTTACATCTGGATATTTGAATTTAATGAATATTTCTATGACTTCTTTTATTTCTCTTTATCTTGTTCTTTTTACGATAATTTTTTATTTGAATTTGACTCTAATTGGAATGATGGTTGAATTTGAATTTAATGAATATTTCTATGACTTCTTCTATTTCTCTTTATCTTGTTCTTTTTACGATAATTTTTTTATTTGATTTTGACTCTAATTGGAATGATGGTTGAATTTTAATTTGATAATTGCTGTTATTTGTATATACCCTATTTTTATATTTTTGGATCTAGATTTCTCAATAGTTCCAAAATTGAGATTTTGATTTTTAGATGTTCAAGATATTTGGTCCAAGTATGTTTGGAAAAATATATGGGTTTTTAAATGGGTGGTTTAAAAATAAAGATTTATCTTGGACCTAGGATTGTTAACCCATGATTATGTTAGTTTTTAGACTCACTCGAAATAGGGAGTTTTTAAACTTGGAATAGTTTATCTAAATAGATAACTTGGCTTTAGTTGGGTTAGTTCATAATTTCATGTTTGTATTATTTTACCCGTATCCAATTGTATTTATGAGGATAAAATGTCCTAAGCATTCATTTCATCTTTGATTGATTTCCTTGATGATTACTTTTATCTTTGATTATTAGATTTTAGTTTTAATTTCTTGCTTAGCCAAGAACTCTTTTCATTCTAACCCATGACATCTCATATTGGCACCTTTAACCATAGATATATAGCTTAACAATCCCATTTCCCTCGGGTTTAGTATTCACAGATCTTTAATTATACTCGCTATAGTACTTATCGAATTAGTACACTTATTAAACATTGACTACATGGTTATGAAGTTTGTATCCTTTACAACTTATTCAGTGCTAATAATATAGTGACCCTACAAGCTATATTCATCTATTTAGGGGCTTGAAGCATTGTCCCCTTACCTCTTCCTCTTTTGTGTATGAGGTCTCATTAGCCTTCTAAATCACATATAATAGCAATTTATATGACATCCACGTTTATAGAAATTGCCCACTGTAATGCAGATAATGGTACCCTAGAATGAACTTTAACTAATTAATGATGTACTTTAATTTGACTGTGTATGATTATAGATGCCACTATAAGTTGGGGACATAGAAGGAATTATTTCTAAAGAGATGGGTAAAATTGTCTTTTCACATTAAGTCATATGTACTTATAATTTGAAAGAAAATATGTAGTTGAGGGCTTAATTAAAAGATAAAAGTGTAAGTTATGGGGAAAAAGTAGAAATAAAGGGAAGTAGGGGACTTAAGAGCAATTTTGCTATAAATATTCCAAGTGATCTAATGGAATTGTTACACCTATATCTTAAAAAAGATCGTGAGACAGGAAATAAGGGTATTTTAAATGGTGTGGCTAGCCCTTCAAGGCTAGTTTTTTAGTCATTCTTAACCTTAAATAACCCCTAAACTCTCTCTCAAACTTTCTCCCTTAGCTTTTTGGACGTAAGTTCACTCTAGGGTGGTATGCATACCTCTTTTTCTTTTCTTTATGTGCATGTAGTGTTTTAATTAAAGGAAGGTACATGCATATTCATAGTGATACACTTCTCATTATAGAAGGAGAAGGAAGCAAAAAAAAGGGTAAGGAACTTCAAGGGTGAAGAAGAGGTTATTGAGCGTAAAAGGTATGGGAACTTCATTAGTATGAATATGAGTGTGCTTGAGCTATTAACAAGGGATGCATGATTAATGGTATGTAAATATGATTTTTTATGTGAAAATTAAGTTTGTGCTGATTTGAGATCAATTTATGCAAAGAATTCTAAAAACTGGAATTTTGTCTTTAAGGTTCAATTGACCCATCTGCACTATTTTGGTGATATCTTGAGTTACAATGACTCAAATTGAGAAATTCTAGTTGGCATAAAAGCTAGACACATACATCTTGATTTTGTATAAGGAACATGGAACTTAATCTTACTACATGATAGTCAAAATTTGGGTTGAATTCTGGATGTGGCTGCTGCCCCATCATTAGGAGCAATCTATTGTTTTTATTGAATATCTTGAGATTTGTAGGTCTGATTGGGATATTTTTGATGTTTTGAAAACTAGAAACATAGGGATATAACTTTGTAGAAAATAACTTATGCTCAAAATGACGTATTATAGGCCAAAAATGGTATGAAAGTTGAGATTGGAAAGCTATTTTGGAGTAAAAGGGTTTTTCCTTATGATGCACTGCCATGCATCATTTTCCTCCTTGTGATGCACGGCCATGCATCATTTTTCTCCTTGTGATGCATGGCCATACATCATTTTTCTCCTTATGATGCACGGCTATGCATAAGAATAAGTTTCCATGCGCAGCCAATCACCAATTCCTTCCTTGTGATGCACGGCCGAGCATGATTTTGCTGTACTTTGCACAAATTCTCAACTTTTGCTCGTTTTTCATAGTTTCTTCATACGCGACCATTTAAAAATCCTTGCATGGCCGAGTGAAATGTTTCTAGACTGAACATCAAATTCTTGCTTTAATTTCTTTAAAATTACAAATTTAACCCTAAAAAATACTAAAAACATAAAAATTAACCCTTAAACACAAATTTAACCAATTAAACCACAATTTAACTAGATTAATGCTTTATATGAAGGAAATTGACACGTTATGATAACTAGAGTATATTGATGCAATTGTTTGGTATCTTAACCTCGTGAAAGAATGCACTGCCATGAAATATACTTATTTGTTAATAAGCTACTTGAAAAAGATGATAATGCCTACATTGGATTTTGGTTGTGGATAGATAGGCATGCCTATAGGGTTACAGTCGCAGCTACTACAGTTTTGTTCTAGTTTGAATCCATAGTATATCCCCATTAGGACTCTAGTTCTTACCCTATTTGGGTCCACAGATTTAATACCTTCAAGTATTATATGTTGATATCTATGGGTATCCATAGCATCCGTTATCCATACCCATATGACTTTAATAGGCATTTCACATAATAAATAAATAGTATATGTAATAACGATAAATAATTAATCTATCCTAATAATTTCCCACTTTACATGAGTGATATTAAGTCTAATTGTGAATTAATTATTGATGTTATAATTTCCTTTCAATATGATACTCAGTGAAAATTGGTTATTGGGATAAATGCATCTTGGTATTATTGTTGTATGCTTGGAGATGACCACTATGAGTGGTTATCCACATATTATTCTGTTCCCCACTAATCTATATAGCTTAGCATGGGTGTTTCTGTATGTAGGTTTATAGGATAAGCCTTCGCTTCAAAGATAAAACCAACAACCTTAAAGCTAACACCGGATGGGAAGAGCTAATTTTGATGTATGGAGTTATATTATCCTTACCTTTTGGAAGCAATGTAATAAATAGATTTTGTAAATAATTACTCAGAGTAAAGTTATGTTTAAAGAAATTATGGATTCATGTAACTTATTTTGATGCATGAATTAGATGACAGACAAAATATATTAAATTACATGACGGATGAACATGATTTACTATTAAAACAAGTACAGGAGTTCAAATGGACTAGTGTGGTCATTACATCTTTGGTATCAAAGTGTCTTGGTTTAGGTGGTTCTGGCCTATAAGAATTTAAAAGCATATGATTATAGAATCTTTTTGGTGTTGGCTTACTGTTGTTGTCCCTATGTTCTTTTAGATAATTGAGTATGGAGGGAAGCCGTGAGGTAGTAGATAAATCTACGGAAAGTAACCTACTCAGGCGATCAAATCCCTCTAATCCTAAATTTTTAGCATCTACTCGAGGTGATATACCTACTGCTAAACCTAGGGAAGCGTTATTAAAGATTTTTCATGATATGGCCTATATTTTACAAAGAATAACTACACCAAAAGCCCGTATTTTTGAAATTAGAAAGCATGGTGCAGAGGAGTTCTTAGGAAAAACTTGGGAGGAATTTGAGAAAGCTGAACTCTGGCTTGAAAATTTAGAATGAGTTTTTATGGAGATTCAGTGCCCAACCAACCAAAAGGTGACTTATGTTGTGTCTTTGCTTCAAGGATCAACTTATGACTGGTGGAAGTTAGTTCTGGCACAACCTCAACTGTTTGATTCCCTTATAGTAATAGTTAAGGATGCTAAGGGAAAAGAGACAGTGGTTTAGGGTATTAAATCTAAATCCTTAACCAATGTTATCTCGGCTATGAAAGCAGAGCAGTTTCTTAGGAAGGGATGCATATCATTCTTGGCTTTGGTACTCGATTCTAAGAAAGATAGTTAATCTTCAAAATATACCAGTAGTCAATGAATTCTTCAATGTATTTCCTAAAAAACTACCTAGTTTGCCAGAAGAGAGAGAAGTTGAATTATTTAAAGAAACTTTACCTGGAACTGCCTCTATTTTTAGGGTACCATACAGAATAGAGCCATCAAAATTGAAGGAGTTAAAAGTTTAGTTGCAAAAGCTATTAGATAAAGGCTTTATTAAGCCCAGTGTGTCACCTTGGGGTGAACCAATGCTATTTGTCAAGAAGAAAGATGGCACCTTAAGGATGTGTATCGATTATAGACAGCTCAACAAGTTAACGGTAAAGAATAAGTACCCATTACCTTGGATTGAAGACTTATTTGACCAGTTAAAGGGTACTAAAGTATTTTTCAAAATTGATCTTCGGTCTGGATATTATCAATTACGGGTCAAAGATGTGGATATCCCAAAGACTACTTTTAGAACTCTATACGGTCATTATGAATTCTTAGTAATGCCTTTAGTGTTAACTAATGCACCCGTAGCCTTTTATGGATTTGTTGAATAAGGTTTTCAGACCCTACTTAAACTAGTTTGTAGTGGTGGTTATTGATGATATACTGGTCTATTCTTGCAATGAAGTAGAGCATGCATAACACTTGAGAATTGTATTACAAATTTTACAAGAAAAGCAGTTATATGCTAAATTGAGTAAGTGTGAATTCTGGCTTAAAGAAGTTTCTTTTCTTAGGCACGTGGTGTCCTTAAAAGGCATTAGGGTAGATCCTAAAAAGATTAAGGCTATTGTTGATTGTAAGTCGCCTCGGAATGTACCAAAAGTCAAAAGTTTCTTGGATCTAGTCGATTATTATAGAAGATTTATAAAAGGGTTCTCGATTTTTTCCTCCCCACTCACGAGATTGCTTCAAAAGGGTGTTAAATTTGAGTGGACCAATTAATATCAAGCTAGTTTTGAGCAGTTGAAAAAGATGCTAACAGAAGCTCCAGCCCTTACACAGCTAATAACCAATAAAGAATATTCCATGTATAGTAATGCTTCGAAAAATAGATTAGGGTGTGTATTGATGCAGAAGGATAAAATAGTAGCATATACATCAAGGTAGTTAAAGCCTCATGAACAGAACTATCCCACTTATGATTTGGAGTTGGCAGCAATCGTCTTTGCCTTAAAAATATATCGACATTACCTATATGGTGAGAAATGCAGAATTTATATCAATCATAAAAGCCTTAAATATTTTCTTACACAAAGGGATCTCAATTTGAGATAGCACAGATGGTTAGAATTGTTCAAAGATTATAATTGTGTAATTGATTATCATTCAGGGCAAAGCAAATGTGGTGGTTGATACATTAAGCCAAAAAATGATGGCAACCCTGTTGTTACAGCAATGTATATGTAGATTTGTATCCAATGGAGCCTTGATAGCTTAATTAAGAGCTCAACCTAACTTAAGACGAGCAATTATTAATGCACAAATAGGTGATGAAAAACTACAACAAATGGCCCAATCAATATATGAAGGGGGCCCAATGGAGTACTCAATTGGAATCGATGATAGTTTATGTTATTAGAATCGATTGTGTGTACTGGATGTTAAAGATTTGAAAAGAGCCTTATTATAAGAAGCACATAACACAGTTTTACCATGCATCTAGGTGGTAACAAGATATATTAAGATCTAAAGCAATTATATTGGTGGCCGGGAATGAAAAGAAATGTGATAGAGTATGTGTCCAAATGTTTAACATGCCAACAGGTAAAGGTAGAACATCAATTTCCTTCAAGATTACTGAATTCCATTCTTGTACCTCAATGAAAGTGGGATAATGTTACCATGAATTTTGTCACAGGTCTATCCACCACTCAAAAGAAACATGATGTGGTGTGGGTCATAGTGGATAAATTGACAAAGATGGCTTATTTTATACCAATCTACTTTAATTACTCAATGGATAAACTGGCTGAATTGTATGTAGATCAGATTGTTCGATTGTATGGAGTACCGATATCGGTAATTTCAAATCAGGATCCGAGATTTACTTACAGATTTTGGAAGAGTTTGCAACAGGCTTTAGGAACAAAGCTTAATTTTAGCATTGCTTTCCACCCACAAATGGATGGGCAATCAAAAAGAATTATAAAGATAGTAGAAGATATGTTAAGGGGCTATGTTTTAGACTTTCCAAGAAGTTGGGATAAATAGGTGAACCTAATGAAATTCGCATATAACAATGGCTATCAAACTAGCATTGGTATGCCACCTTATGAAGCACTTTATAGACGAAAATATAGAACTCCCACTTTTTGGATAGAGTTGGCTGAAAGCAAATTGACTGGTCCCAATATTATTAAGGATACTGAGGAAAAGATTAAAGTTGTCAAGCAAAGATTAAAGGAAGCTAGCTATACTTGCTTGGAGAACTTCTTTTCATTTTACTCATTCAACTCTTTATCATCTCCCTCTACTTTGCAAGTACTAGCTTCTACTATCAGCCTAGTTGTGCCATATCTAATCTCACATCTATTTTCTCATTATTCGAATGCTAATTGGTTTCCTCTGAATGCTAATTGGTTTCCTCTATCTACTAGTTTTGTAAAATTGAATTACGATGCGAAACTCTTGGAGGATGGAAAAATTGCTTTGGACTGCATATTTAAATATGATAAGGGGGATATATTGGCTTGCGCTAATAAAAGCATTATTGGTGATTAGGACTCGTGCGCTGCTGAAGCCTTTGCCATCACTTTTGGTCTTCAATTGCTTATTGAATTAGACTACAAAAATATTGTTCATAAACTCAATGCTCTTATTCATCTCAAGAACAACTTAGGTATTGTCCTCAAAGATTGTTATCCCTTTAGAAGATATTTTTTTCTTTGAGTTTTGTTATTTTATTTCTAGAGATAGGAATAAAGTAGCCCTTGTTTTGACTAAACATGATTTTGAATCTTACGATGACCTCATCTAGATTGAAGAGGGCTCTCCTTTTTTGCTTGATCTTTTTAGCTCATAATGTAGTTTTTCCTACTTTTCAATGAAATTGCACCTTCCATGTGTGTATATATATATTTGATAAATTTTCATTTGTTAATATTTATTTTTTTCATTAAATTTTCATTTGTAACATTATTGATGTGCACAAATTTGTAGATTTAAAAAGTATTAATTTGATTTTTATTGAAGCACGATGAATATAATTTTTATTTTTTAATTTATTTTAAATGTATAAAATATAGATATTTAATAAATAATGTATGAAATTTCATGCAAAGTGCAAGTTTCAAACAAATAATGAAATTTTTTATTTATAATTGTTAGCTTAATAAATTTTATTAATGTAAATCAAAATTTAATGGGTTTATAATGTGCACTATATGGGTGTTAAAAATTCGATCCTACCCAAATAATCTGACACAAACAAGGAATTTAGGTAGGGTTGGGGTTGGAGGTTTTAAGATTTTTAGGGTTCGAATCAGGTTAAAACCCTTATAAACCCGATCCTCCCAAACAACCTCTCTTTTAAAACATTACATTTTGTTAAATCCCTAAATACCCCTTCTACCTTTTATGATTAGCTACCCAAATCAAAAAATCCCTAAAATCAATTACCTCTCTCCCTCTCGCTTATCCTCTCCTTGTTGGCACCCTTGCCTCTTATCATCGCCAACACCTAATCTTTAACCTTCATTATCATCGATGTCGGCACTTTAACCACGGTAAGTTAATTTGCTTGATCTATAGCTTTTAGTTTAATCTTGCATCTCTGCTCTTAATCTTGCATCTCTATAATTTTTGCTTGATCGGGTTGTCAACTATTTCGAAATGACCCAATTTATAGCAACCACCAACAATAAGTAAACTGAAAGAATTGCAATGCGATGACACGTAGTTGTAGCAATCTGAATTTTAAAGTTGAATTTTAGATGTAGTTTATGCCAATTGAGTTTCTTGGCTTGATTGAGAATTTTATGATAATCTTTTTATAAAAATTCAAGCTTGTGAATGTAAAGTTGAGTTCTGATGGCATAATAGTGATACTTAAAAGTTTTGTAAAAAGCCAATATGTGTGTTTGAGTTACATGCACTTGTGTACATTAACTTGCTAGTGACTCTCATAAAATCTGCATATCCTATTATTGTGATAATCCTAGAATTTGATATGATACCATGATACATGACTATTAAGCTCATGACCAGTCATTAACTTAAATGTAAGTGATCTGTGATATTATTTTTATTTTTGGTGTTTCAGATTCCCTAAAGGTTGATTCTTTCTCTTGAAAAGAATGATGAATATGATTTTTGCTTAGGGAAAAATTGAGTCACAAATGAATTAATGCTAGTGGAGATTGCTTGTGAGAGGAATTGGGGAATTTCTTTGTATTTAACTCTTGATACTTGGCAATGATACAAATTTAGGCATTAATTCTTATTTTCAAATTGCTTTTGATTTGATTTAGTTTTCATATGTTTTAACTAGCTGGTGATGTTAATAATAGTTAATTTCTAGTTTAATTTCGTTTGTTTTGCATTATGAAATGCTAAAACATTTCTAGTTTATAAAATGCCCATCTTTTTCATTTTGCAAGTTGCAAGTAAACTACGTAGGACTTAGTGTAGGGTCATCGACTTGACTTGAAATATTGAGTACATAGAGTACATATTAGCTTAATTCTTTTATTTTCAAGTTATAACTAGTTTAAAATTTATTCAATATGGGGAGCAGGATATGTATTAATTCTAAATAGTCTCTTATATTTCAATACTCCATTAAAATTTTGAAGTTTTTTCATGTCTTAAATTTATAGATGTCTCAATCACATGGAGACAATACCTCAGTAACACAATTCAAGATGCTTGCTCCACCCGAGCAATAGAGTAATACGCTTAAGGTGTCAAGCACTTCTATAGTAGGTTTAAAGAAAAAAGGCACCCCCATCAAAATCTATTGTTTGGGAATATTTCACGCAAATATATGATGTTAGTGGTATCAGGAAAGGCAAGTGTAAACATTGTGCTAAAGAATTTTATTGTGATCCTAGAAAGTATGGCACTACTACACTTAAGAATCATATCAATAATTGTAAAATGCACCCACATAGTGTAGAAATAAGACAAACATAATTTTCTTTACAACCAACTTCTTCTGTTAATGGTAGCTCTATTGGATCACTAAGTAATTGGAAATTTGATCAAGAGTATAATAGAAAGTGTCTTGCTTTGATGATTATACTTGATAAACTTCCTTTTAGTTTTGTTGAAGGATAAAGATTTAGGAAATTTATCGCTAGTTTGTATCCCTGGTTCAAAATGCCATCTAGATCGACTGTGACATGTGATATTCATTAGTTGTATATTGATGAGAAAAAAATTTGAGAGCATATATTGAAGAGCATTCTCATTTTGTTTGTATAACCATCGATACATGGACTTCCATATAAAATATCAATTACATGTATGTGAGTTCATTTCATTGACAATGATTGGAAGTTGCAAATAAAAATCTTGCATTCTTATATAATCCCTAGTCATAAGGGTGAGATGTTTGCACATGATCTTGAAAAGTATTTTAAGGAGTGGGGAATTTATGATAAATTATTTTGCATTACAGCAAATAATGCAAAAACAAATGACAAAATGGTTGAAACTTTAAAAAATAAGTTTGTAGCAAAAGGGATTTCTATTGTAGAGGGAAAATACATTCATGTGAGATGCATTGCTCACATACTTAATATTATCATCCAATAAGTATTGAAGGATGTTCAACTTTCTGTTAGAAGGGTTAGGAATGCTTGTAAATATATTATATCATCACCTGTTAGATTAAAGAAATTTAAAGAATGTTGTGTGGCTAAGAGAGTTCAGTGTTCAAAATCATTGTGCTTAGATGTGGCAACTAGATGAAGCTCCACGTATTTAATGTTAAGCACTGCATATGAATATCAAAAGTTTTTTAATATTTTAGGACTGTAGATCCATACTTTAAAATTGAATTGTATGTATGGATACATAAGGAAATGGTCATAATTTGGATGGTGTGCCTAGTTATATTGATTGAAAGATTATAGAGAGAATTTCAACAATATAAAATAAATTTATGTAGCTACTTGATGCATTTCTGGTTCGTTTTATATCACATCTAACACATATTAGACTAAATCAGTGATTTGTATGCTAAGTTGTGTGATTGAAAAAGTAGCAGTGATGTTAAATTGAAGGAATGGGATAAAAATGCAAATCAAAGTTGAGAAGTATTTGAGAGACAATGATAAAATGAATAAAATCATTTACATGGCTTCTATCCTAGATCCTAAAAAAAAATTTAAGTACACGGAGAATGTTTTTGTTATGATTTATGGTGATCAAAGGGGGAAATACCTATTTAATGGTGTGAAAATTACCATGTATGAGTTATTTGAGGAATATAAGAAAAAACTGCAACTTGATTGTAATCAAGAATTTAAAATTCGAACAAGCTCAATTTCAACTAGATCCGATGTTGGGAAAAAATGAATTTTAAAACAAAGAATCAAGCGTGCAAGGATAGAAAGTGGTGTTATAGAGAATAGAAAAAGTGAGTTAGATTTGTATTTAAATAAAGCAGTGTATAAATATGATAAAAGGGATTTTGACTTGTTGAAGTGTTGAAAGTTGAATTTAGAGTAATTTCCTATCCTTTCTCACATGGCCAGAGATATTCTTGTTGGAATTTATCGGTTACATGCATCTCATACATAAGCAGAATTTAAAATTTTTAACCAATATTACTGATCTTGCCATGAATATACAATATAACTATATGAGAATAAGAAAAATCACCTTTGATTTTTGTTGAACAGTTGATTTTACTTCGCACCGGGTTATCGCAAACCACAGTGTCCAAAATCGAACACCTCCAATGAGTAATCCACACTAGAGAAGGATAAATTGAACCAACAATTGGTGCGTAACTAGGAGTGGCCAAAATTCCCAAGAGCTAGCAAGGGAAGTGGCGCAAAAGGGAGAGAGAGTTAGAATAAAAGACTTTCTTATGTGTTTAATCACTTAACCCTAATTCTTCATTAGTTGGCCTTTTATAGTTAGGTTAAAATTCCAACTCCTTAATGAGATTGGGCTCTTTATAATTGCTGGAGAATTATTAATTGGGCCTCTAGAATTAATTATAATCATTTGGGCTTAATTAAATCCAAATTAAACCTTTTCATAAAAGACTATGCACAAAACCCAAAAACTAGGCCCTTTGTGCAACTAATTGGATTTAAATACCCAAATGGATTCCAAATCCAACCAAATTAAATATGTAGGTTCCATAACACTTATGTAATATATATAAATTAATTTGGTCCAAGAAATAGGCCATTAAGGCCTTCTGTATGGAGTTGGCGTGTGGCCCTCTACAAAAGGGCTTCCACACCAGCTCCATTCCTCTGGCCCCTTTATAACTCCTCCAATGAAATTATTAATTATTATATCAGTCCAATAACACTTATAGTAGTCCTATAACACTTATAAGACAATAATAATTAATCATGAAATACATTATTTCAATTAGGTCCAATTTACAGAATATTTTTCAAAAATTCCGCGGACAATTTTACTTGGTCATAATTAATTAAACTCTTTAATTAATTATTATCTTATTCACTTATCTACCCTCATAATAATATCAAATATTATTATCCTTGTCATTTTACCATTTTATCCTTTTCTCTATATGTGTGTGACCTATTGGGTTCCTATCTATGTTGGCAGTATAATATGTAATTATGAGTTCTATCCAAAACTCACATGATTTAAACTCCTTCAAATCATTTTATCAATCCCCATTGATATTTTTGGTACATCATTATACAAGTCTTGATTGGCCTCTAGCTAGGCATCATAACTACCCATATGTCAAGAAAGTCATGTGGTTTAACTATACCCTTCCATAGAAACAGTTACCGTACAATTACTCTTTTCATCACTCTTATCTCAATTAGATTTTGAGTATGAATTTCTGTCAACTCATATAAATCTAATTATGTATGTTCTATTAATTTAACCATTGTTCCCAAAATGCCCTCCATGGATCTCTATCCATCTTGGCATTTTACTCTGGCTAGAGATTCTCTGAACAAGGTAATTATAAAATCATGCAAGATAACTTCCCTTATTAAATATGGGATGGTGAATCCTTTGTCAATCACTCAACTATCTTCAAATAGGTCATGATATACCCAATCTCCTAACTATGTTCACTCCCAGTTGGAAGTAATCAGTTATGGAGTCAAAGTATACCACTTGCTACTTAAGATAACTTTGGTGATCTCAAGTCTAAGGATACTTGCACAACCGCTATAAAGAGATTCCTCACTGACATAGATTTAATATCCATATGAGGATTCTCTTTGCAGGTCTCCAATGAACTTGTTCTTCTAACAAGAATCCACATGTTAGCTTTGATTATCTTCCATAATCATAGTTATGAGAACTACTGCTTGAACCATTCAAGAAGCATAACATATGCTAGTTTGTCCGAATTAACAATGTCCTATCTTGTTAATTCTATGACTAGGGATATTTAGATATTAACACATTTGCATGCAATAGACATCTCACATCATGAACACCTTCATGATTACCTTTGCACTGTATTTATAATATCTAGGACTTCATTTATTAATTTAAGATTTACAAATTCGTGTATTTAAACATAGCATTAATAAATGAATGATGCCTTTTATTAAGAATATAAATTTTATATATATGAAAAACATCCCTATTACATGGGCTCTAGGGCATACTCTCTAACAATTCTAGCAGTCTTAGTTTCTATAGTAGCTTCAGAGTCAGCATTTAGTACTAGTGGGAGAATGCTTGGTCCATTTAAGAGTTAACTGACTTGTAAAATTTTTGAAACTTTGATATGCACGCAAGATTGGCTCTAAATATCTAATGAACACATAAAGATCGAAGAAAATTTGGATGTCATTGAAAAACTTAAGGATGGTATGCATTTTTTATTTATTTTTATTTAATATATTATATTATTAATTATTGATTTTATTATTATTATTTATCCAATTTATAGAATTTGAGAAATTTAATGAGAGTCAACTTAAAGCTAATCAGTAGCCATCATCAAGTGCTAATCAAAAAAACATCATCAAGCATTAAACAAAGAACATCATCATCAACAAATTTAGAGCGCATTAATCTAAATGATTTAGTCATTAATAGTACGTTAAATTTAATTTAAGCATAATTTATATTTCATTTTGTTTGTTGTTTATTATTAATTTTATATTTTATTATTTCTCATAAATAATTTATAAATTAGGTGGATATGAAGAAATTGAAGATAAAAAATGGTGGCATTTCTTTATAATAAATTTTATCTTTCTGTTTGGATAATTGTTTTTGAATTATTATATAAAGCATGTTTAAAGAATTTTTAAATAGTTAGTGGTTAATTATTACATGATGTGTAGTTGAAAAATTTTTAAATATTTTATTTATTGTAATTTTTATTTTATATTTGTGAACAACGATATTTTTATTCAATTATTTATTTGAAATTTAATTTAATTTTTATAATATAAATTGAAATTAAAAAATATTTTTTAATTTAAAAATAATTTCGAGTCATTCTGGTGGAGTCCGAATTATTGTGGGTTGTTCCGATAGGAATTCGAATTTTTAATAGGATATGATAGGATTAGAATATATGAGTAAAATTGAATTACGGATTGTTCAAATTTGGATCGGTTGATCCGAATCCACTCGATGAACACCCCTAGGCTACGTTTGGTTCACTGTATTGTATTAGTCTGTATAGTATTAGCCCGTATAGTATTAATCTATACAGTACTAGCCTGTATTATATTATACAGTATTTGGTACAAAATTATATTAATCTGTATTATTTTATACAGTATTTAGAACATAATGTTGTATTGTATTATTTTTTTTAAAATTAAAAATTATGTAAAATTAAATTATTTTTAATGTTACCAATTTAGGTAAAAATATTAATTATAAATTACAATTTTTTGTACATTAATTAATTTTTTTTAAAAAAGGCATAAATTTCTTGAAATACAAATGTTTATTAATAGATAAATTAACAATTAAACAAAAAAATTTGATTAAAAGCATTTAACTATATAGCTAAAATATATTAACAAATGTGCTGCTATTAATAATTTTATACAGTTCATTTGTGTACCCACCATCAATAAGATAATAGTTTCCTAAAATTAAAAAAAAATAATTATACAAAATTTTATCAGCAGCAACAACAACAATCATAGTAGCAGAACCATTGAATCGTTGATCATAACTTTAGGTAATGGAAACTCGTAAGAGGTTGGAAAAATTAACTGATTTTTTTTTATCTCAATCCTCATGGAAATTAATTCCTTTATTTCTATGAAAGAAATCAATTCATGGATAGAAGCTAGATTTCAAAGAATAGATTTTGCGATCATTGCAGGGTGGAAGCAAAGTTTCTTTAGGTTCAAGTTATATCGCTCTCCTTTTTGAAGCTAAAATTGGCCACATAACTTCAAAGCATATGCTTCTCTAAAATATTAAGAAATCATTTAGGTTTGTTTGGAGATTGTTCTTTTGCTAAAGAAAATTCAGTATATAATTCTATTAGCTGTAAAGTAAAGCAGAAGACTAGAAGAAATAACACATTTAAAAGAAAAAAGATGCTGAAACTGCTATTCTAAACTTGAAAAAACAATTGACATGAATTTCAACCAAGCATAACAACAAACACACAATCTAGCTCATAATCGAGTTCATCTAAATTCAATGTTGTAATGACAAAGGCCACTAACAAACATTAAGAAACAATAACTAGCTATCTTTCTATTGTCAATTGATTCGACTGACATTGAAGGTAAAAATCATTAGAAATTGATAAATTACTACTGTTGAGCTATAAGAATCTTTTATTGTTAGATATTATCCGCATATAGTGATTTCTAATTATCAATAAAGATGAGCATATATGTCCCATTACTCATGGAATTCAGTGGTCGTGATCTTATTCACTTTGTTTTATTGTTGATGATCATGAACAATTAACAATTACCTATTCTAAGTATGGACTTCTCTTGTCAATTCTTAATTCATTCATTCTATACCAAATTTATAATCCTCAACTTTTCAAAATAAAGAATCAAATAAATGTCAAGGGAAAATCATTTATACAACTTAATTTTTCGAAAACTCATATAAATATGTGACTATGTCCAGAAGTAAATACGCCAAATTTCTCATCATTTTCAACTTTTGTCATAAACTTTTCATGTAGACACCATAAATTTTCAAAATCACATAATATGTCTAAAAGCAATAAAATTCCAAACTCCATAATCTATGTTGAGGTAAATTTTAAATAAATTTGCATTTTAGGCCTACAAATGAATAAATTTTGATAACTTTGATTTTTATGCCAACAATAAGAGCTTATTATACTTAATTTAAACTTAATTAAACTCAATTTAAGGATTTAAATAGTTAACTGGAAGGATCTCCATGAGCAGCCAACCAAGGTTCTAGCATGGAAGCTCCAAAGCTATCAAATATATAGCCTAAGAAACCCCAATCTCCTACACGCAGCTACATTCGCCTGCTTCACCAACCAATTTAACATCTTAACCCCATCCTTAAATGCTACAGGATACTTACTTTTCGGCTCCAATCTATACCCAACAATAAGAACAATCACATCACACATTTTCGCTATCCTTCTACAAAACGCATCATTCCCCACCGATAGATGACTGCCACTCACAATCCACCACCATGAAATTGCAACATCACCTGCAACTTCCTGTGAAACTTCTCGGGGGCTGCTGAATAGCCATCGTAAGTGTGCACATCATTTTTGACTGAAGAACCCAATGAAGACGTTACGATTATTTCAGGGACAAAGATACAGAGGGAAAGGGAGGAGAGGGAAAATGTGGAGGACACAGAGTGAAGAATGCCTAAGAAACCAAAGCTAGTAAATTTTTGGGGTTTAGGGATTTGATCAATCCAACTGAGCAAAATTTGATTATAAAATTGAGATGAATGAAAATCCAACTCTAGAAATCGTTCGATTGAATAAGAAAAAAAACAAGAAAAATTCGTTGAAAATGAAAGAAATTGAATTAAAAACAAAGGAAAAGGAAATAAATACCTTTTGGAGCGGAGAGATAGTCATTGGAATTGAGACACAGATGCCGTCGGCCATGGTAACAGTCGCCGCAGTGGAGAGAACGATAAAGACAAATACAATAATATCGTATTAAATAAATTCAAGAGGTTGGGGCACATTATTTTATCCAGTGTATTAAGGATAATGGCCTTTTTTTTGCATTATATTATTTTTGTATTTTTTTTAAAATAATTAATTAAATACTATATAAACATTAGTGTGTACTATATAATATTATCCCTCCATAATACAGGAAAACAAACATAGCGCAAGTGCACAAGGCCGCATAAAATAGATTATCCAAAGTAAAAGAAAAGAAATCGTTGGGATTAAAACGAAAAATAGAGTCGAGGGGTCCAAGGTGGGCATAAGGGATAGTGGGCTGGACTTTGTTGTGTGTTCACATTGATATTTTGATGGAAAAATATGATTTTTAAAGAGAAATATAAAATAAAATCTAATCCCTTTCTTGCTTTTCTCCTTTGGGATTTGGGTGAGAAGAGGAGAGAGGGATAAGTCCACACAACGAAAAACAATGGTCTCTCCCCAATAACCATGATTCAATTTGCTCCTTGACACCCCTGCCTTCTCTTCCCTTTTTCTCTCTCTAGGGAAGAAGAAGAAACTTTGCAGAGAGAATTGCTCATACAGACGCTGATTTTTATAGAGATCGAAAGAGAGGTCACTAATCCATGGACTCAACACAAGATACACTAATCAATGACAAAGAGTCAATGGTCGATCCTTTTTTGGTCGAGGCTCTACAGAACCCGCGTCATCGTCTGACCAGTTAGTGCTCGCCAGCCACCCGCCCCCCCCCCCCCCCCCCCCCCCCCTTCTTTCTTTTGGTTAATGCTTTTTTGCTTGCTTAATAAACTTATTTTATATGTTATTTTGTTCTGGTTTTGTGTCTAGGTATTTGGTTTTGACTTGGGATTTTTATGGCGATTGTGGGATTTTGCATTAGGGTTGAGTCGTGGAGTTAGGGTTTGGTTGATTGACTCGGGTGGAAATTGATTACGCGTAATCTTTTTTTATTTATTATCAGATCTAGGTTTTATTCATGGGAATTGTAGAATTTTGGTTTCTAGAATAATAATTGAGGGAAAGGAACCACCGGATTTTGACTTTTTCTGCCAAGTCTTTTGGGTAATTAGATGGCCTTAGCTGAGATAATAAGCCTTTAATTGTTTTTTACTTGGAAAAGCGTTTGGATTTCACTTTCCTTGTACGCTTTTTATTTTGGTGGTGATTGTTATAAGGTATATTTGGTGTTCAATGCACTATGGATCTGACGTTTGCTTTTGTAGTCTTTTGAAATTGTTTCAGGTAGCTTGCATGTCCCTGATGTTACTATCTGGCCGAAGAACTAATAAAAAAAAAAGTAGCATTTATGTTATTTTCTGTTTTTAAATACAAATTTTTCACTTGGTCATGGTCCATTTGGTTGTCTTAGGGGTGATGTGGTCTCTCCCTTTTAGGGGTTGAACCAAGCATGAGTTGAATTTCCATGTCTTTGTTCATTTAACATTTTATGAATATCTGATGTAACTACAACTGGTTCTTCATAAATCAAGTAGCTGGAACTTTTATCCTATAAATGCATGCTTAGGGCATTGCTGTGATGTGTATATTGAAGATATTGTATATATGCAATTTTGATTTCTGTTAGCTTACCTGTTTTGGCATACCTATTTTTTCCTTTTTCTTTTTGATAGCTAATATAATTTACAAGGAAATTCATGTTTTATTGTAGTTGTCAAACGACATATTCATCCCTGGTATTTGGAATTTTGCCTACACTTCTTTGCATTGCACTAGTCAAGGCGGATGTATTATGCTACATTGGAATGCCAAGCATTATTTTTGTTTATTGTCCCATATTGTGCCTTGGAATTAGATTTGGATATATATTTTTTAGACTAGGATTATGTGTTAGTGCTACTGAAGCTTGTCATTCATGTTATTTCTATTGTAATTGAATTTATTGGAATTTTTTCCGGTGTTTCTGAAAGAGATGAGCAAAGTAATTTCTGTAGGATATATATAGGGTTGAAAAGTGAAAGTTTCCTTATTTGATGAATTAGGACTGAAAAGTTGCAGACATTACTGCAGTTAGAACTTTTGGCTTTAACAAATAGAGGGGAAACAGGCATTATATTAGTCAAGACAGGGTTGTTTATTGAGTGAGAAATCTTTTACTAAAGCAATGTTTATTTGAAAAGATAGATTAAATTCTGAAAAGAAGCTATGGGTTTTGTTTTTCAGTTACTTGGAACTTCTTAGCTTTTATAAAACAATATAGTGTGAGGGCAGATGAACTACATTGCACCACTAAAGGGGCAACTGGCAAGTTAGATCTTATACTAGTTTGGGATTTACTAAATTTAATTTGTTGTTGATCCCCATATGATTTTGTGTCTGACTTTTTTTTTTTTTGCAGTTTTTTTTATTAGGATGATTTATTTGGAAATGTTTACAGCACATGCTTAAATACCCTATAGCATTTTACAAATCAGTAATTAGCTTTTTAAACAAATTTCAGCCTCCAGTTCTAATTTATATCTCATTTGTGGATTAAGAATTAAATTAGAAAAAGGATTCTTTCCATGTATCATAGTTTGCCACTGTTCTTTCTTAATGACATGTTCATATTGTGATATATTATTTCTTTTAGCTTCCAAGGGAGTGGAAACAATTTGCTTAAGTAAGATTCATGGTTTCATGTGAAGCATAACAAAATTACTTCAGTAAGATAGTACTCTATCTACCTCTTACTGGTTTGCCTAATGTGATTTTAATCATTAAATAGAGGCTATTAAGTTGATTATATGTTATGGGTAATATTATTTCCTTTCCCTTCATTAAAATTTTGATTGCTAGAGAAGACTACATAATATTATATAATTGCCATGTGCTTGGCCCATGCTCAAAACCCACCTGAATAATGTTGATAGGGATACTTGAATAATTATTACTATAGTAATGGAAATAAGGGCTTGGATAAAATATGTCAGTTTAAGTCCCACGCCAAATGTATATTAAGAGTTGATATATGAACTCATTTCGTTGATTGTCAGTGTGATAATTTATAAATTCATGTTGCTGATTTTCAACTATATAATTATTAATGGCTGGTATCCAACATAACATTCACTGTGTATTGTATTTAAACACTTTTTGTTTTCCAACAAACATATTAGATCATGGTATGAAGGCCATCTATTATAGCTACTCCCTCCATTCACAATTAAATGTGCACTTTGCTTAAATAAATATTTATTCGTAATTAATTGTCCATTTAGAAAACTAAGGTATATTTGGACATTTTATTTCTGTTGTGCCCCTGCAAGGAGTATTGATGGAGTAAGCATTAAATTGTCTTTTTTTTTTCCTCTTTTTCTTTGGAAGTTACAAATTAGTAAAATACTGGGATAAATCTTGGTGAAATTGGGAAAATGGACACTTAATTGTTAATGGAGGGAGTATTATTTAACATCATGTTAAATGATTATGTGTTCTGAACCTGTTTGATAATTAGGTGTTCCAAGGCCCATGGATAATATCTGTTGTGGCTAATTTGCATGGTATCTTTTTGCATAGTTAAGGCTTGCATGTGGTGAGCTTGAGTTAACAGTGGTGTCAATCCATTATGGACACAATAAAGCTTTTAGTATATATGATGGACCATAGACTGAGAAACCATGTAGCCAACCCTATCTAGTATAGGATTAAGGCTTAATTGTTCTTCTTCTTGTTGCTATAAGTTTTTCATAGCGGATGACTTGGGAATTCTAGTATTTACATGTTCTACCAATGAGAATGCAGAATAATAGGTAGATGTGCTCAAACTTTGATGATAGCAAGTAGCTATTCACAAGCTACTCATGATACTTTAACATTATGTGAATAGGCTACTATCCTGCAGTCTGTCAAAAGAATTCCAATGCCACAAGTACTTTTTTACATGTCATCTGTTATGGCTATGATTCATTAATGCATGAATGTGGCTAAACCTGTTGGATTGATCTATTTGTTGGTTTCCACAAATGATGTTTCATTTCTTAAATAACTATAGATATGTAAAATGAGTAATATTTTTGTGTTCTACTCATATTTCTCATATGTTTGTTAGAAAAAGGATCTGCTTTCGCACTGTTGAACATTTTGATGGTGTACTTGCAATTTTTACGCCATATAATGCAATCAACAAATATCGGATATATGTTGGAATTTTTATTTATAATCATGTTGGGTTAAAAATTTATCTTGTATATAGATGAATAAAATGAAGATACTTGTTACAGATACTCATTAAATGAGAATCTATTGTTAGGCTGCTGTTAGCAGCTGTTGTCTGTTAGTAGCTGCTATTACAACTGTAAGTAATTGTAATTAAGCAGGTTAGTTGTTTAGGCATTAAATGCTAATGTGTGTGTCTGTGTGTATATATATGTTTTTAAAGAAATGAAAATCAAGAAGTAAAAAGAATAATGTGTTTTACATGGTATAAGAGCATCAGGCTCTATTTTGGGTTTTCTGGGTTCTCGATTTGGAGATCCGTTGCTGTTCTTCTTGGTCACTAGTTTCGGTGACTGGTTTGTCGCACCGTCCACGTCGGAAGGTGCGCAGGTGGTGTTCTGGCCTTCCCATTAGGGTTTATTTACTTAGTATTGATAAGGATGATCACTTGACCCATGAGCATCTGGCTTATGCTAAAAATAAACAGTCTTGGTTACAAGATGATGCCCAAATGTTCTTACAAGTTAGGAACTCCATTGAAAATGATGTCCTTGGTTTGATAGATCACTATGAATTGGTAAAAGAATTAATGGATTATTTGGGATTTTTGTATTCTGGGAAAGGGAATATTTCTCGCATGTATGAGGTTTGTAAGGCTTTCTATCGTACTGAGAAGGAAGCCAAGTCCCTCACAACTTATTTTATGGATTTCAAGAAGACTTTTGATGAGTTGAATGTTCTTTTGGCTTTTACTGTTGGTATCAAAGAACAACAAACTCAGAGGGAGAAAATGGCAATCATGAGTTTTTTGGCTGGATTACCGTCCGAATTTGAGATTGGCAAATCTCAAATCATCTCTAGTTCTGAGATTACTTCGCTTCAAGAGGTGTTTAGTAGGGTGTTGCATACTGAGAATACAACATCCAATTAATTTTCGAGTGTTCTTCTTGCCAAAGAAGGAGGAAATGATGCTTAGAGAAAAAATAGTAATTCAGGGGGAAGTGATGTTATTTGCTACTATTACAAAGAAACTGGGCACACAAAGAAGTGCTGCAAGAGACTTCAAAATAAGAATAAAAAAATTCAGATTGCTGCAGCTGCTATTGCTTCTTCCTCTGAACAAATTGTCACTATCTCAGCTGAAGAATATGTGCAGTTCTTCTAGTATCAAGAATCTACGAAACAAACTTCACCAGTTGTTGCCTCTGTTGAGTCAGGTAAAAAGTGCCTCATTTCATCCTCAAACAAATGGGTCATTGACTTTGGTGCCACATATCACATGATAGGTAATCCTAAAATCTTTTCCAGTTTTCAATCTTACACCCAACCATCTCCTGTTACTATAGCTGATGGATCCCATTACAACATTGAAGGGTCAGGAATTGTTAAACCAACTCCATCCATTACCTTATCTTCGGTGCTCAGTTTACCTAGTCTTACATTTAGTCTTTTGTCTGTTAGTCGTCTTACTAAAGATCTCAATTGCTCTCTCATTTTTTCCTAATCATTGTATATTTTAAGTTCTTATGACGAAGCAGACCATTGATAAAGGGCATGTATCTAATGGACTCTATATTTTGGATTCATAGGTACCTCGATCAGTTGTCTGTTCTAGTATTGTTTTTCCTTTTGAAGCTCATTGCAAATTAGGTGATCCTTCTCTAGTGGTGTTGAAGTTATGCCTCCAGTTTTTTGATGTCACTTTAGTGGATTATGAATCTTGTCATTTTGCAAAACACTAGCGAAGCTTATTGAGTCCTAGAATAAATAAGCGAGCTGAGTTTGCTTTTCAGTTATTTCATTCTGATATTTGGGGACCTTGTCAAGTTGTGTCTGTAACTGGTTTTTGATATTTTGTTACTTTTGTGGATGATTTTTCTAGAATGACTTGGATTTATTTTATGAAAAGCCGTTTTGAGGTGTTTGCTCATTTTTCTGCTTTTTGTGCTGAAATTAAGATTCAATTTGATGTGTCTATGCATATATTGCAAAGTGATAATGTTAAAGAGTACATGTCAACTTCTATTCAAAGTTACATGACTTAACAGGGCATCCTTCACCACACATCCCATGTGGATACTCCTGCTCAGAATGGGGTTGCTGAAAGAAAGAATAGACACCTCATTGAAACTGCTTGAGCCTTATTATTTCAAATGAATGTACCTAAGCCTTTGTGGGCAGATGTTATTTCTACTGCTTGTTTTTTGATCAATCGTATGCCATCTACAGTTCTCAATGGTGATGTTCCCTACAGTATCCATTTTCCAAGCAAGTCTTTGTTTCCAATTGAACCACAAATCTTTGGAAGTACCTGGTTTGTTCGTGATATGAGACCTGGACTTGCAAAATTAGACCCTAAATCCCTTGAATGTGTATTCTTGGGTTATTCTTGAATTCAAAAGGGATATCGGTGCTACTCTCCAAATCTTTAAAGATATGTAGTATCAACAGATGTTAGCTTTTTTGAGCAAATTCCATTCTTTTCATCACAAACTGGGACACAAATTCAGGGGAAGGATGGTTGGCTAGTTTATCATGTCTTCTCTCTAGTTTTAGTTGAGGCACCTAGTTCTGGATCTATTTGTTCGATTGAGGCACCTCGTTCTGGATCAATTGATACTAGCTCTTCTGATATTGAGCAAGTAGCAGTTTAAGATTCTTTGATTGATCAAGTTGTACCATTGGCTCCTCCAGTCAAGCCTCCTATCATACAAGTATATTCCAGGGGATCGAAGCATCATGATACATGCCCTACACTAGTTTCTTCGTCATCCGATCCTCCACCAAATGATCTTTACATGCCTATTAGTCTTCTCAAAGGGAGCTGTTAGTGCACTATTCCTAAATATCCCATTGCTAATTTCATTTCCTACAATCACTTATCCCCTTCCTCTAGCTCTTTAATTGTCTCTCTAGACTCTATTTCTATACCTAAGACCGTTAAGGAAGATTTATCTCATCCGGGTTGGCATAATGCTATGCTTGCGGTGTTACAAGCTTTGGAGAATAACTACAAATGGGATCTGGTTCCTCTATCCAAGGGCAAGAAGGCAGTTGGATGTAAATGGGTTTTTACAATAAAATGCAATGTTGATGGTTCTATTGCTCGACTTAAAGCTAGATTGGTGGCAAAAAGGTTGCTCAAACCTATGGTTTTGATTATTCAGATACTTTTTCTAAAGTGGCCAAGCTTACCTCTATGCATTTGTTCATTTCCTTAGCTGCTTCAGAAAATTGGCATTTACATCAGCTTGATATTACAAATGCCTTTCTGATATGGAGCAACCACCAGGTTTTGTTGTTCAGGGGGAGTATGGAAAGGTATGACATAAAAAAATCTTTGTATGGTTTGAAGCAGAGTCTGAGCTTGGTTTGGCAAGTTTAGTGAGGTGGTTCAAGAGTTTGGGCTACAGAAGAGCAAGTGTGATCATTTTGTCTTTTTCAAACAATCCACCACTGGGGTGATCTTACTTGTTGTTTATGTTGATGACATTGTCATCACAGGAGATAATTACATAGGCATCACTACTCTCAAGACCTTTTTGCAGGCTAAGATCCATACAAAAAACTCGGGTCAGCTAAAGTATTTCTTAGGGATAGAAGTTTCTAGATGTAAGAATGGAATCTTTCTATCTCAGAGAAAGTATGTTCTTGATCTACTTGCAGAAACGAGAACGATAGGAGTTAAACCTTGCAGTGCTTTTATGACTCCTAATGTTCATCTCATTAAAGATGATAGTGATCTCTTTGATGATCCAGAGAAGTATGGAAGATTGGTTGGAAAATTGAATTACCTCCCAGTAACCCGGCCGGACATTGCCTACTCTATTAGCATTGTAAGCCAGTTCATGTATGAGCCAACAGTGAAACATTGGGCATCTTTGGAATATATTTTGTGCTATTTAAAAGGGACTCCAGGATTGGGCTTATTATATAGAAATCATGGACACACTTGTATTGAGTGTTTTGCCGATCCTTATTGGGCTGGATCAAAAGTTGATAGAATATCTACTACTGGCTATTGTATTTTCGTTGGTAGAAATCTTGTATCTTGGAAAAGAAAGAAGCAAAATGTTGTTTCTTGATCCAGTGCAGAATTAGAGTATAGAGCCATGGCTCAATCTGCTTGTGAGGTTATGTGGATTTGTCATTTTTTAGAAGAAATTGGATTAAAGCCTTCCTTACCAGCAACATTGTGGTGTGGCAACCAGGCTGCACTACATATTGCCTTTAATTTGGTATATCATGAAAGGACTAAATATATTGAAGTTGATTGTCACTTTATTCGTGAGAAAATTTAAGAGAATGTGATCTCCACTAGTTATGTGAAGACTGGCGAACAATTAGGAGACATGTTTACGAAGGCTTTAAACGGGACTCGGGTTGAATGCCTTTGTAACAAGCTGAGTATGATTAACATCAATGCTCCAGCTTGAGGGGAAGTGTTGCAGATACTCATTGAATGAGTATCTATTGTTAGGTTTTGTTAGCAGCTGTTGTCTGTTTGTAGCTGCTATTACAGCTGTAAATAGTTGCAATTAAGTAGGTTAGTTGTTTAGGCATTAAAAGCTAATGTGTGTGTGTGTGTGTGTGTATGTTCTTTGTAAAGAAATGAAAATCAAGAAGTAAAAAGAATCCTCCGTTTTACAATACTAATCAACTAGAAATTGAAGTGTGTTAGATTATGGGCATCAACATTTACATGTTCTTGATTTAATATATACAGAAAGATTTTTTTTTTTCGTGCTTTATAATTTGTGTAAGTGGACTCTTTTTATGTTCAATTACTGACTTTTGCAAGTCTAATTTATTTGAGGCTGTGGATGCAAAGAACAATCGCCTGATGGCTGGACAGAGTAAGTTCAAATAGGGGCACTTGTGAAGTAGAAAGAGTGGAGGGTGTGGCTATGCAAAATATTAAATAGGGCAGGTATTATTTTAAATGTTCAAAACCTATATATATATATATAGAGAGAGAGAGAGAGATGGGAAAAGAACAGAAATAAGAAACCTTAAATGCTCTTATAGAGAGCCTAGTCAATTAATTGAATGGGAAGGAGGAACCAGGAAGCATTAGTGAAATGAAAATATATTCTCAGTTTCTATTTTTCAGCCGTTAATTGAACAAAGAAAAAAAAATATTAAGCTTCTACTACTTAATCCCTCCAAAGTATTGGTTTGAAAGAGCATTGGTGCCTTAGAAATTACAATATATGCCTGGTGTCAATTTTCTTTCTCAAGAGCATAATTAGGAATAGTGATTTTGGTTGGGCGGCAATTAACCCTAAAATCAGTGCTTGAGTAGCACATATGACCATTTGGATCCTTTTATCATGTTCGACAATCATTCAAATCAAGCTGTGTAGTAACAACCAAACAACCATTGGAAAGTTAAGCAAATCTGCTTTTGATACCAATTGAAAAAGCTGGTAACCCACACATTTATCCCATAAATGGTAGACATAAATCAGTTCTTGGGCATTTGCTAGGAATCGATTTAGATAGGAATCTGCCATGGGTCATTGGCATTACCAAATTCTTTAAGAGTTAGGTTGCCTGTGAGATTAGCTGAAGTTATTTTGCTTGTGTAAGCTTCGTATTTGATTCGTTTTGTGCATACATGGGCATTATAGTTGCTTTTTTCGGGGCTGTGGAAATTTACTCTCTCTGTTTTATTTTTTTTACAGTTTTACGCATGGAGCTTGATATCCAGAGGTTTTTAGAGCACCCTGATCAACAACAATTTGAATTCCAACATTTCCCAACATCCTACCTTAGGCTTGCAGCACACAGAGTTGCTCAACATTATGGGCTTATAACCATGGTACAGGATAATGGTGTAGATGGTCTGGCAAATAAAATTCTGGTTAAAAAAACAGCAGAAAGAAGATACCCTGCAGTGTGCTTATCAGAGATTCCTGCTAAACAGTCGGAAAGTGATAAACCGGATCAGGTCAAGATTGTTATTAGGCCTCGGCCTAATAAAGGGTTAATTGGCGAGTCTAATGAATTTGGGATCAAACGAAGTCCAGTCAGAAGTGTAGAAGAGAGAAAGGAAGAGTATGATAAAGCACGAGCTCGCATCTTCAGTGGCCCGAGCAGTCCCAGCTCAGATGATACAGTATCTCGAGGTTCAACAGACAAAAAAAGCTTAAATTCAAGCAAGGATGAGTTTGATGGTTGCAGGAACTCTGCTAGTGAGCTAGAAAAAAATATTTGCACCAGGGATGTTAATTCAGCTCGAGTTGCTATCTTCAGAGATAGGGAGAAGGATCGCACTGATCCAGATTATGACAGGACTTATGAAAGGTAAGGATTATTAATTTCTTTTTTTTTTTTTTAAATTTCTATTTAAGCTTGTTGATGAATTTCTTAGATACTATTGTTGGTAACTGTTTGTAATGTTAGTAATGTTAATCTACTTTTATGATGAAGAAATATTCTTTATTTGTCAAATTAAATATCCTTTTCAACTGATGCAGGTACATCAGGAACCTTCCGACCAATCAAAGCTTCATCTTGGCACCATTTAATATGCAGAAGGTTCAACTTCCATTTGTTCCGTATGATACTGGTTTTCCTCAGTTAGGTCAATTGCCAAGGACTCAAACCTCTGTCAGCTACAGGCCCCATGCAACCCCAGTTATGAGCCCCTTTTGTGCTGCGGGATCAAATCAAACTTCAAGAGATGCTGCATATGTGCAATGGCCAACTACTGCAATGATGTATGCACATTCATACGACCAATTTAGACATGCTGTTTTCCGGGTATGATAATTTTGCATCTTTACGCATAGACCCCCAATTTAGGGGGCTCTTGTTTGAAAATAATTTCTGGTAACTTGGAAGGTTTAACTGGAATATTACGATTATATCATTGTAAAGCTGTACCAAAGCAAGTTACCTTCATGCATTTAAATAAATGGGATCTTTTAAGTTTTGTGATTTTTGTTTTGTTGTTTGGCAATCTTCTGAAGTTGCTCTTTTTACTGTGATAATTGCAGGATCCATTCTGTCGGCAACCTCTCAGTTTCGATTACTCTCAAAATCATTAATGTCAGGTAGATGGGAATTGTATTACTTGCAGATTTCTGTAGACTTGTAGGAAATTCCATGTTGGTAGGATTGCTTCATATTCTTGTGTTGCAAACTGTTTGTTCCGTCTATAGTTATTGTTGGTTTCTGCTTGCTTCTTATGTGGGGATCTTGTAAAGGACTGTAATGGTACTTCTCTTTTGCCTGCCAATTAATCCTTTACAAATAATATTATTTACAAGACCAGGAATTTGTTGGGCTATTAGTTGAGCCTAAGCTCACCATTAACTGCAACATTATGATTTTATTATGTCTAAAGTAATGCTTAAAACAAGTGCTATGCGTTGATTAGTGAAATTGGGTCACGTGGTCGTCAGGTCAGAAAATTGGGTTAGCAGCATCTTTTCCAGCTCTTACCAATTCTATTATTCGCCTGGGGTTGGATTTTTTAATGTTTTTAATATGGAGATTTGAACGGTCTTACTTTTGGTTAGTGCTCTCTTACCAACCAACATGATATATATAAGTTGAAATTTGTGTGATGAGATGGGGGGTTCAATCGGATAAGATTTGACAGTATTTTACCCACAGAATTATAATATATTAATGTGGCAATTGTTAACAGAACAGAATCATGTTAATTGCAATAGATGCAGATCTAAATTAATTATTTAAATTGCATGCAGATATTTAAGTTCGACAAGTACGTAATAAATAAGCTATTAGAAGTCAAGCTCAAATTTTTATGTCAATAAAATAGGTGTCATAATGCGGACCAGGAAAAAAAAAAAAAGTGCCTTCGTGCATCATCTTTCATTAAATGGCCTGCGGTTTCATAGTTAACTTTGATCAAAATTTCATAATTAACTGTCGAGATGTAAAAAATTAATACGTAGCATAAGCCTATTGGAGACATCATCTCTCCCCTATCGATCTCTCGCTTTCTCCATCATTTCCATCGATTCTGGCTTTACACTTTTTTCTTTGGATGAGAAAGAAACCAAATTTTAGCATTTGTCCCCATTTTCTTCGCGAGCTAATGTATCAGTGAATGAAACAAATTGATTTGAACTTTATTTTGCAGCTTGTTGCTCCTCTAGTCTATTAGAATGCTTACCATCTATTTTCTTCCCCTCTCGGTCAAGCCTTAACTCCTGATCTGGTACTGCTCATCTACCTCTCTCTCACAGTCCTTTACATTCCCATCTGGTCTTCTTTTCTGCAACACAAGACATTCTTACTTATATGTTTGACCATGAACAACAAACCAGAGCAGCATCCATTTTTGTTGATTTATGCAGGTTATGAATTTAGGATTGAATAAAATTATTTTCTTGAGTTTCTTTAATCAATATCAGAATTATTATTGAAATTAACTCCTGTTGTCTGCAAGAAGACAAACTTATGAACCAAAAAAAACAATTGAGAGCAGAGGATTTAGAGGAGAAAGGCCAGTGAAAGAGCTGAGGAGGAGCGGTTGTTGGCAGCGGAGAGCCTGAGGGAACGAGAACGGAATGAGGGGAATCGCACGGAGGCGGTGATTGAAGAAGAAGAAGAAGAAGAACGTAGTGCTGAAATTAGAGAGGACATGCTCCATCGAGTATCGGTTGCAGAGGCAACAGCCATAGGCATTGCCATTGCCATTGCCATTCTTGGTTGCAGTGAAGAGCTACGAATGATTAGCTTCAAATGAAGAGATGGATAAGATTAAGGACCCGCAAGGGCTAAGCTATTGTTCTTTTAACTTTGCTCATGTTTTTGGATTTTGTCGTTTAGAGTAGCATGTCTGCTACGCCCATGCTCCATTGAGTAGCTATTTGATAAGGATAATCTTAGATTCAGAATTGAGGGAGAGGAAGGAGAGAAGCCAGAATCAATGGAGATGATAGAGAGAAAGCCAGAGATTGAGAGGGAGAGAGAACCAGAGACCGACACGGGGGTATGACATGTGCAACAGATTTTTATCATTTGTTAATTTTTATATCTCAGCAGTGAACTAACGGAATTTTAATTAAAATTAAATATAATGGTAAATTTTTTTTTTTAAATATAAAAGGTAAAATTTTATTTTTAAAATATTAGAAAGAAAGCTGCACTTTTTGAAAAATAACAAAGATAAAAATACACATTTAACCTATTTAATTTTTTATATTAGTTTAATTAAATGTAAAATAAAATATGAATTTATTTTTAATGTTTGACTCAATGGATAAACTTATTTCCTCAAAAAAAAAAAGGATAAACTTATTCATAATATTTTAAATGCTAAAATTAAATCACTAATATTTAAAAATGAAAGATTTATACTTTTAAATTAATAAAAAGTTGAAGTCAGCCAATATTTTATTTGTTGAAGTTGATGGGATCGAAGAATGACATGTCGCAAACTTCCATTAATGTACCAAAGATATAAAAATACCCTTAAAGTAGGACTGTTCATGGGTTAGATTGGGTTAAAAATAAAAAAAAATCCAACCCAAATCAATATAGACAGTTTGAGATGGTTTGGATCGATTTGGAATGGTTTTTTTTTATTGTAGTTTATAATGGTTTGGGATGATTTTAAAACGGTTTGAAGTAAATTAACTACTATATTCATCATTTTTTTTTAAATTTAACTTATAAAATAAAATAATAAACAAAATAATAATTACATTAAATTATAAATTATACTAAATTTAAAATATTATATACTATATTTAAAACTAATAAATATTATAAACCAGAGAGTAACTCTGTGTCAAATTTTAGCAGCGATAATAATAAAAAAAAAAGGGAATAGAAGCCAATTAGTTTTGTCTATAACCAAGTCCCCAAGGGAACAAACTAGTTGTAAAGCCTAGAACTTTTCATTAGGTCTCAAATTAAATCCTGCTACTGTCACAACGGGTTAATTCAGGAAAACAAACTACCCTCTCTTACCAGCTCATCAAATATACTAAAACATTATATTCCTCTTTGTCCATAGGGATAAGTTAACATAAATTATGTTATAGATCACCTAGTATTATCTGGATATGGTCTTACCTGATGAGTTCTGCCAGTAACTGGTTTACACAAAACAATGTTGTAAGTCCCATTGGTACTAATTCTGGTAAACTTTGTACAGGCAGCCTTTCCCTTAGCAGGAGAATTGCCACTAGATTCACCAACCTGTGTCGAACAGAAGGGCATTATAAGCAATTCATAATTCTCATATCCAATGTCGATGGATAAGGAAAACAAAAGAGTAGTGGTTGCAACTGCTAAATAAAGCCATAAATAATGTATTGCCATATCATAATGAACATTCAGTTAAGAAACAACAAAACTATCTGCATTAGAGCATGCCAATTTTAGAATCACACTTTAAGCACAAGTTACAGAAAGTAACAACGAGAAACCTCTGGAGCTAATTGACAACAACCATAAGGCTGAATAGCAAAGCAAAGCTGGCAATGAAATCCTAAACCTAATCAGCAATGAACCAAGCTTCAGACAAACCAATGCTCTTTATAAGTTCCTTTCAGCTCCCAGATAACACCAAGGAAATAGCTCATGAGAGTCCCCACCATAACCATGGTCTGCACTTTCAAATAAGAAGGGATGATTGTAGCATTTTTTTTAACTCCACTACAATATTTAAAAGTGAAACCTGCAAATTTAGAAATACAGATGGAATCAGTTTCTAGTTACTGTCAAACAAAAACCAGTATTGACAAAACCAAAAGGGCAGAATAGAAGTTTCAACAGGGCAGCACCCGAGAAAGAAGGCAGTTAATGCAACATTAACTTCCTATAGCTTTTGAGCAAACACAAAGATTTTCTACCTATCTTAATAGAGCATGCGATCTCCTGGACTTTGGCTTCTATTTACAGTTCATTACAGGAAACTGTAACAAAATGGAGCCCAAGTCCTCAACAGAACAATTCCTGATTTATTTATTTATTTTACAGCCAAGGTGAAGGATGTAGCGAGTAGAGTTTATTATAGCGATTGATCAAATTACTTCATAGAGATATTACCATAATTCTTCAAATACAAGCCAAAATTTTCCAATAATATTCAAATGTAACCTAATTCCTGCGAACACCTTTATTCAAATAGTGGAAGTTCCTTTCCAAAATCCATTTATAATACCTACAAAATTTAATAGCCACAAGATGTATATAAAGTCAAACAACAGAAACAGCAGTAAGTATGCCACAATTATCAGAAATTCAAAATTGTACATAGTGTTTTTGGAGTGGGGACTTCCAAATCACTGGTAGATTGGAAAACAAAAAAAACAAACAAATTAAATCAAATCCAAACAGTGACATCTAAATCAATCCTCATCTTGAACTCTTGGACTCTGTTTTCAGCCCTATTCTATTGATATGGGGAGCAATGAGCATAGCAAAATCCAATCAATTTTAAAATAATGAATTAACAAAGTACAGGTGGCCAAGCAATTGACAACTGTGACAGAAATTGCTTATTCAGATAGTTAGAACGCAAAACCAGTCACCACCTGTGCAACACTCACCCTTACCATCAACATGTATAAACTGAACAATAATATTCTCAAAAACTATAGCTATCAATTTATATATATGCTTCCATGGAACCCTACGCTTCTTTGTCTGCTTAATCAAAATAATCTTAACCTCCTATTCTATAACCTCACCTTGATCCCATAAAATACAGCGATCTTGTCAATGTCCAAGGTGATCTGGCGTTCAAAACCATTGCACCAGTAGATGCAGCCACTATGCAGTCGGCTAAAAACAGCATCCTAGGAGGGACTAGGAGAGGCGGACCTGCCTCAGTTATGAAATCGGCGGCTAGCATATGAGACACTGGATGGTAGAGAAGGGCGTGGTTGCATAAGAAAACGAGGAAGAGACATAGACCGATTGAGAGAAGGATGAAGATGGTCGGTTTAGCAAATAACCCGACATAACATCTATAACCCGACCTTACTCCGGCTTCAAACTGAGGATGTAACCCAACCCGACCTAAAAACCATCTAAACCGAATTTTAATGATTTGATCGGGTTGGTCGGTTCAACCCAAATAGTGAACAATCCTACCTTAAAGTTTGGCATAACGTGTAATTTTACTTTTAATGTTTACTTTTATTCAATATTATTCTTAATATTTTAAAATTATAGCGGTTGTTTATGTTTAAAAAATTGTTAAATTTGACTCATTTCATATGCCGATATGGTAGCGGAGCACATACATGCTCAACTAATCATTACAACGTGTCATTCTCTTTCTACATCCTCTCTCTTGTGATGAAATGATAATGTGATTCATTTGCATATATTTGAGTTATAGAAAATTAAATTGTTAAAGTAGCGATAATTTATTGCTTTTTTTATAATTTTTAAAATTTTTGGATTTAAAAATTATCTATTTTATTAAAAATATAAGTTTGGATATATAATTTTTGGAGTTTTAAAAATCTGTAATGTGCGAATAAAATTTTAAATTTTTTTTGTAAAAGTTTTAAACTTAAATATAAATTTTTATATTATTTAACTGGCCTTTTATTATTTGTGCCTCCATGTGTTAAATTACTTTTAAAAAACATAAATAATTCATATATAAGCTATATTTTTTTTTGGGATATAACTAAAAAATTCAAAAATTTCATATCTAAATCAAATGACAAAATTATGGTAATTGAATTTTTTTATATGTCTTTATTATTTATTGTTCACTATTCTTTATTACATATCGATTCAACAATACGTGCAGTCACATCTACATATACAACTCAAAGGTGTGAATTTTAGACTTTTAGTGCATAAAAATAAACAATACAAATAAGAATACATTAGTGTAAAGAAAAAATGAAAATAACGACAATTAGAACTCCATTGGAATTCTTTCACCAATTTGTATGTTTTACTGAATCAATGCATTAAAATATTATTTATAATTAAACTTTGCAATTTTTTTTATCCAACCTGAAAATCCAAATTCGGGAAAAAAAAAAAACTAAATGTTTCGAATTCGGATTGAAAATATTTGAATCTTGATCCAACCTCACTCGAACTAGTAATATCATTTTATTAATATCATCATCTCAATTTTATATAAAACTTAGATTTAATTGAAAAAAAAATAAAAGTGTCCTAATTTTCCTATCTAAATCACTATCATCGTTTAACAAACTATCATCTTCATCCATTCCAAATAACTCACCAACTAAATTACAATTTTCAACAGATGATGATGCATGATGCTCAACTGTCACATCCTTCATGGAACAGTCATTTTTAAAGCGAAACTTAGCCAAAAACGATAAATTTTTTATTTTTATTTTTTTTGTGCCGATCAGTTCGATAATCTTGTAAATAATTAAAACATATACAAAATAACTTCATGTCAAAAACTTACACCAAACACTCATCCAACAATAATCATAAATACAATCAAAATACAATTCAATCTTTTACCTTAATGATCTAAGTATATACATGCCAAAATACAACTTGGTCTAGTACTAATTTTTCTCTTCCGATCCGGTTCCATCGTGTACTATGCTCCCGCAACACTTCATAACCTGCACGCAGTAAACACTACGTACTGAGCACTAGATATGCCTAGTGGTGACTACTAATCCAAGAATTTCCCAAAGTAAAGTATAATTACATAGATTATGCTACTCTTATACTTATTTCATTAAACATTTTCTTTTACTTCGGTCAACATTAGTTTTATTATTAATTCATATTTTGGGTAATTATTGTTATTTGTTTTTCAATCTTTTAACTTTACTTTACACTATCCTCTTAGGCGAATCGATATCAGATTTATTTTTACCTTTACGTTATTCTTTACAATAACTTTTATTTTTACCTTTATGTTCGTCTTATCTTTTTAGCCACAACGATATAATTATCATTTCATTTAGCAATGTATATTGGTACTCATATCTTTAATGGTATCAATCTAGACTATTTTATTTCTCAATATATTGTTCAATTATCCAATATGTATTCTAATTATACTTCTTGATATATATTCTTTTATTTTTCGTTAACTTTTAACTAATACATACATTACTATTAAAAAGCTTTTAAGCTTTAATTGTAAAGTGATACTGTTATTTTGGGACACTTTGCAGTCAAATCTCTATTTCCTTCTTTATACGTTTACCTATGTTCAAATATTTGTTTATAACTTATATCTTTTCTTTTTCCTCATTAAACCATTACATACCTTTTTATCGTTTTACTTTTCATTTGACTTTTCTATCAAAAATACATTATTTAAGCATCAAATTTTACTAAATGTCATTGCCATCACTTTGTTTTTTTTTACTTAAAAAGGAAATTGATATTATTATCTAACTTTTTACTTTTTACAATAATAATTGGTACATGAAATAATAACTAATTTAATTTATCTTTTTCATGTAAAACAAAATACATTTTAAATCCTTTTTTATTATAAAAGCTTGACTTAATCTTCATTTATTATTTTATTCTTATAAAACCTTTCTTTTTCTTTTTCTTATTAATCACACTTTTCGAAAAACTTTATAGATTTATTTCAACTTTACATTTTTTTTCCAACAAAACATTTTTCATTTATAACTTTTTATATTCAAATCATTTAAACAATACCGATTTATTCATTATAATGATCCCCTAGTACAATATAACAGAATTCTCAAAAAGGATACTCGGGATTGGATCCAAAGGTTCCACAGAGAGAGAAGTGATCCCCAAGGAACCATTTTTCGAAAAATATTTCACTTTTACTTTCACTTTCACTAAAAACACTGAAGTCATGGAGATCAAAAATCATACTCATAGCAAAACAAGTCGTCATGACTTGCACCGCGGTACAGAGGTATCCCTATGGCTAGCCAATTATATACTAAACAAGAATATCATCACCTGCTTATCGCTAAGGGCAAAATAATCAATTATATTTGCAATAATTTTTAACATTTAAAAATCTTTAATTTCTTTTTTTTATTTCTTGATACACTATATTTCTGATCAAACACACTCTTTTAGTGTTTTTGACTATTCAATAACTTTTTGTCCTTTCGTTCACTTTATCTTTTTAAGTCACTTTTGTGAATTATTTTTCGATAATTCACTCAGGTACTTGGGGCTTTTCAGTCTTTTATACAAATTATAAATTATGACATTATAATTCACAATTCTCTTTTATTTTTTTTGTATAATTCTTTGCGAATTATTCTCTAATAATTCAATGATCGACTTTTTACGATTTTTTTCTTTTTCTTTTTCTGTCCAAACTTTTCAATCATTCACTTTGTCAACTTTATTTCGTCGGCGAATTATTTTACAATAATTCACTCTTTTAATATTTTTTATTTACTAATTTATTTTGATAAATTATTCACGCATTTATTTTATAATTTTTTACGCAATTATGGATTATATTGGTATAATTCATTATTTTATGTCTCAAAAATGCATAATTTGATTTTTTCATTTCTTTTTATACTGGAGTAATTTACTTCACGTTCGTTATAATTACATACTTATTTATTGAATTATTTCTTAATAATTCAATATTTTAGTTAAACATAATCAATAATATATTTCAAAAATATTCTGATAAAGCATATAAATTTCATAAAAATTCGTGTACACATTATTTTACAATTTCTATAATTTTCACTCATTTTATCAATTATTTACCAATAATTCATTATTCTTATTACTTTCATGACTCAATAATTATTTAAAAAAAATTCATCGGTTGACTTTTTATTTCATTTTCATTGACTATAATTTAATTTCATATAAATTCACCTTTTTCAACATTTTTGCACAATTATTCGCTAATAATTCAATTAATTTCAATGCACATATTAACATTAGAATTTTAATAAAATTTCAATAATTTCAATAAATCCCAATAAAATTTATTTATGCATTGTTTATTATTTAGTATCATTTTTCACTAAAATAATCAATTATTTCCCATTATTTTACAATTTTTACTATAAACATAATCAATACATAGGCTTTAAAATTCCAAAATAAATTCCAATAATTCAATAAAATTTTATGGGCACCATTTATCATCTCTACACTTAATTTAGGCTAACATATATTATTTTCATGCAAAAATTTCATTACTTTCTTTTACTATACAATTCAGTCACCATTAATTTTCACCTAAAAAAATTTCTTCCTTCCATTTTAGCTTTCCATTCATCTTTCTTAATGTCCAATCTCATTTATCCTAAACCAATTTCATCAATTAACAACTTTACCCATTTTTAACCTAATTACATAAATGAAATTAATTCAAAATAAAAGGAAAATCAAAGGATTTTGTAGTCACTTATAATTTTTTCATGCTTATGAGTGCCTAAGCTTCATTTTCCTTGCTTTTAGCCATGACAACTCTTTCCTCTTCACTTTTCACCCTTGATTTTCCTTGCTTTCTTTGCTTCAATCAAAGATTAAAGGCCATATATTTGAACTATCGAGATGGAATTTCACTTCTCATGTTAGGATTACATGAGAATTTGAAGTAGAAAATTGAAAGAACAAAGAGAGAAGAAAATGGAGATGAGTCGGCCACAAGGGAGGAAGGAGAAGGGCTGGGAAAAATCTGAATTTTTCTCAGATTTTCCAGCTTAAATAGGTCTCTCTTTGGGCCAAAAATTGGGCCTAATAAGTGGGCTTAACCCAACTTAATTAAATGGCTCATTTTAGGCCATTTAAGGTCCAATCCAATTTCTCTCTCTTCCTCACTTTAAATCACTTCAAAAATGATTCCATCATTTTTATCACATCAAAAATAGGTAGTACGTAAATTTTTTTCTTAATCGGAGTCCGTTATTGATCCGATTCAAACTTATCGGTTCGATTCGATAACTGCCGGTATCACCGAAAAATTCAATTCTCCTTACCAAAATATTCTACATAAAAATTCATGTAAGCATGCAAAATCTGGCAATATTCGGAGTTTGTTTACTATTTTTAATTATTTACGTAAAATCAAGTCTCATTCCCTATTAGGGAAATTGAGTTGCTAATTTTTTCGTATTTTTGACTTTTGGAGGTCTATTTGACCTCAATTTCACTTCAAATTTCAACCCCAGGCTCACCATAACCATTACTTTCCAACAATCCAATAAAATATTTTTGATTTTCGGGTGTCCTTTCGGGCCTGGAAAATACTATTTACTATCGAAAAATACTATTTACGGCTGATCCGGTGTTGAGGCTATTACATCAACCATACAGATGATCAATGTATTTCAAATTTTTGTTAAAGGATGAAAATAATGGTTTACGTTAGTATTGAAGGAAGAATTAAAATTTGATATTGGAGTTAAATTGTTGTGCATGTGCATATTTATCAATGGCACCTAATGGATGAGTAACTTTATCCACCCTATGGTCTTAACTATCGGTAGAAGCAGAACTTTAGGATAGTCAGACTTAAAAAGTTTTTGACTTTGCAAGAAAAAGTTGAGAATCCCAAAAATAATAGCAATCACCCTCAACTCAATTTCATGGCTAATTGAATTCAGAAACTGACTACTGTATTTAATAAAATTAATAGAGTGTATTCAGAAAACCGAATACACTCTATTCATTATGTTAAAATTGAATACATTATACTATGATAACTTATTATACTATATAGTAAAAACTGAATTTACTTTATTCAATTTCAGTTGACTAAATATTTTGTATTTGTAAAATTTCATGCATTATATTTACTTTGTGCAAAGTAAATTTTTTTTTTCGGATTCACAATGCCGAAAGTGATTCGGATGAGCAAACTTTAGTTAAAATCGAACCATACTGATCGACATTTATTTTAAACGACGTCGTTTTGTATATTTATTCAAAACACATAGTTTTAATTCACATTATTTTGAGTATTTGTTCAAAACATGCCGTTTAGTATATTTGTTCAAAAGGACATTGTTTTATTTTTTTAATTTTTGATTTTATTATTAACCGAATCGAATTGACCGGAAATTTTTTTTAGTTTGCATTTGATTATCTTAGAATTTCGGTTTGGTTAAATTCTAAAACTTCGGTGTTTGGTTTTATCGGTTCCGTTTCTCATCCCTAAAAGTGAATATAGTGAAAATTGAATTTACTGTATCCAATTTCTACTAATTGAATATTTTGTGTTTTGATAATTGAATAGATTTAATTAATGAATTATGTCTTTTTGTAAAATTGAATACACTATATTCATTGCGCAAATTGAAATACTTTTTATTTATTTGTGATTGTAAATAAATAATTCCAGCAATTATCTATTAAATTGTCAATCAATATAACTAATTTATTTTTAAAATCAAGAAAAAATAGTTCCTCATAAAATCAAAAAATTAATTCAAGATAAGTCCTACTAATTATATGAGTATGTTGTTACATTTTATTTCTATTTCATTTTATGTAACATGTGAATAAAAAAATATAAATTAATAAAGTAGTATGTAAAATAAAAATTTTATTAACTAAATAGTAGTTTGGTATTTTTAAGCAAAATAGTATCACTGATTTTTTATGTATAAAATATTATTATAAATAAAACAATATAGCATATATTGAGAAGATCAATATAATTTCAGATCTTACAATATAATAATATATTTCATTTGAAAAAACACAGTTAAATGTTTATGTTAATGTCTTACTATTCTAGTTTTCAATATCGAATTATGGATACTTTGATCATAGGCTTAATAACTTAAAATATTTTTTACAATCAAAAATAAAAAAAATTATTCATTTTGCCAAATGCGAATATAGTATTTTTAGTTTTCTTATTATACTTTAATTAGATTGCATAATTGGAGTATAGTCTATTCAGTTATTGAAATACACTCTATTCATTTTTCATACTACAATATAATTAGTTTACATAATTTGGTATATTCAATTTCCAATTTTAATACAGTGCATGTAAAATCAAATACACTGTATTCTTAACACTGATACATTGTATCCATAAATTGATACTTTAATAGATAATTACTTAAATATTTATTTCAATCAAAAAATAAAAATAGTATGTTGTAGTTTTTTCTGTATAAAATATTATTATAAATAAAACAATATAGTATCTACTGAGAAGATTACATTACAAGAAAATTAGCAAATAGCAACGAAAATTAGCATTCAAATTTGTTAAATTTCCGATGCTAATAAAAATTAGCAATGAAAAATAGCAACGGAACATTCGGTTGCAACTTTGATGGTTGATATTTTTTAGCAATGAAAATTGTTTTCCGTTACTAAATTTAGCAACAAATTTCGTTTCCGTTGCTATTTTTACCAACGGAATTATAATTTCGTTGTTATATTTAGCAACGGAATAGAAATTCCGTTGCAATTTATAGCAACCAAATCAGTTCTGTTGCTATTTCTCGCAACCAAATTGAAGTTTCGGCTGCTGAATTCAGGCAATATTGTAAAAAAATTGCAACGGAATCTTCGTCGCAATTCCGTCACTAAATTATTGTTATTTTTTACACAATTTATGCAAAAGCCTATATCCCCCAATTGAAATAAAAGCATGAGTAGCAGCAGCAAAGGTTATACATCCAAACAATTTGACAGATATAAAGATGTAATTAATCATTCCATTAATTTTAAATCTGATGGAAATCAGATTAGGAAATAAAAATCGCAAATAAGAATTAAAAACTATTCAAAATCAAACCATATTTTTTGTGAGCATATTGATTTTTTTTTCTTTGAGAAGCTGTAATGTTAGAGATAAAGAATGATCCTAATTAGGATAAACGAAAGTATCTATAAAGTTCCCCATAAAAGAAAGAAAAATGAAAAAATAAGTTCAAGCCGTACGAGCTGTAATCTAATTAGGATAAACATCCTCTTCTTTTCCTAACCTGTAGTTATGATATGTTAACAATATAGAGACTCAAATAGCTAGAACATCAAACCTCTAAAATGAGCAGTGAAAAAGTATTTATGATTAATTCTTGAATTTAATTATTTATAATCAGCATTTCCTCAAATTTTGTACAATTAAGTTAATTCCCAGTAAACTCTGCTTGAACAGTCCAGCTTATTGGACAAGAAATAAGAAAAAAAATAAAAATAAAAATCAGACATTAGAAAAGTTTTACTTCATTCGTTTATCTGCTCTAATATTGATGTCCAAACAAACTTCAATTTTTGCAAAAATGAATTTATTTTCATTAATTGAGATATCCAGTGAAAAGAGTTTATTGCAAAAATAAATAAATGCATAATTGTTGTGTTTTGAACTCTTTTTCTTGACAGCACATAATGATGACTAGAAATTACTTTTTCTTAACAAATTGTTTCCAGATCAAACTGAAACTTTTACAAAGGATCAACATTGATCAATTATATGACCTTATATTCAAGGAGACACCTTTATGCAAAAGTTGAGAATTTCTAATTCTAGCCTCAGCATCTCTAAAAGTATATATTTTCAAACTTGATGAATCGACATCTGTAGCATCTACTTAACTTTGAAGGAGCAAGAGAAAGGAATACCTTATCTTTTACGTTGCCAAGAATTAGCAACACTTCCATTTGCAAATGTTTTATTTGAACCATTGCCAGAATTCTGGCCGGAGGATTCATCATCTGAAGGTTCCTGAGCATCCTATAATGAAAATAAAAAGAAAGGTTAAAATTGTTTCTATAACCACTACTAGTCAATGATTTTTTTTATAGAAAATAAATGTATTGTTGTATTAATTCACAGCCAGAAAGCTTGTTTCACCTGTCGATTCAAGGGCATGTATTCAGTCCCTGGAAGTTCTAGCTGAGGATATTGAGATCCACCATCATTGCATTATGAGCAAAGACAAAAGTGCAATAGGTAATCATCAAACATGTGAATTTCTGACTGGCAATTGCATCACATATTATATAAAACAAGTGACATGTAAATGGATGTAGGATCATTCAACACAGAAAGTAGCAGTAGGGATGGAATTATGCAGACATTAACTGATGTTTTTTCTCTTTTAAGCTCTTTTTCTCCATGGCTGGTTTTTGTTTTTAACTGCTCCAACTCTGTTTCTGCTTTCCCAACAGCAACTTTGGCTTCAGCTAATTGAGCTTCAAGACAAATTTCCTCACTTCCACTACTCTTTCCAGCTAGGACACACTATACATTAACGGTTCCTCAAACACCATTTTGTTACACAAATCAACTTGAGAAGACATCAATGTCTACAGAGTAAAATAGACAAATTCAACATGCACAAGTGCTACTCAGAAATCAATATATATACATATATATATATATTTAGCCTATAAATAATTGTTCATTTAAAAAAAACAAAAGTGCTATTACCATTGCAATTGAAATATCATAATTTGTTGAAAAAAAATTATTATGCTAAAGGAGACAGGCGAATGCAATCTAATGTTTACTATGAAGCAAAATATAAATGCAGGTGGGGATTACTTAAGAAAGTGCAAGTAAAATAATGCAATCAGAATATATATACCAACTCTTGGACAGCCTCTATTTACATACATTTAAATCTTGAATGAGATCAGAGATGCGACCTGCAAATAATGGTTCAGTTGACAGAGAAACCATTTCAGTGGAAGAAAAGGATGAAAAATTATAGGGATTTGCAACATATATACTATAGCTAATTTCAACCACCGCTGCTTCAAGGCAAGGGGATCTTTGCACTTATGAAAATTCAAAAGCATAGACAAGAGTAGCAGATCCATCTTTATACAGAATTAACTAATTCAAAACAAAATAACTTCAACCAATCACTATCAATACCAAATTGAAATTTGATACCTTTTAGAGAGCAAATAGGTACTCCCAATCCGATCTGCTTACTGAAAGGAGAAAAAAAAGGGGCACAGTTAAAGACAGAGTGTAAGTTAAATTAAATATAGTTGTAATTTAAAAAATGTAGGCATTTTGTTCTCTCTTGAGCCAGCCAGATAGTTTGCAGGTTTGAGAACTGCCCAGAGTGGAACCCACCAAGCTCCATAGAAATTAAATTAGTCAATCATTGTAGTTCTATTCCATTCTTTAGTCATTTTTGTTAAAGTGAGTAATAGGATTAACATGACAGGATGAAACAAAAATTTTTATTGTTAGGAAGCTTACAACAATATGATCATGTTTTGGCAATTAAATACTTCAAGTTGTGCATGCACATGACAAGCGTGCAATGGAGACAGATAGATTTGCCTTAATTGATTTTTGTCAACTTCAGCACTTAATTAATTTAATATTTGTAGAAAACAACTTAACTAAGCACAATACTATCTTTATTATATTATTAATGAATTAACAATAAGAATACTAATTGGTGATTTTTTAAGGTTGCATTTTGGGCCTCTGAATTCATTAATAATACATAGTTCACTGTATATTTCAAATGTACAGTGAAAATGTATATAATTCACAGGAAAATGTGCTCTGATAACAGATAATAGAGAATGAACAACAGATAGTTCAATTGTGCAACAATGTCAGCATTAATAGATATACTCTTAGGCATTATAAAAAAAGTCACCTGGATCCTTCTTTGGTGCTTCCCATGCTTTTCACCATTGTACATGCTCTTCAAAATCACAAAACCTCAAAATTAACTCCAAAGAAAAAACATACCAGAAACAAAACAACAAAATCACAAAAAAAAAAAAAAAAAAAAAAAAAAAAAGAAAACCATGCAATGAAGGTGAAGAAACAAAAACTAACAGAACAAAGAAAACGAAAACAAAATGAGAAACTCGAGAACTCACCATACTTGGAAAATGAAAAGAGAGCATACTTTTTAGGAGTCTGCTTTAAAAAATTCCCAGCTATCTTTTCTTATAAGCAGCTTATTTTAGTTTGTTTCATCTTCAAAATCATAAAAAAATACACATTAATATTGCTCGAAGTGAGAAGCTTCCTTGGAGAAGTAGCTTTTTTTACGTACACTAAATCAACTATTATGCCAAATCTAGCAAAATTATACAATTAAAAAAGAAAACAAAAATCAGGAAGTTCACAAAAAAGCATGCAAAGGAAACACAAAACTCAATAAATCAATAAGCAAAGACTGAAGCAAATTTCCATCAAATGGCTCCCCCTTAAGCTTTTGAGTTGCTCTATAATAAATTAAACAAAAATACGTACCAATTGTGGAACAAATTCAGGAGACTTGTAACGAATTCCTTGTCTGCTTTCTGCAAATCATAAAAATACAAGTCTCAAACACAATTCTGGAATTTCATAACAAAGTTTCCGTCTAAAACACAATTCATGTGCTCTAACAAAGTATTTGATTTCATTGTAGTATCTGCATAGTTAGGGATAACATCTGTGTATTTTTCCCACCTATCCTCTCTATTGAATTTTTCGCTTGATCTTGTAATTCTCTTATTGGATTCTACATTAACCTGTGATTTTGTTTGTTTAAGAAAATTATTAATTTAGTTTTCTTATAGCTATTAAATTGTTTTATAATACAGAGAATAATAATTTTTTGCACTGAATTAACATTTTTTGTAATAATAATTTATTATGAGACGTAAAATAAAATGTAATTATCAAAAATAGTATGAGTAGGTGTACCTTGGCAGTGTTGAAGACTATCAATTTTGAGCTTACCAGTTCATGAACTTCAATCCCCTGGCAGTAATTTCTTCTGTGGTCTCTCTCACAGTAGCCTTCCACAATATGTCTTCATCACTTTCTATCTGGAAAGAATCTTGAAAAGTTACTAAATAGCAAAACTCTCCCTTTGCCTCATTTAGAACAGCTACCAAATGATAGCAGACATTTGAGAGGATTTATCTTAAGAATTTAAGTACTTGCCAATGAAAAATCAATTGCAGGGAAAAGATATTGATACTCTGTCACATTTTGCCTTTTGTCACAAGGAAGCACACCCTACAAGACCAATATAACAGATAAGAGAGCAGTGGAAACCCCCAATTTATATATTTCAAAACAAAAAGATACTAAAATATATATTTTTTCCTCTAGTAGTGTTAGTAAAATATATATTTTTTCCACCAGTAGTGACAAAAAATAAAGCCATTGCAAGCCAAGTTCATAGAAGTTCAAAGAGCTTATTCGATGCATAAATTAACAGGAATTAGGCTTTGACGTTAACATCACATAAGTTATCTATGAGAGCATCAATCGTTCCTCTAGATACTAAGAAATCAATCATTTCTCAAGATACTAAGAAGAAACTTAGGCATGTTATTGAAGCAATTAACAAAATGGTAAAACATTCCTTGAAAAAAGTGTCTATCATATCTAGAAAAGCAAATCATGTAGCTGGCATACAACATGTTCTCGACAAAGTTCTACTGCAATGAAAGGTGGGGAATTGAGACTTGATATTGCCACTCTGCCACTGTTTCCAGCATTTGCCACCACCAGCGGAATCACGTCTGTCCTCTCTGTACAGCCATCACCGCCAAAAACTACAACAGCAGTTTGCAGTGTCCTGAAAGTCACAACAATCAACATCTTGAAGTTAATAGTAAAAGATCTATTTACTTTAGCTATTTGGAAATGGCTGACAATGATTTTTTGCTGTAGATTCCTTAAAATAAGTTTATCTGTAAAATCCATGCTATAGATTTTTAGCTCTACGCAGCAAACCAAGAACTTTAATATAAAGTTGAAATGCCAAATGATGAAAGACAGATTTAAAATTTGCCACATGCTGCTTAAATAAATGCTTTTAGCACAAAAATCTTAAAGCATGAAGGAAATGAATCCAGAAATAATCTGAAAGAAACTTGTTTATCAAATGTTTGAAGCAAAAAGAAGAATACAAACATAAGAAGGAGACGATCAGAACAACTGACATTTATCACCAAAGGAAATTGAATCCACTTGAAGTATAATAACATAAATCCTCTGACCAAGTAACAACGTAAACCTTTCAAATGCAACAAAAAAGAGAAACCTGGATGAATACCAGCCCACTACTTAAAGTCTCAACATGTCTTATTCCTGTGCTTTATGAAAATGTTTGGATCTCAAATCATAAAATGCAGAATTTATCTGATGACATATAAAATGCAACAATATGGATAGGCTATCAAATAGTAACCTTAGCAAAGGGGATACAATAACCAAGTCAATCCTCTTGGAAAGCCCACATGCTTGGACATGCTTCCGCAAATTATCAACCTGCAAGTACCTCATTGGAATGAGCTTCTCTTTCTTAGGTTGGCATAAGCAAATGTTCCTGGATTTAGTCTTACCTGCTGCCAGCCGACTTTAGTAAGTTGAGCATAAATATATTCCGGATACATGTAATCTTCCACTACATTGTGCATCCTTCACCTGGATGTATGGTTTTATAAGACCAGAAAGCCCTGATTTGCGAGCAAAAGCCAAGAAAGAAGGCAATCTTGGACATCCTTCAGACCAAATATTATAGCAGCTTCATACCCACAATTGAAAAAGTATACAGTTTGAAAACAAAATCGATACCAACCAGGTAAAGAGTTTTGAAACGGTGCAGCAAAAGACACTATATATTAAAAAAGACCATATGTTTGCTTCAAATTTAGGTTCTGATTTAGCATATCTTTCCGTATATAGTATTTTATATTTTTAACTATCGAATCATATTTCAAATGGTGCTGATTGACGGTAAAAAAATTGAAAAGTACCGAATTTACCCCTTTCACTATTCTATTTTCCTCTATTTCCAGTAATGTAGAAACAGTGGACTTAACAGAGGATAATGTGCGCATGCCACCTATCAACAGGTTGCCCATGTGGTTATGTTCTTTTCTGAACAGAGTGTGGTCATGTTATAAATAATGCTGGCAAGTGCCAAATGTGCCAATGAGAGATACCAAGTCCATAATTAGATCCTAGAGAACTTATAATGCACTTGCCAACATTATTTATCCTCATCTGCACGTACAAAATTCAGATAATTGCCCTTCCAATCATCCCACCACAAACACCGGCAATTAAAACTTGCTGAGAATAAGACTCTAAATGTAAAGAGTTTTGCAACGGAGCAGTGGAAACAAGCTTGGATCCGGACCACTATTCATATCTACAACTAAACAACGTTAGTTTTCAATTAGAAGAGTATGGAATTGTATTTGAATCAAACTTCACAAAAGTACATATAGGAAAAAAGAAAGCTTTTTTTTTTTTTGTAACAGAGAGCAAAAAAATTTTATAAATGAACATTCTTCATATCAATCAAGCATCAAGGGATTCGCCATTTCTACCACTACAAATTGACATTTCCCGTGGTTTGATGAGATTCCCATTGCAACAACAGATCTTTATATTTCGCCAATGTAAAAACCAATCAAAATGAATCAAATCTAACAAAATCAAATAAGAAAAAAAACAAATATATACACAAAGCACACATCACAATTAAATACTGAAATTTCCTTATTGCAGTATATCTACATGAAAGTTTTGGAGTAATTTTGTTGTTCTAACATGGACATGGGCATATGAAACTGTAACATACTAGTACCCCAAAACATGAAAGTTTTGGAGTAATTTTGGAGTAATCTAAAAATAACCGAGTGTCAAGCTTGAAATCCCAAGAAAAAAGAGAATATATATATATATAATGAATCCACTAAAAATCAGCCACCTGTTGGAAGAGTGAACAAGCAAAAGACAGAAAACTGGCTAAATTTGTCCTAGTAGGAGGACTTCCCCACAAGTTATAAGAAGCAAATATGAGCAATGTCCTTGAAACCAGTTCAATCTACTAAGCACAACAATCAATAAAATCAATGTACAAAAAGAGAGAGATACTTCTTTATAGCTAACAGCGGGCTTGTCTACAAAACGAGTGGACCTCCTCACTGGTACTAACTCTGACGAAGCCTTACAAGCCCTTGATTTCACCTGCTTCATTCGGGAATCATCACAAAATCAATAAAGTCGCCATTTTTGTAACATAAATACCATCTACAAAACCAACACACAAAAACTTACCGAGGATTTCTTTGGATTGAGTTCGGAGATCGAGTCACATTAATTTAATAATATATGGCAAAGGTAGAGAGACATATAAAGCATATATGCCAAATGAAATTAAATTAAGAAAATGTTTATGAGACTAACAAAACAAGCCCAAAAGCTTACAGGGAGAAAGGCTTCAGAAGAACGCAATGGCAGTTGAAGAGCGACCGAAGTACATTGAAATAGAGTTGGTGATGCATATGAGCTCAAAAATGGGTTACTAAGGCTCCATTTACACAAAGTAGGTGGTACATGGGGAGGAAGCTGGGGAGAAGAGTGAATGAGGCGAAATCGTAGAGGGTCTATAGGTAGAGGTTTAGCATTCAAAGGGAGGGGTACTTATTTATACTTAGGGCAACAGATAATGAAATTACTTAAATATCCCTAATTTAGCAACAGAACCGTTGCTAAATTAGCAAACAAATTCAACTTCAATGCTATTTTAAGGTAGGTTATTTAGCAACCGAATTTAAATTCGATTGCTATTTTTCATTAAAAATGTAAATTAGCAACGGATATTCAATTTCGTTGCTATTTTTCATTGAAATGTAAATTAGCAATGGAATTATATTTCGGTTGCTAAAATAGCAACCGAATTTAATTTTGGTTGCTATTGTACCAACCAAAAATCAATACCGTTGCTATTTTTCATTGAAAATGAAAATTAGCTACGGAAATTCAATTTCGTTGTTACTTTTCATTAAATATTTTAGCAACCGAAATTCATTTTTCATTGAAAATAAAAATTAGCAACGGAAATCTACTTCCGTTGCTATTTTTAATTGACAATGTAAATTAGCAACGGAACTATATTTTGGTTGCTAAAATAGCAACGGAAAATAATTTCCATTACTATTTTCATTCAGAATTTTTTTAACTCTGATTATTTAGCAACCGAATTATTTTCATAGCAACGGAAATTAAATTCTGTTGCTAAGTTAGCAACGAAAAATAATTTATGTTGCTATTTTTCGTTCCAAAATTTTTTCGATTTCTATTGGCGCCTTATTTAGCAATAGTATAGTGATTCCGTTGCTAAATTTTGGTTCTAAAATTTTCCTTCATTTTTAGCAACGGAAGATAACCAAATATATTTGGATTTTTAAATATATAAAGTTTAACCAATTTTAGTAACAGAATTTTATTTTCATTGCTAATTTAGCAACAAAATCAATTCCGTTGTTATTTTTACATTTTCTTGTAGTGTTAAAATACTTTTGAATCTTAAAATATAATAATGTATTTTATTTGAAAAAAGTACAATAAAATGTTATATTAATGCCTTACTATTTTGGTTTTTGATATCGAATTATGGATATTTTGATCATAGACTTAATAACTTGAAATATTTTTTACAAAAAAAAAAAATTATTCGCTTTGCCAAGGTAGTGTATTCAGTTTTCTTATTATACTTTAATCAAAGTGCATAAATGAAATATTGTCTATTCAATTATCGAAATACACTCTATTCAATTTTCATACTACAGTATAATCAATTTATATAATTTAGTATATTCAGTTTTCAATTTTACTATAGTTTATCGGTTTTCCAAATAAAATATGTTCGATTTTACATACAGCTAAAAATATGTACATTCCGTTTATTTATTTCAACTAATGAGAGCCTAATAGATGAGTAACTATATACATCCTATGATCACTAGTGGTAGAAGTAGAACTTTAGGATATAAAAAGTTTTTGTATCCGCAAGAAGCCTTTGAGAAATCCAAGAGCAATACCCATCTTCAAGAACATTAGCCATCCTCCACTTAAATGCATGTTTAAGTGGCTTGAGATATATTGATCAAGTTAAAAAGTATATATTTTTTTTTTAAAAAAAATATATTTGAATCATTCAATTTGAGTAATTTAGTAAAATTCTATTTTAAATGGTAATTTTAGGTGTAATGGTAAAAAAGCAAGACACTATATATTAAAAAAGACCATATGTTTGCTTCAAATTTAGGTTCAGATTTAGCATATCTTTCCGTATATAGTATTTTATATTTTTAACCATCGAACCATATTTCAAATGGTACTGATTGACGGTAAAAAAAAAAAAAAAAATTAAGTACCGAATTTACCCCTCGCACTATTATATTTTCCTCCATTTCCAGTAATGTAGAAACAGTGGACTTAACAGAGGATAATGTGCGCATGCCACCTATCAACAGGTGGCCCATGTGGTTATGTTCTTTTCTGAACAGAATGTGGTCATGTTCATGCTTCCAGCTGATCAATGTCAGTGTATTTTTAAATTCATAAGGATTGCTTAAAGCCTAAACGTGATATATTAACAAATATGGGGTTAACCAAGTAAGACGCATGCTTATTTGCCATTAATCATTGGTGCAGCACACAAAATAAATAAATAAATAATTTGCATAGTTATGGGGAGAATTTGACACTTAATCCTTTAGATTATAACCTTCTACACTAACCCTCCACATTAGAAGCAAACATCTTATATTTGCATAAAACATCTTTTCAAAATGCTTTCTGCTTTCCGTAAAATCCACAAACTAAAATTAGCTCTTGTATGAATTACTCAATAAGCCAGAAACTTACGTTCTGTAAAAATGATTAAACCAGTTAGTTCAATGAACATGAAAGAAATATACAAACTCTATTCTTTCATGATAAAGCTGAAAAATATCCGGGGCAATGTTATGGGGGAAAAAAAGAAAGAGATTGGCATTCTCAAAAGACAAGCATTTCATGTAGTGTTGGTCAATAGAAATAAATGATTCTAGCAATGTGATGACCCAAGCTTAAAAAGAAGGATTATATATGAAGATTTCTTGCAAACTGTAAACTGAAATAATGACACACAGCCTAACCTTCACAGGCAAATAAATGAGATGCAAGCTTAATTGGCACTCTCATACTCCATATAAGGTCAACATTTCAAGTTCTACAAATTAAGCAGCCAAGAAATACACATTCTCGACCAATATCCTTCACAATGCCTACTCAAGTTCACAATTCAGGCAGGAAAAAAAGTTAAGACACCTATTTTAGCCAAATGCTTCAGCTGTGAGAGCTAATGTGTCAAAATGAAATATTAAGAAAGATCCTGGTTTCATATGAAATTGCAACTTTTAAATGAGGGTTTACGGAAAAATTAACTACAGACCACCAACAAACTTCGATTTATACGGGTGCATGAGGAATTTCAGAGACTAAAATGTCCATGGAGCATTAAATTAAATTCAACAGTCTAATAACATTAGGATTTTTGTCACCCCTTACACTAGGCTTTAGTCTTCTATGAAGTCACACAATGTACAACAAGTACAATTTACCTCTACATCATGTGGGACTAATAAACAGAAGAGAGACTCAAATACATAAGAGATTTTGGTCTCATTGAGAAACTCAGTGCCAAATGTGCCAATGAGAGATACCGAGTCCATAATTAGATCCTAGAGAACTTATAATGCACTTGCCAGCATTATTTATCCTCATCTGCACGTACAAAATTCAGATAATTGCCCTTCCAATCATCCCACCACAAACACCGGCAATTAAAACTTGCTGAGAAGAAGACTCTAAATGTAACATTGAGCCGATTCCCAATATATGCTGGGAGAAAGACAACCCTCTACAAAATCCAGATTAATCCAATATCACAAGACTGATAATTGACAGCATGGACAAGCAAGTTAACATTGCCGTTCCCCAGAATGACATTATGATCAATGTCTATCACAAATGCTAACATGGGAAATACAGACTGCTACCAACAATTTAATTACACAAGTAGAAGCCCGCGACAATTGATGAACACCATAAATGACACTACTCAGCAATCCCAATCACTCTGAAATACAACAAAGAACAAATGGCAAACTTTTTGGATCTGAGATTAAAGGCCAAATCCAATTCCTACTTTGAATGTTACCAACAACAACAGCTAACATAACCACCACAACCAAGACCCTAAATTAAAAATCTACAACTACCAGCAGACACCAATTTCACAAGTACCCATTAGCTAAAACAAAAGGAAAGAAAAGAAAGATCAATGAAGAGGTCAACAATTACCCAAATTCAATCATCCCCGGTAGGAAAGAGTGTGAGAACCTTCGTTCCTCCATTCCCACTAGCTGATTCCAAATCCTCCACATATCCTGGAACTGTATTGTGCACTGGCGCCCCCACCCTACGCACAGGTTGCTGTGACTGTCTAGACAAAAAGGGATGCTCAATCTGCCCATTGGGAGGTGACCCAAAATGCCCCATCTGCCTATGGTACTGGCTCTGCAACTGGGGATGCGTAACTGCCGCAGCAGCAGCCACCATCTGCTGTTGATGATGGTGGTGTTGCAGTGCCGCCACAGGCACAAATGGCAAGAAGTGGTCTGAATTAGGCCTCCCGGTATGCAAGAAATGAGCAGGAACTGGAGCACTAGCAAAGAGATGTTCAGTAGCTGAATCAGAGCCGGCAGTCAATCCGCCGCCACCACCAGCACCATTAACACCACCAGCACCACCAGATGACAAACCCTGCATCCTTTTCAGATATAACCTATACTTCTGCAAATGACTAGCCACGTTTTCTCTAGTTAACCCATCTACGCTCATAAGCTGCATTATAGTCTTTGGGACAGCATTTTTAATACCCAAGTGTGCCACAGCATCCACAAACCTCTTATGCAATTGCGGTGTCCAGACAAGCCGGGGCCGCTTAAGGGTTCTGGCCGGCTCATCACCGGCAGCCCCAGAACCCAATTCAGCAGAATCGGCAGCATATTCAGAGGAATTTGGTTGGGAAGCAGTTAAAGGGTTGTTTGGTGAAGGGGTGGTGATAGTGGGCGGAGGTGGAGGAGGAGGTGGTGGCTGATTTTGTTGAAGGGGGCCGTTGCTGGTGGTAGAATTAGTAGGATTTCTGATATCAAAAGCAAGAGCAAGATCAGGAGTGATTAGGGTTTGAGATAAGGGCATAAGCTCTTCAGGTTTTGGGAGCTCTTCTTCCCATTTTGAGAACCAATTAGAATCATCCTCCCTCATCTCTTCCCTAAATTTGACCCAAACCCAAATCCCCGATTCACTCGATTCTTCTCTTATGTTCGGTTAATCGAGTTAAACAGAAAGATTATTGGGATGTGGGTGTTCAATGCACCAATAAAAAAAGGAAATTAAACAAAAAAAAAAGTAGAAAAAGACTGACACGGGATGTGAGTACACAGAGTGAGAGATACCACACTGAAAAATAGACAAAAAGATTGAAATTTTAAGAGAGACTATAACTTTCTGGTTCTAGAATTAGAATTCTTATTAGATTAGAAGGAAAGAGGCAAAAGGGGTGGCGGACATACAGTGGTGATGAGAAATTGTAAGGGCGGAGCGAGGAGTAGGACGAGGATGATGATGAGGACGATGGGGAAGATGGAGAGTGATTCGAGGTGGATCTTGTTTTCTTCTTTTCAGCCTTTTTTTAAGGGTACTGTTGCTGATGCTTTTATTCTGATTTTTATGGTAAGAGGGTTTTTATTGTTTTTCCGGGATTTGGGGGTCTTATAATTAGAGCTAGTGCTACAAGATTTTTAAGATTTTCCCTTTTTTTTTTTTTTCAAAAAACGAAAAAATTTAGAATATGTTCACTTATAAAAAATTATTTTAATTTTTTTAAAAAAATTTTAACAGAAAATAAAAATAAAAATCATATTTATTTTGATCAATTTTTTAAAATAAAAAATAAATTTTCAATTTTTCAAAATAAAAAAAAAATTAATAAAATATATTTTTTAAATTTTCTAAATAATTTTAATACACACATATATATGTATACACAAATATGTACATACATACATATATATACATATATGTATGTATACATGCATACATACGTACATATGGATATGTATATATATGTATGTACATACATAAACATACACATATATATGCATATGCATATATATACATACATATGTATATGTATGTGTATATATGTGCACATATACATATACATATATGTACATACATATACATATACATACACATATACATATATATTTATGCACATATATGCATATACATACATATATACATATGCACATATATATACATGTATTTGTATGTGCTTGCATACATACATACATATGTATGTGTGTGTGTGTGTATATATATATATATATATATATATATATATATATATATATGCACATGTATGTGTATGTACATACATACACATATATGTGCATATGTATGTATACATATATATATATATATATATATATATATATATATATATATATATATATATATATATATATATATATATATATATATATATATATATATATATATATATATATATATATATGCACATGTATGTGTATGTACATAAATACACATATATGTGCATATGTATGTATGTATGTATACATACATGTGTATGTATGTGCATACATATATGTGTATGTATGTGCCTACAAACATGCATACACGCACACACACACACACACACACACATATATGTTTGTACATACATATACATGTGTATGTATGTACATGCATACATACATAAATACACACACACACATACATACATACATACATACATACATACATACATATATGTACGTACATAGATACACATACACATACATATACATGTACATGTATATATGTGTATGTATGTATATATATGCACATACATATATATGTACGTATATATGCATATATGTGTGTGCGTATACATATATACACACATACATATTTACAAAAAATAAATATTCTAGTTTTTCATTTATTGATAAATGAACGTGTTTTCTTAATTTTCTATAGAAAATAAATACTTTAATTTTCTAAGAAAATAGAAAATAAAAAACAGAAAATTATTTTCTGTAAGTAAACATACCGTTAACAATTTAAATTGAGTACTCAAATATACCCTTAAAAAATATATACTTCATTCTTTTTTTTTATTATCATTTTTAAATAAAATATAAATTCTATTTATATATTATTTTTATTTTAAAATTTTTAATATAATATAATTTATTTTTTTCAATAAAATCAGAACTAATCAAATTTGATAATTTAATTTTAATCACGTAATTTAATACTAAATTTAAGTATATTTATTATTTCTTAATCCTAATTAAAATAATAAAAGTGACAGATAAAAAAACAGAAAAAAATATTTTTTAATTTGATTAATATACCTTCAAATCACTTGACCATTTATTTGAATGAATGATAATTATTATTTTTGAACTATTCAACTTTTTTCTTGAAAATGATAATTTTTTTTAAATTTTACTTGTTAATTAGGCTTTTGTTGATAGAAAAAAAAGTAGCAGACGTCATTTAACATATATTTATATATTTATATGTAGTATTTACTTTTGGCTAAAGTAAATACAATCTATTTCAATTTTATTTTTTCTCTAATTGTTTATTTCTATTTTATCCAAACTGAATACACTGCATTCATTTTTTGCTAAATTAAATACCTTTAATTTATTTTTACCCAAATTTAATATATTGTATTCACTTTTATCCAAAATAATTGAATTCATTTTTTACTAAACTGAATATACTGTATTTATTTTTATTCAAACTGAATAAACTGTGTTCAATTATTCAAATTAAACTTAAATTCAATCTCATTTTAATTGAATGACACCTCTTATTTTCAAAACTAATTTTTTTCTTTTTATTTTTTATAAATTTTAAATTTATTTTATTTACTTCTTTTAATATTGATTATTTCCATCAAATTTGCCATTAATAAGATTGAAAGTGATAAAGCCATTAATAAGATTGAAAGTGATAAAGAGAGGAAGGAGGGCGATCTAGCATGTACATGTCGAGGTGTTTAATGGGATTCATTTAGCAGTTGCCACACCAACACACTGTTACTGAAGGAATCTTCTTGAAATTGTTTTACGAAGTTGGAGGTAATTGTTAACTTTTTATAAGTTTGGAGTCTGATTAAAACCAAATGATAGGTGAGGGGGATTTTAGATATTATTCATTTTTTTTGATTTTGTTATCTTGTTGATTAATGGCTTGATAAAAAAAGGGAGAAAGAGCTTGCTGGGTTGTGCCGATCGGATACTTAGATCCTGCAAGAAAGATTATCCGGTCGAACCAGACGTAAGCACTCCGAAGCTCAAGTTAGTAGCTTTCTAGAGAGAGAGTTCTTAGAGATGGAGTCTCAGATATTTAATACCTAGAGTCACTGTGCGTTAGGCTATTTATAGGAGATAAAGGAGGTGTACTTGAGTACTTAGGGCATGATAACTGACAGTTGGAGCAAGTGAGCGGCGAAGTGACAGGAAGTAGGTAAAAGGCATGGGCACTACCTTGTGTCAATGGACTAATGGATCGTGCCGTCCCATTAGTATGATCGTACGTTATGCGGCACTTATCCTGTCTTCTAGCTCACTCTTGGTGCTCCTTGGTAATGGGCTTTGGGCCTTGCCAAGTGCTACTGGACCGACTATTTGGGCCTTGAAAAATATTATTTCCATGGTTATCACTTGTCCCCCCTTTAAAGGATCCGATTGAACGAATTCTATTTTTGAGATCGTTGGCAGGATTTTTGAATTTTAAAAGGTGCTCATCTAAAGAGATGTCTTTTCAATTCAGACAGATGTCTTCGTATTTAATGTTGTGCAAGCAGGTCAAAGGTGGCGCTTCGTTCTTCGTTATGTAATGATAGCTTGATGACACGTGACAGCCATCTCTTGGAGAGAGATTTGGAGTATTCAAAAAGTTTTTGCCTATAAATAAGTAAGTTCAAGGCAATTTTTCTTCACTTTTCAGTAATCCTTTTCGAAATTCTACCAAAATTTCTTCGCAAGCCTTTGCTCTTTGAAACTCTAGCGAATTTTTGCAAGCCTTTGCTTTTTTAATTTTCAGAGATTTCTGCAAGATTATCCAAGCAAGTAAGTAATTTTTTTTATTTTCCTCTTATTCATCACACTTCTGCATTCATATTTTCTCTTTTTCAAATTTTGCTTCAACCAGTTTCAGCCATTTTAGCATGGACTTTCAACACCTTGTTAAAGACTGTGCTTCTATTGAGAATGGCTTCCAGAAGCAACAAACCAGTAGACAGGAGCTTCATCGATGAGTACAAGGATCGTGAATCTCTCACTCATCCTTCAAAATTGACAAAAGCAGAAGTGGTCGAGATCCCTACTCGATATAGTCTGCCTTCAGAGATATCTGTGATGGCCTATCCACCCTCCATGGCGATTACAGAGGGATCTTTTGGCTACAATAACAATGAGTGGTTCATTTATCAACTTTTGAGTTTGAAAGCAAGGATGAGACTCCTATTTGGTGCCTTCAAGATAGTTGTGCTAAAAGCTAATGAGGTAGCTCCAAATCAGCTAAATTTGAAAGGCTGGAGATTGATGGCCTATTTCAAAATCTTGTGCAAAATAGAGGGAGTGGCATCGATGCTAGACCTCTTCATATATTTCTTCTATCTCTCAAGCCACCAGGACGGATCGGAGTGTTATTTCACCAGCCCACCGAGGAAAAAGCTTTTCACCCTTTCGACTTCTATGAAGGGGTATAAAGAGAAGTATTTTCTAGTGGGGAAGGCCAGCAGATTTGGAGTTCTACTTTGCCGATCGGAAGGAGCGACCCAACTGAGAGACCAAGCTAGTGGGCAGGAGATATATAAAAAGGATATCAAGAAAGGGGAGCCCTACGTCCATGATTATCTATTGAGTACAGTGGATGGATCTTCCAGCTCTGAGGTCGAGGCAAATGCAAAATGTGAGCATTAAAACTTGAGTAGAGAAGAAGCATAAATCGGTGATCATACATTGCATATGCATTTAATAGTAGGCTAGGTAAGAAAGGCACTTATCTTGTTTGCTTTTGTGCTGCAGCTGCAGACATGATGGCAAAAGAAGATGACATTGCAAAGCAGTTGTCTGATCGAGCTAAGCAAAAAAGGGCGGTCGAACAAGCTTTAAAGAAAGAGAGGGGATTAAAGAATAGAAAGATCATACCCGCTTCAGAAGTTCATACTTCCAAGCGTGTAGCGAGTTCTCCTGCTCTCCCTACTACTACTGTTGTTGCCGATGTCTCTCCTACCTCAATTGTTGCTTCTTCGATCATTCCCTCCTTTTGTTTACTTCTGACCGTTTTGGGACCTGCAACCCCTCATTCTATCATGAAGGGTCAGTACCCACTTAAGCGATTACAGCTGAGTGATGAGTCCGATTCGGAAGAAACACAACCAGCTTTACATCCAAGGGAGGCCACTCAAAAGAGAGCAGCATAAATAGATGAGGTTGCACAGAGGAGGGCTAAAGAGGCAGTAAAGAAAAATGCTACTAATCTGGTGGCTGTAGCATATTTCGGGGTTGCTGCAAAAGGTAAAGAACCTCTTCAGGATAAGTCCACCTGGCGAGCTACGGGGAAAACTTCTAAGAGACGAACTCCATCTTTGGATGATGTGTTGAAGGAGTACTTTGGTGATGATTGATTTATGAGTAATAAGGTTGTGTCCAGCTTTATTTACTAGGATCTTTTTCAAAAGACGATTATAAGGCAATGGGAGAGCCCAACTCGCTTGCTCGAGAGTGTAGCCTATTTCGGCAATAGGGTTTAGAGGTAAAGTTTATGTCCTTTTCCTTTCTATTTCAATAGATCAGACTTGAGGTTATGCCTTTCTCCGACTGACTGTCCCCTTCCTTTTCCTTTTAGCTAATCAAAAGAGGCTTACATCTGCATTGTATGGTAGCCTTCCTAAGGTCAAAATGGGAGGATATTGTCCGACAGATGAGGAAGGTGGACGCTAATTGTGATGCAGCTAAGAAGGAGTCTCTCCTCCTTAGGTCAGAGGTGGAAAAGCTGAAGAAGGAGGTTACTCGGCATGCCCAGGACTTGAAAGCTCAGCAAAGTGAGGTCGACCATCTGAAGGGGGATGTTGCGTACCTGACCGCTAACAGCTCCCAATGTAAAAGATTAGAAGAGGAGGCAGCCAGATTAGGTGCTGAGTGCAAACTCCTTTCAGCCGAATGTGCCAAAGCCAATGAAGAAAGGGATAAAGCTTTGTCAGAACACGACCTACTTTGAGCCGATAGGGATTCCCTAAAGACTACTCTGGTGAAGAAGAAGGTGGCATGGGGCAAGAAACTTATGGAGGAGCTTGCCTCCTAGAAAAATGAGCTTCTTGATCAATTGGGTGAGGCTCAAGGGAGGTTGCTGACTCGATTGATCTATACGATTAGGCAGTATTTTCCTGAAGCTAAGCTCGACTGTATAGAGGACCAAGGGAGTCTGCCTAATCCTTCTTCTAGTGATGAAAAGAATGAGGCTCCTCAAGATGGGGTAGTTGAGGGGACAGCAAGTGGAGACCTATCGTCATCCCAGCCTTACCCTGGCATAATGGCTGAACCTAAAGCTGTTGCCTCCCTGCCAACAGAGCATGTTTCTAAAGTGGTCGTCGAGTCTTTCCAGCCTCCTACCGAGATAAAGATAGAATCTGCTGTTAGGCAAATCATAGAGTTTGCTGCTGATTCGACTAAGGCCTTTGCCATTGTAGAAATTGTAGATATAGAAACTTAGATTTTTCTCTTTTTTTCTTCTTTCTTTGTAAAGTTTGTAATGATTTTTGTAACTTGTAAAATTTATGCAATGCAATTTTCCTTCCAAATATGGCTTCCTGAATTTGAAGAAGCTTTCTAAGCTTTGCAATCAATAACTCTTAGAACATCTGGCGTGAGTTATGATTTAGGCATTATCCAATCTAACCTCATGATCAATCGGCTGCATGAACGTCAAGTATAGCAAATGATCTTTCAGCCTCACATTTACTTGGGATATTATCTAATTAAACATCGTGATCGGTTAGCCATATGGACGTCAAGCATAGCGAACGACCTTTCGGCCTTGCATTTACTTGGGATTTTGGCGAGCAATTCGTATGTTGCGTTAGCGTTTTAATTTGCATTTCGATTCGTGATCGTTGCATAATGCTTAACCCAGGAGAAATTGCTAATTCAATTTTTGACCTTCACATTTTTTGTCCGAAATTGACATCGAAACTAGCGGACGAGTCAGCGGTGATTACACTATTTCCGTATTTTTATCTTGGGATAAGTACCGAGCCTAACGGATGTATCTCGCATTTTTGGCTTGGGATTGACATCGAATCTAGCGGACGAACTTGATCTGCAAATAAATGGACTCCAGCTTTTGCATTTTTGGCTTGAGATGAGCATCGAGCCTAGCGAATGGTACCTCTTAACTACCTCGACGTTCCAGCTTTTGGAGACATCCGCCTCTTCTAGGGTTCCTAAGCTTATACATACTGGAGCTTAAAACCTTAGAGATTTCATAAGGCCCTTTCCAATTTGGCATTAGCTTCCCGACTCTGGCATTCCCTACACCTATATCCGTCTTTCTGAGTACTAGATCACCCACGTTGAAGGCTCTTGACCTCACTTTCGTGTTGTGGTATCTAGCAACCCTTTGTTTGTAAGCAACGATTTTGGTATAGGTGTCTTTTTTCCTCTCTTATATCAAGTCTAGATATTGGCATATTTTCTGGATGTTCATCCGATCGAAATAGAATACGGATCGATAGGATGGGAGGCCGATTTCTATAGGTATCATCGCCTCGAAGCCATAGACGAGAGAGAATGATATTTGGCGAGTGCCAGCTCTTGGAGGAGTCCTGTAAGACTATAGGACATTTTGTAATTCTTCAGTCTAATTGTCTTTTACCTCACCCAGCCGTTTCTTTAGTCCTTTTAGGATTTTTCAATTGGAGATCTCGATCATCTCATTGCTTTGTGGGTGGGTGATTGAGGTGAACTTGAGGCCAATGTTGAGATCTAGACAAAATTTTCTGAAGATAGAGATATCGAACTGCTTGCCATTATCTGTAATAAAAATATTAGGTAAGCCATATCTGTAAATGATGTAATTTCAGGTAAAATTTCTTACCATCTCTACCGTGATCATCGCTAAAGGCTCTACCTCGATCCATTTGGAGAAATGATCGACGGCTACAATGAGAAACTTTATTTGCCTTTTGCCTTGGGGAAAGGATCCTAAGATGTCCAGGCCCCATTGATCGAACGGCCAAGCAATCCCGATTGGCTGCTGGATGTCTAATGATCCTTTCATGAATCTGGCATTGTTGACATCTTCTCACCTTTTCCTGGGCATCTTTGAAGATGCTTGGCCAAAAGTATCCAGTTTGGAGTACTTTTCTCGCTATAGACCTACTAGCTTCGTGTGCCCCACAAATACCTTCATGGATCTCTCTTAGAATATAATCTCCCTCTTCCTCCATTATGCATTTAAGCCAGGGATAACTGAAAGCTTTTTTGTATAGATCACCGTTAATAACAAAATAATTTAAAATTTGCACGATACCTTTCGAGCTTCTACTTTTTCTTCGGATAGTTGCCCTATTTGCAGGTACCACTTGATGGAGCTCATCCATGTGTCTTGTGCTAGCTCAATCTCCATCATCTTTGGTTCATCTAAGGAGGAGGAAACTTGGTCGACAACCATGATGTTCTCTTCTATCACTCCTTGCTCGAAATCAAACATCTTTGCAAGTCGATCAACAACTATTGTTTAATCTCTTGGCACCTTTTGTAGGATCCATTCTAATCCAAACTCTTCTAGCATCTTGAATGCGGCCTTGAACTTCGCCAAGTACTAAATCATATTGGTCTCTCTTGCTTCAAATGTGCCTAAGACTTGGCTGGTTACGAGTTAAGAATCGATCTTGATGGTGACAAACTCCAATCAGATGGCATAAAGCAGTCTCAAGCCTTGAAAGAGTGCCTCATACTCTGCCATATTATTTAGAACTTTGAAGCTAAGTTTTATCGCATACCTTATGTCGATGCCCAAGAGGCCTGTTATTACGATGCCTATGCCTCCTTGGGTGTCATTTATGGTTCCATCTAGGATATTGGGGCTGATTGATCACTTCTTCACCAGCGAACTCAGCAACAAAATCCGCCAAAGTCTGGATCTTTATTGCCTTCCTAGGCTCGTACCTCACATCCCACGATTGGAGCTTGATTGCCCATCCCACCATTTTTTCCTCCAAGTTCGGAGTCTGGAGAATATTTCTAATTGGCTGACCCGATTAGATCACTATTATATGCATTCCAAAGTACTGCCTTAGCTTTCGCGTGCACATCATGAGGGTGATGATGAGTTGCTTGAATGGATCTTTCTTCAACTATGGACTCTTGAGCACCAAGCTCACATAATATATAGGTAGCTGTTAGGTTCCTTTTTCCCTGATCAGATACCTGCAATAGCTTCACCAGAAGTTGACAAGTAAAGGTACAAATTTTCACTTGAAAGTGGTCGGCTAAGTAACGGTAGGTTAGTGAGGAATTTCTTCAATTCTTCAAAGCTTTGCTGGTAGTCTGCTCCCCAGCTAAAAGCTTCATTCTTCCTTAGCTTCTTGAAAAAGAAAATGCACCGCTTGGTGGATGAGGAGATGAACCTTCCGAGAGCTGTGATTCTGTCATTTAGTTTCTGAACATCTTTCACACTTCTCGGGGGTTGCATCTCCAGGATGGCCTTTTATCTTATCTGGATTGGCTTTAATTAACATTTAAAAATTCATAAATCCTAGGAATTTTCCCGATGACACCCCAAAGATGCATTTTTTAGGGTTGAGCTTCATCTGAAATTTGTTCAGCATGGAAAAAACCTTTGCTAGATTGACAGGATGTTCTTTTGGGCTTTTGCTTTTGATGATCATGTCATCCACATAGACTTCCACATTCTGCCCGATTTGATCTTTGAAAATCTTGTTCATCAGATGTTGATATGTGGCACCTGTATTCTTTAGTCCGAACGGCATGGCATTATAGTAGAAGATTCTGTTGTTTGCGATAAAACTATTTTTTTTCTGATCCAGCAGCCACATCATAATTTGGTGATATCCAACATATGCATCGAGGAGGGAGTAGATAGCAAGGCTTGTAGTGGCATCCACCAGTTGGTCTATGCTGGGTAGGGGATAGTTGTCCTCTGGACATGCCTTATTAAGATCTGTAAAGTCTACGCACATCTGTAGCTTCCCCGACTTCTTTTTTACTAGGAGTACGTTGGCAAGCCATTTTGGATAATCGAACTCTCGGATCGTACATGCCTTTAATAGTCTGTCAACCTCCTCAAAAGTGAACTTTCTCCGATCGGATGCATGCTTGCATAATTTTCTGCCCGATTGCCTTGTAGGCTAGATCCACATTAAGTTTGTGAGTGATCATATTGGGATCAATCCCAGGGATATCCTCTGGCTTCCAAGTGAAAGACACCTAGTTGATTGTCAAGACCTGCATGACGGCCTTCTCCACTTTTTCACTCATGTTGGTGCCTATTTGAATGCTCTTTCCTTTCAACAGTGCCATTGCCTTTAGCTTTTTACGGGATCCATCCTTTGCCTCTCCGTCTGTTCAGACCATTCTAGCCCTGGTTCCACCATGATGGCCTCCTTCTGTTGTTTGATCATGGTGATGTAGGCCTCTTTGGATGCCTTTTGGTCACCCTTTAAAATGGTAACACCTCCTCTAGTCGGGATTTTCATCACCATATACCGTATGTTGGTGACGACTACTGTTTGAAAGAGTAGAGACCTGTAAAAAATGGCGTTATAGGCAAAAATCATGTCAATAAGCATAAAGGTTACCTTATAGGCATGGGTGAGAGCCTCTTGGCCAAGCTTGACAAATAGCTCTATAGATCTTACTATCGGGACGGTAGTATTGCCAACTCCGATCAGCGAGGTGGTGTTCGGCTTCAGCTCCTCAATCGACAGCCGCATGGCTGTGTAAGCTTGAAGAGTGAGCACATTCACAACACTGCCATTATTGACCAATATCCTTTTCACATCAAAGTTATTTATTCGAGCTCTGACGATGAGAGAATCCTCATGGGGGAACATTATGTCTCATGCATCTTCACTGGTTATGATGACTGGGGTTAGCCATTCGGTCGATTTGGGAGATGTAAACACCTTTCCCCTTTATCCTTCCAGAGAGGTCTTCTTTGTAGGACGACCCTCCGGTGATCATGTTTATAACCTAGGCATATGGTCTGTACGGATTTGGATTTTTCAACTTTCTCCGCTTGTCATCATCATCCGTGTCAAAGTATCTCTCTTAAGATTTGGCTGTCTATAGGGACTTTTTCCTCTAGCCGGACCTACGAATCTTTTGAGGAACCTTCTTTGCAGGAGTCACTTGATCTCTACTTATAGCAAGTAACACTCATCGGCTGTGTGGCCAACGTCTTTGTGAACTCGTAGTACTTGCTGGGGTTCCTGCCCTTTTTGCTCTTTTCGAACAAATTTTTGGGCCAATTTACTTTTTTGTGCTTTTTCTTAATTCACATCAACACCTATGCTAGATTGATATTGAGCAAGGTAAAGGTTCGAGTCTACTGGTTGTTGTTTCGATCGGACCTTGCCCGTTCGGCTTCCTTTCTTTTATCTAGATTTTTTGAAATGAAGGCTCTATCTGGGCTCCTTGCTATCCGCTCGGATACATGAGTTCTGTTAAACAAACATCCATCTGGATGCTGGAGTCTATCCATAACATTGCCCTTTCTCTCTCGGTTGGACCTCAGGACATCATCTAGCTAAATATGCTATCTAGCTCTTTCCATCAAATCGAAAAAGCTGACTGGTGGTCTTGTTGCTATCAACTCAAATAGTGGATGATCAATGATGCCTCTGGCCAAGATGGTGGTCGTCATTTCCATACTTATATTCCTTAACTCAAATATTGTGGCGTGGAACCTGTTGATGTAGTCTCTAAAACTTTCATCTATTCCTTAGTAAAGATTGCATAGATCGCTTAATGACTTCGGCGTTCGCATCTGCACAATAAACCATGTGACAAACAGCTTTTTGAGCTGTTGGAAGGAGGTGATTGATTCCTTTGAAAGCTCATGGAATCAGTTGAAAGCATCTCCTCCCAAAGTGGTAGGGAAGATCCTGCACTTTAGTCAGATATTTCGCAAGATAAGTAGCAAGGTCTGTTTTATCTGTGTACTTTAGTAAGATATTTCGCAAGATAAGTAACATCGTATGTTATGTGATGCCTGTCCTATCTACCAGCTCACGCTTGGATCTCTTTGTAATGGGCTTTGGGTCTTGCCAAATACTACTGGGCATTGAAAATTGTTATTTTCATGATTATCAATAATTTTGAATCCGATATCACTTCAACAATTTTTTTTAGAGATTTATTAAATATATTTTAATGTTGGTTAATCTGATTTTTAGTTAAATAATAACAATAACGTAATTTGATGAATAATCGAAATTTAATTCAAAATTTACTTGACTTAAAAATTTGAATCAAACACTGCATTCACAAATAACAATGATTTGTAAGCAACTTTACTATGAAAATCTAACTCAACTTTACTAAATGGAATAAATTATTGATTTGAAACATATGAAAGTGTTAGATTTCCAAATTTTCAGATCAAAAAACAAAAAATTATTAAGTTGCAAATGTTTGAATAACAATTGAAATGCAAGTTCATATTAAAATTTTGACCGAATGTGAATATCCTCTATTTAATTTTGCCCAAATCATTTTCTCCAAAACAAATACACTATTGATTTTAAATCTATGTAATATAATTGTTGTATATAAATAAAATGTATTTATCTCGTAGAACATGTACACCATCATATAACTTTTGCCAAATCCCATTTAGCATCATCCAATGTACACTCTTATTTTAGTATCTTCAACTAATTAATGAGATTCGCATCATTTGGCAAGTAAAATGTATTCGCCTCACCAATAAGTTTGGCGAGAAAATATATTCGCTCCGTGATTTTTTGATTCTTTTATGCATATTAAAAAGATTATTAATTTTTTAATTTATTAAAATATACTTTGAAATAATTATAATATTACTTCTATTTAGTAAAAATAAAAAACAGCATAAATAAAAATTATTTTTTCATACATCTGTAATTTTTAATCTTGAAAAAAGATAAAAAAAAAATTATTTGAATGTAAATGCAAAACAAATAGAAGATTGGTGTAATGAAATTAAAAAGTAAACATGCTTGGCTAATACTTTCTGCAAAACGTGAAGACAGATCATATCTTTATCTCCATTCAAACTGTATGAGGCTATCTACAAAGCACCATTCAAAACTAAAAAGTGACCAAGAACAAATGGGTTAAAAGTGTACGTATGTCCAGCCAATGAAATCTAATCTGCAGGAAGCAAAGCACAAAGGTAGCCTAAGTGTCCATAATGTAACTTGATTTTCCACGTAACTTTCATGTTACATCCTGCACAGCAGTACAAATCATGCAAGTTCTTGAGATGCATAAGCATTTGGTACCTGGAATTTTAAGAGTGCCACCTGACTGAACCAAATCATCGACAATTACAACATGTTTTCCTTCAGGATCACCCTCCTTGATACGCACATTTCTTTGGTTACCTTCCCTAACTTTAGCACAAACAATCTGCAAGATGTAAATTAGAATAGCAGCACAATTAATGATGAGAATATACTATCATGCAATAACCAGTAATGAGGATTGAGGACAAACTCATTGATGCTATAATAGTCATATAAAAAGTGCTTAGATGGACATCTTAAGTCAATTATACATGCTTAATACATGAAAACAAATTTGTAAGTCGGAACCATATTATACCATTGATAAGTTACGAACTTAAAAATCCTCCACTTGGGGTAAAAGAACTAGTCTAATCTAACTCTTTAAAAAAAAATCAAGATGATGGAAGAAGCTTAGTCAATTACACTAGGTAATTGTAGTAAATCTAGTTCCTGTTGTTTGAAAAATTCAAAGCTTGCACAATTAAACATAGACACGAACACATCTCAATGCTAGAGGCAGTCAAACAAATCATGAATACAAAATCTTTTGTTAGAGAGACAAATCAAGTATTGCAATGCCATGGGGAAATGCTGCAACTGCTTGTGAAATCATTTCCATGCACTGTCATCGGGAAAAGCTAGTGCTATTTGAAAATGGAATAACATTAACATATCTCAGCATGGGTAGTACTGGTCTTATCTCAAAAAAATAATAAAAAATAAAAAAAACAAAGAGGAAACTTTGGTTTCAGACATTGTGTATGTGCATGAAAGAACAGTTATTTACATTCAATCTCAAGCATAATCAATATGTCAATGGTAAACCGCGGCAAAATCTTACATTATCGGAATCGGGGAGCTTCTGCAGCCGATTTTTAAGCAAAGGTATTCCGCTCTCAAAGCAAAGTAGAATATTATCACCAAAGTAGAATCTTTCCTAAAGCATATATTTTGAGAAAATTATCAAAAAATAAACCCACAAAGCACAACTTAAAATTAAAACAAAGAAACAAACAATAGGTTAAAAAAACCTGCAATGCATGGATATTGAAAGTGACTACGCTGGTAGGAGCGCCTCCATCGCAGTACTTTAGGAGTGAACAATTTCTTGTCAATCTCTTTCACAGCAACTTCGAGATCAGACAGTCGTTGCTAGTTTAAAATGAGCAAACAATTTTAAAAAAATATTAAAGAATTAAATTAGACGTAAAAACAGGAGTCACCTACAGCAGAACACTGAAGCAGGCATAGTTGAGCAGGCAAAAACAAGAGACAATAAGGAATCAGCTTGTTAAGAAAGCCGTTATCATAGCCAAAACAGAGAGCATTATCTAAAGGCAAAAATATAACTATGTAATCGAAATAACTCAAATGCAGGGACCGTGAACTTATTAGAAAGGAAGAAAAGATTTATCTCTAAGAGACATTTTATCAAACAGCTTATGAGCAAGAACAAATATGTCTTTAAGATTACTAATTTGTGACAATCAATATATCCATCCACAAGATTTTTTATCTTTACGACACAATCTTTCATCTTTGAATCATATTCATACTTATAAACTCGTGTTTTAATTGCTTTTTTTACTTCTTTTGGTGACTACTTCTCAAAATATTCTACAATCAAGCACAAAATTGAAACTTGCAATCAAAAAGAAAATCCAAAAAATTAAAACTTTAATGCTTTGTTTGGATGGGGAAAAATTGAATTTACTTTAATGAGTGAAAATGAGAATAATGAAATTTATATTTCCAATTATTTTCATTTTATTATTTAGATAACTTAACAAAAACAGAAAGTGAATTAAATTTTCATAAATATATTTGACAATTATGCACTGCCGTGCATCACCCTGCCTAGATCCATGCTTGGCCGTGCATCATGCACAGAGAGATCTTGAGTAGTTGTGCAACACAAGGCAAGAACCCTTGAGTGGTCGTGCAACTCAAGGCTACTTGCCTTGAGTTGCCGTACAACACAAAGCAAATAGCCTTAAGTGGCTGTGCAACACAAGGTTTGAATTTGGATAATTTGGAAATCTCGCCCATTTACTCCGCTTTCTCTCCGAATTGGAAGAAAATAAAATGCGTAAAAGAGAGTTAATTAGGAAATCTAATTTCCATTGGATTCCCCTTTAAATTTTATGCTTTTACAATCCAAACAAGAAAAAGTAAGGTAATTTTAATCTACTTTCTACCTAATTACTTCCACTTTTGTCGATCCGAACATAGTGTAAAGGAAAACAACGAATAATATTAATAAAAACAAACAGAAAAAACCAAAGATAAGAAGAGAAAAACACACCTGTAAGAGTTCGACTCGACTGACCGCATACCAATGGTGTCTAGATAGATAAAACTGCAAAAATAAAAGAAAATTGAAGGAAGACAGAATAGGATTTGACTTTTAAAAGACGAGACCACCAAACTACGGCGAAGAAAACATAATCTCCGACCAAACGGGTCTGGTGAAAATACATGAATCAAAAAAATAGTGACGTGAGGAAGAGCAAGACCACATCCGGGTGTGGGAAATGTGAATTAAATAAAGAAGAAGAAGAAGAAGAAGAAGAATAAGAAGAAGAAGTGAAGAAGAGGAGAACAAGCTGCATTGCATCAAATGGATGCAGAGAAGGAAAGGCAAACTTGGGATTTAGGAGTTTTTTTAGGAATTTTCAATCAATTTTTTTAGTTATGTATAAGGTGCAATTTGTTTGTTGGTATTATGTGATTTATTAATGTACCATACATACTATATGATTTTAACAATATGATATTTGAAAAAACTATATGATAATATGTGATTTTATAATATTTTCTATTTGGTTCAACTGTAAGGTATTATATAATTTTATTATGAAAATGATGTAATTATCTGATAATGATGATTTATATAGTATTTTTAATATGTTTTTAGGAGATTAATTAGGTTAATTTTGTGTTAATTATGTTAGATTTGAGTTTAATTAGTTAATTTTGTATTTTTGGAGTTAATTGTAAATTTTGGTATTTTTCAAGGTTAATTTGCAAGAAAAATGACTTAATTATAAAAAGGCGAGAAGATTTGAGCCAAAATTGTAAAATTGGAAAATTCATGTTAAGATATTATCGTGATGTCCAGAAGACAAATACGTGGCCACGTGAAGGTTGAAACTAAGAGACCCATGGCCACGTGAAAGACATTTGATGAAAGACAAGAGAAACACGTGACCACGTGTGAAACCAGGGTAGTCCACACGTGACCACGTGTGAGGAAGAACTAAAGGGACACGTGACCACGTGTGGAATTACACTAGCACACACGTGGCCACGTGCTCAATCTCCCATGAAGCGAAGGATTTGCCGATTTTTCTAATTTAAGAAGGATTCTTTTCCTACATCAATTTGGAAAGTTTGGAAGGCTTCTACAACATCTTTTGCCTATAAATAGACAACTCTAACATCAAAGAAGGGAGATAAATTAAGAATTAGGAATTAGGAATCTTAGAATTAAGCTTAGTTATTTTACGTTATTTTCTGTTTTCATTGTTTTTCTTTTCAACTTTGTCTTTAGTTTTTAATTATGTTTAGGAAGTAGTTTTTCTTCTTTTGCTAATGGATCCTTGAATTCTTATATTTTCATTGTTATGACTTTATTTTGAGCTTAATTTCAATATCGGTTGATTATTTCTTAGTTTTAAGCATATTCTTATCTTTGATTGTGTTGAGATTAATTGTTAGTTTATTGAATAAATAACTGAAAATTGGTTTTGACATAGTTAATAATTTGCATGTTCTTAGATTAACTCTTTAATGTTTATGCATGATTATTATCCGAAATATGAGATGATTATGTGTGAATTTTATTGGTTAATACTAAGAGATGAGGAACTAAAAATAAATTGGAGTTGAATCACTTGAGAAAGACTTCAATGAATATTTAGGAAGCTAAACTAGATTTGCATGCTAAGTATTAGATTTGTCTATGGGTTTAATACTAAGAATGATATACTTGAATAAAAATATCTTGCTTTATTACTAGTTTTTTCATAATCACTGGTGTTTATATTGAATTTAAGTCATTACAATGAAAGTTAAGGTGGATAGTTCCTTTAGCAAGAGAATTTCAGTTACTGCTTTATTTTTAATTCATGTTTTAGCATTTGTTTTGTTTCATTGTTTATTTTGTTTAATTTTTGCTTTTAAATCAAAAACGTTTGGGAAACAATATCGGATTAATTTAATTCATACATAGATATTATTCTTAGCAATCCATGTTCCATTGGGTACGATATTTTGGGGTCTTAATCTATATTTTCCTGTATTCCTAGCCGATCTAGTACACTTGCTAGACACCGGTTATTATCCTCTAATTTTAAAAAATTTAAGTATTTTCACAATTATTAATATTTGAAAATAATAATTTTAATATTATTAAAAATAATATTAATATTTCTAAAATAATGAATTTAATATTTATTTAATAAATAATAACTTAAAAATTTAATAAATAATTTAAACACGTTATAATATAAATAAATCTAAATATTATAATAAATATTAGATCCATAATACTTAAATATTAGTAGGAATAATGGGGCAATGTAGTAATGGTGATTTATCATAGGTAGATGAATAGTTATAAAATTAATTATAGTAAAAAATAAAAATAATAAGCTTAGAATAGTAAAAGTAAATAATGAGAATCATGGAAAATCACCGAATTGGTGATTCTCAAAATTAGACAAGACCATGATTTAAGAATAATAGATCAAAATCATAGAGTATAATATCACGAGAAAAATTATGCTCCCAATTATTGTACTTAATAGAATAATACATTAATGAATCATATAATGCCATGAGCCAAACAAGGCCTAAGGGATGAAAAGTCAATATTGTATTCACTTTTGACTTCCGGCAAGGAGTGAATACATTCAACTCAGTTTGAGTCTGTATACAGTTTTGGGTTAAAGTATATTCAATGCAAATTGAATACACTGTAGTTTGGATTTGTATATAGTTTTTATTTAAAGTAAATTCAGTACCAACTGAATACCCTGTATTTACTTTATCCAAATTAAATATATTGTATTTATCAAAACTAAATATATTTTATTCACTTTATATAAAATATATACACTTTTATTTTTATTAAAATTTTAAATTATTTTAATATTAATTAAATCTAAATAAATAAATATACTTTTGTTAAATATATAACTTTTGCCAAACCCTACTTAACATCAAACCATATCTATCACTGCTACAAATTGCTATTGTATCACATAATTTGCTATTTTATCACATAATTTGTAATGTGATAAAATTAAAATTTCATAATTTGTAATTTGTAGATAAGCGGAAAATATACAATATTTTAAAATAGACTATAAAAAAAAGGAAATTATGAAACTAAGAAATATTATAAATAAAATTACTTACTTCCAATCAAATTATTTTCTGGTATAAAGACTTTGTTATTAATCATGATTTTTATTATTTCAATGATAATTAATTATTAAAAAAAAAACCTTTTATCCTTAACCATAATAACTGCAAGTTCATCAAAGAAAAAGAAAAGCATGTAACGGTTTCTTATAAATGTTAATTGTAGAAGTCAAAAGTTAAAATCAATGTATTCACTTTTTACTTTCGGCTAAACTGCATACAATTTATTTTGATTTTATTTTTTCTCTAACTTATTTATAGAACAATATATATATATATATATATATATATATATATATATATATATATATATATATATATATATATATATATATATATATATATATATATAATTTAAATTCATTACTAACTCAATTTTAATATAATTGAAATTCGATTTAAATATACAATCAATTGAGTTTTAATTAATTGATTCAATTATTAAAAATTGACTTTCAATTAAAAATGTCAATTACTCAAATTGAAATTGAGTTAGCCCTATATGCATGATGTATACATGCATGCAAATATATAATCATATATACTATGTTTCAATTTGATAATAGTAGTAATAATTAAAAAGCATTCCAATTTTACAAAAATACGTTCACCATTTGTATAATAAAAATAATAAGAAAGTTTATTAATTAATAAGTGCATACAATATACTACATAACAAAATATTATTATTTTTTTAAATCATACTGTTTGTTAGAACAATACATCAATTATTTATGAGTGTATTGTTTTTAATCTCTTTTTAGGTATAGTAAAAATAATAAAAAATATTTATTAATTAACAAGTGCATACAATATATTATATATCAAAATCAATGAGTATATATAGTGTACTACATAGCAAATTAATTATATTACATAAATTTAAAATCCCGCCAAAATAATAAAATAATACCTCGCCCGATCGGACCCGTTGGAGGGAGGACAAGAAATAACTACGAAAAATATATTTCCAAAGGCCCAATTAGTGTGGCCCAACAACATTTAACAGGGTCCAAATCCAGTAGCAAAAAGGCAAGGCGTGAGCTGAAAGACAACATAAAAAAGCGTGATATCCGATCGAACTGATGGAACAGCATGTTCCGTCAGTCCACTGACACAAGCCAACGCCCATACTCTTCATCTACTTCCTGTCACGTTGCCACTCACCTACTCTAACTGTCAGTTATCACCCACCAAGGTATTCAAGTACCCCTCCAACGAACTCCTATAAATAGCCTAAAACACAATGGCTCCAAGTATTGAACATCTGAGACTCTATCTCTAAGCACTCTTTCTCTAAAAGCTACAAACTTAAGCTTCGGAGTGCTAACGCTCGGGTCCGACTGAGCACTCCATTTTGCAGGTCCTTCCATCCGATCGGATCTTCAACTGCCAGCTCTCCTTTTTATAGGTAAAGCCAAAATCTGCTTTATCATTTGGTGCTTTCGTTGAGAGGCAAATGGCAGGTTCGAGATCTAATGCACATGAAACTTTGGGAGAGTATAATCATCATAGTCAGGGCAGATTTAGGCCCTTAGAAAGAAGAGAGAGATTTTCCAGATCCCTTATTAGGGGTGATCTCCTCCCAAAATTCAACGATGTAGCCATGCGGCAACCGGAAGATACTCCTATCACCATCAAGGACATGCGAGCTATTCTTAGCGACTTCACTAAAAGCATAGTCCAAACTTTGAAAAAGGGAAAAATGCCTTGAACTTATGATAGAAGCTATGAAACGGATTTCATGACCAGAGATTTCAGAAAAAAAAAGGAATAAGGGGATTTTCATTAACGAACCAAGAGCTCATGATGGTAGGAGGATGAGGGCTAGAACCCCAGACAGGTATGACAAGGGGAAGGGCACAAGGTCCTCAAGTAGGGATTCCCCATACATCCCTAGTAGATCATCCACTTTGTCCATAGGGGATGATTTGTCTTTTACGTGCACCCCGAATTGTAGCCGCATGAGGGGGTGGAGGGATGAACTTGCTCTGGCCATCATGAGCAAGGAAGACAAATGGTTCAAGTAGAAGCTCAGGCAATTTGGCTTGATAGGCTCCAGGAAAGGAATATTCGAGGACCACGCTTGCGGCAACACGGCCTCACCTTTTTGCAGGGAAATCACGGAGTTAGAGCTACCTCCCAGGTGGTAAGACATGATAATGGACAGTTATACAGGTAAGACTGACCCTTCTACACATCTTGCAGAATATATAACAAAAGTGCAGGTATACACCTACGATGAATGGATTGCCTGTAGGATATTTCTTACCACGCTGGGAGGAGACGCTCTCACATGGTTTCATGAGCTCCCATAGGGGTCTATCAGTTCTTTCTGACAACTAAAGGAGTTGTTCATTACACGATTTATTGTACAGACACGGGCGCCGAAATCTGTGAGTGATATGTGCAACCTCTATCAAAGAACCGATGAAAGTCTTCGAAACTGCATCGACAGATTTTAAGCTACAATGTCGGAGGTGAGGAATGTAAGTGTGGAAATGGCATCCACCGCCTTAGCCAATGGCACTGCTGATAGGCCATTATTTGAGTCAATTACAACAAGGCCGCCAATCAGCTTTTTCTATTTGATGGAAAGAGTTAGGCAGCACATTCAGTTGGATGACGCCCTGAGATCCAGCCATCGTAGAAGAAGCAACGTCATGGATAGGCTACAAAATCTAGACGGACGGACATTTAACCGAGCTCCAATGTCCGAATGGTTCGCAAGGAGCCCCGAGAGAGCCTCCACTTCGAGGAGCTTGGGAAAAAGAAATGAGGCGAAGCGATCAAGGTCCGATCGGAAAGCTGGTCGGCAGGCTCAAACTTTCACTCCGCTCAACACCAATCCTGCACAAGTGTTGATGTGGATCAAGGAGAACCACCAAAAGGTGAAATGGCCTAAAAAGATGGACGAGAAGACCAGAAGAACCCAAAACCACAACAAATACTACAAGTTCCATAGGGACATCAGTCATACAACCGACGAATGTCATCAGTTGAAGGAAGAAATTGAACGACTCTTGCAAAGGGGATCCCTCAAGAGGTTCATAGGTCCGACTCGAGGGGCAAGTCCCTATAGACAATCGGACCATAAGAAAGATGATTCTGAGGATAACGATGACAATGATGAGCGGAGAAAGTTAAAAAATGCAGACCCACACCGACCATATGCCAGTGTTATAAATATGATCACTGGTGGGTCGTCCTACGGAGAAGATCTTTCCAAAAAAAGAAAAGGTAAAGGGGTCTATTTTTCTCAAACATCCGAACAGCCAGCCCCAGTCACCATATCTTGTAAGGATGCACGAGATGTAATATTCCCTCACGAGGACGCCCTTGTCGTCAGGGTGCGGATTAACAATTTTGATGTAAAAAGGATATTGGTGGACAATGGAAGTGTAGTGAACGTGCTTACATTGCAAGCTTACAGGGCGATGGGGTTGCCGATCGAAGAGCTCAAGCCGAATGCCATGCCATTGATCAGATTGGGCAATGCCACAGTACTAGTGGTAGGGTCAGTTGATTTGTTCGTTGAGCTTGGCTAGGAAGCTCTCGTCCATGCCTGCAAGGTAATATTTATGGTTATTGATATGATTTTTGCTTATTACACCATTTTTGGCAGGCCTTTATTATTTCAAATCGAGGCAATCACCAGCATCCGTTACATGGTGATGAAAATCCCGACCAGGGAAGGTGTCACCATCCTGAGAGGCAACCAAAAGGCATCAAGGGAGGCTTATATTGCCATGATCAAGCACCATAAAGAAGCCATATTGGTAGAATCAGGTCTAGAATGACTTGAGCGGGCGGAGGAACCAAGAATGGATCCTGTAAAAAAAATCAAGACAAGGACGCTTGCGAAAGGCAAGGCTGTCCAAATTGGCACCAGCATAAGCATGGGGGTTGAGGAAGCTGTCATGCAGGTATTAATGATCAACCAGGCATCCTTTGCTTGGAAGCCGGAAGACATCATCGGGATCGACCCCAATGTAATCACCCACAAACTCAACGTGGATCCAGCCTGCAAGCCGGTTAGGCAGAAATTGCGAAGGCATGCTCCTGATCGTAGGAGATTTATCTCCGAAGAGGTAGACAGGTTGCTAAAAGCGGGAACAATCTGGGAGGTTGACTACCCCGAATGGCTAGCTAATGTTGTTCTGGTAAAAAAGAAATCGAGAAAGATGCGAATGTGCGTCGACTTCACGGACCTTAACAAAGCATGCCCAAAAGATAGCTACCCCCTGCCCAGCATAGACCAGTTGGTGAATGTCACTACGGGTCACGCCATCTATTCTCTCCTCGATGTATATGCTGGATACCATCAAATTATGATGTGGTTACTGGATCAGGAGAAGACCAGCTTTATCATGAATGATGGCCCCTTTTGTTACAAGGCCATGCCATTCAGATTGAAAAACGTGGGCGCTACATATCAACACTTAATGAATAAGATTTTCAAGGATCAAATCGGGTAGCATATGGAGGTTTACATGGATGATATGATTGTCAAGAGCAAAAGCCCCAAAGAACATCCTGCCGATTTGGCAAAAATCTTCAACACACTAAATAAATTTCGGATGAAGCTCAATCCTAATAAATGCATTTTCGGGGTGCCCTCGGGTGAATTTTTGGGCTTTATGATCTTCCAAAGGGGAATTGAAGCCAATCCCAACAAAATAAAGGCAATCTTGGAGATGCAGCCACCAAGAAGTGTGAAGGACGTTCAGAAACTGAACGACAAAATAACAGCCATTGGGTGGTTCATCTCCTCTTCAGCCAAACGATGCACCCCCTTCTTCAAACAATTGAGGAAGAACGAAGCCTTCAACTGGGACGCTGATTGCCAGCAAGCCTTTGATGAGCTAAAGAAATTCCTCGCCAATCTCCCTTTACTCAGCCGACCGCCTCTAGGTGAAAATTTATACTTATACTTATCAACTTCTGGCAAAGCTGTTGTAGGTGCCCTGGTCAGGGAAGAAGGAACCCAGCAATTGCCTATTTATTATGTGAGCCAAGTGCTCAGAGGCCCAGAATTGAAAAAATGTTCGATCGAACAGCTCATCATTGCCTTCATGATGTGCACGAAAAAGCTGAGACAATACTTCGAATCACATACAATAGTCATCCGATTGGGTCAACCAATCAGAAAAATTCTCCAGACCCCGAACTTGGGGGAAAAAATGGTGGGATGGGCCATTAAGCTTCAATCGTGGGATGTGAGGTACGAACCCAGGAAAGCAATCAAGGCTCAAGTTTTGGCAGATTTCATCACTGAATTTGCTGGCGAGGAAGTAATCGATCACCCACAACCTGCAAAATGGAAAATGATTGTGGATGGGGTTGCAAATGACAATCGAGGAGGTGTAGACATCATAATAATCGACCCCCTGGGCATTGTTATAAGGTACGCAATAAAGCTCAGTTTTAAAATTTCAAATAACATGGCAAAGTATGAGGCTCTTCTGTAAAGGCCGAGGCTGCTTCATGCCATCCGACCGGACTCAGTCGTTATCAAAAGCGATTCCCAGCTCGTGACGAGCCAGGTTTTAGGCACCTTCGAGGCCAGAGAAGCCAACATGATACAATATTTGGGAAAGGTCAAGGCGGCACTCAAGATGCTAGAAGAATGTGGATCCTACAGAGGGTGCCAAGAGATCAAACTTTAGTAGCCGATCGGCTTGCCAAAATGTCTGCTTCCGAACAAGGGATGGTGGAAGAAAGTATAACCATCATTGACCAACCAAACTCCTCCTTAGACGAACCAGAAATGATGGAAATTGAGCCAGTTCAGGAAACGTGGATGAGCTCCATCAAACGGTACCTACAAACAGGGCAATTGCCTAAAGATAAGGCGAAAGTCCGAAAGGTATCTCATAAATCCCTAAATTATTATGTTATTAATGGTGAATTATTTAAAAAAGCTTACAGTCACCCCTGGCTCAAATGCATAACGGAGCAGGAAGGAGACTATATCCTGAAGGAAATCCATGAAGGCATTTGCGGAGCACACGAGGCTAGTAAGGCCATGACAAGGAAGGCAATCCAAACTGGATACTACTGGCCAAGCATCTTCAAAGATGCCCAAGAAAAGGTGAGAAGATGCCAGCAATGCCAAATACATGGAAGAGTCATCAGGCAACTAGCAGCATATCAGAATTCGATTGGAGTTTCCTGGCCATTCGACCAATGGGGCTTGGACATCTTAGGGCCCTTTCCCCAAGGAAAAAGGCGAATGAAGTTCCTCCTCCTTGCCGTTGATCATTTCTCCAAATGGATCGAGGCAGAACCTCTAGCTACAATCACGGCGGAGAAAGTTAAAAACTTCGCTTGGAAAGATATCATTTGCAGGTATGGCTTACCTAATGTTTTCATTACAGATAATGGCAAGCAGTTCGACAGTTCAATCTTTAGAAACTTTTGCCAAAGCCTCAATATCAGCCTTAAGTTCACCTCCGTCACCCATCCCCAAAGCAATGGGATGACCGAGGTCTCCAGTCGGATGCTCCTAGAAGGCCTAAAAAATGACTTGGCAAGGCAAAAGGCAATTGGACTGAGGAACTGAAGAGCGTCTTGTGGTCTTACAGGACCTCTCCACGAACCGGCACCCATCAAATGCCATTTTATCTTGTTTATGGCTCCAAGGCAATGATACCTGTAGAAATCAGTCTCTCGTCCTATCGGATAGCATTCTATTCCAATCGGATGAATGTCCTGGATAGACGCCAAGATTTGGACCTGTTAGAAGAAATGAGGGAAGATGCTTATACCAAAATCACCGCCTATAAACAAAGAGTCGCTAGATACCACCACACAAAAGTAAGGGCAAGAACCTTTAACGTGGGTAATCTGGTGCTCAGAAGGGTGGATATAAGCTTGAAAAATGCCAGAGTTAGGAAACTGAGGCCAAATTGGGAAGGCCCCTATGAAGTCTCCAAAGTTTTAAGCTCCAGTACATATAAACTAAGAACCCTTAAAGGGTCGAATATCCCCAGAAGCTGGAATGTCGAAGTACTTAAGAAGTACCATGTATAATCGTGTATTAAATTCACATTCAATAAAGAAAATTTTCTCCATTTTTCATTTTCGAAAAAGGTATGTTTTTATTTATTTATTTGTTTGTTTGTTTGTTTGTTTGTTTGTTAGTCTTGTTGTTTGTTTGCAGGTCATTGGTTTTACTCCATTCTCCATGGATCCCGATCGAAATTCGGGGATGGTTATTCGCTAGGCTCGTCCAAAGCCTTAAATGCGAAAGATTTCTCCACTACGACTCCCATAGCGAGATATGGCTCAATGCTTATCTCGAAATACGAAAACCTTTCTCCACTCAGTCAATGCGAAAAGATTTCTCCTCTATGACTCCCATAGCGAGATATGGCTCAATGCTTATCTCGAAATACGAAAGCTTTTCTCCATTTAGTCTGATAGATTCAGCACTATACCTAAACAAATTATGCGAAACTTCTTCATTTCATTTACATCAACGTCTATCTTGTTCTCAAAAATGCAAAACACGGCAATTAAATAAGCTATATCTCCTCCATACTTAACGTGTAAAATTGCAAACCACTCCAACGCATAACAGGTCTTTGTATCTACTCAAATAACACTTCGGTCATACCAAAAATTACAACATCACCTACTGCGACCGAAAAGGTCAAATTGTCACGACTTAAGTCGATCGGATAAGATGATCATTGACCCTAAAGAGTCATGTATTACAATGTTTTTATGATTCAGGAAGTACTCCTATACTCTCCTTAATTGATTTTGTACATTCTATGCAAAAGTTACTTTTCACTTATTTAATTTTATAATAAATCCCACTCCGAGTGAGAATTGCAAAACGAAGGTACGGATGGAAGGTGAACACAATCTTATATATACATACGAGAATTCTTTACAAGTCACAAGTTATGACAAACAATAAAATGGCTAAGCCTCTACGTCTACAATCTCTACCGTGGAACCGACCGGCTCAGCTGTGGTCTCTGCAACAGTCTCAGTAGTCGTTTGACCATTTTCAAGCTCCACTGACAGAGAGACAATGGGTTCTAGCTCCATTGGCAAAGGGGCCTCAGGTTCTGCAGGGGGAAGAGGAATGACTTCAGACTCAGTCGGCAAATTGACAACCGCCTGTGATGATAAAGGGGTATCTTTAGCTTTTCCTTCAGTCTCTCTGACTGGAGAGGCCTCCTCCTCATCATCACTAGAAGAAGGATCAGAAAGAGCCCCCAAATCCTCCATCCAGTCAAGGTCAGCTTCAGAAAATCGCTACCTGGCTGCATAAATCAATCGAGTCAGCAACCTCCCTTGAGCCTCGCCCAATTTATCAAGGACCTCCTTCTCCTTAGCATCCAGCATTTTCGCCAATTTTTCAGCCCAAGTCGCCTCTTTCTCTGCCAAAGCTGTCTCCACGAAATTCTTCTTTACCAGGAGAAGGTCGTGCTCTGATAAAGCCTTGTCTTTCTCTGCAAGTGCCTTGTCTTTGTCAGCATTGGCTTTAAGACAGTCATTTTTCAGTTGTGAGCACTCGCCCCTCAGCCTGTCCAACTCCTTGTATTTCTTGCATAAGGCGCTATCAACAGCAAGGCGTGCCACATCTCCCTTCAAGCGGTCCACCTCGCTCTATTGAGACTTAAGGTCTTAGACCAGTAGGATTTTTTCCTTTTTTAGCTCTTTCACCTCTGACTTTAAGAGCACAAATTCTTTCTTTGTCACATCACTGGCGGCCTCAGCTTCTTTCCTTTGCCGAACGGCATCCTCCCACTTCGCTCGGGCGTAAGCCGCCATGCCATGTATACGAAGCCCCCTTTTGATTAGCTATGAAAAGGAAGTGAAGGAACTAGTCAAAAGGGACGAAGGAGAAGAAAAAAGAAAAAAGTAAAGATAAAAGTGAAAGACACAAGTATTACCTCCAGGCTCTACTGCTGAAATAACCCATATTCCCGGGAGAGCAAATTGAGCTCTGTCATCACCTTAAAGTCACTCTCCAACACTGCATCAATCAATTTTTTGATATTGATTTCGTACATAGATCAACCGACCGCATGATCTTTCAAAACTGTTGGCGATTCTGACAGGATTAGGGGTATTCCAAAGCCGCCAGGCATCCCCACCAAGAAGTATCTTTCCCTGAAATGTTTCATGGAGGACGGGATGGCAAAAACCTTTCGATGCCGCCAGCTGGTAAAATAATATTCTAACCCATCACTCCGACCGAAAATATAAAAAAAGGGAGTAAAAAGATCCAGAGTGGGGGCCACTGATTCTATCCAACATAAGATCTTGAAACAGGCTAACATTCTCCATCCGTTCGGATGCAACTGGTTGGGGGCAATTCCATAACCCCTAAGCAGTGTCGATTCGAATGCACCAAAGGGAAGTCTCATTCCCGCATCCAAACTCCATAAATGGCAAATAAACCATTCGTTCCTTTCATGGACAAATGGTCCCTCTGTAATTGCCATGAAAGTAGGGCAGGCCATCATCGACACCTCTGCCAGAAGGTGGTATCAAGAAGGAATTTCTGCCATCTCCACTTCTGTCAATCGCGAGGGCTGAGCAAGCGGCTCTCGATTCTCGTAATCCTCCAAAAAGCTACTATCTATTTGTGGGCTACTATTTGAAGCCATTTTTTTGGCGGAGGAGAAGAAGTAAAAGCGTATATGCGACGAATGAAAAATAAAATCAAAGGCAGGGATCACTTACTTACTTGGGTAATCTCATAGACACTCTGAAATTTTTTGAAATTTGAAGACTTCCCTCAAAAAAAATTCTTTTTGGCATGAGTTTCAAATAGCTAAGTTCACAACAGGATTTTGGCAAAGTTTTATTAAGGATAGCTGAAAAGTGAAGAAAACATGCTTCAAACTTGCCTATTTATAGGTGAAAAGCTTCTAGAATACTCCAAAGCTTCCCCGTCGGATAGATACCACATGTTCTCAATCCATCACTGCGGTTGTAAAAAATGAAGCGTAGTTCTAGAAACATGCACGACATTAAGTACAAGACAGTTGTCTGAGGTGAACAGACGCATCTACTCGAGCGGGCTCCTCCCAAAAATTTAAAAATCCCGCCAAAATAATAGAATAATACATCGCTCGATCGGACCCGTTGGAGGGGGGATAATTGATAACTATGAAAAATACATTCCCAAAGGCATAATCAGTGTGGCCCAACAATATTTAACAGGGCCCAAGCCCAGTAGCAAAGAGGTAAAGCGTGAGCTGAAAGACAACACAGAAAAGTGTGATGTCCGATTGGACGGCATGTCCCGTTAGTCCACTTACACAAGCCAACGCCCATACTCCCCACCTACTTCCTGTCACGTCGTCGCTCACCTACTCTGACTGCCAGTTATCACCCATCAAGGTACTCAAGTACCCCTCCAACAAACTCCTATAAATAGCCTAAAATACAATGGCTCCAGGTATTGAACATCTGAGACTCTCTCTCTAAGCACTCTTTTTCTAAAAGCTACTAACTTAAGCTTCGGAGTGCTAACGCCCAGATCCGACCGGACACTCCATTTTGCAGGTCCTTTCATCCGATCGAATTTTCAACTGCCAACTCTCCTTCTTACAGGTAAAGCCAAAATCTGCTTTATCAGTACTACATAACAAATTAATTATATTACATAAATTTAAAATTAATAAAATGTATTCACTTTGGAAAGAAAAAAGATTGGTTTTCATATTTTTTGAATTTTAATATCCTAAATATTTATTCTATTTTTTTAAATTATATTGTTTGTTAGAATAATACATCAATTATTTATGAGCTTGTTGACTTTAAATTTTTTTACGTATAATAAAAATAATAAGAAGGTTTATTAATTAATAAGTGTATATAGTATATTAATTATCAAAACCAATAAATGTATACAGTGTAATGCATAGCAAATTAATTATATTACATAGATTTAAAATTAATATAGTGCATTAACTTTGGAAAGAAATAGGATTTATTTTCATATTTTTTGAATTTTAAGATCCTAAATATTTATTCTAATTTTTTTTAAAAAATTATACTGTTTGTTAGAATAATACATCAATTATTTATGATCTTGTTGACTTAAATCTCTTTTTACGTGTAATAAAAATAATAAGAAGATCTATTAATTGATAAGTTTGTCAAATGTACTATATATCAAAATCAATAAATGTATACAGTATACTACATAGTAAATTAGTTTTATTATATATATATTTAAATTAACAGTGTATTCACTTTAAAAAAACTCAATCTATAGTATTTATTTTAGGCTTAATTCAGTGGAATCCATGTAAATAGAGAAATGAGTGAAATTTAATTGCTTTTTTATAAGCTCAATGTGATTTGAGATTAAAATGGTTTAAAACTGTCTTAAAATAATTTCAAATATATTATTTTTATAAAAATTAATTTTATTTAATTTTATTCTAAATAAAATTAAAAAATATATATTTACATTATTATTTTTATTTAAATTAGTCGATTTGAGTAATTTATAAATATAATTTTCAAAATACAAATTCTTTTACTTCATTTTTAATTAGATTTTCAATCATCAATTACCTGCAACAGCCTTTTAAAAACTTTCCATAACACGTACAACCATGCGTTGATGCTGCTTTGGACATGATCATAATTACCATCAAGCGATGATTAGGGATGCTCATGGGGTGGGGTGGGGCCGGGGATTATATTCCCACTCACTGCCTTGCCAGGATTGGGGATTCCCATCCCCGCCCCTGACTTTAGAACGGGGAGGAAATCCCTCCCATCCCCCACCCCGCGGAGATCCCCGCCCCCCAAATATTTTTTTTAATTTTAAAATATAATATTTTATAAATAATTAAAATTAAAATATAACATTTAATAAATAAAAAATTTAAAATCAATCATAATTTAAATTAATATAAATTTTAACCATTCATAAATTTAAAATTAAGTATAATTTAAAACTCAATAATTATTGATAACTATGGAAAGTACATTCTTAAAGACCCAATCGGTGTGGCCCAATAACATTTGATAGGGCCTAAGCCTAGTAACAAAAAGGTCAAGAGTGAGCTGGAAGACAGTACAGGAAAGCGTAACGTCCGATCGGACTGATAGGACAACATGTCCAATCAGCCCACTGACACAAGCCAACGCCCATACTCTCTACCTACTTTCTATGATATCGTCGCTCACCTACTCTAACTACTGGTTATCACTCCCCAAGATACTCAAGTACCCCTCCAAAGAATCCTATAAATAGCCTAAAACATGATGGCTTCAGGTATTGAACATCTGAGACTCTCTCTCTAAGCACTATTTCTCTAAAAGCTACTAACTTAAGCTTCGAAGTGCTAACGCCCGGCTCCGATCGAAAACTCCATTTTGCAGGTCCTTCCATCCGATCGGATCTTCAACTGCCAGCTCTCCTTCTTACAGGTAAAGCCAAAATTTGCTTTATCATTTGGTGCTTTCGTTGAGAGCCATGGCAGATTCAAGATCCTACGACCGTGTAGCTTATGGAGAACGCAATCGTAACAACCCGGACAAATTCGAACCCTCAAGGCTAAGAGAGATCTTTCCTCCTAAATCTCGATGATGTGGTTGCACGACAGCAGGAGAACGCCCCTATTACTGTAGGAGACATGCATGCTGTACTTGGTCACCTCACTAAAAGTATGGTTCAAGCCTTGGAAATGGGGAGAATGCCCAAAACTTCCAAAAGTGGTCAGGAAACGGTTTTAATGGCCAAAGACTTCGAAAGTTAGAGGAATAGAGGGATTTTCCTCAGAGAGCCAAGCGCTCATGACGAAAGAAACACAGGTGCTAGAATCACGAACAGATACGATAAGGGAAAGGAAATAATGTTCTTGAGCAGAGATGCTCCTCATATTCCCAGTAGGTCATGCGCCTCGTCCTTTGGTGAACAGGGAGGACGTGCGCCAATCACAATTGCTTCCAAAGGATAAAAGAAGAGTTCACTCCTGCGACGAAGAGCACGAAGGATGAATGGTTTAAACAAAAACTTGAAAGGTTTGGATTGGCGGAGCCAATGAAAATGATGTCTGAAGGAAACACTTGCAGCAACACCTCCCCTTTCTGCAGGAAAATCATAAAGTCTGAGCCGCCTCTGTGATGGAGAGATGTGGTGATGGACAAATATACAGGTAAAACTGATCCTGCTATTCACCTTGCGAAATTTTTGACTAAAGTGCAGGTCTAAACCTTCGATGAAAGGATTGCCTGTAGAGTTTTCCCAACTACCTTAGAAGGGGACGCTTTGAAATGGTTCCTCGGACTCCCTCATGCATCAATCACCTCATTCAGGCAACTCAAAGATTTGTTCGTGACACGATTCTGACTAGTGTCTAGCAAGTGTACTAGATTGGCTAGTAATACAGGGAAATATAGATTAAGACCCCAAATATCGTATCCAAGGGAACATGGATTGCTAAGGATAATACCTATATATGAATTAAATTAATCCGAGATTATTTCCCAAATATTTTTGTTTTAAAAGCAAAAATTAAACAAAATAAACAATTTAACAAAACAAAAGCTAAAACATGAATTAAAAACAAAGCAATAACTGGAATTCTCTTGCTAAAGGAACTATCCACCTTGACTTTCATTGTAATGACTTAAATTCAATATAAACACCAGTGATTATGGAAAAACTAGTAATAAACCAAGATATCTTTATTCAAGTATATCATTCTTAGTATTAAACTCATAGACAAATCTAATACTTAGCATGCAAGTCTAGTTTTAACTTCCTAAATATTCATTGAAGCCTTTCTCAAGTGATTCAACTCCAATTCATTCTTAGTTCCTCCTTTCTTAGTATTAACCAATAAAATTCACACATAATCATCTCATATTTCGGATAATAATCATGCATAAACATTAAAGAGTCAATCTAAGAACATGCAAATCATTAACTATGTTAAAACCAATCTTTAGTTATTTATTCAATAAACCAACAATCAATCTCAACACAATCAAGGATAAGAATATGCTTAAAACCAAGAAATAATCAACCGATATTGAAATTAAGCTCAAAATAAAGTCATAAAAATGAAAATATAAGATTTCAAGAATCCATTAGTAAAAGAAGAAAAACTACTTCCTAAACATAATTAAAAACTAAAGACAAAGCTGAAGAAAAATAATGAAAGCAAAATAACGTAAAAACAAACTAAAGAAAAGTAAAGCTAAATTCTAAGGTTGATCCCCTAATTAATCTAATTCCTAAACTCATTCCTTTTTCTTTGGTGTTTTAGACTGCTATTTATAGGCAAAATATGTCTTGGATTCCTTTTCAAACTCTTAAAATCAAATAGGAAGTAATTTCTGCCCAAAATAGGAAGTTCGAGAATCCTTCGCGAAGTGGGAATTGCCATCACGTGGCCATGTGTTCCCTAGTGTAAATTCACACGTGGCCATGTGTTGCATTTGGCCTTTCTTACACGTGGCTACGTGATTTCTTCCTTTGTTTCACACGTGGTCACGTGTCCTTACTTCATTCTTCAAAAAACTCTTTCACGTGGCCATGTCTCCTTCTTCATTCATTTTCACATGGCCATGCATCGATCTTCTGGACCTCTCGATCACTTTCTCGCATAAATTTTCCATATTTACAGTTTTGGCCCAAATCTTTGCCCTTTTTACAATTAAGTCCTTTTTCTTGCAAATTAACCCTGAAAAACACCAAAATTTATAATTAACTCTAAAAACATAAAACTAACAAATTAAACTCAAATTCAACCTAATTAACACAAAATTAACCTAATTAAACACCTAAAAACATACTAAAAATACTATATAAATGACCATTATCAGATTCCATATGCGAACATGCACATCAAAGTCAGTTAGTGGCTTGTGCAACCTTTACCAAAGAATCGATGAAAGCCTAAGAGATTACATCGTTCGCTTCCAAGCTGCAATATCGAAAATAGGGGATCTAAGCATGGAACTGGCATCAAATGCCCTGGCAAAAGGCGTCACGGATCGTCCATTCGCAGAATTACTGACAGCTAGGCCACCAAGTAGTTTTCCCTACCTAATGGATAGGGTCAGGTAGCGCGTCCAGTTGGATGACGCTCTCAGATCCAATAGGATCGGAAAAACTAACGTAATGGACAGACTTCGATATCCAAACGATCGGCCATTCAGTAGAACCCCCACATCCGATTGAGCAAAAGGGAAACTTAAGCGGTCGATCTTCTCGAGAATTACGAAGAGGGAAAATGAGGACGAACGGAGTAAACCTGATCGCCGCAATAATCGGTTGGCTGGGACCTCGAATCCCCTCAGTGCCGGTTCCTCCCAAATGCCAATGGGCTCCATGAGAAAACTAACCGACCCAAAATGGCCAAACAAGAGGAAAAATAGTGGAGGCTACAACAAAAGTCATGAGCTATATCATGAAGTCAGATGCTCGAGCCAATGAACGAGAAAGCTCCTGTAAGTTGTCCAACGATGGAAAGGAGGTGATTGGTTCAAACAAAAACTATCAGCACGAAAAACTAGATTAACACAAACAAACTTAAGAAGATCAGCAAATAATGGCAAAATCAAATCTATTTTCAAAAGACAGCAATGAAAAAGGATACAACATATGAAAAGCTGTTGAAAATTCTAACACCATGACGCGCGTAAAATAAGTGTCTCCACAAAGTAAAAATAACTTAAAAAACAGGTACGTGTCCAAAACTCATGAATTTAATACTTGTCATTTAAGCAAACTTATTAACTCTCCAGCAAGCCGATTTTTGGATCGGGTTATTTTGCCATCGGGAACTCGAGATGAAGGTCTCAAAAGCCCACAGACCTCACCCCGATCGGCTAATATTTTTCAATCACCTCAAAGCGGAGCGAAAATTATTTTTCCTATCAATGGGAGAGTGGGATGAAGGCCTTGATGCCTATAAACCCCCTCCCCTCCCCTCCCCCCCCCCCCGAACAGTCAGAATAAGTAACCACTCTTGGTTGAAGACGATACCTATCAGAAATCATTTTGAAAAGTTTGAAATTTCATATAAATGCTCGAACGACACAACTCCATTACTAGGCTCGATGTCCATCCCGAGAGCAAAATATGAAAGCTTCTCCTTAATAAGTTCGTCTACTAGGTTCGATGTCATTCCCGAACCAAAGATGCAAGATGCCTCCATTCAATTTTTGCTAACTCACTCGCTAGGTTCGATGTCCATCCCGAGCCCAAAATGCGAAGGACGACAAATGAGTTAATTGTACTCCCTCAAAACATGAAATCGCCAAATTTTCAAAATAAAGCAAAGGCCATAGGCCTTCTCCTTGAGAGAAACAAATTCTTGAGGGTAACTCCCAAAGAGGACAATATGCGGTGCTCTACCACTAAGCTACGAAAGCATTCAATTGGGAAAGAGAATGGAGTTTTGTCTCCCACCATAGACCGAAAGATCATTTGTCACGGATGACTCTCCCATAAATAACCAATTGACTAATATTTCAAGTAAATACTGACAAAATCGCCTAACGCGCCTGACGCGATAAATCTAAATAACAACTCGCGTTGAACGAAAAGTTTAAATTCGATCGGGTCAATCGGTCATGAAAAGTTACGAACTGCAAATGCTTGAAAAGCATATTGAAGTTTAGAGAGTATTTTTCCTTAGCCGATTTCAGTCAATTTAATATTTTCTTCTTAACTAATCTAATGATGAGTATTGCTTGAAATAAGAATTGCAGTCTACAGATGCAACTGAGAGGAAGATCCAATATTATATATGAATAATTCTTACAAAGCAAGGACAAAATCATCACAGCCAAAAAGCTATGCTTTTATGTTTACTATCTCTACAAGAAGGCCCTACAATAGCTTTAATAGGAGACTCGGGAGATTTCACTGTATCCCCAGAAGCATTCTCTGTCAGCAAGAAAGTTGCAGCCTCAGAACTGGTCTCCACACCGGCGTTTGGTCGAGACGATGCAAGGTCTTGAGGGACTCCATCATCGTCGTTACTAGAAGGAGGATTGGGCAAAATACCAGGGTCATACATCCGACTGAGACCGACCTCAGGAAAACGCATGCTGGCCTCATAAATTAATCAGGACAACAAATTTCCCTGAGCCTCTCTTAGTTGATCCATGATATCTTTCTTCTAGGCAGAAAGTTCTTCCTCAAGCTTTTTTCTCTGTGCCATCTCTTTTTTCAGGGCAGCCTGCAATGAATCCCGCTCCCCATGTAGATCACGCTCGGATTTAGCCTTGGAGCATTCAATAGATAGACGGGCTACATCCCCTTTAAGGTGGTCGACCTCCTTCTACCGAGTTTTTAGCTCCTAAGAAAGATGAGCGGACTCCTTTTTCAGCTTTTCAACTTTTGATCGGGCAAGCAGAGATTCATTTCTCGCTGAATCATATTTGGCCTTCGTTTCAATCCTAGCTCAATCAGAATCTTCTCACTTCTTTCTGCAAAGATTACCCACGCCATGCAATCGTAAACTCCTTTTTATCAATTGAAATGTCAGATGAGAAGAAGAAGAAAGGTTGAGTAATCAAGAAGATAATGGATTATAAGACGAAAGCTTGTTTAGAGCAAACATTTTTGAAAATACCTCCAAACTTTGCTGTTGAAAAGGCTGCATTCTCGGGACAGTATGTCGGGATCTCCTATTGCCTTAAAGTCACTCTCTTGGAGCATGCCTTGGCACAAAAAGCTTGATACCGCCCCATTTTCATTGGACCAGCCATTGCCAAATTAACCTTTTAGAACTTCTCCCAGTGATGTAGCATGCCTTTTGGCAATTCTCGCAACGACGCTCTGAGTGAACTCGTCCCGAAGGGGCTCTTTGCTCCTTGTAGTAGCCACCACCTCGATGACTTTCCCCTTAGCTGCCTCTTCAGCTCTTTTCTGTGCAGTTTCACCTACTGGGGGCGCGTTGATTTTAACTAACCCCGTTTGAGGTAGAAATGGATGCTCTTCCTCTGAATCGGGTTCATCCCTCAATAAGAAACGTTGTAGGGGGCGTTGATGCTCTGATAAAGGCTACGCAGCAGTAGACACCAGAAGAGGCTGATGGGCATGGGAGATCGAAGCATTGGCGAAGGGCGTGGACGCCTGCACTTCTAAAGAAGACACAAGCCTCCTCTTCTTCGATTTCCTCTTTTCCCTGGCTGCATGATCTGCCTTCATCTTTGCCTTAGCTCGATCAGCCAGCTGCTTAACAACATCGTCTCCTTTAGCCATCACACCTGTAGCTGCGTCACAAAAATAAAAGATAAGTAAATATGATGATGTTATGAAAAATAAAGAAAATTAAAAGGTAGAAGTTGCTTACTTACTTGGGTAATGTAATATTCTTGTAAGAAACATTGAAATCTAAAATCTCCGGATCTTCGGAGTAGGAAGCTCCAAAACTTTTTGCGTAGAGAGGTTGAAAAGCGAACTTCACAAAGAGAATTTGGCAGAGTTTTGTTAAGAACCATGAAGAAGTCGCCCCAAAAATTGCCTATTTATAGCCGTAAAAACTTCTAGAACTCTCCAAACGCCTCAACGATTGAATAACTACCACGCATCTCCAAGTCATTATGGTGATTCCGAAAAATGAGGCGTTGCCCTCGACATGTGCATCAGCAATAAATGCATAACGGTTGAAATGAACAGGCACGACCTATCGAATTCAAGCCAATTTGAAAGCTTCCGCCGAAAGGATCCCTTGATGTGGTTAATCTGATGCTCAAAAAGACAGGTATAGGTACGGGAAATGCCGAAAAAGGGAAGTTCATACCAAACTTGGCATGGCCCAAGCCTGTTAAGAGGAAAGAAACAAAATCGTGAGGGCTCCAGCCCAAAGCGGACAATATATGCAGAGCCTGATCAAATCCTCCTCCCCGATCGGATCCCCCACCATCGAAAATGCGAGACAAGATCTCATACCGATCGGTCAACGAGCGGTCTATCACCTTTAATTGGCTAGAATACCCCCAGAAAAGACAATCTCCACAAAACAACTAGGGGCATTGGCCGATCGGTCCGTGTTGTCCCAATCACTAGGCTTGACATAGTTGAAGATGCGAAAGGTGGAATCCATTCACTTACAAGATAAGTCCCTTTGTTAGGGTTGACGATCATTCCGGGCTAAAAGCACGAGGTGCATCCACTTATTCGCCAAAAGTTCAATTCAAACCTAACATGTGAACGTCACCAAGACACCAATTGAGTTAATTATCTTTTCTGGGCGCTTGATATGCAAAGCCACCAAATCTTCAGAATAATGTAAAGACTGAAAGGTTATTCGCCATGCATGATTCTCCAACGAATATCCGATCGGCTAATACTTCAATCAAATTAAAGATTGAAAAGTCGCCTACTGCGCTTGACGCAATAAATCTAAGTCACAACTCTCGCTTGAATGGAAAGTATGTTTCTTTTTTTTTAAATCCGATTGGATTAAGCGATCATCAATCCAAGATAATTGTGCACTGTGATGCTTGAAAAGCACATTAAAATTCAGGAAGTATTCTCCTTAGTCAAATTTACGCACCCTTCATATATGATTTTCATTCATGGTTGATAATGTTTATTCTTCTTAGTTATTTTTATGAAAAATTTTGCTTAAAATGAGAATTGCAGTAGGAAGGTGTAATTGAAAAGCCAATTGACTTTTATATATGAAGAGTTCTTACAAGTTTAAAAAAAAACTAAGTTTCCGAAACTACTTCGGAACCTGATCGGTCTGAGGCAAAAAATCCAACAATAATGTAAATTTTGAAGCTAATGCTGAGCAAAGTCGGATGTATCGACTGCCTTGATGATGATGGTTTTTCTTACGTTGATGCCAATTGGCAGAGTGACGATATAGTAATTAGAAAGTACACAAAATCTGGCCAAGATCATAGTATAAAATTGAAGCACACTGAAAGAGGCATAGTCCAGAAAGTGGTTTTGACTTCCAATAACAAAGGTAAAACTTATGTTATATTGTCTCTGCAACTGTGTCTGCAAATGGCAAATGAGCGGCTTACTGCTCTCACAATCCAAGCATCCCCTCATTCATCACCATGAAATTTAGGCGAACCATCGCAGATGCCTTTACGAGAAAATCGTATTGTGCAGGGATCTTCATCATTTTCTCCTCCGTGGATTTCGAAGAATGACCCACGACCCTATGGTCTTTATAAACTTCAAGAAAACTCCAATCTATAGATTTGATACCGCTTGAAGCCATCTCTGATAAAGGGAAAATCAAGAAAATGATGATGATATTGTGAATGAAGAATTACTTAATCTCGCAGAAACTCCGAAATAGCCGAAATGGCAAAGTTTGCGGTTTTGCTAAGGATCACTGAAAAATGAGAAACAAATCGCCGCAAAGTCATCTATTTATAGGCTCAAAGCTTCTAGAATTCTCCAACTGCCTCTCTGCTGGATAATCGCCACGTGTCGCCAATCAATTAAATGCATAGCGGAGAACGAAGCGCCGTCCTCGACGCATGTGCCCTCGATGCATGTGCAGGTGTTAAATGCACGATGGAAAGAGCAAAGCATCATTTTCGGCGCGTGTGCAGGCATTAAATGCATAATGGTTGTCCAAAATCGATGGATGTATCTCCTCAAACGGGCACTTCCCAAAAATTCAAAAATTCCGCCAAAATAATAAAATAATACATCGCTCGATCGGACCTGTTGGAGGGGGGACAAGTGATAACTATGGAAAGTACATTCCCAAACACCCAATCGGTGTGGCCCAACAACATTTGACAGGGCCCAAGCCCAGTAGCAAAAAGGTCAAGAGTGAGCTGGAAGACAGCACATAAAAGCGTATCGTCTGATCGGACTAATGGGACAGCATGTCTAGTCAGCCCACTGACACAAGCCAATGCCCATACTCTCCACCTACTTCCTATCACATCGCCGCTCACCTACTCTGACTATCGGTTATCACTCCCCAAGGTACTCAAGTACCCCCTCCAAAGAACTCCTATAAATAGCCTAAAACATGATGGCTTCAGGTATTGAACATTTGAGACTCTCTCTCTCTAAGCACTCTTTCTCTAAAAGCTATTAACTTGAGCTTCGGAGTGCTAACGCCCGGATCCGACCGGGCACTCCATTTTGCAGGTCATTCCATCCGATCGGATCTTCAACTGCCAGCTCTCCTTCTTATAGGTAAAGCCAAAATCTGCTTTATCAGTTATAAAATTAAGTTATATTTTAATTTTAATTTTAATTATTTATAAAATATTATATTTTAAAATTAAAAAATATATTTTTTGCGAGGTGGGAATCCCCGCGAGGCAGATACCCCATTCCTCGTCTTCGCCCCCAAATTTATAACGGGAATTTTTTTCCTTCGTCCCCGCGGGAGGAAAATTCTGAAATTTTCTATCCCGAACGGGATGAATCCCTGCCAGGGCCAGGAATTTTTCACCCCATGATCATTCCTAGCGATGATGGCGTAATTGAAAATGAAAGTAATACTATCCATCCTTTATGAATTGTGAATTATTATGGTTTGCAGGTACAAAATGTACTTAGAAATCACCTGTTCCTTGCGTCTTGGGTTTGCATTACACACGCTTATACATGAAAGTAGAAAATGATGTTTCATACAATAGAGATGGATCGTACGGGAACAAGAATGGAAAATCCGGAAAGGATTTGGAAGAGAGAGAGTGCCAAAGTTTGGTCACTTTGTAAGATTTCTTTGGGCGGTTTGATGGGGGAATCAATCGAAGGGGTGCTTAACGGTAAATTCAATTCAATAATTAAATTGAATCGAAAAATAAATTTTTAAAATTTTAATCAATATAATAGAATCGAATTTATAAAATAATCGAATTTAAATTGAATCAAAATTTTCGATCGATTTGGTTCGGTTAATTGAAAATCAAAAATTAAAATTATTTTTTTAAAAAATAAAAATTATATAAAATTATAAATCGTAATATACTAAAGTAAAAATATCCAAATTATACAAAATAAAAGTCCAAATTAAAGACATAATCTCAAAATATATAATAAATAATACAAAAAAACCATTAAATAAATTTTTTCATTTAATCGATTTTCAATTTAATCATCAAAATTCTAAATCATCACCTAAAAAATAGATATTAATAATTGATAAATGTACTCATATAAATTACAACTCAAAATAAGATAATTTACATATACAAATTAATTATTCAATTAAAAAATTCAAAAAATTATATAATTATATATAATTTTGGTTTGATTTGATTTTTTACTTTTTTTCATTCAAAAACCAAATCAAAAATCCTAATTTTCTAAAATTCAAATTCAAAATCAAAATCGAATCAACAAATCAAACCAAATTAAAAAATCGATCAATTTTATTCGATTTGAACCCAAATTTGCTCCCTAATCAACCAAGTTGGTGTTTAGTTTTGACAATAACTTAATTTTCTCTCTCTCCCTGAAGCAATACACTATATAGTGGAAAGATAAACCGATCCAATTCTTACTGTGTTTAACCAAAATATTGAAAATAATTTAAAATTAATTTGTACGGTTAACTTTTTTTTAATTTAATTGAATTAAACTATAATAGTAACTTTAATCTATTAATTTAAATTTAGAATGAATCATAATCTTTTATTTAAAATCGAATCAATAACCGCATTAGAGAGTAATCAAACAAATTAAAAGAATCCAGAGTTTGACATTAATTATTAATTATATTTAGATAATATTATTTATTCTTTTTATTGTACATTTATTATATAAACTTAAATTCATAATTATTTTTATTTTAATCCATGAAACTAAAAATAATGATATTTTAGATTAATAACAAATTAAATGATATTTTAATTAATAATAATAATAATATCTTATTAATTTTTTAATTTATAGTTAACTAAATATTTATTAGTAAATAAAATTTTATATTTAATTATATATACAAAAATTATAGTAAATTTATCAACCACCTAACTAGACAATTTATCAACATAGAGACATTACAAAATGTTAAAATTGATCAAACTATCTATGTGCATTTGTATGTAGTTTATCTGATAAATCAAGTAATTACAAATATATTCAACATTATCGATAATACTCAATACATTATAAATAAATGGGCCAATAAGAAGTAAAAGCCCAACAAGCTAAAAAGCCCGAACCATCAGAGGTCCAGTGCCACTCCACCTCAAGCACACTGCTAAAGGAATGCAAAAAGTCCATTTAACGAGACAGTTCAATCGACCTTAACGGTGTTATCTTATCTGATATCCTTGACACACACTGTAATTGCCAAAAAATCCATTCTTGTGAATAGTATTTTTTGAGTCATGAACAGTGATACCAGAATAGTATTGGATGCAATCATATTAGCATTAATGAACAGAAGATGAATACTGCGGTAAAATAATGAATTGATTTAGATTGATGTACATATTAGATCATGATTGAGGAGCTAATCATCCCAAGTGATCCCTCAACACATATTAAATTTATAATTGCGGAGTTGATCACTCCAAGTGGTCTCTCAACACATATTAGATTCAAAGTTGAGGAGTTGACCACTCCAAGTGATCCCCTAACACACATTAGATTCACAATTAAAAAGTTAATCATCCCAAGTGATCCCTCAATACATTTCGAAGGAGTCAGTTACGCCTTGGGGCTCCTTCAGTTTATTTAGGACCACTGGAGTCCTCATTCTGCATATCCAGTTCGAGAATTTTTACTAGATACTATTATACGTAAAAATATAATTTTACAAGGAAATAAGGATTAAATGAAAAATTAGGCACAAAAATATGTCAATTATGTAATAAAAGATTGAATAAGATGAGAAATATAATCAAACAATTAGTAAGGGCAAAAATATAATTACACGAGAAATTAAGGATGAAACGGTAAATTTACACTAATATTATAAGAGTTAAAATGGTAAAAGGGGGCAAAAATATAATTAAGAAAAATTTCATGAATCAAACTGTAATTTGAAATATAATGACTAAAATATAAATTTTGCAATTAACAATGAATAAATACTAAAAGAAAATGAAAAGGACAAAATTAGTGTGAAAATAGCTTAGAAGTATACTAAAGTGGTAGTTTAGGGACTAAATTATAATTTTTCACCTTAATTGAGAAAAAGATAAAAATAAGAAATAACAAGGATTAAATGGTTATTTAAGAAACTATAGGTATAATTATAAGTTATGAAGTAATAAGTTATAACTAAAGGTAAAATGGTAATTTGGCAAAAATGTTATTTGTGTGAATGAAATTTTGTGTAGTGTATCCACCACTAAGCAACTTTATTGTTTAGCATATGGTTTTGTTTGACTGCGCGCAGGGAACGGGTAATCGAGGACAAAGTAAAGATGGAAGTTAAAATGGCATGTACAAGTGGAACAATAGACGAAGTTATATATTTGTATAATGTAATAGTTATTTTAGAGTATGTAACTTAATATGTAATAATTGCTAAACTATAGTAGACATGTGGCTATGTATGTGACATTATTGTTTGAAAACTAGATTGTAACACCCTGAAATTTTATCTGATATACATGGCATGTTTTAGAGCATGAATAATAACCCTAGGACAATTTTCATGGTAATCGAAGTTGAGTAGGATAAAAAAATTTGAAAGTGCATAAGTGTTAAATGTGCTCAAATTAGAAAAATTTAAGGATGGATGATCTGATGGAAAGTTTGATCTAACACTAGATTATGAAAATATATATTAAATAGAGTCTATTTATATAATTTGATAAGAAATTGAGTTCAAATAGGCATTCAAAATAGATAGAGAAGTTTTTACTCGATATCGTAGATCCGGTTGATCAAAAGTTTTACGGAGCCTCAAAATACTTTAAAGACCTCCAAAAATTTTTATAATCATATGGGTACATTATTTATGACCTAAATAAGCTATCAAAAATGAAAAATAATTTTTTCGGCAGTTTAAAAATTTCAGATTGACTGACTTTGCCTTCGGAGCCAGAAATATATTGAAACGAAGTTAGAATGATTCGAAATTTTAACCTCATGCTATTGTATATGTTAGTGCATGCGAAAAAAAAAATTAGGAGCATTTTGACAACTAAAATATTATTTTTACAAAAATAGTTAAAAATCAAAATTAAATTAATTGGAGGACTTAATTGATATATTTAATTCATAAAAGGGCATAATTGTCATTATAAAATGAGGTGTAATCATCTACATATATCAGCATAACCTAGAGAAGTATAAAAATGCATAAAAACTTGGCAAGTGGCTTAAAAATAAATCATTGAATCAAATAGTAAATGATAAAATTTGAGCCTTAGATTTGGTAGACTTTTGGATAGTATAGAGGGATCTAGAATCATCTGTAGTTCTACCCAAAATTTGTAAATATCCCCCTCTTTCCTTGAAGAATCCAAACCAGCCATTTTTCCATCATTTTTTTTTTCTCATTTCTCCTTCTTCCCACCATATCTCAACCTCTAATTTCACCCATATACTCCATAATGCATCTTCTACATCTTAGAAATTGAATTGAAGCAAGAGGAGGCTTAAAAGTAAAGAATTTTTATTGAAATAAGATTAACCTAATTAGGTAACTATTTGTGTTTTTGTTAGAATTAGTTAAGAATTTTATTATAGGTTTGTAGAGAATGATTAGTAGAGTTATTTAGTAGCTTTTAATTGCTTAAATTCATAGATGAAACTCACTAATTTCTCCCTTCAAATTTTGGTATAAAGAAGAAATACATGGGAAAGAGAGAGGGGAGAAAGAAGAAGAAGAGAAGAAAGAGTCAGCCATTTTCAAGCCAATAAAGGTTGGTGGATACATTCTCTATACTTAATTTCATTTAATTCTTGAATTTTCTATTGAAATTACATTATGTAACTATAGGTATTTAAGGAATAATGGAAATTAATTTAAGGATACTATGTAATATGATGAGTTAGCATGGAATAAACTCAAAATTTAAAAGAAATCAAACATTTAAGGGGAGAACTATTCATAGCTGAATTGTACCTCAAGGAACATAATGTGGTATTTTGATGATTAATAAGGTATTAAGTGTAAATTTAGTACTACAATAATAATTAAATATCTTATGATGAAATTGAGTTAAAAATAATGCTTGTATATGAAATTTTGTCTGAAACATAATGGTATTTACATGAACAATAAAGTAATACTAAGGTAGAATAAGTATAGATTAGCATATATTTACATAAATTGATATTAGAAATGTAAATGACACAAAATAGAATAAGAAAATGCATAGTATAATGGGCATCACAAAGAGGCCAAATCACTTACCTAAGGATAATGACATGTCTACATTATATTTATATGTTATTTCTTATGACATTATAGTTTTGTATAAATTATGGATGAATGCATGAAAAATAAAGGTGTGTTATGTGATACATAATGAGAATATCAAGAAAAATAAGATAAACAATTAACATAAAATATGATAACTAGTTGCCCTTAGTGTACAGTGGACAATCCAGAACTCTAGGATACAATGGCTATCCATAGGAACATATATACCGTCAATGTTATTAAAACCGGACCGAATAAAGAACCGGAGAGCTCAAGGGTTCGTGGTTCGACCGGTTCGTTGGGATTCAACCGAATTTTTTTCATTTTTTAAAAAATATATTATTTTTTAAATTTTATATAAATATTATAAAAATATCACTATATAAAAAAATTAAAAATAGTTTAGAAAAATATATTTATCATCAAACATTAATAATAAAACTATATTTTCAAGTCATTCAACATTTATAACAAAAATTTAAGATAAATATAGTAAAAAATTGTAAATTTTTAAAGAAATTCTTCAAATATAAATTATAAAATTTTATTTTATTCATAAAAAATTCATTAAATTGTTTGAATTTTAATTATTTTGTATTTATAATTTTATTTTATTTTTTTCCAGAAAAAATAATATTGTATGAATATTTTGGACAAAAAGTTATTTTTTCTAAAATCAAACCGATTTTTTTATCATTTAACCCAATTTTCTTCAATTTTATCCTGATTTAACCGGTTTTTTGGCGGTTTAAAACAGTATCTTCCGGTTTTTATCCAATCCAATTTTCACCCATTGAACCAACCGGACCAACCGACGATTCGCGATTAAACCGATTCGACCGCCCGGTCCGATCCGATTTTAATAACCATGTATACCGCTATAGCATCATGAGGTTAGTTGGATAGTACACAGTTGTTAGGCCCCTGTTACAAATGCTTGCATGTGGTAGAGGGCAAATAGGGAATTCACGGGGAGGTAGTTGTGTCTTGGGTTTGGGATATCTGTTATAAATAAGGGTAGGATAGTGTGAGGAGGGGGAGAGAGAATTTGGTATTTGATATTGGGAGAGAAGTGAGGCTCTCAAATACCTCACTGCATTTGTATTTCTTTCTTTACGGAATCAATACAGTATACAACAGCCCTTATTTGGCTGGTTCTCTTTTCTCCCTGTGTTGAAGTGAGTGTGAATTGAAACAGGGTCCCTAACAATGGTATCAGAGCCGGGTTGGCGGCCCAGGAGAGGAACCCTATGTAGAGAAGCCGCCAGTGGGTGACAAGCAACCGGGAGTCGGTGGAAGCGGCCCAGGAGAGGAACCCTTAGGGAGAAGCCGCCAGTGGGCTGCTAGCCGCCGGGAGTCGGCTGTTGGAGGGGGAGGCAATGTTACGATCCCACATCGGTTAACTGCCTACGCAGTTGGTGGCTTATAAGTGTGTGGGGCTTCCTCCCTTACAAGGAATTCCTTTTAAGTGGATAAGGGGCCTTCGTATTTATGGGCCTAGCATTGCGGTCCCTAACATTGGTATCAGAGCAAACGATCCATGGATATTCAGTTTCAGCAGATGGAGCAAAGGGTTGAAGTTTTGGAAGCTAATTTACAGCAGGTCTTGGCACGACTAGATCGCCTAGAACGCCTGGATGTGGATGCCATTAACCAATCAATGGCGCGATTACCGGTGATAGAAGAAGGAATCCAGTCCATTCTCCGCAAGCTCAATCTGGATCAAATGGAGGAGGCACCGGTCACACCAAAACCAATCCAGGAGATTTCGCAGCTGGATTCCGGCGATTGTAGAACCGGCGAACTTAAGGAGGGGCAAGAGTCTAAAGCGGAAACTGAGGACGACTCCAACTCCGTGTTTGTTTGGCCCAAATCGGAGAGCCTGCCGCAACAACTAGAATTTCCGGTGTTTGATGAACAAGCTTCAGATGGTTGGATGTTAGGAGCTGCATGTTTAACAGTCTTCAGCGGACCTTCCCCGGAGGACAAACTCCGGTCAGCTGCCGTTCGCCTGGTAAGGGAAGCACTGTCGTGGTACTTCTATGACAACAGCCGGCGGATCTTCCATGGGTGGGACGAGTTCAAGAAGCTGATGCTGGAGCGTTTCCGAAACACTCAGGCCAGAGATCTGAGGAAGCAAATTTTGACTCTCCAGCAGCCATCCACGGTGGGAGAGCACAAGAAAAAAATCGAACTATTCTCTTCATCTTTACCCGACCTTCAAGAAGTGGTAATGGAGCATAGAATCAACAATGGGCTAAAGGAGGATCTGAAGTTTGATTTGAGTTTTTGGAAGCCCAATGGATTGGGCCGAATGATGAACTTGGCCCAAATAATAGGAGATAAAGATGAAGATACCAAACTCAGGGCCACTTCTACCCCAAGAGGCTTCAACAGCAGGTCTGGCTCATTTACAGGTATGGCCCTGTTTACAAATTCTCCTGGCCCCAATTCCAATTCTCAATCTATGTCGTTATCTCCAAGGGCAGCAACGCCCTCCTCTGCAACTTCTACTCTTATTTTTCTTTTGATCACCCCTTGGTCCTCGGCATCTCAACCATCGCCAACATTTCGACGGCACACTGAGGCTGAGTTGCAAATGATGATGGGCCGGTGCATTCCATTCTGCCTCACACTTACTGAAGTAGAGATCATAGCTGATTCTTTCCATCCCCAACTGGGCAACACGGGTTTGATCCTTGGGTACTACTGGCTGCTCCCAACGTCTTGCATGAATTAGGTCGATGTATCGGTGGAGTTTGAGGTGGGGAAGCAGAGAAACAAGTACAAGAATCAAGTCATGCGAGGCAAACTTGCACTTGTGGATCTTGCTGGCAGTGAGAGAGCTGTGGAGACTAATAGTGGAGGCCAAAAGCTAAGAGATGGAGCCAATATTAACTGTTCCCCGATTTCAACCTTGAGGACAAGGTTGATTTTTGAGCGGCGGGTAATGTTAGGCCCCTGTTACAAATGCTTACATATGGTAGAGGGCAAATAGGGAATTCACGGGGAGGTAGTTGTGTCTTGGGTTTGGGATATCTGTTATAAATAAGGGTAGGATAGTGTGAGGAGGGGGAGAGAGAATTTGGTATTTGATATTGGGAGAGAAGTGAGGCTCTCGAATACCTCACTGCATTTGTATTTCTTTCTTTACGGAATCAATACAGTATACAACAGCCCTTATTTGGCTGGTTCTCTTTTCTCCCTGTGTTGAAGTGAGTGTGAATTGAAACAGGGTCCTAACAACAGTATGGATTAGCCGGCACATACACATATAGTGGAGTAGCAAGATCGTGGCAAGTGGTCCCTCCACCCCCACTGGAGTAGTAGGATCATGACAAATGATCCTCTGGTCAATCAGTAGCATTGGAGTCCTTATTCCGTATATCCAGTTTAAAAATTTCCACTAGATATATTAGAAAAAAAATCGTAATTTGGTAAAAAATGAAGGACTAAATAGTAAATTATGCCTAAAAAATGTAATAAAATAATAAAAAAGATAAGAAATGATATTAAATAGATTAAAAAGGGAAAAAATATAATTATACAGAAAAATAGGGATACAACTATAATTTGGCATTAAAAAAGTGATTAAAAGAGTTAATTAGTCAAATAGATGAAAAAAGACAATTGTAAATAAAGAAAAGTTTATGGACTAAAACTTAATTTGCCACCTTATAAATCAATACAAAGACTAAAATAAAAATTTACCATTTAAAAAGAAATAAAAGTTAAAGGAAACAAAAATAGTTAAAGTTGGAGTTAAATAAGATAAGAAATAATGAAAAAGAAAAGTTAGGGACCAAACAATAATTTTCCACTAGATAAAGAAATATGTGAAATTAAATAAAAAATTTAAGTAAAAGAGGAGTTAAATGGTGACTTAAATAATACAAGAATAAATTTTAAGTTAATTAAGTAAAAATGACATTAAGGGTAAAATAGTAATTTCACTTAAAAAAATTTAGTAGATAAAAATTTGTGTAGTTATATCCACCACTAGACAACCAAGTTACTTAGTGTGTGGTTTGTTTTTACTGCGTGTAGGGATAGGTAAAGTGAAGGCCAGTGAAGGATTACAATGTGGCATTTACTTGCGAAGACCTTTTTGGGTTATATGTCTTGTGTATATGTGTTTCATGTAATATAAACTTAATGTATAAATTATGGCATGTAAATGAATACTTAATGTTAGTAAATTTGGTGAGCTTTATGTTATGTGATGATGGCATTATGTATGGATGTGATGTGGTCTGTTATAGAAGTGCAATATATGTAATTGAAGTCATTCGAGATAGAGGTTGTTATTGGAAGTGTAATTTGATAAATTATAGGTCTGGGTAGCATGATTTATAAACAGTCATGCTGTCGAAATTTACACTAAATGAGTAATAACCCAACGATACATAATGGAAGTGAAAATCGAATCACCAATTTAGGTTAACGACTTATCTCACAAAAACTGGCAACACAATGTTATAGCTAAATACTAACATTAAGAATATCATACGGTATAAGGAAGATCAAATGAACGTAGGATGTCACATTTTGTGGTATCAAAGCTAGTTTAGACGATCGTAAGATCGAAGTAAATGCATAAGTGTGATGAATGATTGAATGGATAATTGTACATGCCACATAAGAATTAGTGAGTTGGAAGTTGAATCTTACCTGTTCCTTTATGTATTTCAATGATCATTATGGCCTTTGGATCAAGACGCGCGATTGAGATGGTGAGTTACGCTGAGAGTGGGGCCTCAGCCAATCCTAGTCCAGTGTCTAGTCAGATGATTCTGGCTAAGAAGTTTCATCAGCCTAGCAAGCACATGCCTTCACCAGCACCTCAAGCACCTCTACCACATGCACCCCTAGACTTAATGCAGATGATGGTGAATTTATTATACCAGATATCACTACAAGTAAAATGCAATTTCCCAACAAAAATTCCCAATGAAAATGAGTAAATTTCTGTAGGAAAACGAAAATACCGATGAAATTTAGCTATGGAAACCGATAAAGGGGAATCGGTTGTAGGTAATTTTTTCGATGGAAATATTTTTGTAAGTAAATTTGCCGACGGAGAACATCAATCGTCTTTAATTCCGTTCAAAGTACATATTGAAAAATTATTGTAATTTGTCATATTTACCAACAAATTTAAAATTTCGTAGGCATATTTACCGACAGAATAAGTATTTCGTAGGTAAACATATACATAGAGACATATTTTCATAGATGTATAAATCCACCAATTGAAGATACCAAATTGGACAACTTTGAACATATAATGCAAAGAACTATTGCAAGAAGAAAATGTAAACATATACATAGAGACATAGATGCAAATATACAAACATAGATATCTAAATTAAAATGAGCATGGATAAGAATATTAACACAAGTAAAACCCAACTAGAATACGAAAAAAAAAATTTAATTTAGAGTAGAGTGATATTATAAACTGAATTTTTCTTCTTTTAGAGCATCAAAAGCAGTGAACATCAAAGGTAAAGTAGAATTGATGCAACAAGAGTTCACACTGCATGATTGTGTCTCTATGCAAACATGTAAATTGAATATGTTTTTGCTACTAGCAAGCACTGACAATTCCAAAAGATATTACATTCATAGCATATGGAAACTAGGAGAAGATAAAATGATAAAATAGTAGCATCTATATCCTACAAATGTAACTAGGTGCTCACTATTCCAAAAACAAACGTAACTAGAGAGTTATGCTTCAATGGGGTAATATGTCAATTATACTTCAATGGGATAACTTGTTTACGGCCACTTTGTATACATTTACTGAAAACTTAAGAAATAATAACCTTCCAAAAATTGTCATATTTCCTGAAAATGAGTTTAGGGGGACCATGAAATTGTTAGTGTATAAAAGCATTCTTAATACAGTTGCTCATCATGTGATAGTACTTGTGGGGGTTATTTAGGTCAATAAACAATTAACCAACCACCTAAGTCAAGGGTCACAGCATGAATGAATACTGTACTCATTTGTTGTGCAGCAGAAGGAAATTGACAAGAGTATTTTAGCTTTGTGACAGGAAGCGGTATAAGGTAGATAGGAAAACCAAATCATAGGATCATTGAAACAACAAACAACAAAAGACAACAGGTAGCCATTTGATCCCATTCACTTTGCTTCCGACCATATATCGATATTCTATATTCAGCCATCTACAGCCACAAAGTTATGTATTGCTCATAAACAATCTCCTTCAGGCTTTTCCACAAATAAAAGAGATTCATGAGAGTCAAAGCATAGTATACATGAGAGTCAAAGCATAGTGTAGATGACAAAGAACTTGTAATTGCAGAATACAACTACTGGTCTACGTTCCAACAGTTAACAAAATAGGATCCTTTCACATACATGAAAAAAATAAGAAGGCTTCTATGAAATCTCCTCCAGTTGAGTAATTCAGACTATGCAGTTAAGATACAACAGTTGACAATGTTCATAAACGGCACAGAAATGCAAATGCACTATATTAACAATTGGCAAAACATATCAAAAATACATATTTCAAAATTTCTCAAGACTCAGCTTGTTTGATGTCCTGGCTGATGAAGATCGATATAAAAATTATATCCCTAAAAGAAAGGTGGAGGCCTAAGACGCTAACATAAAAAACTACTGGAATATATCAGCTACCTTCTCCTTGGATATCAGATCAAGTTTTAGAGTGTGAGACATAAATTAACCAAAGCAAGCTCTAAAATTTACTATCATATGCTCAATAGAACCATAACTTTGTGCCAATCAAAATATAATATGAATGTGAATGAGAACAGTGGCAAAAATAAAAATAAAAAAAGAACAAGAAAGATAAAAAGAATAATAAGAACCATGTAAAGACTGTAACATCTTAGTTATGGGAAGTCCTTCAACAGAAGCAAAAGGAAAGAAACAAAAAACTCAAGATTTTACAGTCTAAGCGAGTGTAAATCTTCACTAGGAAATCCAAGATTACAGGCTAAGCAAAACATAATCCATATATTCATAAAATTTATCTATAACTATGGAAAGAGGAAGCACCTGATATTTACTTGCAGCAAGATCAGTGAACTCTTGTTTAGTTAACTTAGCCAGGAAATGACCTGCTCATCCATGAAAAGAATAAGATGATACTGGTTAAAATAGAACCTAACTAGCATAAAAGAAAAGAAGAATAGAAAATATCAGAAGGGAATGAAAATAAAATGAATAATTGTCATATCAACCCCCAAAAAAAATGAACTGAAGGAAAGCAAAGAAAATGAGTAGTAATCTAGTGTGTGCACACATTTGGACCCACTTATCCAACAAAGAAAATGCGCGTGAACCACATTACATTCCCAAAAAAAAGTGGTACTTATTAAAAAAAATGGAAAGAATTTGAAGAAATCATTAACTTTGAGGTTGACTTCAGCAAATGATCTGGACGCATACCTAATTAAGAAACAAGTAATTAATACCTTGGATAAGATTATCATGCTTAAAGAAAATCTCCGTGAACCGACTCTGTCCACAAGGATTGTACTTAAGATTGAACTTATCAAAACGATGAAAGGTGCTCTTATCGGCATGAACATCCAAAAGGCCAACATTCAGGTCATACCTGTTAGGAAAATTCAAATCAATTTGAATATGAATTCATTCAGCAAAAAAAAAAAAAAAAAAAAAACTTAGTTATGCTCAAAAACTACCAAATCAACCAAAGAATTAAACATTTTACCTCATCAGGCTCTTTCCCTAACTTCGACTTGATGAACCTTAAAAGATGCTTCTGCTTCATACATGCTGAATGATGTATGCGTATCAACTTTTTCGTACATTATAAAAGTCATGATGTGGAGCACTTTTCCAAGCAAGAAACTCCTTAGCATCATTAAGCATCAAATGAAGGTTGAATTTCTGGAAAGCATTCAAATAGGCATATGATGTCAGGGGTCAAATATTGATCCACTACAAACAAGCTTGCATTGTAACACATCAGCTAACAAGCATAGGGACATATATTTGTTCTAGAAGATTCAACCGATGATGGCATAAAGTTCTGATATTCCCAGCAGCAATAACTCTGAGTATGTGATGCAAATCAGTGAAGAAGGTTGTTGCATCAGCAACAGGAAAAAGCTCTTCTTTACTTGTAAAAGAAGATTACATAGTATAAAAGAAAAAATTAGACTGAAATCCCAACTAGAGACATTCCACGGATAATAATAAGCAAGCAAAAAAAAAAAAAATGAAAGGTAAAAAGCATTTGCAGGTCCCTAAACTATAAAATTCTTCGTCTATTTGAGTCCTTCAACTTTTATTGTGTTATATTGACTACTGAGTCCACAAAATTTTTTTTAGTATGCATTGGGTTTGATCTGAACAAATTCAGTAAAATAATAGTACTATTTTACAGCATATTGAGTCTCTGAATTGTCATTTTTTGTTTTGCCAAGTTCATTTGGGCCCAATGTGTATCAAAATAAATGTTCAAGGACTCATTGTAATACAATAGAAGTTGAGAAACTCCACAAGAAAAACATTATTGTTTAGGGACCTAAAGATGGTTTTTTTTCTGAATTAAAACTTACAATCTTTGTTTGGATACACATGAATAATCCCATCTTGCATCTCAAAATAATGCTTTAGAAAAAGTTGAATGTGGTTATGAACAAAAACAAGCAATAAGTATAAAGTTGAGGAACAGATGCACAAGGTTGAATCAAATACATAGACTCACATCAGACGTTCATTCTGGAACACAGAAAAATGGATCTGGATTAGGCTTTGGTGTCCCTGGGTCAGAAATAACTTCCTTCTCCCATGAAGCAATTGCTTCCTTGAAAACATATCTTTTTCGCATCTCTAGACATTCTTGAAGTACTATATAGGCTTCTACTTCATTAGGAGATGGTACCTCTGTCCAATAAAATGTAGGAATAAGAAAAAGGAAAAGTGATCAAATATAAGTTCTAAATCATACATACAAGAAAGAAACTTCAACAAAAAATAGATGTACCAAAAATAAACTATAGGGGAAAAAAAAACAACAACAACCATTTTGTGAGGGTAGGACAGGTTGAAAATTGTTCTTGCTAGTTGCTATATATAAGAGACAGAGAGAGAGAGCACAGAAACAATAACCTTATCATAGTTGAACTTTCTATTTATGTTGTTTAAATTTATTATCTTGCATTAGATAAATGAAATTGTGTAATATTTATATTTGTAACCACTATAGTTATAGTGATGTACAGAATTTTGTAGTTCTTTCTTCATACCAATCAAGACAAAAATTAGTTAGTTATATTATTGAAAAATAGTATCACCGTACTAAAACACTTCAACATTAAATTAATAACCAAAACTTTTTCTAAGTTGAGGGAATAGAATAATTCGAGTAACGTGAATACTATTTGCTATTCTAAGTTTTATCACTGGTAGATCTAAATAAAAATTCAAAACAGTAGCTAGTGTAATACTAAACAGGAAGACCAAAGAAAAGAACGAACCCCTATGATAAGCCAAAGATCGAGAGGGGCTTGCTCGGCTTTGAGGATGTCGAGAATATCAAAGGCATCTCTAAGTAGTTAATCCAGATCGACCTTTACCTCCTCCTCCAAGTTCTGAACCGAAATGTTGGCCTGGGCACGGTCAGCATAAAGCTCGGCGCTGTTAGGGTTTAAATCGATGGCCTGCGATAAGAGGTCAAAGACAAGTTGAAGGAGACTCCGATTTTATGGGAAATAAATTTGATGAAATGCACAAAACCTCATTTTTCCTACATAATTTGACTTCCAATTTCTAAATCCCTAACTTAAATTTCCTAAAACTTACCTATTTATTCACTTTTCCTTCTAATTTTCAGATCTTGGGTAGCCAAGCCTCCATCTCCGGTCACCACTCACTATTGAAGAGGACGACGGAGCTCTAATGATCGGCTATTAAAGGAAGACAACAAGATGGGTTTATCCGAAGGGATGAAGAATGCAGGAAATTAGAGGGAGACCAGTTTGCTAATGTTGCACAACAGAGAAAGGGTGAGGGAGAGACAAACGCCGGCGATCGACGACTGCCGGTGAAGAAAACAGGAACAGCAGGAGCCGTAGAGAGATAAAAATGGAGTAGCTGTAAATCTATGGAATAATCGCGAATGGAGAAGGCAAAAATACAGTGATTGGATTTAATTGAACCCTTAGCCACATTAAACTGCGGTCTAATTTCAAAAGTAACGAATTAATTTTGCATTGAAAACACAAATAAAAGATGGATACGAATCAAATATAATAAAAATTATGTATTTAATTTAATAACTAAATTACTTTATATATGGAAAAATAATTTTGGATAAAAGATAACTTAAATAATGTTATAAACATATATTATAACTAAAAAAACAATATTATTTAAAAATTAGTAAAGATAATTGTATGAATAAAATAATTAGAAAATTTAACCAGAATTTTTTAAAATAATTCTCATTGTCATTAAATATGTTTTCATTTAAAGTTTATAAGCATTCTCATGTCATTATAGAAATAAATAAAAATTACGAAGCTCTATGTAAATTTTTTAACCCCTTAAAATGAATTCTTTATCTCTAAGTGAATTCAATGCTTCAAGTAAATTCATTTATTTTTCTATAAAAAAATTCCAACTCTCGTTGCAAATAAATTGACTAACATGCCAATTATGGTGATCAAGCATAAAAAGCAAATCAATGTACACAAATGAATTTAAATCATACTTCATTCATAAAGATAATAAACATGTCTAAAACAAATTGTACTGCATAGTTATAGTGTACAAAAAAACTTAACCAAATACACATTTGAAATAAAAATGAATAAGAGAAAAGAAACATCATCACTCTCCAGAGTTTTACTTTCTAAATAGACCTTCTGAAATATCTCTTATTCCTTTGGTTTTGTTCTTTTGTCATCATCTAAAAACTAAGTAAAAGTGTTTGTCCAAAATAACTGAATTGTTCTAAAAAAACTAATAGTTGATCCCTCTCCTCAGAGTTTTACTTTCATATTTATAGAGATTAACTCTACAAACATGTCCCTTCAGAATGGTTGTCAATATGAAAAATTGCCCTAAAAAGTCTTGATGGTTGGTTGAGAAATTGTGTGCTGAAAAATGATGTTGCTTGCAAACAGGTGCCAGTATCGACTCATGAATGTCTTCACGAGTCGTGATCCTCCTTATATTGTTCCACTCGTGAATACCTTGCTGACTCGTGAACCTCCTCTTCTCTGCCTACCGAGTTGTGAATGCCTTCAAGACTCGTGAATGTGATACTTCTACTTCACTCGTGAACATCTTCATGTCTCGTGCATCTCTGTCCGAGTCATGAATCTCTTCACGACTCGTGAGCCTCCTCTATTTTCTTCACATTTCCTCAAGATTACTTCATATTTGCACCCAACTTGACCTATGATACAGATAAACACATAAATTAAACAAAAAAACATAAAATACATATAATATTAAATACTTAGCTACTTAAATAAAAGAAAATACACACTAAATAATAGACCATATGATACGGTATCAAATTTTTCCATACTTAAACGTTGCTTGTCCTCAAGTAAGAGAAAAAGAATGAGAAAATTTAATTTCAAGTTAAACTAGGTAAGTTATACTATAAAGCATTGTTCAATATGCACTTTGAATAGGATTGAAATGAAATCAAAAGCCTTAAACACTCTAAATATCAGTAAATCAAATCTTAAAACATGCATTCTAATTAACAAGTTACCTAAGTTTACTAAGTCCAACATTAAGAATACAGAGTCTCAAAACTAACCATGCTCAAGAGAGAATATTGATCATAAAACTTAAGGTTCTAAAATTATTAGCTGCCTTTTTAGGATAATTTGCAAGCACTCATACCCTTAATCCAATCTCATTGCATTTTTAAACTTCACTTTTTCCCTTTTCTCTTTTTTTTTCTTTCTTTTTCCTCGAACAAGGGTATACTTTATCCCATGAATTTGAAGTAGCAAGAGAATGTAGTAATGGGTGCGTTTTACGCTCCATCCCATTCTTTATTGAAATTTTTGATATACATATTGCTTTGTTTTCTTTCTATTTTTCTCTTTTTCTTTTTCAATTTCACTAGTCCTCATCCATTATTGAAAGGCCTAAGGGTAAGTATTATGGTTATAGTTTCCATGAGGCAACTAGAATTTTAAAATCTTAAACTAAATGATCAAGTCCTAACCTTAAAGCATAATTAGCAAAGAGACTAAATAACCTAAAATGTTGAAAGAATTAAAAAGAGATAGCTTGAAAACACAAAACACATGCCAAAAGCTTTGAAAAACTAATAAAATGAGCATAAAAGGTAAATGATTTAACATAACAACCTATAGTATATACAAAGTGAACAATGCTTAAAAGAAAACCTATTGAAAAGTCTAATCTAAATGAAGAAAAAGATACACAAACAAACACGCATACAACTATAATGTAAAACACAAACAAAATATGCAACACACAAACATACTCCCCCACACTTAGAACAAACATTATCCTCGATGTGAAGGAACAAAACAAAAACAAAAAGAAAAAGACAAACGAAAGAATAAAGGAAAAGAACTTCCTTGAAAATCATGGTGAAGGTGGAGGAGAAGACACCACATAGCCCGATTGTGTAATGAAGGTGTCAACCTTGTACTCAAGTTATCTTTGACGTCTAACCAATTGAGTAGTTACTTGCTCTAAAGATGTAAGTTGATTTTGAATGGTGGACTGATTTTGCAATAACTGGGTGAACATGGAATAAACGTTACTGAAGAAGATCTAACAATAGGAGAAACAACAACCTCGTCACTAGGGACATCAGCCATGATATCATCACTATGCCCCTGCTCCTCTTGCCTTACCTCATCCGAAGTACTCTCCACATCACCCTCTTGTGGAGTAGAAGCCCCTACAAGGTCCTTCCAACAAGATCGTAAAAGCGGTGAAATGAATTGAAATGCATTGTTAACAATTTCACCATGAATAAAAAGATATTTAGAAAAATATAAATATGGAAGGATCCGATCATAAGTACGTAAATCAATGTCAATACTCCTAACAATGGCAGATATTACATGGCCATGTGTAAGAGGAGATTCCGGACGACGAACACATTGCATAAACTGATTAAAAATCCAATAAGACCAACAAACTGATTTGCGATTGTGCACACACCACATCAAAAATAACTCATGATGGGAGACTCTATTAAATTTAGGCTTATTAAAAACAAAAGAAGCAAGGATCTTATGCAAAATCCAATATTTCAAATCTGTGATAAATATTGACTTAGCCTCCCTAGCCCTAAATGGAGTGGTCAAACCAATAAGAAAATTCCATAATGCATTAGGTCTATAAATCTTAGGAGAAGCACATAAGCCAGTTTGTTTAAAATCAAAAATTATATGCATCATAAAATAGGTAAGAGTATAGTCCATGCTAGCCAAACGAAAGTCCAACAGCCTAGAATTTTCTGCATTCTCTTTCAGATTGGTATAAAATTTTAAAACCAAATCAGTATAGAAATGTTCATGCATATTAACAAATCGTAGCAACCCATATTGAGACAATATTTCATTTATAGCATCAAGCATACCTACTTGTTCAATGAGAGAGTCTGGAAAATACTTACATTGTGAGATAGCCCTATCCTTGAGAGCAAGAAATCGATTACCTTCATGCACAGAGGAAATGGTAAATCGAGGACCAAATTGGGATAAAAAACTTTCAGGTTGTGCCTCATCTCCTACTTGTTGTCCTCGTAAAGATGATGGGTTCTTTGGTCTCACCATGATGGAAAAAGAAAAAGACAGATAAAGAAGAAATGCAAAATCGTAGAAGTAAAGGAAAAAGAAGATGAAAAAGAAACACACACAGAGGAAATACAGAAAAGAAGATGAAGCAAAAGAAGAGAATGACGAATAACAAAGGAAAATGAAGACAACTGCATGAGTGAAGAAAGAAAAGAACTGTGGTTAAGAAAAGAGGTAACTGCAATATTTATAAAAATATTAAGAGGGAACAGTGAAACAATAGTGAAAAGTCACATTGATTCACAAACCCTAATGGCAATTGTAACTCCCTCTCTTATTATTTTAAATTAATTAATTATACTTAAATGAAATTAGAACACACTATGGGACTAATTAAGATGAAAAATAATTAAAATAAAGAAAGAAAAGAAAAAGAAACAAAGCAATAAAGAATACCATCTTGGAGTCACGATTCATGAAAATTAATTTGAAATAGTGAATCACGAGTTGGATAAATCCTCACGACTCGTGAAGAAGTTGTCATTTGGCACACATGAAAATATTCAAGAGTCAGATAGAATGAAGGGATATCACATGGCATATACATGATGATCATGCAGCGAAAAAATTAAAAAAATTTATATCATATATGCCACGCAATATACAACAACGAATTGAATCATGCAATTTTAGGGTTTTTGAAAAACTTACAACCTTAGATGCACTTCAAAACTTGATTTTGATGATGACCAACAAATAAGATGGACTTATATGCCTTAGATCTTGATCACCAATGCCAAAAGAGCTGCCTTTATGCCACTCCTCTCTATGCTCACACACACACTAGCAAGGATGGCTTAAAACAAGAGTGCTAGCTCTAATCTTTTAGTATTTGGTAATGGGATTGGTTTGAAGCCACAAAATCTGATCTTGTTTTTCTTTTAGGTTTCAATTGCTGGCCAAAAACACAAGAGAAGAAGGAAGAATCCTTTCCCCTTGAGAGTGGCGGCACAAATAGAGAAAAAAACTAATTGGCAAAGTTACTTCTTATCCATATATATCACTTAGCTTAGGGTTTTGTATGTGCCAAAATGCACTAGCATTTAGGTAGTAATTTCAACCTCCATCACTTCCTAATTAAGTGGTATATTTTGATTCAAAGACATATAGGAATTTAAATTTAATTAACTTAATTATCTAAAGATAAATAATCAATTATCTAAAGATAAATAAATAATCAATTAACCATTCTTTTTGTCGTGTTTTTCACTCTTCATGGGCCAAAGTCCATTTAGCAATTTTAATACCTATTATCCACATTAATTTGACTTTAAATAAAAACCCAAATTAATGCCAATACTTTATTTAAATATTTTAAGCCTAATGCTTTATGTGCGATCCTATAGATCCATTTAATATTGACAATGAATTAATAAATAATCCAAAGGCTATATATATTCTCTAGCAAGATATTATAGCATTCCAAATTAAATGAAAATACAAATGGCATTTAGTGACCTAATGCAATTTTGCATAGTCCTTTACCCATAAATATCAAAATTAATATAAGGCATGGAACTAGTCATCCTTATATATACTAATTTCTTTCTTGATATTCTAGTGACACTAAACTCTAAGATAAATAACGATTTCTCATTATTTCATCTCGGTATGGCTATACACTTCTCAGTTCACTGATCAAGTGGCCGATGATATTTTCTCTCTTATCGAGAGGGGTAATTCCTTCACTTCTCTCATGCTCTCTAACATGAATTAGTGCATACCCATACTTGTCACCCTGTTACGAGTACGTTAGGTGTATGTCAAAGTACACAGTAATTCATAAAGAGTTTCATAGAGATTTCAGGTCTAAGAACTCCGATGCAAAACTTGCACATGAGAAACACTTATGACTTGTACCATGTAATGTTCTCATTAATGGATCGAATCCAGATACCATGTTCTAAACATGTATCTATGATCTCTGATTGACACTCTAGTCCTTATGATCTGTAAGAAAAAACTCAACTTATCAGAGAGAGCATACTAGTCTTAATTCATTTGTTAGTCCCATAACTATGACTGACTAGTGATATTTAGAATGAAGTCTCAATTGTTTCAAGGTCTTACAACTATATGCCTCACACATGATAACTTAAACTGAAACAATATTCTTGGATAGTTCTATCAATTGATATGCACAGGAATACAATAGATAAAATAAATGCCTCATTTATTAACTTAGGTGTTTTATAACAATGCATTGGGGCTAGGGCTTACACTAACACAGAAGTCGTGAAGTTTTTATTCTGTCTTACTCGTGAAGCCCCTCAAGAGTTCAACAAAAGTGCAGGACTTGTGAAGAGTTTACTTCTGGAGCACTCGTGAACTTCTTCACGAGTTGAACCTCACTCGTGATAAGCCCTGTGCTGCAACTTTTCTACAAAAATTACCTTTCTCGATCCAAAACTCAAGAAGACAAAATAGATATTAGACAATAAAAACTATAACTATAAAATACATAAAATAAAATAAAAAATAAACCATAAAACAAAGAAAATCTAAACTAAGAAAACTAATCCTAAACTAAGACATTTTTATGCAAGAGACGAATTCAATAAAGAAACTATTTGGGTAGGAACTAATACATCACCAATGAAATAAGGCTTCAATCTATGTCCATTAACTTTAAAAACCTCCCCTTTATCATTAGCAATATCAACAGCTCCATAAGAGTAAATATTAACCACCTTGAAATGACCCGACCATCTCGATTTTAATTTACCAGGAAATAGCTTCAATCTTGAATTATACAACAAAACTAAATCGCCAACCTTAAATTCTTTCTTTAATACATGCTTATCATGCCATGATTTAGTTCTCTCTTTATATAACTTAGCATTTTCATAAGCATTCATACGAAGCTCCTCAAGTTATTGTAATTGAAGCAATCTCTTCCTACCAACTTATTGTATATCAAAATTTAATACCCTAATTGCCTAATAGGCTTTATGTTCTATTTCAATAGGTAAATGACAAGATTTACTATAAACCAACTGATAAGGAGTAAGGCTTATGGGAGTTTTAAAAGCTGCTCTATATGCCCAAAGAGCATCATCTAGCTTAAGTGCTCAATCTTTTCTTGATCTAGAGACCGTTTTCTCCAATATCCACTTAAGCTCTCTATTGCTAATTTCAACTTGCCCACTAATTTGAGGGTGATGAGGTGTAGCAATTTTACAGGTTACATTATATTTTTTCAATAATTGCTCTATGACTTTATTACAAAAATGAGATCCACCATCACTAATAATTGCCCTAGGTATTCCAAATCTAGGAAATATAATCATCTTAAGCATTTTCTTGACCACCTTAGCATCATTAGTAATGGTTGGGATTGCTTCCACCCATTTTGAGACATAGTCAACCATAATCAAAATATATCTATTACCTAAAGAACTTGGAAATGGGCCTATAAAATCCATACCCTAAATATCAAATAATTCGACTTCTAAAATACCATTTAAGGGCATCTCATTCCTTTTAGATAAATTCCCCATTCTTTAACATTTATCACAACTAAGCACAAATTCTTTGACATCCTTAAACAATGTGGGCCACTAAAACCTAGCTTGCAACACCTTGGAGGCCATCTTAGCAACCCCAAAATGATCTCCTACAACATATGAATGATAATGAGCCACCACATCACTCATTTCCTCATGAGGAATACACCTCCTTATCAACCCATCAGCACATCTCCTATATAACAAGGGTTCTTCCCAATAGTAAAATTTAACATCATGAAAGAATTTCTTCCTTTGCCTATAATCAAGACCATAGGGAAGCACACCACTTACTAAATAGTTTGCTATATCAACAAACCATGGAACATCCTTTGAAACTACACTAAAAAGATGCTCCCCATGAAAAGCTTCATTAATAGGCATCCTATCATCACTATCATTCAAAACACTTTGGGTCAACTTAGATAAATGGTCAACAACTAGGTTCTCCTTCCATTTCTTATCTCTTATATACCAATCAAACTCTTGCAACATTAAAATCCATCTTAGCAACCTAGGCTTAGCATCTTTTTTAGTCAAGAGGTACTTGAGGGCATCATGATCAGAATAAACAATGACTTTTTTCCCTACAAGATAAGCCCTAAATTTATCAAATGTGTAAACTATGGCCAAGAGTTCTTTTTTAGTCGTAAAGTAATTAATTTGGGCATCATTTATTAACTTACTAGCATAATAAATAACAAAAGGCTTCCCATCAATTCTTTATCCTAAAACAGGCCCAACAACATAGTTACTAGCATCACACATTAACTCAAATAGTTGCTCCCAATTCGGTGGTTGCAACACCGATGAAGTGATAAGAGCATGTTTAAGAGTTTCAAAAGAATTAAGACATGCCTCATCAAAATTAAAATCAACATCTTTGCATAGTAATGTGTACAAAGGTTTGGCTACCTTAGAAAACTCTCTTATGAACCTTTTATAAAATCCAGCATGACCTAGAAAGCTTCTAACATCTCTAACATTTTTAAGAGGAGGCAAATTAGCAATAATTTCAATTTTAGCTCTATCAACCTCAATCCTCATATTTGAGACTAAATATCCTAAGACAATACCCTCTTGTGCCATGAAATGATACTTCTCCCAATTTAAGATCAAACCATACTCCATACATCTATCAAGCACCTTAAAAAGATTAGACAAGCAGTTTTCATACATAGTGCCATACACAACAAAATCATCCATAAAAACTTCTACATATTGATCGATGAGATCACTAAGAATAGAGAACATGCATCTTTAAAAGGTGGTCGGTGCATTACACAAACCAAAAGGCATACGCCTAAATGCAAAAGTTCCATATGGGTATGTAAAAGTTATTTTAGATTGATCATGTGGATGTATAGGTATTTGATAAAAATCACTTAGACCATCTAAGTAATAAAAATAAGAAAAATTAGCTAATCTTTCTATAACTTGGTCAAGAAAAGGCAAAGGAAAATGATCATTCCTTGTAACCTTATTAATGTCTTATAGTCTACACACATACGCTATCCCGTGATAGTCCTAGTAGGAATTAAATCATTATTATCATTATGAATAATAGTTAAGCCACCCTTTTTAGGGATAACTTGCATAGGACTCACCCACTTACTATCACTTATGGAATATATTATGCCATTATCAAACAATTTAATGATTTCTTTCCTCACTGCCTCCTTTAGAGTTGGATTAAGCCTTCTTTGACCTTCAATTAAAGGTTTAGAATCCTCCTCTAACAATATTTTATGCATACAAATTTTTGATGCAATCCCTTTTAAATCACTTATAAAGTATCCCATGGTATTTCTATGAGCAAGCAAAATATCACGTAAAGCACTCACATTTTTCTTATCAATTGAAGAATTAACAATGAAAGGTAATTGAAATTTTGAATCCAAATAATCATACCTTAAGCTTGAAGGTAAAGGCTTGAGTTCAAGTTTAACTTCCTCTGTTGGTGTCTTTGATGGTATATCCTCATCCTTTTTCAAAGACTCAAACTTTAAGAATCCTTGATGAGAAGGGTAAGATGCAACTTGCAAAACCTTATCACAACTTTCATTTAAACAACTTAGTTAAGGCTTCAACTTTGGCCGTTAATAGGTTAATGGAATCTAATTCCAAAAATCCCTTAGCCCTAGCCATTGTAGGTTTCTCTCCTATATAGCCTTGTAAGGCTAATTCTTCCAACAAAGTTTCTGCTTCCTTGGCAGTTTTCTCCATCCACTTTCTACTTGAAGCAGCATTTATAATATTTATATTTTCTTCCATTAGTCCATTGTAAAAGATTTAAGGAATCATCCAATTCGGCAAGCCATGGTGAGGATATTGCCGTTGGAGTTCCTTAAATCTTTCCCAAGATGAATAAATAGTTTCATTAAGCAATTTTTTAAAAGTTGTTATTTGATTTCTAAATTTTATTGTTTTATGGGGTGGAAAATATTTATGAAGAAAAGCTTGTTTAAGTTGATCCCAAGTAGTGATTGTCTCACTAGGTATACTAGCAAGCCATATTTGTGCTTTTTCTTTTAAAGAAAATGGAAATAGCCTAAGTCTTCTAACATCATTACTTACTCCATTAATTTTAAATGTAGCACAAAAATTAAGAAAAGCAAGGATATGAGTATAAGGGTCTTCCCCTTGCAAACCTCCAAATTGGTTATTTTGCACCATTTGTATGACTGTCGGTTTGATCTCAAAGTTATTGTTGGCAATGGCCGATGCCACTATTCCTACAAAACTTTTAGAGATATTAGGCATAGCAAAATCTCTAAGAGTTCTCCTTTCTTGATCCGTCATATTTCGAATATTATGACTTTCCTCCAACTTAGCCCTTTGTCTTCTTCTAATCACAATCTAAGTTTCTCTTCTTGTTTTCTTCTAAGTTCCCTACACAAAATGAAAAGAAATTTTCGTTTAGTCTAGGATCATAATAACAAAAACTCTAATACTTTTATAAAGGAAAAAAATGAAAAATAAAAATTCATACTCAAAAATAAATAACTAACTAATAACATACAGTCCTAAAGCAACTACTACTTTGTTTTAATCAATAAAAATTTATTTAAATCATTCCCCAGCAACGGCACCAAAATTTGATGGGGATTTATTTGAACCCTTAGTCACACTAGACTGCGTATAGGATGAGTAGGGTATCATTCCAAAGGGAATAGAGTAATTTTGTATTGAAATCACTAATAGTAGATGGATAGGAATTACATGTAATAAAAATTATGTATTTAATTTAATAACTAAACTACTTTATATATGTAAAAACAATTTTGGATGAAAGATGACTTAAATGATGTTATGAACATACATTATAACTAAGAAAAATAATTTCATTTAAGAATCAGTAAAAACAATTGTATAAATGAAATGATTGGAGAATTCAACCAATGTTCTTTAAAGCAATTCTCATTGTCATTAAAGGTGTTTTCATTTAGAGTCTATAAGTATTCTCATGTCCTTATAGAGATAAATACAAATTACAAAGCTCTATGCAAATTCTTTAACCCCTTAAAGTGAATTCCTTATCTCTAAGTGAATTCAATGCTTCAAGTAAATTCATTTGTTTTTCCATTAAAGAATTCCAACTCTCATTGCAAATAAATTGACTAACATGCCAATTATAGTGATCAAGCATAAAAAGCAAATCAATGCACACAAATGAATTTAAATCATACTTCATTCATAAATAAATTCATTCATAAAGATAATAAACATGTCTAAAACAAATTGTACTGTATAGTTATAGTGTACAAAAGAACTTAGCCAAATACACATTTGAAATAAAAATGAATAAGAGAAAAGAAACATCATCACTCCCTAGAGTTTTATTTTCTAAACAGACCTTTTGATATATCGCTTATTCCTTTGGCTTTGCTCTTTTGTCATCATCTAAAAACTAAGTAAAAGTGTTTGTCCAAAATAACTGAATCCTCAGAGTTTTACTTTCATATTTATAGAGATTAACTCTACAAACTTGTCCCTTTAGAATGGTTGTCAATATGAAAAATTGCCCAGAAAAGTCTTGATGGTTGGTTGAGAAATCGCGTGCTGAAAAATGATGTTGCTTACAAACAGTGCCATTATCGACTCATGAATGCCTTCACGAGTCATAATTCTCCTTATATTGTTCCACTCGTGAACACCTTGCCGACTTGTGAACCTCCTATTTTCTGCCTACCGAGTCATGAATGCCTTCACAACTCGTGAATGTGATTCTTCTACTTCACTCGTGAACATCTTTACGTTTCGTGCATCTTTGTTCAAGTCGTGAATCTCTTCACGACTCGTGAGCCTCCTCTGTTTCCTTCATATTTCCTCAAGATTATTTCATATTTGCACCTAAGTTGACCTATGATATAGATAAACACATAAATTAAACAAAAACACATAATATTACATACTTAGCTACTTAAATAAATGAAAATACACACTAAATAATAGACCATATGATATGGTATCACATAGTGGAAGATAGGAAAAGAAGAAAAGCAATAAAGTGATGCCGTTTTATTCAGTTTGGCTAAGATAAAATGCAAAATTACCACTTTAATCCTTACTCTTAAATTTCCATTTATATGTTCTTTTAATTGTACTTTTCAGTATGTATATACATTTGACATTTGACATTTTCCTTGTTTTATAGCAAACAATAGGAAAACAACCCCTAAAACTAAATGCACGACCAAATTGCCAAAAAGTGTGACATATTTCCAACACCTTTCAATTGTGTTCCATTATGCTTTTTATTTTACAGGTAAAACGTAACTATGCTATTAAAATATTAAAAATTATATATTTAAAATATATTTTGTATCAAAATGATCTTAAAATATTAAAAATAATATACATCGATCTTTTACTGTTATTTAATTGATTCCACTAAAAATAATAAAATTCTAGATAAGCAAATATAAATACACATGGTAGGTGAATTGAAGTTACATGAACTTATCGAGTATCCACTATAGATTAATGTTGTGTTTTAACTATTGGTAAATGTTTAAACATATTTTATCATAAGACATTTTTCATTTGTTTACCTAAATTCCAGTTACTTTGACAAGTTTACCATAGGAGATTTTAATTTTTTTCTGAGAATTAAAATCGAATGTTGATATAAAGTGCAAATATGGTTGGTTGATGCTGTTTTAATTAGTTTGACATGTGTGGTTCCATTTATTTATCTAGAGTTTTATTATTTTTAGTAGTAAATTTGAGTCAGTTACACGATATTTTAAATGTAATTTTTGTAAAAATATATTTAAAAAATAAATGTGTATTATTTTTAATATTTAAGGGTAAGTTTGACATTTTCCTTATTTTATATTTTTCTAATGAATAGAAACTATCGAGTTCAAAAATTGATCGCCTTTTTAAACATCGTAGGTAATTTTTCTAGGAAATTACATGTAATGAAATAAATAAATTTTACACATAGTACTATTTATAAATCATTATTAACTTAATCATATTATGAAATAATCAAAATTTATGTTACTATTTTTTTAAAATAAAGTTATTAAAATAAAATAAATAAATGTACCAATTATAATTTATAACAAAAATTGGTTTTTAGGAAAATTTTACCGACAAAAAATATGATTTCGTAGGTAATTTACCGAAAGAATCATATTTTCGTAGGGATTCCATCAGTAAATTACCAACGAAAATATGATTTTATAGGTAATTTACCAACGAAAATATGATTCCGTAGGTAAATTCCATGATCTATTTTAGCAGCGAAAAATTGGTGGCAATTTAATGAAGAATTTTTTTATCCGTTGCTAAATTTTGTCGGTAAAGTTTGGGAGGAAAATTTTCCTCCATTATTTACGACGAATTTATTATTTCATCACAATACATATTTTTTCGACAATTTTCCCTATGGAAAAATTTTTTCCGTCGGTAATTAGCGACGAAAAATTTTTCATCATTAGTTTTCCATTGTAAATTAGGATTTTTCTTATAGTGGATTATAGGCCCTAGCTCCTCCATAGCCCCAGCAACAACCACCACCTCAACCGTCTAGAAAGCAAATACTGTAACAATTAAAAAAGCTTGGAGTGGAGGATTTTTATGGCTGAGAACAAGTAACTACTAGAGAAGAGGAGGAGTGGTTAGATAAAATTAAAAGGCTATTTGAAATTACCCATAGTCGTTAAGAGGAAATGTTAGAAGGAGCAATCACCTTATTTCAAAGCCCAACTTATACATAGTGGACTACAGTTAGGCGTTATACCCTAGTAGAGCAATTAACCTAGGATTTCTTTCTTTAGCAATTCAGAGATAAATATGTTGGGAGATAATATCGGGGAGCCATGGAGGAAGCATTTTGGCTGCTGCACCAGGGTACTCACACAGTCCAGGAATATGATAGAGAATTTGAAAGACTCAGTGTTTATATGGAAGATTACCAAATACTGTCGTCAAAGATGTGTCAATTGTTCAAGAGAGGACTTTATATTGAAATTAGGAAGGCATTAGCAGCTCACTTATATACTAACATAATATTTTTAGTTGAAGTAGCCATAAAGATAGAAGCAATTGAAGCTGAAGAAGCTAATAGATGTGCTAGGTCTCAGCAAAGAAGGAGACCATTCTCAGGGACATCCAGTAAATCCAGTAAGAAATTTAAAGGCTCTATAGCTCCTCCATAGGCTTCCATAGTTGCTCTAGCACCTATTTAGAAGTCAACAGCAAGAGCTGCTCCACCTGTAGCTTCAATTGCTAGTAATCCATTAGGCCTTGGCAGATTTGATAATCTTGAATGTCAACATTGTGGATGCTGTCATTCAGGGGAATGCTGGAGGTTAGTTGGAGCTTGTTTGAGATGTGGATTGAAAGAGCATTTACAAAGAGATTGTTCGCATGCATATACCACTTCATCAGCCATACCTGCCAATAGACCTACCACTACAGCATCTAGAGGCCATGGTAGAGGTGAACCCAGTAGAGCTACATCCGTTAGAGCTAGTACCTAGATTACTCCTGCTCCAGATAAATGATCCATTGCTCAGGCTTATGCAGTAAGAGCAAAAGAAGACCAGGATGCTCTAGATGTCATTATAGATAAATTTTACTTATTTAATGCTTCGGTTCATGCTTTAATAGATATTGGGTCCACACATTCATATCTGAGCATTAAGGTTGCATCGGGAAAAGACTAGTTAAATCACAATTAAAATAAGATATTATAGTGAGCAATCCTTTAGGGCATAAGGTAGGAGTAAATAAAGTTTATAAAGACTGTCCTATCCAAATACAACAAACTACTTTTCTTGCAAACCTAACTGAGCTCCCTTTTCATGAGTTCAATGTTATCTTGGGGATAGACTAGCTCCATAAACATCAAACGATAGTGGGTTGTCTGTTGAAGAGAATCAGGGTGAAAACTTCTGAAGGACAAGAAATCACAATTATAGGTGAAAGATCTAATTTCTTGTTAAATGTCATATTGGCTATTGCAACAAATAGGTGAATCCTAAAAGGATATGAGGCTTATTTATCTTATGTAACAGAAGATAAAGAAGAAAGTCCAAAAATTAGTGATGTTCCCATGGGTCAAGACTTTCTTGATGTCTTCTTAAATGATTTACCAGGATTGCCACTAGAAAGGGAAGTGGAGTTTACCATTGATGTGATGTTGGGCACTGCTCATATTTTTATAGCTCCTTATCGCATGGCACCCACAGAGTTAAAGGAGCTAAAAATCCAATTGCAAGAATTACTTGATAAATGGTTCATCCATCCAAGTGTATCACCTTGGGGAGCACCTACATTATTCGTGAAAAAGAAGGATAGGTCACTTTTATTGTGTATTGACTATAGGTAGCTAAATAAAGTCACCATAAAGAACAAATATCATATACCTCAAATTGATGACTTATTCGATTAGCTCATAGGTATAGCTGTATTCTTAAAAATTGATTTAAAATTTGGTTATCACCAGCTTCGGGTTAGGGAAACAGATGTACCAAAGACTGCTTTTTGTACTCGATATGGACACTATGAGTTATTAGTTATGCCATTTGGCCTTATAATGCCCCAGCAACCTTTATGGATTGATAAGCCTAATCTTCCATCCATACTTAGACCAATTAGTGGTGGTATTCATCGATAACATACTAGTCTACTCAAAAGCTCCAGAAGAACATGACAAACACTTAAGAATTGTTTTGGATACTTTGAGAGACAAAAAGTTGTATACAAAGTTTAGTAAATGTGATTTCTAGTAAAATAAAGTGACTTTCCTTGGCCGTGTGGTTTTAGTAGAAGGAATTAAAGTCGATCCTAAAAAGGTAGAAGCCATCCTGGAATGGAAACCACCCAAGAATGTTGCAAAAGTTAGGAGCTTCTTTGGATTGGATGGTTATTATCAATGATCTGTTACAGGGTTTTCCATGATAGCTGCTCCACTCGCTAGGCTATTATAAAAGAATGCCATGTTTGAGTGGACTAATTGGTGTCAAAAGAGTTTTGAAAATTTAAAAACCATGTTGACTGAAGCACCAATGCTTACATAACCCACCTCGAGTAAACCTTATGTTATTTATAGTGATTCTTCCAAAAATGGGTTAGGATGTGTACTCATACAAGAAGGCAATGTGATAGCTTATGCTTTTAGACAGCTTAAGAAGCATGAAAGAAACTATCCTACCCATGATTTGGAGTTGGCAGCTATTGTGTTTGCACTAAATATTTGGAGTCATTATTTATATGGTGAAAGATGTTATATCTACACCGATCATAAGAGTTTAGAATACCTACCAACATAAAAAAACTCAACCTAAGACAGAGACATTGGTTGGAGCTTATCAAGGATTATGATTGTTTAATCGACTATAATTCTGGCAAAGCAAATGCAGTAGTTGATGCCTTTAGCAGGAAGTATTTATCATCCTTGAGAGCTATGAATGTTAAGTTGAATGTAGCTTAAGATGGAGCACTGATAGCTGAAATGTAGGTAAACCCCATTAGTTTTAGTAAGTAAAAGCTACCTAGAGGCAAGATGATCGATTAGTCTTCATTATTTCTCAAATATAGGCTAGGAAGGATAATGAAATCTCCCTTGGTCATGATAATTGCTTATACTATAAAGGGAGGATTTATGTGCTAGATAATGTAGAATTGAAGAAGAACATTTTGACAGAAGCCCACAATAGTAAATATGCCATACATTCATGTAGTAATAAGATGTATTAAGATTTAAAAGAAACCTACTGGTGGCCAAGGATGAAAAGGGAAATAACAGACTTTATGACTAAATGTTCGATATGTCAGCAAGTAAAAGCGGAACACCAAGTTCCTTCAGACTTATTATAATCTATCATTATACCAGAATGGAAATGGAAATGTGTTACTATAGATTTCATGTCAAGATTGCCACTCACCAAGAGGCAACATGACACCATTTGGGGAGATAGTTGATAGATTAACAAAGTTTACACACTTTTTACTAGTGAAAACTGATTTTTCATTAACTAGATTGACAAAAATTTATATCAATGAGATAGTGAGGCTGTATGGTGTTCCTATCTCCATCATTTTAGATCAAGATCCTTAGTTTACATCCAGGTTTTAGCAAAAGCTTCAAGAAGTATTAAAAACTCGTTTGGACTGCAGTACTGCTTTTCACCTATAAATAGATGGACAATTCGAGTGGGTGATATTGATATTGGAAGACATGTTGAGATATTGTAAACTTAAGTTTGGAAGCAATTGGAAGAAATATCTTCCTTTGGCAGAATTTACATATAATAACAACTATCAGTCTAGCATCAAAATGGTGCCATTTGAAGCATTATATGGAAAAAATATAAAACAACTTTATGTTGGACCAAGCTGAGTGAGAGTAAATTGGTGGGACCAGATTTGATCAAAGAAATCGAGGAAAAAGTGAAATTGATCAAAGATAACTTGAAAGCAGCCACTGGTAGATAGAAATCTTATGCAGATATAAAAAGGAAAGATATAGAATTCAATGTAGGTGATAAAGTATTCTTGAAGGTTTCTCCATGAAGGAAAATCTTGAGATTTGGCAAAAAAGAGAAGCTTAGCTCCAGATTCATTGGCCCATATGAAGTATTGTAATGGGTTGGACTGGTGGCTTACAAATTAAAGATACCACCAGAATTAGAGAGGATCTGTGAGGCCCCTATTTGTACCTTAGGAGGATTACTAAGTAATGTTTAATGAATGTGTTTAAATGATAACATGATCGATATGTGCATGTTTAGCTAATATTATTACACTACAAGAAAATCAGCAAATAGCAACAAAAATTAGCAATTGAATTTGTTGAATTTCCATTGCTAATAAAAATTAGCAATGGAAAATAGCAACGGAACATTTGGTTGCAAATTTGGCGATTGGTATTTTTAGCAACCGAAATCAGTTTTTGTTGCTATTTCTAGCAATCGAATTGAAGTTTCGGTTGCTAAATTCAGCCAAAATTATAAAAAAAAATTGTGACGGAATTTTCGTCGCTATTCCGTCACTAAATTATTGTTGATTTTGATGAGAGGTTGAAGGGACTCTTCATGCTTTGCAAATTCCAAAATTTCCATCAGAAAACAGCCACAGCTGAAAGAAAGTTGAATAATGTTTCACAGTCTCAATATTGCAATCAAAAAACAGCCACAACTGAAAGAAAGTTGAATGATGTTCCAATTCAAACCAATAAATGAATGCACGACGTCAATGAAATGCTAAAGCAGAGCAATAGGGAGAAAAAAATGAGCAGCAGCAACAAGGGCTATCCGTCCAAACAATTTGTCAGATATAAAGATGCAATTATTCATTTCATTAGTTTTACATCTGATGAAAAATAGATGAGGAAATAAAAATCACAAATCAGAATTAAAATCTATTCAAAATCAAACCATATTTTTTGTGAGCATATTGATTTTTTTAGAAGCTGTAATGTTAGAGATAAAGAAAGAACTAAAATTGCTAACAGCTTACAGCATTTCATTTTTCCCTCTCAATTTTTTTCTTTCACACTTTTTTCTGTCAAACTGAATCATGTATAATTCCCACATCAAAATGTATCACTAGGAATTTAGGCACTAGCATTTTCGTCAAATTCTTGTAAAGGTCAAAAACTGATAGCCATATCACAAGGACGTTTGCAATGATACCACAAAACGTGACATAAAGACGAATAGGAAAAATAGATATAACCATTTATGATGGGAAAAAAACCTGTAGTAAACAAAGTTTATGAAATTACATGGAGAAATTCTTTTTACCTGCTCAGCTTCAGAAACTTGTCCACTTTCCAACTCCGTGCGCTTAACCTGTAGCATGTTTGATAAAAAAAGCTTAACATTTAAGGAATGTCAAATGCTAAACTAAAACTTGATCAATCTACATGGAGAAGTCTAGGTGGGTTTTTTTTCCTCCTTTTACACCAAGATTATGGCTGCCCTGACAAGCCCCATTTGTGACTTTGCCCAAAGGCATCCCCAAGTCATGTATCAATAATTAAAAAGTATCAATGTAGCACAGCAAAGAGTGATTTACAGCAAAATCCTGGTTGTTTACAACATTTAGAGATGTGCAAAGAAAACAACTTTGTGTGGATTAATTTATAAAACTTATCAAAACCCATAACAAAAAAGCTGGAAAGATGGAAGTATTATTTCACGTATATGCTAAGATAAATGCCAATAGCAATTTCTCAGAAATTTAAAGTAAGAATCATATATAGATTACATTTCCAGTGCAATATTAGGATAAGTAAGACATTTTAAGAGGCCGCACAACAAATTAAGGCATTTAATTCCCGATGTAATTAATACTTTTTTTGTGTGTGGGTGTGTGTTGTGTGTTTATGCATTTTTTTTGGAGGGGGGTTAACAGATAACCTACTTCTTTGATGAACTAGCAGACCTCCCCTCAATTGGATCTTCTAATTTAACATCTCCTGCATTAGAAGTGGCATTGTTCTTCTTTTTTGAGTCAATAGTATCAACACGTTCCAGTGATAGTCAAAGCTGCACCACCACATGAATGGGATTCAGGGATAACTGCAAGAGCACAGATAAGCCAAAGTCCCTTAACAAAGAACAAAAAGAAATTTACAGTCACATTAACATGCATTAATCATGATTCTAAGTATAGGAGTAAAATTGAGAATCAAATTGCTGATTGAAATCTTAATTTATGCATTGAAATACAATTCATAAGATTTGATACACATCCCAAATAACAAATGATAAATATTCATATTCTAACTAATAATTATAAAGATTGGATACCCATCCTAAATCACAAATGATAAATATTTCATATTCTAACTAATAATTATAAACATTGGAAACCATTGCATTTGAATAAATATGGAATAATTATCTGGCCAATTAAAGGGGCGATTCAATCCTAGTCTTACTATGACTATTTTACTAAATCATACTATAGACAATAAAAATATGCACACACATATGAACTTCATTTTACAAATCATTCCGAAATACACAAAAACACACACAAGGGATTCATTTCCCATGTACATCTTCTATCTTCAGCGTGGGTATTTCATTAACCAGATAAAATTCACCCATAAACCATAAATTCACCCATAAACCATTAAAATCATCTTTGATTCCACTTAAAATAAATTAGCATGCTCAATTCAAATTCCTTGGTGCTCAATTCAAATTCAATAATAATCTAATAATGCTGAAACTAAGATAGTCCAAACTCTTATCAAAATATAATGCAAAACCAATTAATGGGACTATAAACTACATATATTGGCATCCAGTCAGCAGCATTATTTTAAATAGAAAAGTTAAACTTACAGAGATTTGTTCCAGCAAAATGTCTAAAAGATAAAATGGGGGAAAAAAGCAAAGCACAAAAGGCAGAAGACCCAAAAGAAAAAAATAAATAATAAATAATGATTAACTGCTAATGATCCAAAAGAGAATGGCTGCCTAAGAATTAATAGTCCTTGATCATGGTTTGATGCTCAAGAGATGATAGCCATCAATAAGAGATATGATGCAATATGTTCCATAGGTACAAAGTGCCCTCTAATCTTCTTGCCACCATAAAACAGCATGTGAGGCATCCTCTCTATGCAAACTCAGGCCTTACATATGTTAAAATATGGCCTTGTATGTTTATATGTGTGTGCCTGTGAAATGAAAAATAACCATTTTCCACAAGACAAACTTCAATTTTTTATTTTATGTTATATCACTGGAGGCACATGCGGTTACAAAAAATGAAATGACCATAATGGCATGACAGGATATCTTAAACAACAGATCAACAGTGCAAGACACATACCTTATTCCCTATTAGAACTCCAACAGCATAACTTGAAGCACGAGGTGGCATAAATGAAGAGGACAGAATCTAGCCATAAATAACGAAAATGATTACAAGTTATAACAAGTTCAACCAATAAATTAAGTTTCAAACTCGAAATATATGATTATCATCTGAAAAGAGGAAACAGTTATGCAGTTGACTAACTTTTTAATTAATTAATATAGAGATTATAGAAATAATTGACAGATGATAAAGACTTAGCAGGAAGGTTTCAGCAAGCTACAGAAGTTGTGGACTAGTCTGACAAAAAGAACTATAACAGATATGACAAATGACTATGTCCTTATTACACATTCATTTGAAACATAAGTAATAAACTAACTAACAGAAGAATAGAGTTTTGAGCTGTAGATTCAGTTTTCCCGTCATAAGCACAAACAACACAGAAAGAATGGGCCATAGCATAACCTCAAATACAATTGTATTTTCAGTTTTTCACCAACTAGTTTTGGTGTAAGCTATAACAGTTATCAAGAAATTAAACTTGCAAAAATTACAATAAAAATCAAACATTGGTATTTGATTGTCCTCTTTGGCACTGCTAAATAAGCTAATTCATGCAAAAATGAGCCTTTATTTGAAATGCAAATGGAAGCAAACCCTATTTTTAAGGTTGAATTTGCTGGCTTGAGCATGGTCCCAGTTGGTAGAATCATCTATGGACAGATCAAACTGCACTTCTGTGCTTTGAGGTTTCACTCTAACCTAAAAACATAGACAAAATGGCCCTTCAAATCTCTCTTTCTTCAAAAATAACAACCATAAAGAACAGATAATATCTCAAATTAAAATAATAACCTCCTCGCATCGATCATCTAACTCATATGGTCTCCAGTACGGTCTCAAAGGATACTGCATAACATAAAGCTGAAAAAAAATCCAAAACAGCAAAATAAGAAAAGAAAATTAAAAAAATAAATAAATGCAATATGCATTCTAAAAGAGACCTAACCTGAGTATCGAAATCGGTAGATGGAGTCAGAAAGACGTCAATTTCACGAACAATCATATCTTCTTTTTCTTCTTGTTTGTCTTCAGCCATGGGATCATCCACTTTCTTAAATAGCTCAACCTCCATTACGGAATCAATTTCCATTTTCATCGGTTCATTGTTCGAGACTAAGTGTTCCGTATTTGGTGTGACATTAATTACAGGTTTCACTTCTTCCTCATCTTCATTTTTCTTAAGAACTGGTGCACTCTAAAATTCGGGTTTCATTGCCAATATTGAATCCTGGGATTCTGGTTCCTTAGACAGCCTAAGCTTTTTCCTAGAAGCGTCGTCGGTGGCACCTCCATCTTCATCGTCTTTGTCTACCATGGTTTAGTTTGAAATTGAAAAATGAAAGAACAGAAAAAATTGGATTATTTATACCTAGGGCAATAGGGCAAAATTGAAAATAGCAACCGAATTTATTTCGGTAGCTAAAATAGCCACGGAGTAATATTTTCGTTGCTATTTTAGAAACCGAATATGAATTCCATTTCTATTTTTCATTGAAAATGTAAATTAGCAATGGAATTATATTCGGTTGCTAAATTAGCAACAAAATTTGATTTTCGTTGCTAATTTGGAAATGAATTTTTCTAATCAGTAATTTAGCAACCGAATACCAATGGAAAAAAAATTTCGTTGGTATTTTTGGTCCCAAAGATTTTTCACATGCTCCACAAAATACCAACGAAATTAATTTTTCATTGCTAAAATTGCAACCGAATTTAAATTCCGTTGCTATTTTAGCAACAAAAAATTAATAGCAACGAAAAATTAATTATGTTGCTATTTTAGCAACGAAAAAATAATTTTGTTTGTATTTTTAGACCTAAAATTATTCCACCTCTTTGGCATAAAAAATACTTAACCGAATTCAATTTTCGTTGCAAAAATAGCAACGAAATTTAAATTCGATTGCAATTTTAGCACCGAAAAAATTTTTCCGTTGCTATTTTTCGTTCTAAAATTTATCCGCCAAACGTTTATGCCTTTTTAGCAACGGTTTAAGGGTTTCGTTGCTAAATTTTGGCGCTAATAATTCCCTTCACTTTTAGCAACGAAAAATAACCAAATATGTTTCCGTTGCTAAATCTTCAATGTTTAACCAAATTTAGCAACGGAATATATTTTCCGTTGCTAAATAGCAACAGAATTCATTTTTCGTTGCTAATTTAGCAACGAAATCAATTCCATTGCTATTTCCAGATTTTCTTGTAGTGTTATAAGTTGGGACTTATAAGGAATTATCTACGAAGAAAGGGGTAAAATGGCCATTTTACATTTGATCATATGTACATAAATTAAGAGAGAATATGAAATTGGGGGCTCAATTGAAAAGAGGAAGTATAAATTTTGTGGTAAGAGCATAAAATTAAGGAAGGCTAGAGGGCTTAGTGCAATTAATTAAAACCAACAAAGTGGACTAATAGGATGTTGACATCTATCTTTTCTAGAATTCTCATGAAATTAAAAGATAAAGGTGGGGTATTTAAAGGGAAAGGAGGCCAGCCATAAGGCTGGAAAATCTACCTTTATAACCCCTAAATAACCCATAAAAGTAATTCTAAGAATTTTACCTTATTTTTGAGAGGAGAGAGAAATTGGTGGTTAAAATTTTAAGGTAAAATACTCTTTTTTCTCCTCTTCTTTGTATTATGATGAGAATTGAATTAAAGGGAGATATGTATATGTTTATATTTGTAATCTTTCCTATGTATAAGGAGAAGAAAGCAAAGGAAAGGGAAAGGAAGTTTAAAAAGGTTGAAGAAGGTGATTTGGCTTGTTAAAAAAGTAAGGGAACTTTTCACTACATGTATATGTGTGGTGATGTATGAGGTATGTTGGATGATTTAATTGAGGTTATAATAAATTATTATTATGAATATTAGCCCTAAAATTTCATGGGAACTGAATTGGCAAAGAAATCATTAAAATATCTAAAATCCATCTTACGATTTATTGGACCTACCCGAACTATTTTGGCTATATATCGAACTAGAGAGATTACAATTGAGTGATTCTAGTTGCTACAGACTCATAAACCTATATTTAATATGAAGAACACAAAAACTGAATCCCCTTGCATGATGATGAAAACTGGACTTGAATTTTGACTATGACTGCTGCCCTATAATTAGAAGCAGTTTGTGTTGTTTTTTGAATAGCTGGAGATTTAAATATATGATTTGAGTATTTTTGATGTTTTGGAAACTAGAGATATAGAGGAATACCATTGTAGAAGGCCACTTTGGTTGAAAATGCCATTTTTCAGGTATAAAAGTGAATACAAACCAAAATTAGAAATCTACCTCTGGGCAGAATAGACCTCATTGCCAGCAAAAAATTTGTGCTGACCATGACATAGTCCAAATTTAGTGTAGATCCTAAGTATCATCTATGTCATGGTCAGCCACTATTAGGTACTAATTGTGACCCTCCTCCGTGTTCACCTATACTTGATATTTAGGTCCCAGATTGATACTAAAGCCTACGTAAACCTTCTTAAACACTTTTAAAGCATTATAAGCATAAAATTAATGGTAATTTGTGACATTAAACATATAAATGGTATATTGTATATGTATGTGTATATAGATAAAATTGTGCTATAATAGCCATGCAACTATAGATATTGATATGCCATGATAGTTGAAAGAACATTATTATAATTGTCTTGAATGATTGCTTCCATGATTATACTATATGATGAGTTATACATCATGGTAAGAAATGATATATGAAATGAATATTGCCTGCACATAGACCTTGGTAGTGGATAGATAGACATGCCTATAGGATTATAGTCGCATCTGCCACAGTTTGATCTCATTTGAGTCCATAGCATATCCCTATTTGGGACCACAGTCTTGACTTCGTTTGGGTCCACAAGTTTAATACCTTTGGCTATTTATATGTTTGATACCTATGGGTATCTACAACATCTGTTATCCACACCCACAGAATTTAAGCAGGCATTTCACAGGATATAATGAACAATATATGCTTGATGATAAAGGCTGGTTGGCTAATTATGACTGATCAATTAGATATTATATACTATTCAACGAGATAATTGCATCTTATTGATTATTACTATTGCATTCTGTGTGTTTAAGGATGACCATTGTGAGTGGTTGTTCACATATCTAGTTTTTTCTACTAAGCTATATAAGTTAGCATGAATGTTTATCCTTGTAGGTACCCAAGGTAGGCCTTTACAATAGGGATAAGGTCAACAACAGTAAAGCCAACACCAGCTAGGGAAACTTAAAGTATGGAGATGTTGTTGTCTTTTGGTTATGTTTTAGCATTATACATTTCTTATTTTGCTAAAATGATGTAATGTAAAGGTATAATGTAAATAATAACTTAATTACAAATATGATGTACTAAGAACTCTATGCAGGTCTTCAAAATTTTTGATAGTGAAGCTAGAAGGTTTATTTTTCATATTTTTTTGAAAATATTTTGAATAGAAATTAGTACAGAGAATTTGATTTCTTATACTTGTTATTGATAGCTTTTATTTTATTTAAAGTTGTGACAAATAGAATATTATACAATTTGCAAATATGACAATACTTTGCAACTTTTCTTTTTCAATATATGAAAATACTTTATTATATTTTGTATAAAATATATGTGAATGATATGTATGGCACAAGCAATATTATAAAATGCTTTATATTGAGCAACAATGTATCTCTAATAATATTTTTATTAATTTTTAAAATTTAATATTAGTGATCGGATTGCCTCTTCAGTGATCAGATCTAAAATAAATCTTTAATGACCTGAATTTCCTTCGTGAAAAGTGAACACAATCAGTGAAGGAAAAATATGTCACTAAAAATTTAATGACTAAAATCTTATCAGTTGTTAAAGGCATTAAAGATCAAAACTTTACGATTGTTATAGGCTTCAACGACCAAAAATTTTTGGTCAGTATTTACTTTAACGACTAGTAATATTTTGATTGTTAAAGGGATTAATGACTGAAAACTGTTCGATCACTAAAGGAATTAACAACCAGATTTTGAATTTGATTGTCTATACTTTTACCAATTGGGCTTCTAGCGACCAAATTTTTCGATCATTACAGGTCTTTAATGATTGGATTTTGAATTTTAATGATTAGATTTTTCTTTGTTAAAGGGCATTTTTCTTATAGTGAAAGCCATGGTTTTGGAAGCTCTTATAAGAGGTTTGGGATTTTAATCTTTTATCTCATATGAGTTTGATTATTTTAATGTGAGATAAACTTGATTATGTACTTGTAGTGTTGTATGTAAACTTAGAATTAAGAAATGCTGATTAGATAGAATATTTTAATGTATAATTAATAAGTTTAGATAAATGTAAAGTTAAAAGCATGTATGAAGAACTATTACTATTTTAAGTGAACTTCTTGTTAAAGGTATGGGATAGACTTGATTTAAATTCTAGTGGAAATTAAACACATATTAGAACGAGGTTTATGAAGAGCATAAGACCTGATTGTGTCTTTAACTTGGTTGAAATTGAAGTTATAAATTAAGATACACTACAAAAAAAATCTGAATTAGCGAGGGAATTTTTTTGTCACTATTTAGCGACCATTTTAAATTTTGGCGTGAAATATATATGTTCAACATGGGGATAATTTTAGTGACGCAATAGTGACAGGAAAATAAAACAGCTGCTAAATATTGGCTGCAATTAATAGCGCCATTTTTGTGACTAAATTAGCGACGAAAATTATTTGTCACTAAAAATTTTTCAATCTTTAATTTAGCAATTTAATTTTGTAAAACCTAGCGACGAAAATTTATTCGCTAATCGAAAAAAATCTCTAGTGATGATATAGCGACGGAAATGTAGTCGCTAATTTAATTGATAATTCATTATATTAATTGTATGTTTTTAATTAAATCTTTTGAAAAATTTCTAATTTTGATTATTGATTTCACTAAATATTATAATATTAATAAAAAATATACATATATATTTATGCTTAATAATAATTTTTAAAAATATTTTATATAATATTGTTTGCCTATTTTCAATTAAAGTTTTCAAAAAATTTATAATTTTAATTATTCCAAGCATTATATTATAAATGAAAAATAAAAATACATATTTATTTTTACAAATTAAGATTAAAAATTATTTCAAAAAAGAAATTGAAGATTAAAATCACAAAAAATAATTAAATAAGAAAAAAATTCATATCGACTTAAAGTGTATGATCGCTTTTAGAATTTTAATAATATTGACTAGACATTAACTATAATATTTTTTTTCTCTTCTAATTTTGCTTTTTTTTAATTTTAATAATATTCTATAGACATTCATATGTATCAATGTGCGTGTGTATGCATGTATATATATATATATATATATATATATATATATATATATATATAGTGTGTGTGTTTGCGTGCTCGCGCGCCCATGCGTGCGTGTGTATATGTGTGTGTATGGGTACAAATAAAAATTTATATATAATTTTATTTACCAAATTATCGTTTATTCAACAAATATTATACAAATGAATGTAGGGATATTTTTATCTCTTAAAAAACCCTAATTACCCCTCTATTTGCCTTATTCTCCTTTTCCTTTCTAAGGAGGAGCCACCATCCCTCCTTTCCCCTCTCTCTCACTCTCGCTTCTTTTTCCCACCACCCTAGTCATTGTTTTCCATAATCACCGGTGGACAAGTCGACGAAGGCCTCTCTCATTTTCTTTTTATTATTAATCTTTCAATCTTAGATATCTCTCTAGTTTCTTCATTTCTTTTTGAATTGTATCTGTGTTTCTGTGTTTAGATCTTTAAAATGGACAATAAAGATGTTGAGGGTGGAATGGAAGAGGAATTTCATAGCCTTCCATTCGATCACAAGTATCGATTGGTGGTACCTCATGATCACACTGTGCTTGAGATGTCCTCTATCGATCCTGGATCTTGTTCTTTTTTTTCTTTCCAATCTAACTCCAAGTAATCTTTCTCTATTCTGATAGATCGATAGTAGTGGGAGCAGAGTGGCATATTGGAAACATCAAAAGCTGATAGATTGATTTGGTTGATGAAGTGTCCTCTGGTAGTTGCTAAGTTATGGCAGAGTCAAGCCTCTTTTTCAGATTCTCAACCTGTCTCTAAGGTCATTGTCTCCCTCGATCCCTTATGGTTTGATGATTCTTCTACTCTACAGATATTCTTATTTCTCTTAATTTGTTTGTTACTACTTAGTTTGCTCGATTCCTTTTGAATATTTTGTGCTTGCAAAATTTTAGCGGTTTCTCTTCTTTAAACTTCTTTTAAGTGGATACTCTAATTAGAAATTTTACTTATGGCTCATCTTCTAATGTTGCTATCTAAAACCCTATTTTATTTAAGAAATGCAATTTTGTAATAGATGTTATAAATGTTATTTGACTGTTCAGTTTCCAATTCGTGTTATAGTAATGCTAATAATCATGTCTAGTTGGTAGTTTCCATTTGTACATACTGTATATGGATTACTCAAGGTTTTATTTCCCCATATTTATCATGTCATGTTTTACTTGTTTTTGAAATGATAATCAGTTCACTATAAAGATAAATGGCAATGAGATGGGGAGTTTATAAAAGGGCAAACTTTCTTCTAAACAAAATATTTGAATTTGAATGGTGTATTCTCTCTGATTTTATTATTTCTTTCAATACCATAGTATCTTGCCTTTGTTGGAATTTGTAATCCCTTCTTTAATTACTTTAGCAATACCAATGTGCAATGTTGCCTGGATGATTGGCTGGCCTTTAATATTAGAATACATAATTGGTGGATTAGCAGTTACTCATGGATCAGCAGTTTCCATGGTAGGTTGAGGTATGCATCCTTAATTTTTCTTGTATATATTTATTTATCTTTTTAAATTTGTTTCCTTTGTAAGCTAATGGTTGTCTCCTAAAAAAAATAGAAATGGTGGTACTGTACTCTTTCAAGATGTCATTTTTGCATTATTTATTTTGGTTTTTAATTAGTAGTGTAAGAATATGATTGTTGAATATCATGTAACCACTTGAATGTTTGCATAACATCTGTTATTTTTCTATATAATGCCTAACATATATGATTGGTTTTTAAACCTAAAGTGACAAGTATCAGGATATTATCGTTCTTTATGTATCCTGGAACATTAACTTTTTCTTATTTTTATTATTATTTTTTAAAAATTTTAAATATTTTAATTCTTGGAAATGGTTTAGTTTGTTCTATCTTGAACTGCATTTTCATATGAATATATAGTGGTTATTTTCATGTCATCCATTTAGAAGTTGTTTCTTCTTTTCTATTGCTTGCTAGATTTCACCACTCTCATGTTCTTTCTTAATATGTTGCTTAACCTATAAAACTTTACTGCTTATCTATCTCTGGTATTTTTTGTTCAATGAATATGTTGCTTAACCTATAAAACCTAATTGCTTAGCTATCTTTGGTATTTTTCTTTCAATTAATATGTTGCTTAACCTATAAAACCTTCATTTTAGTGCATGGACCATTATGAATTTGCTCAATTAGTATAGTAAATTTACTATCTTTTCCAACTTTCATTTATATGTCTATCCATGATTTGAAGCAATCTCTTTATTTTGCCGGATGGGAAAAAGTAATTGTATATGAAGTTTTGAAATATTTAATTATATTCAATTAATTACGTGTATTGTTGGTCCTTGTACCTTAGACTATGATGTAAATCAATTGAATTACTTGTTTTATTTGATTATATTCACTTAATTATACAAATTTAATATTCTAGCCTCCTACCTATATAACATGTTTACTAACGTCTTCTATGGGCTTCAAGGTCTTTTGGCCATTTTGAAATAAATGCATCATTTTATTGAATTTATTTTTTTCTTATTTTGTTTAAAGTTAATTATTTTTGTAAATGGTTTCTCTTATGGTTTTCTTGTTCCATCTATTTATGGGAAATAACTGCTAGATGTAGGTATATAAAGCCTTGGGTCCTTTTTTTTATGTCTGCCTTAGGATATATCATATCTGAAAACTTGAGATTGTAAATATAGGGTCAAGACCTAAGACCAAGGAACCATATAGCTGATGTTGGAGTTGGGACCACTGATGATTTTTTAACTTTTACTTAATAAGAGTCATGTGTATCTCCCCTAACAAGTTTTTCTGTTATCTTAAGATAGGGTTATTTTGTACTTTTTTGTGAGTTAAACTTGTGCAGATTTGGTAACTAATTGAAGCTAGCTAGCTAGCTATATCTGAATAAAATCAATAACTGAAGGTTAGTCTGGATTGATTTTTGTTTTGTAGTTGCGAGTTGTCTAAAATTAAATAATGTATCTTGTATGTGTTTTTTGGTTGCAATTAACTCTTATTTCTTACTATTGCTTAATAATTTCCAGCATTAATATTTAAGGGTTTTGATGTTAAGGCATGCCTGCATTTCTCTGCCATCTCATATATAAGAGATTTTACATATATCTTGTTAGTAATAATGGCTGTTTGGCTTATGAAATTGTAATATAATTTGACACCTATCATGCTAGGTGGCGATGGAAAATTATAACAAAAAAATAAATTGCAAATAATAATAATAATAAAATAAAATATTACTAATAAATTAAGATGGTTTTTGCATTATTAGTGACGGTATTTTGCATCGCTAATTTTCTAAATTCACAAATGTTTGTAGCGCCATTATTATACTATCATACAATTAGGTCACTTTCAAAACTTCCATCATATCTATCATTCCAAAAATACATGTAAGCATTACCAATATAAAAATTCCATTATTATAAACCAATAATAATAACATCATTCGATGATCTCTCATTTTTATAGAACCTCAATCCTATTGATTTGTACCAATATGATTAAATCTATAAATTTGTCTCTTATCACTATGATTAACCTCTTCTTCAGAGGTACATTAAAGACCTTTAAACTTCTTTTTCACTCTATGCTAGTATGCCTATTTTCCTTTACTTGTTTTCAATTTGTGTTCTTATTTCTACTTCCTTTAGTCTCACATTTCCTTTTGATATCTCTTAATATCTTATGATTAAATAACCGTCAAAAAATTCAAGTCAAATTATGGTTCATAACAAGAAAACTTTCTACCTTTGAAATAGTTATCGCATCTCCTAATACAACAATGGCATTGGGAATAACTGAATCCAACACCCCAAAGTTGTAACTTTTTGATTTCTATTCTAGATTATACCAAATCATCTCATTCTAGTCTATCATAGCAAAACAGGGATATATGCATTGGCTAACACTCTATAACTTCCTAAGACACAATTTCTAGACTCTTATCGACTATAAATGACTAAACCTTTGCTCTGATACAACTAATTGTAACAACCTTATCCTGTACTTAGCTGTAATCACTATATTTGTTATTATTAAACATGCTTGCTATGCTTTTATGCCTATAAAATTCTTTTTTTGTGCAAAAATCCATCAGATATAATTGTACTATTAAAAACTTTACTACATACTCAGGAGTGTCTTTGAAAAATTAATATCAAAATAAATAAAGATCTTGTTACCATATTGAACTCAATTAGTCTATACTTTCTACATATATAACTTTTAATTTCTCTCTAATGTTGGCTAATCCGTTGCAGATATAATCCCTGAGAAGATCTCTTATCTTGGCAACCTACACAGATGAAACACCCGTGCTAAGCTATAAAGCTTAGTAGGGAACATAAAATATGAGGATGACCTCTTTAAAGGTCATCAAGCTGCAAACATATATATGTGCATCTTAAATCATAAAAATCAATCATTATTAAATATATTCACAACAATCTCCTAGTGTTATAATGTCATTCATTACACTTTTAACCAATACCGATTACTTATTGATATTCCATCGCTTATCAGTTTTATACTCATAACAATATTCATCTGACACCAAAAATCTTATATATCAAGTTTACTTTCTTAAATCCTTTATGTTATTCTTGACTAATCATCTTGACATACAAGTTTTTCTTGCTTATAAAACATTATCAATTGTCAAACACTCCTTAACTATGCCATTTATTTATCACTTATTTATGCTTACACATACTCATATGCTTTAACTATTTTTAAGACATGGCAATATCAATCTATATTTATAGAAGCCATCTTATAATCATAAGTCTTTAAGTTGATAAACTACATCTTTATATATATATATATATATATATAATAATAATAATAATAATAATAATAATAATAATAATAATAATAATAATAATAATAATAATAATAATAATAATAAATTTAATTATTTTCCATTTCTTAGACATATGTATAAGATATTCCATGTATAAGACGTGTTGTCATTCATTTGAATACTTATTATTACTATTAAACTATTATATCTTTACCTTGAGTACTATACAAACTCTTTAAAGCATTGTAATATTACCTTTGTACTTTTATCTCCACATAAATTAAATTCTTAAGTTATGAGTTCATAATTCATTTATTATTATCATGTAGTGAGTCATACCTATCTCTCATCTTATTACACAATATTCAATAAGTAACATATAGTCATGGTAATGTATATTAACATATATGCTTTAGCAAAACATCACATTGCATGAGTACAATTTCATATATCATGCATTCCTAGGTATAACGATGTAAATTTTTACAGTTGCGATGGAATTTTTGTCACAATCATTAGTGACTTTTTTCATTTTAGTTGGTAAATATGCCAGCGATAGAAAAATAGCGACAAACAATCATTTAGTCGCTAAGTGAATTAGCGACGAAAACTCATCAATTAGCAATGGAATTTGCCATCGCTAATTCCTTATTTTTTATAGTGATAGAGAATCTATTCATTTTCATGAAGAACATGTGATAGAATGGTGATAGCTCCCTTTGTGTAGCTTTGAATTGATTGATTCTTATCTTATTGGAAATTTAACTTATAGTACTACAAATGTTAAGAATAAAGTTGAGTTTAATTATGCCTATAACTAGCTTAAAAATGGTATACAAAATAGGGCTTGAATGCTTCTAGCATGGACAACATAAAATTACAATCAAACATTTTGTAGTAAATTAGGCTCTAAAATTCTATAGAGCTCAAAATGATTGATTCAAATTGTATAGAAACTAGACAAATAAGACTATGATTTAAATGAGTAATTTGCACCATATTCATTTATAAATGGGTAGAAATAGGGCCTTAAGTCTAGAGTTAAAATCTATCTATGATATAGAATTATGAAATAAAATGGTAAAGAATTATATAGAATTAAATAAATGATGGAATTGGCATAAGTATGCTTAATATTAGTAATAATAATTTTAATCATGTATGAAATATTTGGTTTTTGTTTCCTATTTATTCTTTGATGTTTAAACATAAATTTTTGAATGGAATGACTATTAGCTTTGGTCTATAGTAAAAAAAAAGCAAAAATAGAATTGCTTGTTTAATGATAAATTTGGTTTACTTGAATTTAAATGCAAAAGGCTTTGATGAACAACTTTATTCCTTGTTATTGATTTATTCTTGTTAAGAAAATCTTTTTGGTTGGATTAACATACTTTCAATTAGGATCTATTTAATTTCTTAACTTAAATTATTAAATGGCATATGGATTCTATTGTACAATAGGGTAGTTATATTATGCAATATAAAGTTTAGTTTGTCTTACTTGAGTTTAATGTAAGTTCACAAGCATTATATATCATATGTAAGAAGGAAAAAATTTAAAAACTTACAAACTTATATAGCATGGTTTAGTTAAAAGAGTTGAATTCCTAGGTTAAAGTTCTAAACTTTACCATAGGTGTTTACTGAATAGTTATAAAACATCGTACTAGGTTGTCATAAAGCACTAGTGTCCTTATTTCAAGGTACCTCTAAGGTACCACACAAGAAATAAGGTCTAAGAACTTTTTTAAGGAGCAACAATGATCGAAATTGGGTTAGGTAAAAGTAAACTCAAATCAGATAGAGAAGAGAAAAAGATAGAGATTAAAAACTATGGTTTTGGTGTAGTAGAGTTCTAATCTCGCCTGAACCCTTGAGTATGAACACTACAAGAAAAATAGCCTTTAACAAAGGAAAATTTGATCGTTAAAAGTTAAACTACAGTCATTAAATAACTATAATGATCGAAAAATCCGATTGTTAGAAGCCCCGCCGGTAAAGGTATAGACGATCGGATTTTGCATCCGATCGTTAATGTATATAACGACCGGATCTTTTTCGATAGTTGAATATGAGTTTTTAGCGATTGGATTTTTCCTTCGCTAATGGTATTCACTTTCAACGAAGGGAATTTTAGTTGTTAAAGATATCTTTTAGCGATCGGATTTTTCCTTTGCTAATTGAATTCACTTTTAATGACATGTTTAAATATCCCTTTTAACGACTGAATTTTCCCTTCGTTATTTGTGTTTACTTTCAGTGAAAAAATTTTCGGTCGTTAAAGATATCTTTTAGCGATGGATTTACCTCCATTATTTGTATTTCATTTTTAAAAAAGAAAATTCAAGTACCAAATTTTCATTATTTTGGAAGTAAATTTAGTCATTAATATTAAATTTTCAAAATAAAATATTTTATTTGAATATTACCTATACACATTATTCACATACAACTAAATTATAATAATAAGTCTTTTGATATATTGTAAAATACCAAGTATAAAATATATCAATATTTCAAAGTTGTTTGATTTCTATTCGTCACATACAAGCTTGTTAAAAAAAACCCAAAAATAGCCCGTATCTAAACCTCATATATCTTCATTGTTTATTGTTTTGAAGACCTGTATAATTCAAAAAATATATAAATTTATAGTTAATATTCATGCACAAAGGCAATAAATCAAATGGCAAAAGAATTTAATATTTTTAATTTAAAGTATCATTTACCTTAAATATCCAAAATCTCCAACAAGTGTAATTATATACACTTCAAAATATTCAAAATCCAACAAGTGTAATTGTATATATACTTCAAAGTATTCAAAAAATGAAAAGGGCTGCAAAGAAAAAAAGTAAAAAAATAATAGTAAGCTTGTTGACATAATAACAATGAAAAGATAAAATAAAACTTATACCTATGATAGACAAAGTTATATCCATTGGCCTAACAAAAGCAATTCTATTACAGGTTAGCAATATGTGCCTCATCAAGGAGATTATAACATTTTCATACTATGGATTGCCTACTTAACTGTTAAATGTTTCACTGTGTTGAGGATTCACTTGGAGATGGTGATTCAAAATGGACATTAGGTTGTTGAGCTAAGATTAAAGCTTCGAGTCGTGCGAATTTGCTATCAAAATCATCAAGTTTTCTTTTCAATTCTTGGTTTTCTTCTTCAGTTTTTCTTAGCTTAGATAACAATGCCCCTTTTGATGAACTAGGCCCTTTCAACTGCTTTGCAGTTATGCCACTGCCAAATCCAGCAACATGACCTTTTCATTGAGGTCTAAATACTTTTTTTGCTACCTCTATGTTAGAAAAATAAGGTTCCAATTGCACCACATCTTGAATTTGAGTCTATAATTACAACAAAAATTTAAAATATATCAACATATCAAATAAATGGCAGTATAATGGAAAGCAAATCAACCATACACACATATCTTTCATTGGTGGTAGTTTTAACAAGTTTGTTATCCTTTTTGCTCATCTCAAAGAACACGATACTCAAGTTTGGTGGGTTACCATCTTTGCCTCCCTTCACAATAAGTATAAACATATCAAATGATTATTTTTTTTATTAATAATAAATTCACAATAATTTTTAAGAAGGATAAACCACCTGTTGATATATAATCTCTCTAAAAGGCATACTGCCTGGACGATAAGGCATATTCAACTTGGATCTATTAATGGAGTTCCTTTTGCTTGCTTCCTACGTTAACAATCTAACATGTAAATTTATAACTTCACAATGTAAATAAAAATGTCTAAAATATAAATCATATCATACCCGAAATTTCTTACTAAAAAAGTGCTCTTTGACCAACCATTCCCAATCATTCTTGTCCACATGTTCTGGCACATTTTTCATAGCCTTATGAAGTGACCTGGACTTCACATATTCCAAATGCATCTCCCCTCTCCACTTGTTCCATAAGTCTCTCATATGTTTACAACATGCTCATGTTGCTTAAGTGTATCATCACTCTCAAATTTATCCTAAATTCATTATCATCAATAACAAAAATTGATTGACATAAATAAAGCTTGAAAAAGATATTTAAAGAACATAATCATATACATACTTACAATAACAGCTTGCCATATGTGTTCTATATTTTGTTTTGGAATTTCCCTCTATGAATGTACTTTCCAAGGGCATATATTACGATCGTGAATTATCTTTCCCAAATTCCTTGAAAAATCTTCATGATTGTCCCTAACATCTCGATTTTGATAAAAAATGACTTTTAATTTTTTTCCAGCCTTAAGTCTTGCAACTTTTTTAGACTTGTTCTTTCCTTGAACCTTCTTCGACTTGAGTTCTGCTGGATCTATAAATAATAAATTAAGTTAATTATACAAACTTATGACTAATTAATGAAAAAAAGAAATGTAATTTGACTTATTAAAATACTTGTTTCCATGTCTTGCATCTCTTCATCCACTTAAAGGGAAATATTATCAGCTTCAATCGACTGGAATCCAGAAGGTACAAGTGGTGGCTCATCTTGATTAGAAGTTGTTTGGAAACTTTTTATTGTTACAGTTGAAATTCCTTATTCAACAGCTCTTGAAGAGGTGAAAGATCTTAAGCTATGTCCACGTTCCCTCCCTAATGCATCTGGTGGAATGAATGTTTGCTTGCCTACTTTTGATTTGGTTTCCATTCTAGTCTTTTGAAACTTTGATGGATTCATATCAATCTAATAAAAAGAAAAAAATATAATATGAACATCTCATCTAGTTTAACACATCATCATATAAATTTCAATTAGTTACAACATAAATAATCATATGAATTTCAATTATTTTCTACACACATAATCATATAAAATTTAATTAGTATACACATATAAAAAAATTATTATAAAAGCAATATATATGCATCATCAAGTTGATTATGAATATGCACCATCTACCCCAGATATATAAGTATCATGAAGTCAATTATAAACAAGTTGCATCCATTGCTTACCATGTGCCATAACCTATATATGCTAGTTCTTTCCTTTCCTTGTGTGTGTGTGTGTGTGTGTGTGTATAGACACACACACACACACACACACTAGCTCAACCCAAAGAGGAAATTTGAAACCATCGAGATTAATCTCAAAAGATAGAATTGAGTGTGGTTTGTTCAGTTTGGTCTAGCAAGTCCACTAGATCGACAAGTAATAAAGTGAGGTATAGTTAGGGCCATCAAATATCGAACCCAAGGGATTAAGTGTCTGCAAGCTGTGGAAATTAAATGTATGCTAAAGAATTCCTAATTGTTTATGTTTGAGAGTTATCTAGTTTCTAAAATGAAAATTTTAAACACTAAAAATATGCAATGGCAAGGAATTAAATCCAATGAGCAGTAAATTAAGTGTGAATTAAAAATTTGAAATTAACAAGTGTAAAAATCTATGACAATAAACGTTGCTTATGTCACTCATCCACCCCATCCTGATTAAATTAATTCAATCCTTCAGTAATATAAATATGAACGAAATCCAGGATAAACATCTCAACCTAAGCTTCCCATCCTGGAGCCAGCTACTTTAATTGCAAAGCATCTCATTCGGGACCAAGCCTTATAACTAGCTTAAGCACAGGTCTTAAATCCTAAGTTCGGTTTGTATTCCCATTTCAGAGACAAACAACCCAAAACCCATCTATTTCACTCCACACTCCAACTCTAAAATAATAAAATACTTCACATCTAAAGTTCCATTCCAGAGCAATCTAAAATAGACACCATTTTCATAGAAAAGCTGAGAAAAATCATTCAACTCACACAAGCATCAGCATCTAGCCAAGATATAATATAAAATCATTCAATAAAGCTGGAAAATCACTTGAAGAGCTGGAAACTAATGAAATAAAATAAGCAACAGTGAAATAAACCATTCATTCATATATATATATATATGATTGAAAATATGTTCAATATTCACATCTTTGGGTAGGGGATTCAAAGATCCCCCAAACAACTAAAAGACTACTCACTATCCATCACAAAATGAAAAGAGAAAAGGATAGAATAACCCCTGAAATTCATGTTGAAGAAAACTAGCTGAATTCGAGTTCTTCAATCTCTTTCTCAAAAGCTTAACTAGAAAATGAGCTATAACTATGTAGATATATACTTTTTAACGGTAAATCTATGTTTAATCTATATATTTTCACTACAAAAAAACTGCAAATTAGCGACGGCAAATTCAGTCGCTAATTACCTATTTTCCGTCGCTAATTTAAATTAGCGACGCCACGACGAACAGTCGATAAAAGGCCAGTCGCGAAAATATTAGCAAAGGAATTCAAAATCAGTCGCTAATTTAACGACGAAAACTTTCGTCGCAAATTTTTTTTTCATCGCTAATTTATATTCCTAATTAGTCGCCGAATTATAATAATAATATTTAGCGACTACATTTTCCGTCGCTAATTCGTCGCTAAATAAATTCTTAAATTAGTTGAGACAAATATAATAATAATTTTTTATCGACAAAATGTTCGTCATTAAACCGTCGCTAATAAATATTCATAAAATGCAAATAAAAATGAAAATTAACTATGCAAAATAACATCGTGAATAATGAAAATTTCATCGCAATTCATTTATAATATTTTATTATTATTATTATTATTATTATTATTATAACATTCAGAATTTAATTTATATAAATAAAATTTCTCAAATATTATTAATTTAAAAAATATAATATCATAAAAGTAAATTAAATTGTGCAATACTTTACAAATAATTAGAAAAAATTGAAACAAAATAATACTACTAACAAATTTTTATACAATATGCTAAAAAAAAAGAAAAAACTTTGCAGTCTTCATCATTCTTCACAAGCAGCAACCAAACACTTGCCTTCTTGTTCTAATAGACTTGAATACATTATAAAAAATTAAAGACAAGAATTTTCACCCTTTCTACCATACATCACTACATGAGTCTTAAAGTACACAAATTACTTCTAATTAGTTCATGAGCAAATGAGAAGAGAAACAACACCCTCACACACATTACTTCATGCTAATTTTTAATTTTCATTTATAAAAAAAATAAGATGCATTTTATAAGCAACCCATCACCCTTACAAAATAGTGCATAAATCTGTAATTTTGCAGACTAAACAAAACAAGATTTAGGCTATGTTTAACTTAAGAAGATTGGACAAATATTTAAATTGCCATTTCTCCTTGTGCATCTCCTAGCAATCAGTGTAACCTCAATTATTTCTTTCCCTAGCAATGGAGATGCACCGAAGACTATTAGTCTTTGAACTTATTACTATGGTTATTATATCAAATCAATGACAAATGTTAACAAGTCATATGCCATTAACAACAAACATAAAACAATTAGATGACAGCAAGACATGAGTACATCATTAGCTTATTTAGTAAGAAATCAATATCCAACTACCATTTAAATGGCATATGGCCTCTAAGACCAGTGTTAAAATATAGTACTTGCCAAAGATAAAATAGAACACAAGTGCAACCTTCGCACACTACTGGTACGGAAGCTATTAATGGAGTTGCAATGAAAATGACAAACCTAGATTCCAAATGACACATAGTAAGAAAATCACAACTCAACTATGATCATCATTCCTAATGATCATATCATAGATTTGCAGTTTCATTGGCATTTGTATAGCAATGACCTTAGGCAACTTGAAATTAGAGAAAACAAATGTAAAAATCAGAGAAAATTTTATATATCTCCCAGAATTCATACCTTGGCATAAGATCCTGCCCACTCTTGCTTGCATTTTCTTTCATAGAGCTCATGCTGCTAATAGTTGGTAGATGATAGAATAAAAAAATCAACAGACTAAAACCCATTAAGATGTGTTTGTTAACAAATACCCATATATTGACACCTATTAACATGTGCATGAACATATACATGTGTATTTCATTCATCTACCTCTCAATCTACTTACATACTAGCTACATAAATGTATCCAGTGTCTAACATATTATGGTAATCAACATTAGTACAATTCATTCAGTTGAAGTAAATTATTGGCATGGGAGATAACAACATGAACCAGAAGCAATCATCATTTATTGTATAGTTCTCCAAATTTGATGACATAGAAACTTTACAGTTCTGCATTTTATTTTATATAAAGTAAATAGACAAATGGGAAATCAATCAAATAGACAGCCAACTACTAACTCATTTTCCAAAATAACATTAAATAGGCTGCAACATTTTTTGAGCAAGAATTTTGTTATGTGAAGGGTTAAATTGCAAGTAACTAAATATGAATTAAATCATTTAGACTCATTAATAATAAGAAATTAACTAATAATTCCTCAATTTTTTTCCTTTTTGAAGTGTATGATCATATCAGAAATTAAATAAAAAAAAAGATATTGCCAAAAAGGAAAACCATTGTCAGAAAAAAGGGTTCTTGAAATGGTTTCTTTCCATAGAATACTAAAAAATAAAAGAAGTGGAATTAAGAGAGGACGGAAAAAAGGAAATAAATTTTATAAAACAAATTTGATATATAAATATATAAAATAGTGGAGGAAAAATAAATATTATATAGTAAACAAATTTACCTGCTTCCAATGTTGGAATACAGAGTACAAATGATTTTGTCTTCGTATTCAGAAAAATCTCCATGCTTGATGTTTAGTCTTAAATAATTTAACCATCTTAATCTGTAGCTTTTCCCATATCTCTTAAGACCTAAAGAAAATCAAGATCATTTCCCAAGAAATTATTAAAACAAAAATTACCATGTTTTTCTCTCTCTAACTTCTACTACTATGCTCAAGCCATACACATCAAGGTTAGGCTATCATGAATCACTACAAATACACAGTAAGAAAATATCCTTAAATGCATCATGTGAAAATTATAACCTTTAGCAATATACCTGCTGTAGGTCTTGGAGTCATCCTTATCTTTAAACAAAAAACATTTACTAAGTGAACCTTTAAAAATAAAAAAGTTTACTAAGTGAACCTTGTTACCGGTCGCCGAAGATTCGCCGGAGAGTCGCCGAAGCTACACTGCCTATGTCAATTTAAAGCTTGGAATGCCAGGGACTCGCCGCCGGTGGTAACGCGCCCTAAGGAACTGCAGTTTTGCCAGGATCTACGTCAAAAGCTCTCAGCATACCCATTTTTGATCTCTCTGTTGTCGGCGTATGAGAGGGATTGGTGGGGATAGAGCGAAGTGCCTCACCTTTAGGAGTCGATCGGTGGTGTTCTTGCCACCATTCACCATCGGTGCTAGTCGAAAAAAGGGAGGAAGGAGAAATTTCAAGCTAAAAGAAAAAAAGAAAGACGAAGAAGGAACGGTGACTGACCAGAGGGGAGAAGGTGGCGGCATGACTGGCTGGCAAGGTAGAAGACGAGATCGGGCTGTTGTCGGCGCTAGTGGGCGCTTATCGCTCTCCGCGTCCCTCTTTCTTTTCCCTTCCCCTCCTCTCAATCTGTTCCCCTTTCTTTTAGCTGTTGTTTTTAATTGTTGATTTTAAGTCGGTCTAAGTCAAGCAAATAGAAATGGGATGACAGCTTTTGTAGATAGCAACTCTATTCTTTAGCTGTAATATAAAATTAATAATTATTGGAAAAAAAGGTGGGTATAATTTTTGGCACGATAAAAGGAGGGGGGCTTGTTGCCACGTTTCTGCTTACTATCGACGAATGAATGGAGTAATTTATTAATAGTAATGGTGTAGCCATTTTCCAATATATTCAGCCAAGACTGCCCCATTAAATGCTTCATGTGAAACACGACTTTAGTTTTTATTATGGTATTTTGAAACTTCAAAATTTGATAATCATTAGATTTTATTATAATTTTTCATTTAAAATATATTTAATAGTATAAAATCAAAAGTTCAAGAAAAAAATCCAAAAGTCCAAAATCAAAAAAATTGAATTTAAAATTAATAGAAATAATTTCAGCCAATTTTTAATTTTTAAATTTAATTTTTATTAATTCAATTGCTATTTAAAAATAATTCGATTTATTCAATTTGATAGGTTTTAAATAAAACAATCATGAATGTATAATTGAATGATTCAATTTGATATGATCTCTTTCCCCTTTTCTTTATTTTTAATGGTAATGCTTCATGTGAAACATGGACTTGAACTTATTTACTCCATCTGTCTTACATTATCCGTAGTTTAAATAGATTCATCTAAATAAAGAAGAATTTAAAAAATAGAAAAAATAATTAATGAAGATTAATTTGAAAAAGACATTTAACTTTAAAATAAAAAAATTAGTTAAATTGATAATTGTTTTAAAATGGATGGGGTATTTGTTCATTCGAGATTCAAAATTCTCCGTAGTTTAAATAGATTCATCTAAATAAAGGAGAATTTGAAAAATAGAAAAAATAATTAATGAAGATTAATTTGAAAAATACATTTAACTTTAAAATAAAAAAATTAGTTAAATTGATAATTGTTTTAAAATGGATGGGGTATTTGTTCATTCGAGATTCAAAATTCCCTAATCATCTAGTCAAAATAAATACGTTTTTTTTCTTCTTTTGAACCCACAAATAAAGAAAAAATTAAGGCCCTTTGGGATTCATGTCAGTTCATGATTGCAATTGGACATAAGATCCTTTTAATTAATAGCTCAAAACCTGATTATTAGCAACCCTTTTTGATTCCATATGTAGTTTTTACTTCTATCAGGTCAATTAATTAAACACATCTCTCCAACTCACATGTTCACGGATCCATTGTTAAATCAACGTAGCAACAACTTTTTATTTTGAAATCATCATCTTCGTCTCTTACTACACTATTATAATTCTCCTTTTCATTAAATATAATCTTATACTATTTGAAATTCATAAATTCGATACATTGTATTATTGGTAGTATCATATTAAAGCTAGATTTGGCAAAAATAAATCGGCTAAATCAACCGAAAAAAATATTTAATATGGGATAATTAATTGATATTAAAAAAGGTACATATTTGTCATTTAAATATATTTTAGACCAAAATTATCCTTAAAATATTAAAAATTATCATCATTATTACGTAATTGATTTAAATTCACGACTAGAAACACATGAGAAGTTAAAATAAAATTGCAATTTACATATTTTTTTAAAAAAATTATTTTTTAATTTATTTGCGACGAATTGGCGACTAAATATTTTCATCGCTAATTATATTATTGTAACAAATTACTATTAGAGACACAAATTTCCGTCGCTAAACTGTCGTAAAAAGGCGCTATATTTTCCCTCCAAAATTAGCGACTAAAATGTTCGTCGCTAAATTTTTTGGAACTAATTTAATGAATAAAAAATTATAAAATTTAGCGACAGAAATATTCGTCGCTAATTTCATCACAAAATATGACGCGTATACTTCCCGCCAATAATTAGCGACTATTTATTCAATCCGTCGCTAAAAAATAATAAATATCCTCCCTACGACAGAAATGTAAAATAGTCGCGAATCCTTCGCAAAATTTGCGACGAAAATAAAGCCGTCGCTAATTGGCAGTTTTTTTGTAGTGTTTGATGTAAATCTACCTATTTTGAAGTAAATTTATGTATCTATGTATGTAAAATGAACAAAGGAATGCAAGAAGGAAGAAAGAAAACCCTAAAACTGAACAAAAAACAACTCCCCCGATTCTACAGAATAATTTGCTTTTTATAAGTCAACATGGGTCACGGTTACTATAAAAGTCCTCATAATCGTGACCTCCATTAAAAATCCCTCTTTTAACTGATATATGTCACGATTACTAAGAAATTCCCAATAACCGTGAGATGGCTCCGAACTGCATCTGGAAGGGGGTCATAGTTATTATGAAATTTCTAGTAACTGTAAGATGCCTTTCTTCTTCATTCTAGATTGGAAACATGCCTATCTCATGGTTACTACCAAATTCTTAGTAATCGTGAGGTACTTCTCTTTTAGCTTTTGTAATGAAAACTCCATAGGCCATAGTTACCACCCTTTCATGCACATTTTTACCGCTGACCGTGACAAGCCTCAAAATGGTGCATTTTGATAGAACATTTGGGTCACAGTTACTAGGAATTTCCTAGTAACAGTGAAGTACCTACAAAAATCATGAAATTCCATCAAAATCTCTCAAATTCGTACAAAAGCTAAAATTAACTGAGAATGGGATAATTTATTAAATGCAAGCAAAAATAAAGCACAAGACACTAGAAAAACATTGAAAACTAGACTCAAATTAAACTAAAACTAAACACTGAATTGGAGTTATCAAAATAACCCACACTTAGACTTTGCTTGCCATCAAAAAAATGAATCATCCACAATCTTGGAAACTCAAAACTCCAATTCAAAACAAGAAAAATCATAGATGCAGAGTAACACTCAGTAGAAGACACTCAAAAGAAAAACTCAATCAAAAGGACTCAAACTAATATATATCAAATAATTTATCGTGTGTGTGTGATAGGCTAAAACAAATTTATATTCTTTCAAAACCAAAACTACCAATGAACTTCAACAATTAAGCAAATAGAAAAATATGACAAAATCATTTTTGAAGCTTAAAATAGCCATAAGCCTCTCCTTTTAGCATCTGAACCACAAGGGTCATCTCCACAAAGCAACTTAGAACAAGATAGAATCACCAGGTCTTACATTAAGGTTGTAATGGGACTAAGGCAAAGGTTCCAAAGAATTGATAAGGTCAGCAAAATGGAATTATCCACACTACCCAGAAACATATACCACCTAGCTTTCTCAAGAAACAACTCTTTCAAAATCTAAGCTCTATTGTTATCAAAAGGGAGAACAAATCTTAGGATACTAATTTGGTTCTCAAATTTGTAGGAATCAAGATCTAAATGACACCTCCCATAAATGCTACGTACCCCACACTTATTTTCTGTAGTAATGAATCAATAGAAATTTTTGCAGCATAATATCTATATTTTGTCTCTTTTTTTATATAGGGTCATAGTTACTATAAATATCATGATAACCGTGAGATACTAACTTAGTTGATAGGAGTACCAAAAGCATTAATTCTTATCATCTTTGCCCTAAAATTTTTTTAGAACAATAAGCTCACAAATCCTTCAAAACTTTTCAACTTCCCTTTACTGCTTGATTGATAATTAACAATTTTTATCAAACCTAACATGCAAATTCCATTACCCAACCTAGAGTGGCTAATTCCAAACTGGGAAAGACAAAGGCATTTAGGCTATGAGGTTAAGCATTAGTGCAATCAAGAAAAATTAAGTAATACGCTTTTAGCATACAAATTAAGCTTAAAAGGGCTAACAATGGCAAAATTTTCAAGGGTAGGTCAAGAGTCATTTGAAAATTGGTTACCAAAGAAAGGCTACCTAGATAATATCCTAAGCCTTCCTGAGTTAAATATTTGTTTCGAAAGGTAATGAGGAAGGTTCTAGCTATTCCAGAATTCCTTCACTCAACTGCTCTCACTCATTATTTTTTTTCATATAAGATAAAATGCTTAACCTATTATGCTAATTAGATTAGAAATTGGATGATATACAATTAATCGAGATCAATTTAAAGGAGACTTTTTACCAAACAAACTACTGCTCTCTGACTACTTAGGCTTTCTAACTTATCTATTCAAACATTGAGTTTAAGCTAATTCAATTTAAGATCAAAAGACAGCTTAGATTAAATGCATGATAATTAATAACTCAATAGAAAATTTATTCTAACTTAAATTAACAAGGGAAAACTAAAACATTAAAACATAAAAACCTACTTAAAATTAAAGGTAATGCAAAAATATAAAGTAAATGAAATTAAAGAAAATAAACTATTTTAAATCAAAACTAAAGAAAAACCAAAATGCATAAATTTACCGAACATAAAAAAATGTACTAAACAACTATAAAAAAATAATTAAAAAGAGTTATGGTTCAAGAATTTCACACTTCCTAGCCATTGAATCCCAACTTCTTCCTCCGTTAAAAAAATCTGCACAAGAAAAATTCTTCACAAAAAAAATTACCTTCCTACATTTGGCCTTATACAATTATTCACAAAAAAATTAATTTGTTCAAATTTCAACAAAAAATACTATCCTACCCCACACTTCAAAACTTGTTGCCCTCAGCAAGTTGCAAGCATATATCACAAAATCAGGCAATAGGGAGAAGGAACTTCCTGCTTATGCATATGGCGGAGCTGGTGAATAAAGCCTAGCATTCAAAGCAGCCAAGGCTTCAATGATTTGCTGCTGCTGTCGCTTGAATTCCTCCTGGTTTTTAGCTAGAGTGTCCATTTGTTCCATCAAGGCAATGTATTGAGCAGATGACAAGGTGAAAACATTTTGATCTAAGGCAGGTGGAGGATTACAGAAGCTACGCTCCATCTTGCGCAAATACTCCTCTCTATCTGTTAGCCTAAAATCATAATCCGTAATATCATCTTTTACTATGATCTTCATGTTCTTCAGCATTTTGTCATCAATATAGGTAGCTATAGGGAGGATTTTGTCTACATCCAATGGATGCCCAAAGTACCTGGCGATCATGGTAACCCAGCCACCTAAGGAGATTTTCTTTACTTTAGTTGACTTTTGTTGGATTTCTTCGAGTTTGTTCCACCAGTGGTAGGCGCCATTGATACGGCAATGTCTCACCATTCAGGAAAGTATGAGAGCCTCCGAAAGATTGATCTGCTCTGCACTCTACACATGATACATAAAGGACATAGAAAAGAAATGGTGTAAGATTCTCAACACATGGTCCCGCAGCAAATGAGATTTGGTTATCCTGGCCATATAAGGGCCTCCAATAAGTGGATCTCAAATATCCTCCCAAGCCACATCTTTTGTATATTCTTCGTAGGCAAATAGCCCATTCGATGGGAATCCCAATGCTTCAGTGATAGCTGCAAAAGTTCTTCATAGAATTTGCCTTCCAGGAAGAAAGTCACCATATTTAGACCTTTACCATGCCCAAAATGGAATTGTACAGTGGAGATAAAATCTCTAGTCAAATTAAGATAAACCAGCTCCCAGCATGTGAAGTGGTGGCTTGAGGTTGATGAGACTAATTTTGAGTATGGTAGGCATTTTGGTTGTAAGGGGCTCTTGCTTGTGGTTTAGAAGATGAAGCATGCGAATTTCCATCCTTCCAAGAGAAATTTGGGTGATTTTTTCATCTCAGATTATATGAATATCTATAAGGATCATTCCTTCTAAAATATCCCAGTGTATTTATATCTCCTACAACTCCGCTTTATTAGACAACTTACCCACTTTCATATGGTCCACTGCTTTAAGTAACTGCAGCTACATTTTGCACCTTCAAGCCACTTAACTCTTTTCTCACCATTTCTAATTGTGCTTTCAACAATGTTGCTTCATCTCATTATGTATCTCTTGCTTCCTTGGGACTGATCTAGGGTAGTCTATAGAGAGTCATTTGCCGCCATCTCATCTAACAACTGAAAAGCTTTCTCAGGTAGCTTTTTTAGGGAAGACCTTGCCGATGCTGCATCCAATAGTGACCTTGTTTGAGGTGTAACTTCAGCATAAAATATGGTCATTAATTGGTAGACAGCTATCTCATGGTGTGGACAGCTTCTCAATAATCTCTTAAACCTCTCCCAGGCCTCGTGAAAGGGTTTTTCATTCATTTGATGAAAGCTCATGATGCTATTTTGGATACCTGCAGTCTTAGTTAGAGGGAAAAATCTCATCAGGAACTTCTCTTATAGCTGATCTCATGACCATATTGACTGGCTTGGTAGCATTTGTAGCCACTCCCTTACTTTGCCAATCAAAGTGAATGGAAATAGCTTCAATTTTACTACATTCGTACTAACATCCGAAATTTGAACCATGTCACTAACTTCCAGAAATATGTCGATATGTTGAGGTGGATCTTCTACTTTTTAACCAGAGAAATTATTCCTCTTGGCAATACAATTGTCCAATGGTCTTTATTCCACCTTAGCACAACGTAGTCTCTTATAGTTCTCTGTCTTGGCACTTTTTCCCTTCGTACCCCTAGCATTTGTTTATGTGCCCTCGGTACTTGTTCATTCTCGGGAGGAAACTCATCAAGAGGAGGATCGTGCTCCATCTCGTTAACTTTATTGACTCACTTTTTTTGATGTAGGGTCCTCTCGATTTCAGGATCAACAGGTGCTAGTTGCTCTTGTCTTGCTCTATTCATGCACCACTATAACCTGAAAAGAATCAAGAAAGAAAAAAATAATATAAGGAAAAGAAAACACATACAAATAATAATCACAGCTTACTAACAATGCCAAATCCCCGGCAACGGTGCTAAAAACTTGTTTTATTTGGTCTAACAAGTGCACTAGATCGACAAGTAATAAAGTGGGGTATAGTTAGGACCCTCAAATATTAAACCCAAGGGATTATGTGTGTGCAAGTCGTGAAAAATAAATGTATGCTAAAGAATTGCCAATTGTTTGTGTTTGAGAGTTATCTAATTTCTAAAATGAAAAATTTAAACACTAAAAATATGCAACGACAAGAAATTAAATCCAACGAGCAGTAAATTAAGTGTGAATTAAATTCTGGAAATTAATAAGTGTAAAAATCTATGAAAATTAACGTTGCTCAGGTTCACTCATCCACACCATACCTAATGTAAATTAATTCAATCCTTCAATAATATAAATATGAATGAATCTGGGATAACCATCTCAACCCAAGCATCCCATTCCGGAGCCAGCTACTCTAATTGCAAAGCATCCCATTCCGGAGAAAGCCTTACAACTAGCTTAAGCACAGGTCTTAAATCCCAAGTTTGGTTTTCTTTCCCATTTTGGAGCCAAACAACCCAAAACCCATCTATTTCACTCCACACTTTAACTCTAAAACCATAAAATACTACACATCTAGAGTCCCATTCCAGAGCAATCTAAAATAGACAACATTTTTGATAGAAAAGCCGAGCAAAATCATTTATAGCATTCAACTCACACAAGCATCAACATCTAACCAAGATATAATATAAAATCATTAAACAAAGCTGGAAAATCACTTGAAGAGCTGAAAACTAATGAAGTAAAATAATCAATAGTGAAATAATCATTCATATATATATATATAACTGAAAATATGTTCAATATTCACATCTTTGGGTAGGGGATTCAAAGATCCCCCAAGCAACTAAAAGACTACTTACTATCCATCACAAAATGAAAAGAGAAAAGGATAGAATAACCCCTGAAATTCATGTTAAAGAAAATTAGCTGAATCCGAGTTTTTCATTCTCTTTCTCCAAAGCTTGATTGGAAAATGATCTCTAACTATGTAGATCTATACTTTTTAACTGTAAATTTATGTTTAATCTATGTATTTTTGATGTAAATCTAACTATTTTCAAGTAAATCAATGTATCTATGTATGTAAAATAAACAAAGGAATGAAAGAAGGAAGAAAGAAAGAAAACCATAAAACTCAATAAAAAATAACTCCCCTAATTCTGAAGAATAATTTACTTTTTATAGGTCAATATGGGTTACAGTTATTATAAAATTCCTGATAACAGTGACCTCCATTAAAAATCCCTCTTTTAGCTGATATAGGTCACGGTTACTAAGAAATTTCCAGTAATCATGAGATGGCTCCGAACTGCATCCAGAAGGGGGTCGCGGTTACTATGAAATTCCTAGTAATCGTGAGATGCCTCTCTTTTTCATTTTAGGCTGGAAACATGCCTACCTTATGGTTACTACAAAATTCTTAGTAACCGTGAGGTACTTCTCTTTTAGCTTCTGTATTGAAAACTTTAAAGGCCATGATTACCACCCTTTCATGCATATTTTTCCTACTGATTATGACAAGCCTCAAAACGGTGCATTTTGACAAAACACTTGGGTCATGATTACTAGGATTTTCTTAGTAACCGTGAGGTACCTACAAAAATCATGAATTCCATCAAAAGATTTCAAATTCGCACAAAAGCTAAAATTAACTTAGAATGGGATAATTTATTAAATGCAAGCAAAAATAAAGCAAAAGGCACTAGAAAACCAATGAAAACTAGACTCAAATTAAACTAAAACTAAACACTGAATTAGAGTTATCATAGCTCCCTCTATATAAAGAGCAAACAAAAACTACTGCCAAAGCACGGTCTCACAAAATAGTTCTTAGGAGAAATCAAATCATCTACACGGACACTACTACAATTAAAGTAAAAACTCATAAAAATCCACTATCAGTAGCTAAAATGTTTAGCTTTTAAGCATTGGTGAACATGGTAGCCTCTTTTGATTATAGAAAATCAGGAATACAGAGAATTCAAACAAAAGTTAATTTGGTTAACAACAGCAGGGGCAATTCTAAATAAAAGATAAAAGCACATAGTAGAAAAAATAGCTATATGCAAATAATCAAATAAAGATGGGGAAGAGCTAAAAGAATACTAGAAAGCATTGAAATTGAAGAAAGTAGAGGTGGTGGCCATGGTAGTAAAATTTGGTTAGCAATGTATTTAAGTTTTTATATTTAAATTTAAAGTTTGATTAATCTATCTTTAGCATAAATTTTTTTTATTCAAATAATAAGCTTATTTATTAAAACCTTGAAGTCCTCTAATTATAAAACTAGTAAGTTGAAGTTTGTTAATATTATAATAACAATTAATAGATTAGTGGTAAATATATAATGAATGATGGTGATAGGAACAATTATTAATTCAGTTTAAGAAAATTAGTACATCATCACAAGTATCTAAAATAATAAAAAAATTGAAGAAAATTAGTACATCATTTATCATCAAACCATTGCCATATTCAATTCATAGGAAATCAAGAGATCAAGTAAATTAAAAATAATTAAGTGCAAAATTATGATTTATCATAAACCATTGCCACATTCAATTCACAAGAAATCAATAGATCAATTAAATTAAAAATAATAAAGTGCAAAAGGTCATAATTAGCAAAACAAACCCAACACACCATACACGGTAAGTATCTTAACATAATCAAGATTTATCACACACATATCCTTCAAGAACCAAAATTAATATTCAAATGAAGTAGAAAAGTCAACTACTAAAATGAAGCTAAACAAAAAAAATACTAAACCATGTGCAGGAAAACAATGATAAGTAAATATAAGTAAAAGTAGAAAATTAATGGAGAAAAAAGACAACAACTGAAAGCCAATATAATAAAAATTGACATCTTTAGAAAATACTATTCTTTATGGAAAATGGGAGAACATAAGCCACGTTGGTGTTTTAATTAATATGATTTTAGTCAAACTCTCAACAAACAACCCTAAAGATAGAAATTATATATATATATATATATATACATATAAGTTTCAAGGAATTAACTTCACTATATAGTCCGCATAGGTTATATTGATTTTTCTTGGACAGTTTTTGCAAATGTCCAGATATTAGAAAGCTAAAGATTCTCATATCTCAATCAGCTATAACAAATTCTTCAAGATAATATTTGAACAAGAGGAAATTATGCACCTTGAACTGAGGAATTTTACAAAATTCTAACAATAAGTCCCCACTAGCACAACTGTTGCAGCGACAGTAAACACACTCAACCACCTTCTTCTCTCTTGGATGACTTGGGACCCTACACACAGATAACTCTACTAAATACTTCGAATAACTATCCTTTAAAGGATATTTCTCACCAAGATAAAATAGCAAGTGCTCTGCATAGAAAATGGCACACCACAAACAATTCGAAAAAAAGAAGGGTATTTTCATTATAGTTAAACAAGAGAAGAGCATTAGGAAAGCCAATTCTCGAGTTCTGTCATTGTACAATAGTAGCAATAGGGGTAAAAACAATGAAAAAAGCATGATTGATCGCCATCAAAACTTAAAATAAATAAATATGAGAGCAATTACACAAAAAATCTAGAGCAAAATTAAAGAAAAACATATAAATTTATCTAATAATATAGACAAACGAAGAAAAGAGAAAGACCTTGCAAGTTTTTTTATAATCTGCATTTTTATTAGCATTAAAAAGTGTAGTACAGCAGAGCCAGTAATAAGTTTCAGAATTGAGACATAGAGTAGAACAAAACCACAATGAAATTGAACAGAGGCACAAACTTCCTCCACTAACACATGTTATCAAACAGGGACCCAAAGCCAATGAACCAAGGCTCTACCCTACACCCCAAGAAAAACAAAGGAACTATATAAACAAACAGAGACATGGGCTACCACATCACTACAGAGGATAACAACCAAAGGCCAAGAACAACCAAGATAAGAAGACTGAATACATCAAACTTAACCCAAAGAAGACAGAGCTTAGTACAAGTCAAAAATATTCCTACAAAAGAATGATGGTCAACCGAACCAAATCTGTATAAATAGTTCCTGTAAGAAAGTAAGAACCAGCAACAACCCAAACAGGGGTTAGATTTCAAAGAAGTTACAACCAAATAAAAATAAGTTGCTTACCACAATAAGCCCAACAGATTCTCAAATCCTTAAAATATCTTAGATTTAGTTGTTTAATAAAAAAAAATGCTCTATTTCATATTTAAATGGAAGGTCATAATTATAAAGCAATATTCAAATGGTATCAAAACATAAAAAGAGTTTTTTTCAATCTATCACCTGTAATTGCCAATTTCATAGTGCCTTAGTTCAATTGAAGCAGCAAAATTAGATCGATATAGCCATACAGATAACATTCAAAGTTTCTTCTACCATTTCTATTAGGTTTGGGATTTGCATTTTGCAAGAAAAGGGAATGGAAGATGGAACATGATAGTTTTATATTTTACAAAAAAAGGGATTTTGTGCTTTTATACAAGAAATAGAAAATTTGGTCTGTGTATTACAGAGAATAGATTTGCATTTTTCCCTAATTTTTCACTTCTAGTATTTTATGTTTTATTCTTTATAAAATACTTATGAATTATTTTTGGAGGCAAATGAAAGCAAGTCCTACCACTTTCTTAAAGGCAGTAACGACCGAAATCCTCATCCTTTAATGACTTGATGTAAACCCTTCATTAAATAAAAATAAAATTTAAGATATAACTACTAGATTAAATTCCTTTTGTTGTTTGTATATTTTTACAATTGGATTTTTATCCATTAGCTAAATTTTGGTTGTTAAAAATCAATTTTCTTATAGTGGAATTGGAGATAAATTTATGCACCTTATAGGTTAGATTAGGGTTATTTCATAATGGCTATAACTCTTAATTAGGCTTGGACCATTCGGGTGGGCTTAAATGACACATATAGGCCTAATAGACCAAGTTTGCACATAAAGCTTGAATAGATTGTGCTTGTGCATTTGAATGGGCTTAAACCTATTCAAATTTTAATTATAGCTTTGTAACATATTAACGAAGCCCTATAACAATTATCAGCTGCGTCCAATGCAAAATGGGCTCTAGAGAAAAAGTCTTTAGCTTGAAGTTATATGTGCAAATTAGGCCTACTAGACCTTTTTAGAACATAAGGCTTTTTGTCCTTTTCTCAAACCTTATATTTTCTCTTACCAACTTATTAAATAAGTTTCTATAACATTCCATATCATATTTATCCATTGCTTTTCACCTTAGACCTTTATTCTATATGTGTGTGACCCTTTCATGTTGGTAGCATAAATTATCACTATAGTCTTAGTTGAAGCGAAACTCTTTTGATCACTCATTAAATTTACATACAATACACTCATAAGCATTTAGCTATCAATCACTTGAAAGCATACAACATTATCAATATATCACTATCAACATACTATTTGTACTCAATTGTACTTAACCACTTAAGATACAATTTAGTAATTTATGCATTAAGGTTAAAATTAACACAATTGTAATAAAAATGATGTCTGCATTCTTAGTTCACTTTTCTTGCCTTTATTATCATTTATAATTTAATATTTAGTCACTCATTTCATGTTCATTACATCATATATTAACCCTAAACATGTATTTATAAAGTTTCATAAGCATCTATGAAAGTTTAGATACAGTTTGATGACTTTTGGATGATAAAATATTATATTTTAACCAAAATAGGAGGACTCACGGTAGTCACCAATTCATAACAGCTATGAGGGTAATCTCGGGATGAAAATTTTAGTCTAAAATTCATCTTCATAGTGGTCAGGAAACCTCAATAGTTGTGAGCCCTTCAGAATTCACTTGGTTTTCTCGGTAGAATTCCTAGTTTATTTTATTTTGCATATTTGACATGATTCCAGCAAGAATAAGACCAAATAATCTTCTATACTTTTTTTTACCTTATGTCTCTAGTTTCAATAGACACTAAAATTAGGTCATTTGTATGAGTTATCACTAAAAATATCTAGACTACTCCAGTTGATAGACTTACTCTCAACACCTTACTTTAAGCTTATTTTCACTAGTCTTAAGGGAAAAACTAGATTTTGACTTCTTCATACAAAATTTAGGACTGTGTCTCTAGTTTGATTTAAAATTAAATAATCCAATTTGGAGTTATATAGGCCAAGATATAGCTAAAATACCCAAAACTAGTCATGGTGCACCTTTAACAAAATTTTACCAAACTTAATTTTCTTACTATACTTATTCATTCCATGCAAATTAATGACAAATAACACCCTATAAACCATTTCATATCCATTTGAAATCATTAAACACATATAAACATACATAACAAGAAAATTCAACCCAAATAGAACTCCAAACCTTGAATGGCCATGCTTTCACTTTTAGCTCTTTTCTTATTCCTTCCCTTTCCTCTTGCTAAATTCTTCTTATTACACCATATTACCCCTTAGGAGTATTCCAGGATGCTACAAACATTAAAATTAATAACAATTTAGTCAATATAAGCATCACTAAATAACTCAATCGATCCTGGTAAAAACTATATAGCATTAAAATAAAATCTTTATAAGAAATACAAAGTTTTGATTACATGGAAAAATATCATTAAATATTAATTAAATGTAAAATGGGAATTTTACAATATGTGATGCTGAAACTTTTTATAGTCTACACTGTATCTTCTGGAGATTCTTTATGGCTATCATAATCCCAGCCTCCAAAATGTCTTCAACTCTAAACCTATTTTAGCACATTTAACTAAGCCTCCAAAATGTCTTCAACTCCAAAATTTTCTTAGTATACTTATTCATTCCATGCAAATTAATAACAAATAACACCCTATAAACCATTTCATATCCATTTGAAATCATTAAACACATATAAACATACATAACAAGAAAATTCAACCCAAATAGAACTCCAAACCTTGAATGGCCATGCTTTCACTTTTAGCTCTTTTCTTATTTCTTCCCTTTCCTCTTGCTAAATTCTTCTTATTACACCATATTACCCCTTAGGAGTATTCCAGGATGCTACAAACATTAAAATTAATAACAATTTAGTCAATATAAGCATCACTAAATAACACAATCGATCCTGGTACAAACTATACAGCATTAAAATAAAATCTTCATAAGAAATACAAAGTTTTGATTACATAGACAAATATCATCAAATATTAATTAAATGTAAAATGGGAATTTTACAATATTTGATGCTGAAACTTTTTATAGTCTACACTGTATCTTCAGGAGATTCTTTATGGCTACCATAATCCCAGCCTCCAAAATGTCTTCAACTCTAAACATATTTTAGCACATTTAACTAAGTCATATTTAATAAAAGTTCACTATATATAACTAAAAACACACCTAATTAACTTGTAATTTTAGTATTTCATTCTATTGTGTTCACTACTAAACTTTACCCTTTTCTTCCCAAACTTAGTTAGCACTAACCTTCACTAACTAGAATTATTCTTAGGGGTACGAATAAATCAACTATTCACTATTGTTCAACTAATTATTCCATTTTATTTGGGTTAAGATCACATAGAATTTTCCTTACCGAGTTACTATCGTAAAGTTACTAATAATATCTAAAAAAATTTTTATTGGTCACTTCCCTAACTTGTAACTAATACTAGAATATTTAACAATACACCTAGTATTTGGTTTGAAATTGGAATTAATATCTCAAGCTTCCTACATATCCCAAAATCGAGAATCAAAATCACGTAGTTCTAACGTACCATTTATATTCTTCTTAATTAACACTAACGTATAAATCACAAACTTTATATCTTATCGATCACATATACATCATGCATGATCATCATTACATACCTAATTATCACATATTCATCGAGCATAGTAAATATACACTATTAACACTTTTATAGCTTAACCTTGATATAATTATGGACAATTGGGAACACTGGATATCATAAAGATATCAAATTACTAGACACTATTATAATGTCAGTACTAAATATCCAGAGGCATCAAATCACTAGACACCATTAAGGTTCTAAGCCAACACTAGTTACCAAAAAAGAATCGATTTAGTATCTCATATAAGCCTATAACTATGTCCAAATCAAGAATACACTAAGGCTTCATTTAGATATTAACCATTCAAATAAATTTATGCTCAACTAGGTTAAAAACACTTTACTTTAACTACATATCAATAACGCATTTATAATCACTCATTAACTTTACATTTAATACACTAGAGCTATAATAATCATTACAAACTTGAAGCAAATCACAATACCTTGCATGCATAATGTCATAGCACATATGTGTTGTGTAGATATCAATAAAGTCATTTGCAAATAAAAACTCATGTCCAAATGGTTTTCCAAATACAAATCATGATTTATTCATAGATTCACATTCATACACCTATGTTCATATATGTATAAAATCACATTTTATGCTCCTTAATAATTAACTATGAATATTAAAAGTGTTAAAATTTGTTAACTTAAGTTTATATGTCATTTTGATGTTTAAAGCACACATACAAGTAGTGAAATAGGGGAAAGACCCTGGCTGAGATACCATTCAACCCAGCCAGGTTGAATGCCTAGCAATAGTTCCATAATCACTCAAACCCGATTGAGACACCATTCAACAAGTTGGGTCATGCCAATAATTAATCTAGAATGCATATAACCCAACCGAGATGGAAAATAATCTAGTTGGATTGGTTAACCTGCACCAATCCAGAATACATGTGACCCAGCTAAGATGAGAGCCAACCATGTTGGGTTGATTGGAGAATTTTAGATTCTGCAGGAAGCACTTCTGCACTTCTTTGATTAACCTTAACCCATTAGCTTTAAACATCAAATCCTCCTAATCAAACACCATAACCCATATTTTATTTCCATTATTACATGTATAAAATTCATCTTAGACATTAAAATGAACTAATTCTTCAGTTCACTCATCTTACTACCAAAGTAAACCTATTACTATACTTTCTATTGCTCTACAATTTATAAGCATTATAGATTATTTTAGACTCTAGCTCCCTTCAGATACTCTTAAATTTACAAGTTTACTATCTATTCCAATTAGCTTAACCCCAGTTAGACCATTTAATCCTCATTATACCCCAAATCAAACAAAGCTAGTCCAATAAAGTCTCTAATGGTATTTCATGTAAAGCCCCAAACTATACCTTAGTACGAATATGAGATATTCATAGGTATATATGAAGTGAATAATAATAGTTATGTAAGTTGGTGATCGGGGTTAGGACATAACCAATATTAATGAAATTTTTAAAGGGTAATTCAAAAATTTATTTAAGATGTAAATGTATAATGAGTATAATACATGGGTAAATATGTAAATGAGATAACATTTATATGCTACTAAGTGATTAAAGAAGGTTTAGTGGCTAAATTGTAAATAATAAAAAATGAAAATGGAAACAATAGGGATCCAACACTTGTTTCCCTAAAAACCATAAGAAGTTGAATATTTGGGAGAGAAGGATGGCCATAAGAAAGAAAGATAAAGAAAAATTTCCTTTCTTCACACATAAGAATTCTATCCAAGAAGCCATAGAAGAAGAAAGGGGTAGGTTAACTAAGAGAGGAAAGAAAAGGAGGATAAATAAGAAAGGCAACTAAAGAGGTATGAGAACCTCTTACCTCTTTTTATGTGTGTTAGATATGATTCAAATATGTATTTGGGTGCATTATAGCACAATGATGCTGATGGAATTCAGAATTAAGGTTAAATTGCGTGTTGAAGCTTAATTTAGCTTAAGTTAATGAGTTAGTAAAATTCTGCTAAAAAATCACTTGAACCAGTTTTGGAATTTTGGTCATATATCAATTTATAAAACTTTAAATAAAGTGATTTTAGTTAGATATCAAATATAATAAATTGGTCTAAAATTTTATGGAAGAAACCAAAAGAGGATTTTACATCTAATACTATTGTATTTTGTCTTGAAATTGTGTGATGGCTGTTGCCCTATAAATTGAAATTGTTAGTATAATTTTTTAGATATCTCCTTGGATAGTTGTCTAAATGGACTAACTTTTAAAGATATGGAATCTAGAGACATAAGGGAACAAATTTCTAAAATAAAATTTTCCTTAAAACCATATTTTCTATGCCTAAAACCCTATGCAAGTTGAACTAGAAAAGCTACCATGAGTCAGCACAGCTGTCATTAGTGGGCACCATTGGTCTCTATAATGAGTTGATGCCATTGGTAATGAGTCATCACAGACTGAACTTGAACCAAAAAAATTCCTAAATATTCATATATATATATATATATATATATATATATATATATATATATATATATATATATATATATATATATATATATATATATAGGGTTAACATATGATAAAATGGACTTGAAATAAATTGTTTAACATTAAAGTATGTAGTTTAATGATGGCATGCTATGTGATTAATAAATATATGTTTGGATTTTAGATGTATTATTATTGTTTATACCCGTAGAGCATACAAGAATAATTGAGTATAACTATATATTTTTTAAATGAATGATGTTGAGTGCTCATGAGTGTGTTTACTAATATAAGAAAGTAAATTATCACATGCTTACATGGTTTTTATTATATTTAATGTTAATTGTAACCTTAGTGCATATATGATTGAAGTGCATTTTGAAGTATTGACAATGTTTCATACTTATAAGTGAATAAAAATTAAATGTTCACGAGCATGTTTATTGATATGTGATTGTAATGAAGTGTAGTTAATATGAGTGATATGAGTGAAATGTATAGTGTGTATATAAGAGATTGTATAATGAATTAATTTAGAGTGAGAAACCTTCATTTGGGGCCTTAATTAGATATAAATGTGGACATGAATAGGATAGTAATTTGATATCTTTAGGTATCCCAGTGATTGCACCTTTGAGGTGCTTAGTGATTTGATACCTTTGGGAATCTTAGTGATTGCACCTTCCCAATGCCTAGTGATTTGATATCTTTGGGTATCCTAATGATTGCGCCTTTGTGATGCCTAGTGATTCGATACCCATATGGTATCTAGTGGTCCTAATTGTCCATATCTATACCGAGTTCAAGCTACAAAAGTGATTTTGATGTCATAAAAAGTGTGTTAGAGATGTGCATGATTTAGAAGATTATATACTCATTAACGGATATTATTGTTAAAATGAATGGGTGTATATATTCAGTGTACATGTAAGATAGCTAAGATATATGTGAAATTGAGTGTGTAATGATTGTAATGCTATATTTATGTGTGATAGATGAGACACGATGTGTATAATTGATGTGTTACGTGTTAGTTAAATATGAAGTATGTGTTATTCATTTAGAACTACATGGTTCTGATTCCCAATAAGGGATATATAGGAAGCTTAAAATGCTTATTCCAAGACTAAACCCAATACTAGACGTATTGTTAGGTATTCAAGAGTTAGTGGCAACTATAAAGAAGTTAATAGATGTTGAATTTTTAAGCACTTTTGCCTCTTAGAAAATGGATTATATATCTAGTTAAGGTGTACAAATTTAATTATGTAGTTGACATATGTGCAAAATAAGTAATCATAGTTTTGTAGAGCGAAATTTTCATAACTGAATAGTGTATTTATGTTAGTGGCCCTAAATAATAATAATGCATGGTGGTTAGGATAAGGTAACTATTTCATTGTAATTGATATTTTATTGTTAAGCGTTACTTAGCATTTGATATATTTCTTGAGTAGGTTGTAGTGAAGATGGTCGGAAGGCTATGGTGTTGACATCTACAAAGAGTTCCAAAATGTAGATTAGACATTGAATTTCTTATCTATTATATAATCACCTAAAATGTGCATTTAATTAATTATTTCAAGATTTATTATGTAATTGAAATTGAATTTGTTATAGAGAGTTAATATTATAGTTATGAAGTTAGCTATCAATGTTACTTGAGTAGATTTTGATGTTAAAATATCGCATCATATAGCTGTGGCACCCAAAAATACTCCTATGGTGCATTAGGGCATTAAATTTCATATATACTTAATTTTCATGAAATTTTACCATTTAAACTGCCTATTTAGGCATCTCCACAAACTTCCATAAAATCCCACATGGCTTACATATCATTTTCTACAATTTTAACCTAGCATACAAATACATGAATGGTTAGAGAATTCCTTTACCTCTTGGTGCTAAAAAATCCTCTTCCACTTTGATAGCCTATTTTCCTTTCTTTTTACTTGATTCCTTTTCTACAATACATAATTTGCACTTTCAAACCCCTATTCATCACACTCATATTAACTTACAGAAATTAAAAATTAGGAAGAGAAGAAAGAGTAGAAGAAAGGAACTAACTTACCTTTATTGCTTAATTCTCTAACCCCTAAATTATCTCACTTGCCAACTAAGCTCATTATTTTTAAAAGGGATAAAATAGGAAGAGAATAGTAGAAATTAATGGGATAATTTTTTGGAAATGGCCTTAAAGGACCACTGCCACTCATTTTCTCAAAATTCCACTTTAACATCTTTTAGAGTCTCCAAATGTGACACTCTCTTATTGGGCCACTTATGGCCATTAGGAGAAGTTCCTCTTTACTCACTTATGAATTTTTATTTTCTTAATCTTTCCTCTCACTTCTTAATTGATTCAATTTAATCCTCACTTTAAGCCTCTTAAACATGCACATACATACCAAAATTCCAAGTTACCAAATTACCCTTATGTAGATACTAGGTCTTGAGATAGCCCAGATTGGAGTTACCTAATGATAACGATATTTTCATATTTCAAATGGAAAATGCAAGCTCCAGGTTTCGTCCATGATTTTCACATTTGTTTCTAAAATGTTTTGTGATTTTTAACCTTGCATTTTTGTGGCATCAAAAAGAGTTTGAAAAATCTTACATTCAAGGCTTTTCCTGTGACAGATGGCCATCCATACGTCCGTTTGTGACCTTTAGAATGCCAACCGTTCCTTAGAAGATAAATTGTTTTTTTTGTCTATGGTTTTCACAATAGACACCCGTCTGTTACCCACAAAAGCCCATATATGGATTTTTTTTCCAGAATTCCCATGTTTTCCAATTTTGGTTTTAAAGGATAGAATTTTAATAAGATCTGGAACTAAATTTCAAGGGATTGAAAGAATGATTTTTAGGAATTTGAATTGGAAACCAATTAAAACTCTTTAATGTGATATATAAACCTAAAAACTTTAGTTTTAAGGGAGAGAACACTTTTGATAGAGACTACATTTTTGAGATAGAATTTTCAGTTTATGCTCTCAAGTATATCAAGGTTTTCATACACTTTTCACCAAAACGCAAGCAAAAGCATTTGAAAAAAAGAAGATCATCGGAGTGGAACTCGAAGAGCAGCTTCCAAAGTTACAGAATAGAAAACTTTTGAAGGTAATATTCTGGGTCTCCTATCTTTCTACCTCTAGATTCATGCCAATAGAATAAATATTTTTGATTTCATGTATTTGTTCAAAGTCATAATTAGTTATCTTTAATTTATTTTTATTGCTTATATGTTTGTCTTAATGCCATGATATTCTGTGTATAATAATATATTAGAGTTACATGATTTAGGTTTTCTTCCCCTATTAATGCATGTTTGGTCTTTGACTTAAATGATGTTCTTATATTCAATTTATTATTCTAATATGATTTAAATATGTTTTGATGCTTTAGAATTATTTTTGGCATGTTTTATAAGTAGAAATATGCATGTTTAAGTTTAGAATTAGTTTTCCTTTATTTCTATATATTTTTTAATCTTCCTTTCTACATCTTGCGTGATAGATGGGAAGAAGTCCTCACAGATGCCTGTATTTCATACCAATAGATGGGACAATATAGGGGCTCCTTACCGTCCCATCCCTTTCCTTTGCATGGTCGTTTTTTGCTTGCTTAGGCCATTCATGGCCCTTTATGCATGTTATTTGGCTAATTTTTTCATGTCATTTTGTGTTATATTGTATATTTAATATGTTTGCATGTTAATTAATTTTTAGGCATTATTGTAATTGTATGTCGTGCATTTTTACATTTTGCTTCTTTAATTATTTTAGCACAAGATATATTGTTAGTATTATTATTTTTTTGATGCTAATTATTTGCCTTCTTTGTCTTTTGAGCATTTAAAGTTTGCGTGCATTGGATCTTTAAGGAGGGTTTAAGATTGGCATCCTTGGAGAACATGCCATAAAAATTTCAGACTTTTATCTTATCTTCTGGTTATTTTATTTATTTTAATATCTTTTATTAATAATTGGAATGTATTATCTTTTGTGGATGTAATAAGTAGTAAAAAAGGATTTTTGGCATGTTAATGAAAAACCTGCTCAAAATATTTTTTACTCAATTAATTGGGATTTTCAAATAAAAATAGACCAACGTCCACTTTTGATCCCACAAATACAATAAAAACGAGAGTCATATTTTTATCAAAATTGGGATCACTCATCCCATTTTTTTTATAAATTAACAAGGACTCTCTTCGTTTCTTTTGTAAGTATGTATGAGGGAACCAATGTCCCCAAACCTAATAAATGTCCTACTTTATGAATGTATTTTATTCTTTTAGTTAGATAGTTTTCCTTGATAATTATTTAAATAGTGGATTTATTTATTTTATTATCATTTTCTTTACCACTATTTAATTGATTGACATGTTTATTTATTTTCTTAGAATGCATCATATGAAAAGAGAAGTAGTGGACTAATGATAAAAACCTAATTATGAGAGGAACCTAATTAAGATGACAAGTAAGAATAATGTCCCAGACACCAATCTCTATTTGTATATTAAAAGGTTGAGATTCATTTCCTAACATTTTGTTAGGTGGCGATTCCATGATACCTACCTTCTTGAGCCCACATTGGACACATTTGTAAGATGACTACAAGCATCTAAAAAACAAAGGGCTGTAAAAAAAGAAAGGCCCAAAATAACTTCCATTAGTATTGGCAACTGAAAATCCTAAGGGGCAAAAGAGGTACAGGTGCTGGTGGTTGCAAAACCTTTCAAGCATAGCGGTATGACTCTCTTATATGAGATGGAAAACATAGAATTGTACCCTATATGACTAATCAAGAAGCCCTAAAGCTATAAACAAAAAGTCAAGCTAACTCTCTTCCAGACTAATCCATGGACATCAAATAGTATTGCCAAAGCAGAAAAATCTAAAGATAAAACCTCTAAAGGAGTACCTATGAGAAAGTAGTAACAGAGTCTTGCCTCAACAACCCTTGAATCACTTGGAATGTAGTCTATGCATTCTTACATGCACTTGCTTGCATTATCCCTCACATGATTCATATACATGGCTTCACATGCACACATAATGTTTTGCGTACATGCGTACACCTTTGAACATGACACCAAATGCTCAAGTTGATGAGAAGCAAGCCATAAATAACACTTATTGTGAACTTAACATAAACATAAGAAAAATCTTACATCAAAATCAAAAAACCTAGCTCACAGGTGAAGCCTAAAAAACCTAGCAAATAGGATGGCTAAGGATCTGTGATGATTTTTATTCCTTTGTTATTGTTCTAAGGCACCTGCTGCACCACAAGGAATGACCTAAATAGGTTCGAATCAAAAGAGATGTCCATCAAAGAGAGTGGTTGATCCATATGGTGAATATAAATTGAAAGACTTCATTGGTGATTGATCCACATGGTTGAAAACAAAGTGAAAGACTTTACCTATGATTGATCCACATAGCTAAAGATAAAGTGAAACACTTCATCAAAGATTGATCCATATGGCTAAAGCCAAGATCATAGTATAAAACTGAAGCACATTAAAAAAGGGATAGTCTAAATGTTTATTTTAACTTCCAATGATGAGGGAAATAATTATGTTGTGGAGTCTTCGAGACAAATCTATAGATGAGAAGCAAGCTTTTAAGTTCACACCATTAATGACTCCTCACAATTACATATTTGTAAGAAATATTCCAACAAGAATATTGACTTAAAAACAAGATTAGACATGCCGAAAAATGGCATCAACCAATTAACAATCTTGCCTAATTCTGCATGCCAACAAGCTAACAATAATTAGGTGTAACCAACTTATCTCAATTCAGCATAAAAAATTGGTGTTAATCAGATAGTCAACCAAGGGTTAACACATGGATAAGCTGATGATAACTACCTAATCAAAGATTGACATGTTGAAAAAATAATGGTAACTATCCAACTAGAGATCACTACCTGAAATGGTATATGTTTTAAATAACTCAACTAGAGATTCACTGCTTCAAGCATGCATCTTTTTTCCTTTTACTCTAAATTTTGGCTTATTTAGGCATTAGTATACTAAGCTCCCTAAAATTAAGGGCAACTATAGACACTGGGTCCTGAGGTAGCCCAGATCAAAGTAACCTAATGATGAGGATATTTTCAAATTTCAAATAGAAAACACAAAACTTCAGGTTCCATTTATGGTTTTCACATTTTTTTTTCTAAAATATTTTACGAGATTTAACCTTGCATTTCTAGGATATGAAAAAGAGTTTGAAAAATATTGCATTCGGGCTTTTTCTTATGACAGACAGCCATCTGCCATGGATAGATGGCTTGTGTTAGCTATCTATGGTCGTTTTCATAGACACCTGTTTGTCACCCACAGATGCCCATCTATAGTGTTTTTCTAGAATTCTCACATTTTCCAAATTTGGGTTTAAAGGATAGAATTTCATTAATATCTAGAACTAGATTTTAGGGGATTAAAAGGTTGATTTTTAGGAATTTGATTTGGAAACCAACTAAAACTCTTTAATGTGATATATAAACCTAAAAACATAGTTTTAAGAGAGAGAACACTTTTGACAAAGAATACATTATTGAGATAGAATTTTTAGTTTCTGCTTCTAAGAATATCAAGGTTTTCATACACTTTTCACCAAAACATAAGAATAAGCATTTGAAAAATAAGAAGATAATTGGATTAGAACTCGAATAGCAGCTTTCAAGTTATGGAATAGAAAACGCTTGAGGGTAATATTCTGGGCCTCCTCTCTTTCTCCCTCTAAATTTATACCAATAGAATAAATATTTTCGATTTCATGTATTTGTTTAAAGACATGATCAATTATCTTGAATTCATTTTTATTGCCTCTATGTTTGTCTTAATGCCATGATATTCTATGTATAACAAAATGTTAAAGTTACATGATTTAGGTTTTCTTCCCCTATTAATGCATGTTTGGTCCTTAGTCTAAATTCTATTCTCATATACGATTTACTATTTTAATATAATTTAAATATGTTTTGATGCTTTAGAATTATTTCTAGCATGTTTTAGTGGTAGAAATATGCATGTTTAGTTTTAGAATTAGTTTTCCTTAATTTTTACATGTTTTTGAATCTCCCTATCTACATCTCATGTGACAAATCGAAAGAAGCCCTCATAGATGCCCATTTGTCATGCGACAAGTGGGATGACGTAGAGGCTCCCTTACATCTCATCACTCTTTTTTACCTAGTCATCTGTTGCTTGCTTGGGTCATCCATGACTATCTATCCATGTTGTTTGGCTCATTTTTTCATGTCATTTTGTGTTATATTTTATATTTAATTTGTATGCATTGTTAATTAATTTTTAGACATTATTGTAATTGTATTTCATTTACATTCTGGTCCTCTAATTATTTTAGCAAAGAATATATTGCTAGTATTTATTGTTTTGTTTGGATGCTAATTATTTACCTTTTTTGTCTTTTGAGCATTTAACATTTGTGTGCATTGGATCATTTGGGAGGCTTTAAGATCAGCACCTTTGGAGAACATGCCATGAAGGATTTTTACTTTTGTCTTATCTTTTGATTATTTTATTTATTTTAATTACTTTTACTAATCATTTGAATGTATTTTTTTAGAATGTAATAAGTAGTAAAAAAGGATTTTTGGCACGTTAATGAAAAAATTGCTCAAAACATTTTTTACTTAATTACCAAATAAAACTGGACCAATGTTCACTTTTAATCCAAAAAATACACAGTAAAAAATAGAGTCATATTTTTATCAAAATCAGGATCACTCATCCCATGATTTTTGTAAATTAACAAAGATTTTCTTTTTTTCTTTTGTAAGTATGCATGAGGGAACCAATGTTCCCAAACCTAATAAGTGCCCCACTTTATGAATGTATCTTATTCTTTCAATTGGACAATTTGCCTATGTAATTATTTAAATAGTGGATTTATTGCATCATATGAGAAGGGAGGTAGTGGAATAATAATAAAAACCTAATTATAAGTGACACCTAACCAAAATGTCAAGTAGGAGTGATGTCCTGGACACTAATCTCTATTTAGGTATCAAAAGGGAGAGATTCATTTCCTAACATTTTGTTGGGTGGCGATTCTATGATACCTATATTTTTGAGATCATATTGGACACCTTTAAAGGTTGACCATCAATAATAAATTGGGTCTAATCCCTTTTTATTGTGAAGTGATCGATTTATGAGTTATAGTGAGCCTCACCTGGTTTCGGACACTAAAAGTGGCCCTCCGAGAATTGAACCAAAATCAAGTAGGCTCTGGCATACATCACACCTAACCTTTTCATATAATCCATACCCCCTATATTCTTTTCCTTATTTTTTGTTACTCCAAATATGCCATTTGCATGCACTTAATGTCTTCTTAGGGTATATGTTAGAGCATTACACTTATACTTAAATTCATCAATACCATATCCATTTACCAAATCTAGCCTCAAAGAATTGAGCAAGAAAAGATGGAGATGAAAACACTAATTCTTTTAAACTTACCTTAAATTATTCAAAACTTGTATTGTTTTTCCTTGCCCTTCTATATACAATTTTTATATGTGAAAAAACAAGAGAAAAATGAAGAAATTCTAATTTACAAACCTCTTCCAGCCATTCTACCCCCACTCCCTCTTTATATATGTGCTCAAAACATAATTTTAGACATTGGATAGGTGTTAAATCCCTATTGGTCCACTTGTTAGACCTTTAGAAAGTTACACTCTAATCCCTCATCTCAATTTACATCTTAATACACATCTTATTGTCATTTATGCATGCATATAACAATGTCAGTAATTTACCGCATTAATCAAAACTTTTACATTAATGGCCGTTATGTCCTCTTACTATGCCTAACTCACTTAACACTTTATGTGCAATTCTTAATACACCATAGACATGCAATAATGCTATTAAGGTATAGTTTAGGGCCTTACACATAATTTGAGTAATAAAACGGTGAGGTTGACATAGTTTTATGTTGGTTATGATATTTATATAAAACTATTATAAGTATGAAGTGCATTTGTTAAAAGTTTTTCTTAAAAGGTTATAGACACTGGGTCATGAGGAGGCTTTTGTCAAAATTATCTAATGAGAAAATTTGCTCCTTGAAAGATGACGATTGAAGATTTTGAGATCTTATTAGTACTGTAAAACCTTTTCAAAAATATTTTAAAGTTTTTTATTTTTAATTCGAGCACTCGAGGGAAGCAAAGGGCTTAATAGTGAGAAATATTCTTGATTAGGGGCTTAATAGTCATTTCAGTAGCTTTTTAACTTTGCACACCCATGTAAAGGGGCTTGCACACCCATGTAAAGAGATACTATCATCTTTATTTAGCCAATAGCCAACTTGATTCCCATTTTTAGGTTTTCACACTCGTGCAAAGGCCTTGCCTTTTAGGCAAGTTATCTGCAACACTCGAGTTGCCGTATAAGAAACAAGTAAATTAACTTTTTAGAGCAAATTGGCAAGTGGTTTGACTTTTTTTTTGTTTGGACACGCATGTAGTGGGTATGCACTACCGTGCTATCCTCCACATATAAGGTTTGTCCTGGATACTTTCAAAAAGCTTGGAAGCTTTAATGTTTGAAAAATTTTCAAAGACACCTTTCACTAAACTCTCCCCATATGTATAATAAAGAAATATGAGAATGCTCTATGAAGATGAAGGAGTTGAATTTACAAAAAAGAAGAGAGAGGATTTACATATGTATAAGAGAGAAGAAAAAATGTTTTCTTTCTTTCCCTTTAGTTGTATCGACTCCAAAACCCAATTCTCCCCTTATATACCGGATTTTCACAAGTTGAAGATGACATCATCAATGGCCTATAGCAATATCACCTTAAATCCCTTTCCTTTTCTTATTTATAAATACATCCCAACTGATTTTTTTTAAGTTGACCTACTAAATCACACCTATATCATAATTGACCTCTTAAATATATTTTTATTCCAATTGAATACAAAATAAAATAACTATTTTATCCTCTAACACTTAAAAGAATAAATTCTTAAATCTTAACTTGTAAAATATCATCTAATTATGATTAATTGAACATAATTGCCATATTAATACCCTTAAACTCTCCTAGGGCTTATTTTGGGTCCTTACAATTCTTTCCCCTTTAAAGAATTTCATCCTTGAAATTCATACTGGTAACCTTTACTCATATTTTTCGCTAGAATTCCTAAATCTCTGTATCTATCACAATCAACTTTCATCCTATACTATATTTACCAGCTTCTCTTGTTCTTTTCTTTATCTCACTCAAATTCTAATTTGACTTTATCTCCTTATAATGGAAACCTTTTCATGCTATTATCTCATTACTATACTCAACATATATCCGATCAGTTTCATTTGTCAGTTGGGGCCTATACATGTGATATGATGCTATTCATGTCTTATCATATGATGTTTAATGCTATGCTATAAAAGAATGATGATTTAATGTATGTAATAGAATGCAGATACATATTCTCATGTAATGCATATTTTTTACCCCATCCCATACCATGAAATGTTTAATTAGCTACCCATAATTGATAATGAATCACTGATAAGTATACCGAGTATTGTATCAACCTTAACTTCTCATCATAACAACTTCGACTATGAAAAACCTTATCAAATATACATAAACTCTATCTTATATACTATACTAAGATAGTCTTTATAAACTTTATTAACACACTTATACTATAATCCAACATTAATCATATATGCATATCATTTACTGTTCAATTTGAATTTACGATCCTATTAATATACTATCATACATACAGTTCACTTTTAAAACTTCCATCGTATATAATATTTTAAAAGTACACACACACATATACACACATTACCATTATCAAAATCTATTAATACATATAGATAATTATTAAGGGAGGAGAAGATAAACACCAGAAACTTCTTCAATAACATTGCTTTATTGGAACTTTAGTCCTATTAGTTATTATTGATATGGTCAAATCTATAGGCCTTCACTATGGTCTTCCTTATCTTTTTGAGGTACATCTGAAATTATAAGCTTATTTTCGCTCATTAATAATGCACTATTATTCCTTTATGGCTTTGGGCAATCATAACAAAGTGATCTATATGACTACATCTTAAACAAGCTCCTTTTATAACTCTACACACATCCCAATAATTCTTAGAACAATGTAAGCACTTAGGAGCTTGAGCTCTTATATCTTGCCTTACTAAACCTTGCATAGGTCATGATATGTTACTAGAAGAACTTTTTTCCATTATCCTTTTTCTTTTACTTGCTTTCCCTTTTACTACACTCTCATTGCTATTTCTTTTAGTCTTAAATTTGCTTTTAATATCTCTTGACATCCTCTGACTCACTAACTCTTGTAGAATTTGAGTCAAATTATGGTTAATTCCCCTTAATCCTTATACTAAAGAGGCCAGTATCTCATCATAAGTTTCAATAGTAGAATCGGGGACATGTAAGTTTAAAGCCCTAGAGTTGTTAACTTTACAAATCTCTTTTCCAGTTTCTTTCAAATCACCCATCTTCCAATCTATAACAAAGCAAAATAGGGATATCCATATTAGGCCAACACACTATAACTTCCTATGATAATTAATTTCGAGACTCTTATAGACCATAAATGACTAAACCTATGATATGATACCATAAATTGTAACACTATTACTATAGCATATCTTAATCCTCTAACATAACATAAAAATCAACAATAATCAGATGATCTAATCTTTACTAAACATCATGGTACAAGGATCTCATAGAAAATTCAAACCATATAATAAGCTTTACTGTTAGAACATAACTTTCATATGAGTTTTATTAAACATTACAATATTTCAAAAATTGAATATCTTTACTATACAAAATTTCCAACACAAATTAAAAACAAAATGAGAACTATACACTTTTATTCTCTCTTTGACTTGTGTTGGCCATCCTACTTTAGATATAATCCCTAATAAGAAGTTATATCTTCACAACCTAAATGGATAAAAACCCATGCTAAGCTACATAGCTTAGTAGGGAATATAAAGCATATGGACGACCTCTTTGAAAGTGACACAAAGGCATATCTTAAACATACAAACTAATCATTATATACAATACCAATACTAGCTAACTGTTAGAGTTCCCCTTATTTATCGATTTCTTACTCTTAGAATTATTCATATGACACTTGAAATCTTGTACATCGAGTTTACTTCCTTGCTTCTTAAAAGTTATTCTTGTCTAATCACTTTGACTCACTAATCTTTCTTGATTACATGTTAATATCAATTTTAGATTCATAGAGATGTCCATACATAAATCATAGAACTTAAGTCAATATAATGGGTCCCTATGCATAAATAAGTATTAATAACTTTCATATCATTGATAATTATGCACATCAAATTCCACGTATCAAGGTATATATTAATAGTCTCAATCAATTGTTATTTTTATTATGCCATTACAGTCTTCCTTAGGTACAGTTTTAATTACTTAATCTATTAAAATATTATTTTAATTTTACCTCAAGCATATAATGAATACATATACTATGAGTGAATAAATCACTTAAGGTTACATGTACGTAGTCACACATATTATTACACAATGTTAAGCAAGAAATGCATATCTGTAGGAATACACATTAACCAAATTAACTATTACAATACCTCCCAATACATCATTACAACTTCATATATATTGTATTATGAGGTATGGATAACACTTTGAAATTACACCAATCTTTCATTCATATACTAATAAAATACACTTCCACTCCATATCACATTTTTCCATATTCTATACATTGTTATGTATTATAGCAGTACTTGAATCAACTAAGAAAGAAGCATATGACCATAAAGAACACATATTCGCCAATAATAAATATTGATAAAAGATCAGGTTTATGCAAATTCATATGCATAACCTATAGGCTTAAGATGTACATGTGGTTCTAAAATGTCATATATAAATGCATATTGAAAGTACATCTTCATATTGTATCATACTTCTCCATATGTCAAATAGGATACTTATGAAGATAGTATGAAAATTAATTTAAGAACTATTATGCTTCCCTATCTTTTAATTTAATATGATGTTTTTCTTTATTTTGTATTAAGTCTATACTTTTCTAAAGAAGTGGATAATAAATGATACGATTGTACTCGAAGGCACAAATAATATATCTAAAGGTATCAAACAATAAACCCAAATAGGGCTAAAATTGTACGATTGACCAATCAAGCGAACAAATAGGGTTGGCTAACAACCTAAACGGGGCTATTTATGATCCAAACGGGACCATTTTTGTACTTTAGACTTAAATGGGGTCGAAACTAAAAATTACCCTTATAGGCATGCCTATCTATCGACTACCTAGACATAGATGCAAACAATATAAATCTCTTTACTTTATCATTATGTACTTTACTCTTTTCTCATCTTATACATATCTTTATACATGCATACTTATGTATAACTATGAGCAGGGTATCATATACATGTTCATGTATAAACTTTATGTGATCATGATAACCTATAAATATGCTTGAGTATAAGCATTCAGTACCTGTAATCCACATAAAGACATGTAACTCATCATTTGTATATACTAGTGATACTTATCAACCTGCTACATTGGTTTTCTTTATTAAATTAACACACACACACACACACACACACATATATATATATAAAGAGAGAGAGATAGATAGATAGATAGATAAACACATATGTATTTATCACAAGTTAAGTATGTTTGTATTTTTATGATCATATATGCACTTGACTATCATACTTGCGTGATAAATTCTTAAGAACTACAATTGTATAAAAATAAACTTATAGATACATTATCGTTTCATAAGTGCATATCAATACCATTTATTGTGTACATATTTTATGTATCTCTATATCTAAAACATACTGTTGCATGTTTATATTAGATAATCATATTAAGCATATATAATCAAGATAGTATAACAAACAAAGTTATTCAAATATTCATGTCATTACCATTTCTAGGTGTTCACTTATTCCTAGATTATACATATATAAAGACACACACACAAAATCATAAATTAACCATAAGATATAACCATACATGTATACATATTTTATTTTAATTAAACAATCAAAATCATAACTATTAACATACCTTTTAATGGACATATTATTTGAGCTCTTTGATGGTTTATTAATGTGATTTTTAACAATATTTCATGTAAATATATAAAATTACAAGTCAACATTTCCATTATTAACTTACTCTAAAGTTATTTGATTATTTCCTAAAACACTTCAATATCCGTAAGTCAAGTAAATTATGCTTTGTGCAACAAATAGGAAGCTATTTAAGGCAATTGCATTAACACTTTTATAGAGATGAGTTTTTGCTGCATATAAAGGACTTTAATTAGCCAAAACAGAGGGCTTTACTTTGGGAGAGCGGGTGCTATACATGAGAGAGTGGATGCTATACTCAGGAGAGTGGGTGTTCTACTCAGGAGAGTGGATGCTATACTTGGAATAGTGGATTTTCCCTTCAGCCGAGTGTTCACCTCTACCTAAAAGAAACCTAAACATATAATTGACAGTTCAACACAACATTAAACCCCGTAAATAACTCTAACTCATTGATAGTTAAATTCCAACTATTCCTTTATAAACATATGTTAAAACTTTCTATAAAACATCAATACACATCTTAAATCCATCTTAATATAAAAATTAAATTCAAGAGTTTGATAAAATAGAGCAACAAGCTCTAACGGTAAAAGGAGGAACTATGTTTATTTTCCTATAGGTTTTTCCTTCCATTCAATAGAACTCAAATTAAACTTCAATCTCATCAATAAATGAACTCCTATATTTTTTTAATTATACATTAATCACCTTGTTATTCTAAACTCAAATTTTATAGCATTGGCTTTACCATAAATCAATACAATTGAAGAAATTCACATGTAAGGTCAGATATTTCACTATTACTATAATTTAAAGAAGATTATCTAAATCTTGTATTAAACTTGTATATGTAAATTTAGATTTAAACATAGTTTCCGTGCCTATAATTCATATCTCTATCCTTTTAATATATCTATCGCACCTAATCATCTAAACATTTCATAAACAAACACATGTAGAGTGATTAAGGTTCCTAAACCTGACATACAACTCTAGAACTTTCATCAACTCCTCTTTTCCTCCAATTCTTCTTCTTTTACTTTTCTTGTTTGCTTTTATCCTTGAAGACACCCTTTACTAAACTCTCCCTACATGTATAATTAAGAAATTTGAGAATGCTCTATGAAGATGAAGGGGCTGAATTTACAAGAAAGAAGAAAGAGGATTTACATATGTATAAGGGAAGAAAATTTTTTTTTTCTTTAAGAGTACCAGTTCCAAGACCTAATTCTTCCTTTATCTGCTAGATTTTCATGAGTGGAAAATGACATCATTAATAGGCCATAACAATATCACCATAAATCCCTTTCCTTTTCTTATTTACAAATGCACCCCAGCTGACTTTTCTTTTCTTGAAATTGACCTGCTAAATCACACCTATATCATGATTAACCACTTAACTATATTTTTACTCCAATTGAATACAAAATAAAATAACTATTTTACCCTCTAACACTTAAAAGAATTAATCTTTAAATATTAACTTGTAAAACATCATTTAATCATGCTTAATTAAACTTAATTACCATGCTAATACCTTTGAATTCTCTTAGGGGCTATTTTTGGTCCTTACATTGGATGTCGAGGCATGATTCCCTTTTCTTCATAAAAGTTAGGATGATTCCTCCATCCTAGATTATAAATGTTACTATAAGGGTTTATTACACTCACATCTTCCATTACTATACCTATACTCTTACCAATCTTAGGTTCAATTGTCCCTTGTATCCCTTCATAGGTATCACTCCCATAAGATAAAGCAGACACATTTTGTACCTTTAAGACACTTGGCTCCTTCTTCAACAACACCATCTTGGCTCTAAGCATTATAACTTCATCCATACTGTACACTCGTTACTTTTTTTTATGTGGTTTATATGGTTGCCCATTAAGCTTCATTCATGGATATCTCATCAAGGAGTAGGAAAGCTTCCTCTAATATCTTATTCATGAAACTTTCTCCTAAAGCTGCATTTAGGAGAGACCTGGTAGCTTGATTCACACCTGCATAAAAAGTAGACTTCAGTTGATGTATAGTAATTTCATAGTGTGGACAACTCCTTTAAAGTCTTCTAAATCTTTTTCGAGCCTTATAAAATGGTTCATCATAAAGCTACTAGAAATTATAAAAATTATTTCTAATAGTGGCTATTTTGGTTAGTGGGAAGAATTAGACTACGAACTTCTCCTGTATTTGCTCATATGATCTTTTTTATTGACTTGGTAGCATTTACAGCCAATCCTTTGCCTTACCAATGAGAGTAAATGGAAATAATTTAAGCCTAATAGCATCAATTGATACATCTGGAATTTGCAATGTATCACTTATTTCTAGAAAAACATATAAATGTTGAGCTGGATCTTAAATCTTCGATCTTGAAAATTAGTTCCTCTAGACTATAGTGATAGTGGCAAATTTCAGTTCAAAATGATCATTCTGAGGTAGCATAATAGTCCTATACTATTCATTTCACTTAGGAGTGGCATAGTCTCTAATGGTTCTAGGCTTTATCCTTTTCCTTTAGACTTAATTTTTGTTAACTTGCCTTCCTAACAATGGTGGTGGATCATTGAAAGGAGGGCCATTACGTGGCTCATCATCTAGTGGGTTCAAATTCATGTTGAGTCTTTGTAATCTCTTGATCCTACTAAATGTCCTGTTAATTTTAGGGTCAATAGGTAAAATTAGGTCACCTTTTATCATAAACTATTGACACCTACAAAGAATAAAATAATAAATGAATAAAAGAATAAAGAATAGAAGGAGCAGAAGAAGAACACAAAGTCTAAATAAATGCCAATCGTCGACAATGATGTAAAAAACTTGACAGTATCTAACAAGTGTACTAAATCGACTAGTAATATAGGAAAATAAAATTAAAATCCTAAAATATCATACACTAGGGATTGTATAAAAATTGTGCATTTCAGATTTGTAAGTGAATGATGAGTGAAAGAATTCCCAAGGTTATAGTGATAATGAATCAATTAATCAAAACTAAATAGTAACTAAACATTGAAATTAAACTATAAACAATAACATTAAAAACAAAGCAAGATTATAACGGATACTAAAAATTCAATGATAAAAACACTTATGCTAAAAAAACTATCCACCTCAATTATTCTTTCAATGAGTTGATTAAAATGAATACAAGTGATTATGGAAAACCAGTGTAAAACACATATATCTTATTTAGAATATCATTCTAAGCATCAAATTCTTGAATTAAGAACAATTTAACACTTAGCATACAAAACAGGTTTATATTATACCCTTTTCAAGTGATCTAACTCAAGCTTATTCTTAATTCAACTTTCTTAGTCTTAATTCCATCTTTAGATTAACACAATATTTTCTCAATTTTCAAGACACAAATATGCATTAACATGAGCAAATTGAATTAAGAACATGCAAATCATAAGTTACAGATGAAACTGGCCATTAACCATTTTTTCAATACATTAATCATCAACTCAATCAAAACTTAAGATAAGAATTAGCACAAGAACTAAGAAATAACACACTTATATTGAATTAAAGCTCAAGCCAAAGTCATTATAGATAAAAGTATGAGGGTTCAAGTTTTCCTTAGCAAAAGTAAGGAAAACTACTCACTAATCATCTTAAAAGCAATTGAAAAACTAATATTAAAGATTTCAAACATAAGATTGTTGGTTTCTCTTGAAGTCTTCTCAGAAAATCCACTTTATACCCTCCAAACCCCTGGTTTTTTGCTATTCAAAACTAGGTTTAAGGCTAGAAAAACTATCTCCCTTTCTTTAAAATTCACCATCCCTTTTATATTGGTCTTTTTGTTTGCTTAAAAGCCTCAAATAGGAAGAAATCTTGCTACAATTTAACTTCCTATTCTAGCAAAAATCAGAGTTTCATTGTGTTTAAGCCTCGTTGCCTCGGTAGAGGGATTAAACCTCATTTCCTTGTAAAGGGAAAAATCCCTTCACCAATGAGATTTCAAAGTTGTTGTATCTTATGGGTTGCTTGAGTAAAGGGAAAAGTCCCTCCACCGAGGAAAAGTCCTTTGCTCTTTATAATTGCCATGCTTCCCTTAATAGAGGAAAAATTCCCTCCACCGAGACTAATAAAGCTTGATTTTTCATATTGCCCTCTGTAGAGGGAAATTCCCCTTTATAGAGGAAAATGCTTATGGACTTCAAACTTTAGCTCTTTGAAAATTTCTTAAGTCAAGGTAAATTCCTTTTTTAGCATGAATTTTTATTTAAATAAGTCCCTAAAAATACCAAAAATCACAATTAAGTCTACAAACATAGAAATTAAGAAATTAAACATAAAATTAAATAAATTAATGCCAAAATAACATAATAAACACACTAAAGCATACTAATAATATATTCATAATTCACAATTATCAATATCCTAACATGGTCCTGATAAATTTTTAATGATCCATTTTGAAGACCTATTTAAACTTAATTTTATCTCAAATTATATGATCAAAGTCATCTTAATTTCTACTTTCTAATGGTAAAAAAATTTGCTAGTTTCGAGTTGTACTATTGACTCTAGTATTAAACCAATGCGACTATTAATGGATTAAGAACATTATTTATAAAAATTGAAATTTGGGTCATTCAACCAAACCAAATCTCTTACTAATCAATATATAAAATGGTAACCCATTAGTCATTATACTCATGATGAGCTAGACTTATTAATAGGGACTATGCTTGAGTAGCCCAAAAGTTTCACCACCCAACTACATGCCTATATAATGACAATAGCTACTTTCCTTAGGTGGTATGATATTAATACTCTTACTTGTTATATAGGCCTTTATATATTGTAGAAATTCAAATAAATTAGGCGGTAGTCATAAAAGGCTGCATGCTTCGATGGGCCCAACCCGATTTATCTGAATTGTTTGAATACATAATGGCTAAAATCCATATGCCTATGCTTTAAGTAAGAGAGGTTAAGCTATTGGTTTTTTACTGTGCACCATATGCATTTATTAGGTCCTCGATTGACCTATAGGCTAGGCCCACCTAGGAAAGGGACCACACTAGCTCGTGTGTAGGAGCAATAAGGTTGGAAGGCTTTTTTTACACTTGCATGTGGTTGTGGTTGACACCTAACACACTCATGCATCATACATCATATGTATATCATCATCATGCATCATTGTAATGATTAAATCATACATCATATGTATCCTTAACATGCTTCATACCTCATATGTATACCATGTATCATTGTATTCCTAACATATATCATGCATCGTATGTATATCACACACCATATATACACCTATACCATGCACCATTTGTATATTTCTCGTTGGTATATCTTGTATCCTATGCATATCATGCACATACATCACCCTCATGCATCATATGCATACCCTACTCATGCATTATATATCATATGTATATAATGCACATGCATCATCAGAGCATGCATCATTCTAACCTTTCAAATTTTCAGCCATTGTAAACTATTCATCCAGGTGGTTTAAGGGATCTGATAGTAGCTATACTAGAGTTAGAAATGGCAAATACACCATAAACACTTGATGAATTGGTAAGAAGGCTGGATAGAAGATTCCAAGAGTTCGAAGAAAGAATATTGGCCATGGTTAGGGGATTTCTTGAACCAACTGTTGGGCTTCAGCTTGCAACCCTTGCACCAGACCAAGTGGATCTGAATACTATTTACGGCACTTCCTTGATGGCTATTGTTGTGCTTCAACCCCAGCTAATGGAGCAAAAAAGAGATAAAATGACTGCTCCTAAAAAGGACTATATAGAAGAAGAGAAAGCAAAAGTCCTAGAGCTGCAGACGTAGCCCTAAAGAAATTGAAAGAGAAAATTGAGGTGATGACCCATCTCTTATGAGCTAAAAAGGGAATTAATCCTAAAGATAGGGATTTGGATAATGCAAAGTTGTTACCTCAAAGGTTCAAGATGCACGATTTGCCAAAGTTTGATGGTACTTCAAATCCATATGTCTATATAAAGCAATACATACTAGTGATGAAAGGGACCAACCTTATTAAATGGAAAAAGGTTGAATATTTCAACCTTAGTCTCACTATCCCCCCCAGTTGATTGGTATCATAGGTTGGACTAAATAACAAAGGAAGATTGTGATTTATTGATAGAGGAATTCATAAAGCAATATTGTAACACCCTTATCAGAATTGTATTTTTCGATGCGCAACTTAGAGGTAAATGGTAAATTTTTTTTTAACTCAATCATTGCCAAACAACTTTGATACAATTTAATATTTTATTTAATTTACAAAATTTCGGTAGCACAATGGCTAGAACTTACTAGCCTCTTGAAAAATTCAAACAATCCACACAGCCTCTCAGAGGCACAATAAATCATATATCAATGATAGTCATTTACAACTCATTAACTGAAATTATCAGAACAGTAACAGTATTTATCATTTAACAAACATTACCTTAAATACCATTCAGTTCTATACTCTCACTGTCTAAGTATATGCATGCCATAAATACTAAAAATAAAAGTACAACTAACTTTCTTCATCTTCGTATTCTGCTTCTCCGTGTATCAAGCTCCATCAATACTTCAAAACCTGCACGCAGTAAACACTACGTGTTGAGCACTAGAAATGCTCAGTGGTGACTACTAATCCAAGAATTTTCCAATTAAAGCATAATTACGTATATTATGCAAATATTTATTTATATCTTATCAGAAATTGCCTTTAATTCTTGCAGTACAATTTTCATTGTTTAACAACATTTTGGAAATCTTTTTACATTGATTCTTATACTTTTCAATTTACTTTACATTACTTTTATGTCTCTTACTTTTACTTTTACTTATCTTTTGTCATATACTTTTGAATTACTGATGAAATTATCGATTTATTTAACGAGTTACATGGATAAGCATGTCTTTAATGGCAATTTTTCCTGTTCCTAGTTCCATTAGGTAATTCAGTTACAATTTTCACTATCTATTCTTTTAATTCACTTTAATCTTTTTAATAATCCGCACAAGAAATTCCAAGACTTATAATCTTTATTTTTCTTTTCTTTTTAAATGAACCTTTTTCATTTTAACTAAACAATCGTTTGTCTTTTGATCATTTTACTTTTCATTTAATCTTTACTTCCAAAATTTATTATTTAGTCATATTTTTACACTTAAATACAATATTTTCATGTTTGACTTTAAATACATAATTAGCACTATTTTTCGAACTCTTTATTTTCTTAAAATAATAATTGGTACACAAATTACCAATTCATTTCATGGGTCTTTTCATAAACATGTTATTCTTTTATAAATATTTTTTTTTCATTCTTGCTTATTAATTACAACCGTTGGGAACAATTTCAATTTTATCCCAAAGTTTTCATTTCCTTTCAATCAAGTTCTTTTTCATTTATAATATTTACATTCAATTACTTTCACAATTTCCATTTAATCTTTTCAATATGCCCCTAATGCAATATGATAGGACTCTCAAAAAGGATATACGAAACATGGACCCAAAGGTCCCACTAAACAGATAGAGAAATGATCTCGGAAGATCAAGTCTCACAGAGCAGAAAACATATGCACTTTCACTTTCACTTTACACTGAAGCTATGGAGATCAAAGATCCTACCCATAGCAAAGCAAGTCGCCATGACTTGCACCGCGGTATAAGGTGTTCCTATGGCTAGCCAATTATATCCTGAATAAGAATATCACTACCTGACTATTGCCAAGGGCAAAAACAGCCAAGAACTTTCTGAATGATTTTCAAACTTCAATAATTTTAATTTCTTTTATTTTGCTTAAAATAGTGCATTTTGTCCATTGCACTCTTTTTAGTGTTATTGACTATACAATAACTTTTTTTTCTTTTCATTTCCTTTTTCTTTCCAATCACTTTTGCATGAATGATTTGACAATAATTCACTATAAATAATTTAATTAATTATTTTCTCGATATATATATATATATATTTTTTCCATATTTTGTGAATTATATCAGGATAATTCACTCTTTTCTTTCTTGGCACTTATTGGATTATCTCTTTACAATTCAAAAATATACTTTTACAGTCATTTTATTCACTTTTTGACTCTTAGTCAATCTCTTACTTTGTCGGTCTAAATTTGCGATTATTTGAAAATTGTAATACTTTATACGGGTTGTGAATTATTTATAATAATTCATCATTTTATTCGAATTATGAATTATTTTGTAATCCATTGGGTACTGTTCATTTATATGGTTACTATTCACAAATCATTTACTATGGATAATTTATTCACTATACTTTTTATTTTCTGCAAACTTATCATTTAATCTCTTTTTTTTTCTTATACAAAATGTACATTAAATTATCAGCTTTTAATTGTTTATTGAATTATTTCTCAATAATTCAATATTTCGATTACGTACATTCCATATTTATTTTCTAAATTAATCCATACATCACATAAATTTCGTAAAAATTTATGTGAACATTGCTTTTCAATTATTGTCATATTTTCTTATTTCATGAATTATTTTAACATAATTCATCATATACCATACACTTAACAATTCTCTAAATTTCCATAAATTTCATTAAAAATTCATGGCAATTTATTTTATGCTTATTATCATTATATAACATAATTAACAAAAATTCTCTACTTTATCAATTACATTATTCAATACATATTTCAAAACAATCATATAAATTTCTATAAATTCCATAACAATTTATGGATATATATTATTTCATCTTCTATCAAATTAGGACTTAATTTCATTAATTTACAATACAATAATTCATTTCTTTAACAAGGAAATTTTTGATTCACAAAGGAAATTTTTTAATAAATTTCCTTAGCTCAATTTATACACTATATTAGGCTTAATTAAAATTTAATTGAACAATAATAACATTAATTTCAATTTTAATCAATAATTTAATATTTTTCCTTAACAAATTTAAAGGAAAATTCAACAAATTAAAGAAAATTAAAAGATTTCGTAGTCACATACCATAACGATCGAATTCGCTTCGATTTGCTTAATAATTTGCTCACCGGAGGCTCACCGAAATCTCGCCGGTGACAATCCGACACTGCCACATTGTAGATCGGGATCCCTTCATTCATTTTTCGGTGGTCACGCGCCCAAATTCTTTTTTGGTTGGCCGAAATCTTGACTTGAATCACCCGCCAAACCCATTTTCGATCTACCAATCACTGGCGTTTGAGGAGCGATGGGATACACCGGAAGACTCGCCTCGTCGCCGGGAGTTGATCGGTGGTGGTGGTGTCCCCTTCCGATGCCTTGATTTGTCGGAACGAACAAAAAGCCCATTTAAAATAAAAATAGAAAAACTCGACGATCGGACCACCACAACGGAGATCGGACGCCGGTGAAAGGAGAGGGCACGCCGCTTATCGTCGTTACGGTGGTGGCCGGCGTGAAGGGCGACCGGTGGTGTCCGATCCCTACTCTTTTTTTTTTCTTTTTTTTTCTTCGTTTCCTTTCATTGGGTCGCCCGACTCTGTATCTTTGTTTTTCTTTCCTTTCTTTTCTTTTTTTTTATTTCTTTTATTTTTTTCTTTAAATGTGAGCATCTTTTAGTTTTTGTCTTTCTTTTTACTACCCATTTGTGGCCCTTTGTGGCCAGCGGTGGCCGCCCCACTTTTTTTTTTTGGCCCACGTTTTCTTTTTCTTTTGTTTCTTTTCATTTATTTCTTTATGCCTTTGTTAGATTGTGGCCACTAGGCCACACAAATTTGCCGACACTATTTTTTTTCATTTCTTTTTAACACCTGACCCACTTTTTGTTTTTTTATTATTATTTGTTTTTTTACACATATAAATATATTTACATATATATATCTATAATTTTACTATTTTTGTCCCTAAAACTTTTGCTATTACTTTTAAAGCTCCGAATCATTTTAAAATCAATTTCATAATTTCTATCACATCAAAAATAGATAGAACACAAATTTTTGATTCAATTGGAATCCATTATCGGTCTGATTTAATTTTATCAGTCCAATCCAAAAATATCGGTGTTATAGAAAAATTTACTTTTTGTAGCCAAAATAATCTATATATTATTTTAGGCTTAACTGGAATTTTTGGTAATTTTCGAAGTCCGTTTACTATTTTTAAATATTTATACAATATTGAGTCAATTCCCAGATAATAAAAATTGACTCGCTACCTTTTTCATATTTTTTTGACTTTTGAAGGCCCATTCGACCTCTATTTCACTTCAAATTTCAAACTTGGATTCACCATAACCAATACTTTTCAATGGTCCAATAATATATTTTTCACTTTTGGATGCACTTTTCGGCCCAAAAAATACTATTTACTGTCGGAAAATATTGTTCATGGCTAACCCGGTGTTGAGGTCATTACAAATATGATTGAAGTACCAAGATGGATGTTACCTTGAAAGATCTAAAGCTATTGCATCAGAGATTCAAAGAGTCCTTCCATGAATACCTTAGCCATTGGAGAAATAGGGTGATGGAGATAAGGAGAAAACCCAACACTCCTGATCAGGTCAGGCTCTTCATCAGGGATGCCAGCCCCTACCTAAAAGATGGCTTAAAATGAAAGGTTTAAAGGATTAAGAGTCTCTTAAAGACATCACTATTGAAGTTAATGGGAATATAAAAAAGGCCAGTAATGTAAGTTCAAAAAGAGGCAACCATGGTAACAAGCAGAAGATTAGAAACTCGAGGGCAATGGTGATGGGTCATAGAGGTGTCCACCATAGATTTAGAGTTAGGGAAACTACAATCTTGGATCTTTGATCATCATATTAAGAAGAGGAAGTTACAACTATTGGCACCCAAGCCAGTTGAGAGCCAGGGAAGGCCTATGCACAAGGTAGATTGGTACTGCACCTGCTATCAACATATGAACCGTAAAATGGATTATTGCCATACTCTGAAAGAGCACATCTAGGATTTGGCTGACATTACAAGTGTCAAATCTGAGAAGAAGAGGAAGAAGTAGAGTGAGTGCTACTTATGTTTGGCTTAAATTGACCAAAATGGTATGCATCCCGAGATTCATATGGCACTCAAAGGGTATGTGGTGTTGAGGATTTTTGGGATAGAAAATTAGCTATTTTGTTTGATGTAATAAATGTCCTTGCACAATGCATATATTTTTCTAGTTGTGGAAATAGTATGAACTTCCCTTATATTTGCAATGTTGTATTTATTTGCATCATGCATGGCAATAAACATAGCTCATTCTTAAGGTATTAATTCAATAACTATTTTATTTAATCTTGAGGAAAAGACATCTTTATTTCATCCATTATGATTCTTGAAGTGAGATTTAAGAGAATAAGAAGAAGAAAAAAAAAGAAAGACAATAAGAAAAAAAGGAAAAAAAGAAGAAAAAACAAAAAAAGAGAAAGAAAAAGTCTTTACCTAGACCCGAGGTGGCTTTGAGAATCAACAAAGACATGTTGCTCCAATGAATTGGCTAAATTTTGAAAAGCATTGGACACCAACCATGGTATAAAACTAGGGCACAATGTAAAGGCATGGTTCAATAGATTGTTTTAATTTCCAAATGACGAGGGAAATAATTATGTTATTACATCTCTAGGGTAGGTTCATTCTTCAGGTCTCAAAGGCCAATTTTCCAGCATACATAGGCAAATGTGTATTAAAGTTTTTTTTTTTGCAATCCTAAAAAAGCTTCCCTTCCACAAGACAATGAATAGTTCTTATGGTTGTTATAAAACCATGTGCCTTTCCTTCACATCAAAGGGAGTTATTTATAGTGTCATGATGAAATACACCACTCATTTTTCATTTTGTTAGTTGAAATGATCACAAAATAGCTTTATAAGGCTGGACTTTCTTGATGAAAGGGTTTACGATAGGTATACTATGAAATGGTTCATCCTGTCATCTTTTTTGAGTATAGTATTCTACCAACAATTAATCCAAAGAGCAATGCCGAGTGGCTAGAAGATTAGAGACCCTTATTGTCATGTTTTCAAGTCTATGGAAGACAATGTGAAGATTAATGCACTTTATGGTGCCAAGTTATTATGCCAACAAATTGAAGAAAGTTCCAAGGTAAAGACTCATAGAAAAAAAGAGAGAGAAAAAAATAAAAGAAAAAACAAAAGAAGCAAAGAAGATCCATAGGTCGAAAAGCCAAAATGGTGGCCTTGTTAAAATTGGGCACCCTACTAAGGCAAAAAAAAAGTGCTCTAGGTAAAAATTAGAGGTTGAGAGGAATGTTCAATAAAGAAAACCTGAGAGAGCTAATTGATAATAAGAGTCTAATACATACAAACTATTACTTCTTGAGATTAAATTGAATCATGTTGTTGCATTATATGTTTGGTTGTGATTACTATCATTGTATAGGATGCATATAGATGACATCACATGCATAAGTTAAACATAAGCATATGACTATCCAATCAAGAGTAACATATGACATGTATGAGGGCACAATAGAAAAAATGACCATTAGAGATAAAAACCATAACTGGCTCTCTAAGCAAAAGTTAGGCTAAAGGATAGGGTGAAAACCTAGAAATAAGCAGTCTATCCTATAAAACAATTAATAAAGAGCCATTAGAACAATTTGGGTCCATTTTAGGCATTTCCAACTGAGAAAATCCCTAACAAGATGCATTTCCAACTGAGAAAAGCTAATCTAAAAACTCATAAGGGGCACACTACCTTTCAAATAATAGCTACAAGTATTTAAAGGAATGAGGGGTTGCTAGCAAAGAGAAGGCCCATAATAATTTCCTTTTGGATAGAGTCCTAGAGTGAACAAGGCTTTTATAGGGGGCATCAGATGGTTTGAGTAGGCTGGTGAGGATTATATTATCTTTGGCTAGAGTATAACAATAATGGATTATTCCTTCTAAAAACAATAAAGAGGAATTAAAGAAAAGGGGATGAGAAAATAATAATTGAGCGGTGCCCAAAAAATGTTTGGAATTATCGGTTACATACATCACATGTATAAGCGAAAATTAAAATTTTTAACCAATATATCTAATCTTGCCATGAATTTACAATATAAATATTAATGAGAATAAGAAAATCCACCTTTGATTTTTGTTGAACAGTTGATTTTCCTTCTCACCGGATTGTTGCAAACCACAATGTCCAAAATAGAACACCTCCAATTAGTAATCCACACGAGAGAAGGATCAAATGAACCAAGATTGATGGAGTTACAAGGCTGGCCAAAATTCCTTGATGCTAGCAAGGAATGAGGGTGGCGGCTAGGGTTAGAGAAAATGAGAGAGAATTTTCTTTTCTCTTAATGTTCACTTAACCCTAAATCCCTTTAACTTGGATTTTTATAGCTAGGTTAAAAATTCGACTTCATAATGGGATTGGGCTCTTATAAATTGCTAGAGAAATATTAAATGGGCTTTTGAAATTATTAATAATTTATTTGGGCTCAATTAAATCCAATTTAAATAATTTCATAAAGGACTATGCACAAAACCCATAAACTAGGCCCTTTATGTATACACTTGAATTTAATCATCCAAATGAATTCCAAATCCATCCAAATTAAATATGTAGGCTCCATAAAACTTATGAAATATATTTAATTTGTCTTGGTCCAAGAATTAGTCCTTTAAGGCCTTTTATATGGTTTTGGCATGTAATCCTTCCTCTGGAGAGTTTTTGCACCAAAACCAATTCTCTGGGCCTCTTTAATTTCTCCAATGGATCTATTAATTATTATATCAGCCTTATGACACTTATATTCCAATAATAATTAATTATGAAATACAATATTTCAATTAAGTCCTTTTTGAAGAACATTTTTAAAAAGTTTTGCGAACAATTTTATTTGATCATAATTAATTAAACTCTTTAATTAATTATTCTCTTATTCATTTCTCTTCTCCCATAATAATATCAAATATTATTATCCTTGTCATTTTACCATTTTTATCCTTTACTCTATATGTGTGTGACCTATTGGGTTCCTGTCCATATTGGCAGTATAATATGTAATTTTGAGTTTTATTCAAAACTCATATGATTTAAACTTCTTTAAATAATTTTTTCAATCCCTTATTGATATTTATGATACACTATTACACAAATCATGAACAACCTCTAGCTAGGCATCATGACTACTTAAATGTCAGGAAATTCAAGTGGTTTGACTGTACCCTTCTATAGAAACAGTTACCGTGCAATTACTCCTTTCACCACTCTTATCTCAATTAGATTCTAAGTATGGATTTCTGTCAACTCATATAAATCTAATTATGTATGTTCTATTAATTTAACCATTGTTCCCAAAATGCTCTTCATGGATCACTATCTATCTTGGCATATTACTTTAGCCAGAGATTCTCTGAACAAGGCAATTATAGAATCATGAGAGATAACTTTCCTTAATAAATCTAGGATGGTGAATCATTTATCGATTACTCAACTATCTTAAAGTAGGTCATGATATACCCAACCTCCTAACTATGTTCACTCCCAGTTGGAAGTAATAAGTTATGGAGTCAAAGTATATCACTTGCTACTTAAGATAAACTTGGTGATCTCAAGTCTAAGGATACTTACACAACCACTATGAAGAGATTCCTCACTGATATAGATTTAATATCCATGTGAGGATTCTCTCTGCAGGTCTCCAATGAACTTGTTCTTCTAATAAGCATCCACATGTTAGCTTTGATTATCTTCCATAATCACAGTTATGAGAACCACTACTTAAACCATTCAAGAAGCATAATATATGCCAGTCTGTCCGAATTTACAATGTCCTATCTTGTTTATTCTATGACTAGGGATATTTAGATATTAACACACTTGCATGCAATAGAAATCTCATATCATGAACACTTTCATGATTGCCTTTGCACTGTTTTTATAATATCTAGGACTTTATTTATTAATTTAAGATTTACAAACTCATGTATTTAAATATAACATTAATAAATGAATGATGCCTTTTATTAAGAATATGAATTCTTACATATGAAATACATCCCTTTTACATGGGCTCTAGGGCGTACTCTCTAACAAAAAAGCCCTCAAACTGCTTGGATCATAGTTTATACTTTTTTTACATTCATTAACTCATATCATTCCTTACGCACATGCCTAATGTATAATAGGTCTTCATATGCTTACATCACATATAACCTTTGCATACACATAATCCTTATTTGCATATAATTCATGTATATATGTTACAGTACGTAACCTCAAAAAAAAAGAGAAAAAATTTCCAAAAAGACTCCACAAGCACGGAAAGGTCAAGGGATGACTCTAGCCCAACATTGCCATGTGACTATGATAGAAAATCAAATAAAACTATTGGCAATCACCCTTTGAGGAGTTAGGCCGGCAACATGCACCTTTACTAGGGGCAACTAGGTTAGTTTCTCTATCACAAATCATACATACTATATAGAAATTCAAAATTTTCAAATGTACAAAAATTCAAAATGTGTGATGGAACAAATCCTATAAATGTATGACAAATACAAATGCACAACACATTTAAGGCTTTGGAATACATTTTGAAAAAAGAAAGAGAAAGAAAAGGGTTTCAAAACTAATTTCTCCTTGCCGGAACATCAAAGCCTCTCTATGAGTGATAAAATCATCAAAGCCTTTCTATGAGTGATAAAATCATCAAAGCCTTTATTTGAGAAATAAACAGATCAAAGCCTCTTTATGAGCGATAAATTCATCAAAGCCTCTCTATGAGCAATAAACACATCAATAGCCTATCTATGAGCAATAAATTCATCAAAGCCTCTTTAAGAGCAACAGACACATTGAAGCCTCTCCGTGAGCAATAAATTCATCAAAGCCTTTATGTGAGCAATAAATCCATCAAAACCTCTCTGTGAGCAATGAATCCATTAAAGTCTCCTTATAAGTATTAGGCCTAGCGTCAAAATCTCCCTAAGAGCATCAATCCCTCTAAAAAGAGGCTTGCTAAAAATCACATCAAATATAAATTCTAAAATGCAACAATAAACCTAAGATCCAAAATCCTAAAAATGAAAAATCTCTAAAAATTAAAAAGAAAAAATGGGAGAAAGAAAAAACATTCAATAATCAAAAATTCCCAAACTCAAAAAGTTCTCTTTAATAATGCTTCACCATAAATATCAAAGTCTCCTTATGGGCATAAAACTTCAAAATATCAAAGTCTCCCTAGGAGCATAAATCATATAAGACATCAAAGTCTTCCAATAAGCATAAAACCTCAAAACATCAAAGTATCCCTGTGAGCATAAAACTTCAAAACATCAAAGACTCCCTACGAGCATAACACTTCAAAACACCAAAGCCTCCCTAATAGCATAAATCATCAAAAACATCAAAGTCTCTCTGCCAGCATAAACCATAAAAAACATCAAAGTCACCATGTGAGTATAAATCATCATAAACGATCAAAGTTTCCCTGTAAGCACTAAATCTTAAAACTCTTAAAGTGTAAGAGAGCATGAAGTCCTCTTAAAAGGCATTAAAATTCTCAAAGTCTCTTTAGAGCATTGATAATGGTCATTTATATAATGTTTTTAGTATGTTTTTAGGTGTTTAATTAGGTTAGTTTTGTGTTATTTAGGTTAAATTAGAGTTATTTAGTTAATATTTATGTTTTTAAGGTTAATTCTGTGTTTTGTATGATTTTCAGGGTCAAATTGATAAAAAAAGGGCGTAAAGTGTAAAAAGTGCAAAGTTTTGGGCCAAAAGTGAAAATTTGAAGAAATTAAGCAAGAAAACGAGCATCCAGTCCAGAGCTTTAAGCCGTGACCACATGAAAATATTGAAGAATAAGATACGTGGCCACGTGAAGAAGAAATATTGAAGAAGATGTGGCCATGTGATGAAAGGAAGAAGCAAAAGAGGAAGACCACGTGACCACGTGGATTCCATTGAAGGACCACACGTGGTCACGTGTGGAGAAGAGGCATGTATACACGTGGTCACGTGTAGGAAAGGCACTGATGAAGGCGTGGCCACGTGACTGAATACTCCCATATCGCGAAGGATTTTTCGAGCTTTCTGTTTTAGCAGAGGTTGATTCCTATTTTGCAACTAGAGTTTAATGAGGAGTCTACCAGAAATTGGCCTATAAATAGCAGTCCAAAACACCAAAGAAAGATCCAATCTTAGAATCAATGAGAGATGAACTAGTAGAATCAATTAGAATCCATCTTAGAATTAGGCTTAGTTTATTTTACATTGTTTTTCTGTCTTTTCTTCAGTTTTGTCTTTAGTTTTTAATTATGTTTAGGAAGTAGTTTTTCTTCTTTTGCTAATGGATTCTTGAAAACTTATATTTTCATTTTTATGACTTTATTTTGAGCTTAATTTCAATATCGGTTGATTATTTCTTGGTTTTAAGTATATTCTTATCTTTGATTAAGTTGAGATTGATTGTTGGTTTATTGAATAAATAACTAAAAATTGATTTTGACATAGTTAATGATTTGCATGTTCTTAGATTAACTCTTTAATATTTATGCATGATTATTATCCGAAATATGAGATGATTATGAGTGAATTTTATTGGTTAATACTAAGAGAGAAGGAATTAAGAATGAATTGGAGTAGAATCACTTGAGAAAGGCTTCAATGAATATTTAGGAAGTTAAAACTAGATTTTCATGCTAAGTATTAGATTTGTCTATGAGTTTAATACTAAGAATGATATACTTGAATAAAGATATCTTGGTTTATTACTAGTTTTTCCATAATCACTGGTGTTTATATTGAATTTAAGTCATTACAATGAAAATTAAGGTGGATAGTTTCTTTAGCAAGAGAATTCAAGTTATTGCTTTGTTTTTAATTCATGTTTTAGCTTTTGTTCTGTTTGATTGTTTATTTTGTTTAATTTTATCTTTTAAATCAAAAACATTTGGGAAACAATCTCGGATTAATTTAATTCATATATAGGTATTATCCTTAGCAATCCATGTTCCCTTGGGTACGATATTTGGGGTCTTAATCTATATTTCCCTATATTACTAGCCGATCTAGTACACTTGCTAGACACCGGTCAAGTTTTTGGCGCCGTTGCCGGGGAACAGCGGTGTTGTTTGTTTAATATCTTTGGTTGAGTTAGTCTGAGATTTTTATTTTTATTTTGTTTTTAATGTGGTGATTATTCCTTGCAGGAACAATTCTAAACATCTTTCAAGATGATGCAAGATGAGGTCCAAGATTATGAATTGTTTCTTTTAAAACAACGAATGAATGATCTACTAAGAGAAAGAAAGGAGATAGAACGATTGCAAAATCCTTATTCATCCATGGCTGAAGATTCTTATTCTCTTTGGACTTTGAAAGCACAAATGGAAGAATTGAAAAGAGAGAATCGAGAACTGCTTTACTCAAAAGAGGCTTGTATCTCCGAAAATCAACGTCTTCATAACCAGCTTTTATGTAAGGATGAGCAATTTAGGGTTGAAAAAGAAAGATGGAGGGCCATACAAGAAGCTATTCTCTCCGAAACCAAAAATGTTTGTGACTTGCTTATAAGAAAGGAAAGGGAATATTATGCTGAAAAGGAGGAGTTGGAGGCTACATTAAGGACTCAAGAGGACAAGTTTAGAATTCAATAAGAGAAAATAAGGACTCAAGAGGAGACAATTAAAAGTCAAGAACATTTATTAAGGGATAAAGAGCATGGAATTGAAAAGTTGGAATCTAAGCTAGAACTTTTGAGCACTCAAGGTGATGATGGTAAGGAAAAGGAACAAAATCATTCATTTATGGAGGATAAGGAACAAGAGGAACAATTCATATTGGAGGATAAGTCTGTTAGTGTAAGCCCTAGCCCCAATGCATTGTAATAAAATACTTTAATTAATAAAATGAGGTAATTGTTTTATCTATTGTATTCCTGTGCATGTCAATTGATAAAACTATCCAAGAATGTCGTTTCGGTTTAAGTTATCATGTGTGAGGCACATGGTTGTAAGACCTTGAAACAAATGAGACTTCATTCTAAACATCCCTAGTCAGTCATTGTTATGGGAATAACAATAAATTAAGACTAGTATGCTCTCTCTGATATTATGAGTTCTATCTTACGGATCACTAGGACAAGAGTGTCAATCAAAGATCATAGATACATGTTAAAGAACATGGTATCTGGATACGATCCGCTCATGAGAACACTACATGGTACAAGTCATAAGTGTTTCTCATATGCAAGTTTTGTATCGGAGTTCTTAGACCTGAAATCTCTATGAAACTCTTTGTGAATTACTGTGTACTTTGACATACACCTAACGTGCTCGTAACAGAGTGACAAATATGGGTAAGATTGGGTATGCATTGATTCATGTTAGAGAGCATAAGAGAAGTGAAGAGATTACCCCTCTCATTAAGAGAGAAAATATCATTGGCCACTTGATCAGTGAACTGAGAAGTGTATGGCCATACCGAGATGAAATAATGAGTAATCATTATTTATCTGAGAGTTCAGTGTCACTGGAATATCAAGAAAGGAATTAATATATATAAGGATGACTAGTTCCATGCCTTATATTAATTCTGATATTTATGGGTAAGGGACTATGTAAAATTGCATTAGGTCACTAAATACCATATGCGTTTTCATTTAATTTGGAATGCTATAATATCTTGCTAGAGAATATATATAGCCTTTGAATTAATTTATTAATTCATTGCCAATATTAAATGGACCTATAGGATCGCACACAAAGCAATGGGCTTAAAATATTTAAATTAAGTATTGGGCATTAATTTGGGCTTTTAATTAAAGTCAAATTAATGTGTGTAATGGGTTATTAGATTGCTATTGGACCTTGGCCCATGAGAGAGAAAAATTCAGCCCACAAGGTTTAATTTCAATTAATTAAATGTCTTGTGTTAATTTAATTAATTGAGTATTAAAGCCTAAAGGATTTTAATTAAATTAATTCACTTGATAATTGGATGGTGTGACCGAAATTCCAAGATAATATCAATGGAATTTCGGCACATGATTAATTCTTTTATTAAGTGATTTATTTGATTAATATGTCTTACATTTATCTTAGATTAAATCAAAAAGGATTATCTTGGATTAAATGTATTATCTTAAGGTGTTTTAATCAATATATATTTCTTATTTTAAATAAGTGATAAAGGCTAAAATTAATTATCTTAAGGTGGTATATTTTAGCTTGATCACTTAAGAAAATAAAGGGATATATATTAAAGGAAATAAAACCCTAAAGATAGATATTTTGCTTTTGGCGTGAAAACAAAACCTAGCCACCATTTTGCATTTTGGCTTGAATTACATCTATCTCTCTCTCTTAACTTTTGGTCCAATTTTCACAAGGAGAAAGGATTGTTCCTCATTCTCTTGTGTTCTTGGGTAGTAAAAGCAACCTAAGAGAAGTACAAAATCAAATTTTGTAGCTTCAAACTATAGCCATTACACAATACCTTAAAAGAGAGCTAGCAATCTCAATTTTAAGCCGACGGTGCAATTGTGTGTGTGAGAATAGAGGGAGTGGTGTAAAAGGTTGTTCCTTGGCATTGGTGATCAAGATCTAAGGTGGATAAAGTCATCTCGGTTGCTGGTCATCACCAAACTCAAAAAAATTAAAAGGCATCCAAAGTTGTAAGTTTTAAACCCTAAAATTGCATGTTTCGATTTTTGCTTTGGATTTGTATGGTATGTATGATGAAAAATTTTTGTTTTTCCGCTGCGTTATCATCACATTCATACCATGTCATATTCCATCAAAGTCGTGTATTTATTTAGAAGGTGTAGGATCTTTTGTAGAGAATTTATCACCAAAGGAGCAAGAAGGAAAGGATTCTCAAGTGGAGATACCGAATTCAGTCCGTTTGAAGGATTTATTTAGGCTAGAAGAGCCGGTAGAGTTCGTGATAAATGAGCCAAAGGATGAGTCATATTTTATTGAAGATATGGAGTTTCCAGCTTTGATAAACTATGACAAGTTTCTTCTATCAATGGAAGAAAATGAGGAGCAAAGTCCGAAAAGACCTACATTTGGATCACAAGCTCGACCTCCCGAGAGTAACAAGAGTCGAGCTGGGACTCAATAAGCCAGAACTTCTTTTCTAACTCTTCTCTTTAAATTTTCATTTTTTTTATGTTTTGCATGTTATTTGTTTTGCTATTGTTTTTTATCTTTTAAGGTGTAATGCATGTTTTAGTTTGTGTCTTTTAATTCATGAGTTTAAGATTTGGGTTTGAACAAAAAGCTACTTCTAATGATTTTTATGCTTCATTGTTAAATTTGGATTAGTAAGAGCTTTTAAAGGAATTAAAGAGCTAATATGATTTTTGATGTATGTAAAATTGAACTTGTCAAAGATTTATGAGTTGGTTAGATGTGAGTTTGATTTTAAGCTTCATGAACTTAGCATGTCTTGAGTTAAAAGTGGACTACAATTGGAATTTAATTGATAGATGTGCATATTATTGGCATAATTCAATTGTAGCTTGAAAAAAGGAAATGCATAAATAAGTGAGTATGAGCTGTAATTGGTTTATATGGTTTAATGCTTGGTTTACATTGTTAATATGATTGATTGAAAATGGTTAAAGATGAATTAAGATGAATAAAAGTTAATTTGGTGCTTTAATGTGCAGGAAAATGAAGGTCGAGAATGCAGAAGTGAAGACCATTGCGTGCCCACGTGAAGGAATCAAGCTAGTAGATGCGTGGCCACGTATTAGAGTTCTTCCTGGAAGTAGCCTTTCGCGTGCCCACGTCCTCCCTCTCCAATTCCTATGCGTGGCCACGGGTTGCTTCCTTTCTCAGTCATGCGTGGCCACGTGACAATCTTCCAAAGGATCTTGCGTGCCCACGTGAGTGAAAACTCCCTAGAAGTAGCTTCATATGTCCCCACGTCTTTCTTCTCCAATACCCCAGGCGTGGCCACGCATTAACAAACTGCTATGCCCTATGAATTTCATGCCCCCACGCCATCAACCTCACCTTCCTTTACGCCCCCACGTGAATGTATGTCTGTTTAACAGTAGTCCTATGCGTGACCACATGTGGGTATGCCTAAATCCACACATGGCCACGTGTAAGGGCATTGCTTCCATTTTCAATGGCCACGGTATTTGTTTACTTCGTCCCTTACATTTACATTTTCTTTGCTCTTACCATTTCCCTCACTCATACATCACCCCTATACTCACACACCCTCACTCATTCACACTCACATACTCACTCAAGCACACAACTCAGAGATTGAATTCATTTTCTCATTATTTTCATCCTTATTGATTCACTTAAGCACACAATCACGTGTTCATTATTGTACTTTACTTGTGTTTATTATTTGCATTGATATTGAATAACCAAGTGCTGATATGATTGCTCAGAATTTGATTTGTTTCAGAGATTCAGAATAAGGTTTTGCTAGCGGACCGCCGTGTTATCTAATCCTAGCGCCTTAAATTTTATTCAAGTCATTATTTGCAATTTTGATACATCAATGTTTATATATACGTTTAGTTGAGCATATTATGGATGACTTGATTTTCATTAATATCTTTATGATGTATGGCATGGCTAGTTGAGACTTTTATGATGAAGCATGTTACACTTTAAGCACACACTTTACCACTAAGGCACACATACTTAGTTTTTCATTTGCATGATGTACTTAATTCATATAAATTGGCATAGGTTTCATTAGTGTTGAATATAAGTTTGCTTAGAGATTGATTTTCAGTTATGCATTGCATTTACTCTTAGCTACTTATTGTTTGACATTGAACTTCATTGTGGCTTCATATAGGTTGAGTTTGTATTTGAATTGGCTTATTTTCTTTTGTGCTTACCATGACCAATTAAAATCTATCTCTTCCTTTTATTTTAGCCTAACCATCACCAATTATCTTTACACTTGAGAGTATGCATTCATACACTGTCCACCTTGTCACCTATGGATAGTATGCATTTAGCACTTAAGCAAGTTTGGCCTAGTTACATTTATTCACTTAGTTATCATGTTTATTAAGTCTTGTTCATTGCACTGCATTTGGTTTAGAGGCATGTTTGCTTGTTAACTTAATTCCATTGACCTCTTGCCTTCTTTTTGACTTGATTATGGTTCTAAGTATGGTGAGCTTACATTTTTGGTCACTAACTTGTTTCTCAAGTGTGATAAAGTGTGCTGAAATTTCCATACTTTGCTGAGGACAGCAAGATTTTAAAGAGGGGGATAGAGCTCAGCTGAGCTAGATTTTGAAGATCCAACTAAGGGAGTTTTTCTTACCTTAACTCATGAATTATTTTGTTTTAGTCATTTTTGCTTTTGTTTTTGTTGTTTAGTTTTGTTTTTAGTTTGCATGTTTAGTTTTTATTTTGCATGTTAGTAGTTAATTCATTTATCATTTATTGTACATTTAGCTTAGTTCACCTTAGTTATTCTCAAAAATTGAACATTTTGAACTTGAATTTAGAATATGCAATGTTTAAAATTCTTGTTTAGCATTAGAACAAGAATGTTGTTTAATGAATGTCTAGCTAGTTTAACATTCAATTTGACTTATATTTGTTAGTTTCTACATTTTTGAGCACTTAAGACCAGTTTTTGAACTTAAAGAAAAGTAATGCATTGAAATAGTTGAGTGATGAATTTTAGAACACTAGAACCTTTCTCATCACCCTTCAAAGCATACAAGAAACTTAAAACAACTTGAAAAGTGATCTAGGCAATATTTTTATTGTTGAGCCATATTTTAACTTATTTTCCTACCCTATATGCATATTTATCCTTTGTTAGCCATTTTGAGCCTAATAAGGTATGCTTAATGCGTGCCATATTTATTTTTCTTGTTACACTTATATATTTTACCATATAAACTAAAAAGCTTTTATCTTCCCTTCTAGAATTGGCCACTCTAGGATTGGATAGATTAATGGGAATTGAGTATCTTGATAAGTGTAGTAAGATAATTGTGAATTTTATTATCAAGGGCTATTGTTGAAGTCAAGTGAATAGTGAATTGTGATTTTGTGATTACCCATGTTATATTATTGTACTGCCAACATCAAAGCTAGTGAAAAGGAAAAGAAAAAGAAAAAAAAGAGAAAAAAAAGAAAGAAAAAAAAAAGAAAAAAAGAAAGAGAAAATGAAAGAAATATTGAAATAAAGCTAGCATGTATGGCAAAATCTTAAGTGTGGGGTAGTTACAAGAAGAAATAGATATGACTTCTAAAAAGGGTATGAATGGTGAAATTGAGAGAATTTTAAGATTGTACTTTGAATTGTGAAGGATTGGAAAATTTTGGCTAAGTTCTTTATTGTTTAAGTTAATAGGATGAAATTTGTGAATTTTTAGTCTATTTTATCTTAGAGTGGCTATTCTTATTTTTGATCTTTTATCCATTCTTTGATAACCAATACCTTAACCTCATTACAACCTTTAAAAGACCTAAGTGATTCTAAGTTTTGTTTTTGAGTTGTTTAGTGGAGATGACCTTCGAGTTCCGGTGCTAAGGGAGAGGCCTATGGTGTTTCTAGAGTTTCAAGTGCGAAACCATGTGTATACTCATGTATATATTCATTCTAAACTTAACTATGAATTTGCATTGGTGTTTTGGATTTTGAAAATACTTAAAATGTTTTGGTCTTGCACACACACAAGGAAACTAACTTATATTGTCTTGGTTGAATTTATTCTAGTTGAAAATTTTATTAAGTGCTCTTGTTAATTGTTAAACTTGATTTTGAAATGCATGATTCTTTATTGGAGTTTGATTATTTTGAGAAGTTGGATTGTTCTAATTTGCTCGAGGGCGAGCAAAGTCTAAGTGTGGGGTATTTGATAATGGTCATTTATATAATGTTTTTAGGTGTTTAATTAGGTTAGTTTTGTGTTATTTAGGTTAAATTAGAGTTATTTAGTTAATATTTATGTTTTTAAGGTTAATTCTGTGTTTTGTATGATTTTCAGGGTCAAATTGATAAAAAAGGGCGTAAAGTGTAAAAAGTGCAAAGTTTTGGGCCAAAAGTGAAAATTTGAAGAAATTAAGCAAGAAAACGAGCATCCAGTCCAGAGCTTTAAGCCGTGACCACGTGAAAATATTGAAGAATAAGATACGTGGCCACATGAAGAAGAAATATTGAAGAAGACGCGGCCATGTGATGAAAGGAAGAAGCAAAAAAGGAAGACCACGTGACCACGTGGATTCCATTGAAGGACCACACGTGGTCACATGTGGAGAAGAGGCATGTATACACGTGGTCACGTGTAGGAAAGGCACTGATGAAGGCGTGGCCACATGACTGAATACTCCCATATCGCGAAGGATTTTTCGAGCTTCCTATTTTAGCAGAGGTTGATTCCTATTTTGCAACTAGAGTTTAATGAGGAGTCTACCAGAAATTGGCCTATAAATAGCAGTCCAAAACACCAAAGAAAGATCCAATCTTAGAATCAATGAGAGATGAATTAGTAGAATCAATTAGGATCCATCTTAGAATTAGGCTTAGTTTATTTTACATTGTTTTTCTGTCTTTTCTTCAGCTTTGTCTTTAGTTTTTAATTATGTTTAGGAAGTAGTTTTTCTTCTTTTGCTAATGGATTCTTGAAATCTTAAATTTTCATTGTTATGACTTTTTTTTGAGCTTAATTTCAATATCGGTTGATTATTTCTTGGTTTTAAGCATATTCTTATCTTTGATTGTGTTGAGATTGATTGTTGGTTTATTGAATAAATAACTAAAGATTGGTTTCGACATAGTTAATGATTTGCATGTTCTTGGATTAATTCTTTAATGTTTATGCATGATTATTATCTGAAATATGAGATGATTATGTGTGAATTTTATTGGTTAATACTAAGAGAGGAGGAACTAAGAATGAATTGGAGTTGAATCACTTGAGAAAGGCTTCAATGAATATTTAGGAAGTTAAAACTAGATTTGCATACTAAGTATTAGATTTGTCTATGAGTTTAATACTAAGAATGATATACTTGAATAAAGATATCTTGGTTTATTACTAGTTTTTCCATAATCACTGGTGTTTATATTGAATTTAAGTCATTACAATGAAAATTAAGGTGGATAGTTTCTTTAGCAAGAGAATTCAAGTTATTGCTTTGTTTTTAATTCATGTTTTAGCTTTTGTTCTGTTTGATTGTTTATTTTGTTTAATTTTTGCTTTTAAATCAAAAACATTTGGGAAACAATCTCGGATTAATTTAATTCATATATAGGTATTATCCTTAGCAATCCATGTTCCCTTGGGTACGATATTTGGGGTCTTAATCTATATTTTCCTATATTACTAGCCGATCTAGTACACTTGCTAGACACCGGTCAAACATAAAGTCCTTTTACGTGGCATCAAAATTCTCAAATTCTCTTGAAAGCATGAAGTCCTTTTAAGAGACATCAAAATTCATTTAACAGGAGAATAGGCCACCCACAAGAGATTCATTGCCTTAGGTACACATCTTTTACTGTAGCACCCTCTAAGCAAAACCCTATTTAACTGATAATTTTATTACTATTAATCATGCATATGCAATATATTTGTTTAACTATCATTTTGTCATTAATCATGTCATACGGTTCATATACTTATATATGTGCTACTAGTCTATTCCTGTATTGCATTTCATACTTAGTATCATGCATACTATACTATACGAATATTACTTATGTATATCACATGCATGCATACTCTTCTTAGTTTTAGTACATGTGAGTTACTGCATCTCTCATAAGTTATATACATCTTATAACATAACTGGCCATAAAGCAAAACATATGATAATACTATTACAAATACATCCTACAACAAGATTAACAGTCAGTAGTTGGCCCTTTCTGATGCAGAGATCATCCCTGAGCAAAAGTCTTGGTAACAGTACCTACACGGATGAATAACCCGTGCTAAGCTATAAAGCTTAGTGGGGAATATCTATAGATAGATGACCACTCACAACGGTCATTAAAATATACATACAATGTGTATAATAAATAACATGTACAACATATCATGTCATTAACAACACATACTTTAAAGCATAAAACATATTCTCATGTACCTAAACATTGTACCCAAAATAAAATGATGACAAGTATTCTCATTTTCATAATTCATATAGACATCAATTTCCATGTAAACATATTCAAATGAAACATATTACCTGTGGGCAAGCCAATAATGTAATCCACAATATCAATCTTCAGTCAAATAACTTAAACTGTTTAATTTTTGATCAATACTATGAATAACGTTTAGCCTGCCTTAGCTTTATCCATGGATAACGGGAACTATGGATACACATCCGTATCAAGAAGAAGGATATCCGAAGATATCAGATCTATTGACCCAAACGAGGCCAAACTGTACTATGGACCGGTCAAGCAGACCCAAACGGGGTCGCCTATCAACCCAAACGGGGCTGATCATGATCCAAATGGGATCATATATACTATGGACCCAATTGGGCCAAACTATGGCAGCTGGAATTTCCCTATAGGCGCCTATCTATCCACATCTATAACTCTATCGCAGGCAGAACTATATTCGTGTTCAATTCATATATTAATACCGTATTCATAGTATACTATTTGTACATATATAGAGTCTTGTAAAACTATAAGTTCTCTGGTGCATAAACAAATATATGCACATTTCATATGTCAACTTATTCATCTTGTTCATCCAAATCTGTATGACTATATCATTTGCATCATAACATATAAGCATGACTTATAATCATCATATCATATACTTGATCATGTTCTCATTAAGCATATCACATGTCCATAGTCATGCTAAAACATCTTCTATCTTATAGGAAAATTACATGCTCATATACTCATATACATAATCATAAATGTACATACCTGTGGGTACATTCGCATATAGTTGACTTATTCTTATGAGCATGTTACCAATATATATATATATATATATACCTTTATCATCATTCAAATCATGTACTATACAAAATATCAACATGTTTCCATATGGGCATGTACACAAGCCAAGGTCATACTATTATAGTCCCTATTTCATAGCATAAGTACATGTTGAAATGTGCACTTTCATGCCATAAGATTTACATGTGTATATATATCAATTTGGCATATGACCATCATACACAAGCTTAATTACATGTATAGGTTAGATATTTCATCACTAGTCTTTATTCATATACACAATTGAATGAATATGTATTCATATAAATCCTTCATTAATAGCCATATTGCATGCTCTATCAACTTAACTTTACTATCACATAAACATATATCTGTCTCAATTTATTAAAAATCATATTATCAAGTGTAGCAACAATCTGCACATAATAGTAAATTATGTTTCTGTGAGCAGTTTAAGAAAGTAGTCCAAATTCAACCCTAGATTCCATGTACTTAGAGACAGATTTAAGGTTAGGTTTCTTCATATGAAATATAGGTATGAAAGTCTATTTTTCAATGCAAAAAGAATCACTCAATTTTCTATTTTGTAGCTTAATTTATGATCAAAACAATCCAGATGGTTCATTCAATCGTGAAGAGGCGTTCGACTAGTGAAGAGCTTCACGAGTGAAGCAAAAAGGGCAAACCTCATGACTCGTGAAGGAGTTCACGAGTGGAGAAGAAAAGCATATATCATGACTCGGACTAAAATTCACAAGTGACCCAGGATAAGGAAATGCAAGACTCGTGAAGAGCTTCACGAGTTGGACAACAGTTCACGACTCGTGAAGAGCTTCACGACTCGGCAAAACACATCTTGTTCTTCAACCTTTCATCGATAAAATCCAGCAAATGCAAACTTAATTTCTGTCAATCTTAACAAAATTTAACAATTGATCCAACATGCAATATGATCAGCCTAATTCCCATACCTTGGCTGACAAATCCTATATCTTCAATCTCTAGCAATATTCTTTCCTTTGCTCCTTCTTCCCTCCTCTTCTCCTTCACAAATATCATCATTATCATCATCGGTTTCCAGCACATTTACATTTTCCTCAGTCAATGTGAAAAGAAAAAGAAGATGAAGATGATGAAGGGTTACATTAAGAGTTTAATTACCTTAATTTACTGCACTATACTCTTGATTAACCCACAACATTATCATCAAATTGCTTAAGGTAATTCAATGAAAATCAAAAGGATGAAGAAGATGATTTTTCTGGTTTTTCTCTCACAATTGCCGATCTCAAAGTCTCACACAGCCACCTCCACATTCCGCTAACTTCTTTCTATTTATATAAGTGGCAAAATTTTCCTTTTACTCCCTCAACATCTTGCATGCCACACAAATGCCACACAAATTGTTTGGACTAGCATATTTGGTGGAGTTGAGTTTTTATACAACATTCGGTCATGATGTATTAAGTGAATTAAGTTAGTAATGCTAATTAAGAGTTTGTAATGATCGACCATTAATAAAGTAACGTCTAACAATTACAAATGAATCTTTAATGTTATTAATATTTAAAAACAAGTCCAAACCTTATTAGACTTAAGAAATACGTGATTTTGATTAATTTCAAGGTCAATTTTAAAAGAAAAAGAGAGATTTTCATCTAAAATTTATGTTAGCAACTCAAGACCTTGCATAAATTATGAGGATTTATAACATTTTATTAATTTTCGAGTGATACAAATCATAATTAAGAAAGAAATTGCATGCATAAATAATAAATTGGGTGGATAATGATTCTATTTACTTTTTCCAAAAGACAAATCAAGCCCATTAAAATTTGATGATCTACTAATCAACTAAATCGGGTTCTGTTTTTAATAGGTGTTATGCTTGTTTACCACAAGTTGTTCAAAAGGAAAGAGAGGAAAAGCTTACGCAGATATTGAAAGATCGACTAAACCTATACGTGAGAGACAATGATGAATTTATAAGAAATGCTGAAGCTGAAGTTACTAGGCTCTCGAATGCAGGTAAACTTAGTGTGCAATTAGTGGTGGCTCATTTTCTTTGAAGTTATGCTGAAGGTGAATGATTTGCATATGGAATTTCTGTCAACCTCAGAATTCCTAGTGGAATTATCATATAGATGCACCAAGAATAAATTATTCTACGTAACTTGCTAATCAATACAAGTTAGTTCTAAAAATATAGAAATTGCAGTTGATAACGTAGAACATCATCAAAAGAAATATGTGGAACGCATTGAAGGTACCATTGGGAAGACATCTTGCTGCACAGTTTCTAATTTTGTGAACATTTATTTTTAAATCTAACAGGAACTATTTAATATGTTTTCCTTCTGCATATTCAGTTTCCTTCAACTGCTTTTTTGTCATTTGCTTCTTTTGCTGCTCCCTTTTCTCCCTTTCATGTGAGGATGAGGGATGAACTTTAATCATGTTACCTGTAGGTTTTTGCATAAATTTTGTGTGAAAAATCAACAATAATTTAATGATGGAATAGCGACAATAATTTCGTCACAATTTTTTTATAATACTGGCTGAATTTAGGAACACAAACTTTAATTCGGTTGCTAGAAATAGCAACGAAAATTGATTTCGGTTGCTATAAATAGCAACGAAATTTCTATTCGGTTGCTAAATATAGCAACGGAAATGGATTTCGATTGGTAAATATAGCAACGGAAATTATAATTCTGTTGGTAAAAATAACAATGGAAAATAAAATTCGTTGCTAAATTTAGCAACGAAAAAAATTTCCGTTGCAAAAAATATCAACCGTCAAATTTTCAATCGAATGTTCCATTGCTAATTTTCGTTGCTATTTGCTAATTTTCTTGTAGTGGACAAAGATAAAATAAATTAATAAATAAATTAAACTAAAGATAAACTACTTAAAGAAACTAAAATTTGAAATTTAAAACTCAACAATTTAGCTAAATAATCCAAAAACAACCACTACTTAAAATGTAAGCTAAAGCAACTTTTAAACTTTAAAAACTAAAGATAGAAGGTTTGTGGTTCAAGAATCTTCACAATATTTAAGCACTTGCACTAATCTTTAACTTCAACAACATCTGCACAAAATCTTCGACAATCTTCACAAAAATATCTTCAGCATCAATTTTTCACGAAATTAGCATCAAAGTTAGCAAAAGCTCTATCTTTAATATTTATAAAAAATAATAGCTCTTCAATCCAAAAATAACTGCTCCCCTACCTCACACTTAAGAGCTTGCTGTTCTTAGCAAGTTAATAAAGATAAACGCAAAAATAATGAGGTAGAGGACTTCCTGCAGTCAATATTATGGTAGAAGAGGTGGAAAGAGTGCATCCAACTGTGAAGCCACCCTTGTGATAGCAATCATCATATGGTGTTGTTGCTCTTGAAATTCCTCATACTTGGTGACTAAAGCATCAACCTTCTCAATCAATGCAGCATATTGAGCAAAGAATAAAGTCACTACTCCTTGGTCAGGTGCATGAGGAGGGTTGCTTAAACTCCTTGTCATCTTATCTATAAATTCCTCCCTAGTCGTCAATCTAACACCATGGTTGTAATGGCCTAAAATTATAATTTTTATAAATAGTGATACCGAGGCAACTGTGAGGGCTTAATAGTCAGTGAGTTATAAAAGGTGTATTTTAAGTATAGGTATATTTAGAATGCTGCACTAGATTTTCTTAAAACTTTAAGGTTGAGTGCGCACGTGTTAGAGAAATACAGTAATGGGTGACATCCCAAAAAGTTTTTTAGGTAAAAATATTTTATTGGATATTTAGAAAGTACTAGTCATGACTAGTGCAAGGGTAAAATTTGAAATGAAAACAAAGTGGAATAGGCCTTCGAAAGTTGAAAATAAAAAAAAATTATAGTTTCGTTTCAAATAATAAATTGTTTGATTGTAAGTTGATCGAAACTTTAAAAATAGCAAATAACTTCAAAAAAATATCAAAAATTTTAGATCTACCTTAAATGATGTGTAGAATATTTTGACAGTGGAAAATTTATTTGACAGTAACATTAAAAATTGGCTTATTGGATCAATTTTAGTAAATCAAACCAGAAATGAACTCCAATTTAGTTAAATTTTTTTTTATGAAGGCTTAGTTATATATTTTAAGAATTATGAAATCAATTTTAGGAGCATTTTAGTTATGGAAGTGATAGAAATAATTTAGAGTTACAAAATGGACTTATAATGCAAAAATGGGCTTAAATTGATTGGACTAATTGGTTGAACCAAAAATTGACCCATTAAGACACATTTTATAAGGCTAAAAAATTAGCCATTTTAGGAAGCTTCTCCACTTCTCCTCTATCTTCAAGGCCGACCACTTCTTTATAAAGATTTCTTGAATTTTCCTTCCATCTTTTCATTTAATCATATCAAATAAAATTCCTTTAATAGTTGTAATGTCCCAAATTAGCCTTTAGCCATCCCAAGACCCTAAATTAAGTGAAAGAAAAGAAGGAAACTAAGAAGAGAAAAGTTATAGACAAAGGTCAAGTAAGTGAAATTAGGTTTAATTAATTGATTTAATTAGTTTTATGGGTAGATTTAAGGGTGTGTTTTTTTATTATGAGGTTATATTGAATTAAGCGAGAATTAAATTAAAGGAAAAATTTTCATAAGGAATTTGGCCACAATAGAGTTCATAGAAGAGGAAGTGATTTCAAATGGAAAAGGTGAAGGAAATGAAAAGTGCATATTGGAGAATAAGAATTCAAGGTTAGTGGATATAATATCCTTTATTTTGCATTGAAATTGTGTGATTTTAAGCTGAGGTAAATTGTGTGTTTGTGTGAATTTTGCATGTGTAATTGAAATTAAAGTTACAAGTACATAAGTGGAGGGTAAAAATATTGATTTAGGTAATTAAAGTTGGAAGAATTAATTTTTAAAGATATGTTCAATTAGGGTCGAATGGTATATCTCAGGTAATTAGGATTATATTTGATGATTGATGAATGACAATTGTGAATTTATGCAAATCAACAAGTAATAATGCTAAATAAATGATAAATAGAAATTAAAATAATTTGGAAAGTAATATGGAAGAGATGACCGAATTATATGCTAAAATCTAATATGGTTCATTTTAGAATCTAATGACATTTAAGCATATATCTATGTAAATTAACATCTAATTTTAGGAATTAAATGGAAAAATGAAAGAAAAGAAATTATGGATGACATATTTTAATCTTAGTCGAATGCTATACTAAAGAGAATTAATGTGTATATGATTAATTTATAGAAATTAATACAATGAATGTGTAGTTAAAATGGAAAATATTGGGTATATTAAGGTATACTTTGATGCTTCATATAAATTAATATTATAACCACGATAATTCATATGTAATATGGATAAATTTATAACTAAAAAGTGAAAAATAATGTTTAGGGAAGGAACATAACCTAGGCTGAGTAGGTTGTTTAATTTAGAATTAATATATGATGATTAAATGAAATTAATTTTTATATCAAGGCATAATGAAATGTATTTTCAGTGAATAAATGAAATATAAAAAAATAAGAGGAAAAATGTAATGATGGCCGAATGGTATAGGTTATAGTCTCAATGTATACCTTGAAAAATTTCAGTATGATAGTATAATACAAAAATTTGATGGAAATGAGTTTATGTTAATTAATTTAAATTTATTGGTATTTAATTAAATATTTTCTTATTGATAAATATATTATTTTTAAAATGGATAATATAAAAATGAGTTATGTTTAATTTGTTGTATGACATAATTAATGTTAGAATTGAATAATAAGTGATTTTGGATTGATTTGATAGAAAAAATGCATTGGAAGTAATAATGCTTTATCGACTATAAAGTATTTATATGAAATAATAATGTAAATTAAGTATAAGTTAATTGTTCTAGAGTAGTTTAATGAAATGAATGATTGAATTGCCTTTAGTAATAATCTGGTGGGTAATTTAGTTCAGGATATAAATGGCTAGCCATAGGAACACTATGCCGTGGTGTGAGTCATGGCGACTCACTTTAGTCGGCCAATGACGGTCTACTAAATGAATGGAATGTTGAAATGTTAAAATGTGAAATGTTAATAGAATGTAAATGTTCTGGTGGTTATTTGAAATCACTTTAAATGTATTGATCTCATGTATCCATTTTAGAAATTTCTACCAGATTGATACTAGGAGAAGCATGACAAAATGGAAAAATGGTAAAAGTGGAAAAATAATAAAATAACCACTAAATAAGAGTTTACTAAGGACATTGAGTGAAAATGGACTTAATTGAAAGAAAATAAAAAGATTGAAGATAAATTGGTAATTTCATTAAATAATGGATTTAAGTAATATTTATGGAAAAGTAATTGATTAAATAGTTAAATATGTAAATTAACGTAATAATAGGGATAAAAAGGTAATGAAGCGTAAAAATGATACTTAAAGGATCAAATGGTAGTTTGTGGGGAAAATATTGTAATAAGTGTAAAGATATAATTAAACATTGATTTTATGGTAATTAAGTTTAGTGAAGGGTAAAATTATAATTAAATGAAAGTTTGCGCACTAATATGTAAATATGTAGTACGGTGGTTAGTTAAAGGATTAAATTGTAATTAGACTACTAATGTAAACAAATAATGCAATTGTTAAGAATTATTGGATTAGATGGCTAAATGAATAAAAATAATATTAATTATAATAATAATAGTGATATTAAATAAATGAAATGAAATCAAGTAATATTATGTAAAAACGAGATTGTTAAAAACAAATAACATGTTAAGTAATTAAAGAAATAATTAATTAAGTATAGTAAATTTAGTATAATGTAAGAATGATTAATTAGTGACATAGTAAAACTTAAGAGATCAAATGTTAAATTGCATGATAAAGTAAAGAAATTTATGTGAAAATAAAATAAATCAGTGGCATTATTGTAAATAAATGTAATTGGAGTACAATACTAAAATTTAGTGAAAATTTTTGTATTAAACTATAAATTTACAATAATAGTATTAATTTAATGATTAGAATGTAATAAAATGATAATGTAAGAATTAATAGTGTAATTAAATTAAATGAAATAAATGATAATCAGAGACTACACAAGAATTTCACAAGTCAAATAATAAGTAGATATGAAAAATGGTTAAGAATTGGCATAATTGTAATTATAGGTTAATTGGAGGATAAAACCGTATATTGAATAAAAATTAAAGGATTAATTTGTAAAATGATAATAAAAAAACATTAATGGAACAATTAAAATATAAATTAGACAAACTGATAATCAATGAGTGTAATTACAAGAATAGTATGAACGTAATGGGTTAAATTGATAAATAAAAGTGATAATAGTATTAACAATAAGAATAATGTGAAAACAATAATTCAAGTAGATAGATAAATAAATGATAATATTGTTGACAATAATATTAATATGAACAAATTAATGAATGATATAAGTTATACAGACTATAAAATGTTTATAATAATAATGTTAATAATAGTAATGGTATTACAAAAGTTGGCAGATGGGCACCAAAATATTAGAGGAATAGTAAATAATGAAATGTATTATAGGCAATAAGAGTAAAATATATGAGTTAGACAATGCGCTTCTGTAGGACGTATACATCTGGCAACATTAAGCAATATACATGTAAATTTATAAAGTATTAAAATAATTATATGAGCACATGAAGGACAACAAGTTAAAAGAAAATAATATTAAGGAAGGTAGTATTAGTAAAGTAGTGTTAACAAATTATAATACTAATATTAATAATATAGAGCATGTTATTACAATATGTGTAATTGTATAATTGTTAAATGTTGGCACATAAATAATATCAACTAAGAATAATGAAATGTAAATTGAAGAACGGAAATGAATTATGGAGCAAATTATAAAAATATAAGAATAAAATTTGAATTGAACATATAATCTAATTGAAATAATGAATGGTTATATGATTAGTACAAATGATAATAACAATAATGATAAATTTTGTCATAGGTACTAAAAGGTTAAGTAATAATGAATAAATGTTAAAATTGTAAATGATAACAATAATTGTAAAATAAACATTTTGACTAAATAAGTTTGAAGTTATAAAATTATCTCTAATTAATAGGCATCTAAGTAAATAAAAAGTATAGTGTAAACAACAACAACAACAACAACAACAATAATAATAATAATAATAATAATAATAATAATAATAATAATAATAATAATAATAATAATAATAATATTGGAAGGAAATGAAATAAATGATAATAAGATAATTGTACATAAATTATATATAGTTTTAAAATGAAAGTACAATAATGATTATTGAAGAATAAATTACAAAGTAACTTATGAAATTAGAGAAAAGGTGCATATCAGAAGATTCTGAGTGGATGACTTTTGATAAATGAAATTTATAGTTTACAATTAAACTAAAATGGGTTAAATAAAAAGAAAGTAAAGGGCAAGAAAATGATGATGATATTTATAAAAATAATTTAGTAAAAATAACCATAATCATAATAAGGATAACAAAGTCAATAACATAAAAAAGTTAAATAAAATGTAAATAGGTATTAGTATTAAACTAATAAGTATAAAAAAGTTAAATAAAATGTAAATAGGTATTAGTATTAAACTAATAAGTATACTAAGAGGATTACCAATTACTTAGTATTTCAAACAAGAATATCTGGGTGTGTGCATACATAATTACAGAGGGAAAGTTTAGGATATATATCAACCACTGAGCATTTCGATGCTCAACTGTGTGCAAGTTACAAAGATTGGAGGATTGAAAGTGGTCGATGTTCATCTTACAATTAAGCAAGGACAAGAACAAGATTTGAAGATAGACATGGCATATATATGGATGTAAGGAATGTATAGAGATTTTTCACAAATAGATGTATAATTCATAAGCCATATAAGTGTATTGTTAGACACAATTATGGTTATACTATTTTTATGTTATATGGTATTGAATGTTACTCATATCAGGAAATAAAATTTACCAGACTACTTATTGTAATGTAGCTTATAGGTGTTACCATGGTGACATCCGATCATCATACATATGATACAGTTGTATAAGGGTGTTATAATGCTCCACAGTAGCATCATTAACAATGACTTTCATATTCTTGAGGAGCTTTCTATCAATGTGTGCCACCGCAGGAAGCGCTTTATCTTTATCCAAAGGATGCTTAACAGCCCTAGCTATAATAGTTACCCAACCACCTAAAGTAATTTGCTTCACCTTCTTCCAATACCACTGCATCTCTTACAGCTTGTGCCACCAAAACATAACACCATTAATTAGGTACCCTTTAAGCTTGGATGCCAATAATAGGGCTTCAGGTAGGTTTACTTGGCCTGCTGATTTAATATGGCACAACAAAGACATTGAAAAGAATCAATGGAGAATCCTGAGGGTGTGATTAGATGATGGGATTTGGTTGTTTTGTAATTAGATTCTGATAGTGGCTCCTTAATTTCTTTCCAAATAGTATTCTTGTTATAGTTAGGAAAGTCATCAGAAGCATAGCCAGGAAAGCCTTGAATATCAAAAAATTCCATAAATGTCAATTTGTAAGGAGTACCTTCCAAGATAAAAAATAACGTCTCCCGAAACTTCCTGAGGGTGGCTCCTTATAGTGCAATTGATAGTGGACATAAAGTCCCTTATGAGTTTAGGGTAGAATAGCTTTTGACAGGTAAATAACCTTTCCCATCTTACACCAGCTTAAACTTTCCCATCTTACATCAGCTATAAGCCCTTCAACTTCCTCATTGATTCCCAAATTTTCTAGCAAATCCATGTCCAAATAACTTGAGGGAAGGTACTGACACTTGGACAACATGGCATATCTCTCCTGAATTTTTTCTGGTACCCATCTTGGCACCTGGGAGATTTGGTCTTTTTCTTGCTAGAGTGGCTAGTTGGTTGGATACAAGTGGTTGGCTGGATAAGGATGGAACATTCTTTGATGGTGTTACAGCCTTTGTATAAGGTCATTTGGGTGCCACTGTAAGAAAAAAACAGAGCAAAATTGAATTCAGTACAAGGGTTAAACATAGAAGCACTAGCCTTAATAACAAACTCAAATAAAATAAAACACATGCTGGGCAACTGTTAATTAGTAAAGTACAATGTGTAGGTAGGCTATAAGCACCAGTTGACAAGCAAATTTTTGACAATAACACTCATATAGCTCAAGGAAAATGCCAAAAGCAAGAAACCATAAGAGTTGCATGTGAGATAGTTAAACACAGAACTTAGTCTATTTTAGATAAATTTGAGGATGAAGCACCACAAAAATTCTCAAACACAAAATTAACAACCAATAAATGCACTCAATAGTGTCAAAGCTTCAGGAAATTGCTCATAAATTCCACAAATAAAGGAACTCTTAAGCATAGGGATCACAAATCCAAAGTTTAAACTAAATCATCTCCTGCAAGTGTAATTGCAATAGAAAATCTATCATGTGTGGGTGAATGTGTACTTACATTCAAATTACCAACAAACAATAAACAAGGCATAACATTTGGTTCAATCAAATAAGGCATTCAATTTGGCAGGCAAAGTGAGTTCAAGACATTGCAATCTATGGAAATTCAGTTAATGCTACCAAAAGAAACACAAAAATATTTGCTCACTCTCCAGTTGATCATGCACAAACCCTAAAATCTACATACACAGCTAATAGCCCCCAGAGATTCTTTATGATCATTCATACTTTCCCAGTGCATTCTAACCATTGGTGTCCAACAGAATAACACATAAGCAAGCAACTATCGGGCAGGAGATTATAAATAAGAATAGTAAATTTTTAGGAAATAAGAGCAGTATAAAGCACTCTATATATGATAATCAAAGATCATTTAGCCAATTAGATCTCAAAACTTACAAGCATTTACAACTAAAGAGTGTTAGGCAAAAATTGGTGAGCTAGCCCTATGAACCAAATTAAACAACCAAATGCAATGGGAGTTTTGTTGAATATATGCACAGTGAAACACCAAAGCCAATTAGATTATAATGTATGAAAACTTTCAATGTGATCAAATTTCAAAATTTATAACTAAAACCCATATTTGTACATTTAAGATCAAGAGAGAATTCAACTTCCCCAAGTGTTTGTAACCATTTTCAATAGCCACTAACATGAATCAACACCATAAAATAACAAGCAAGGATACAAATAAACATGAAACTCTAAACATGCCTCAAAGTGAAAAGTGAGTTTAAACTAATAAGAACAAAACTTCAAGCACTCAAATTTCAACAATTTCAACAAGATATAGAAAAAATAACCAACTTCACAAAGTATGCTTGACTAATCCCTATAACTCACATGTATAACCAAAGCCTAACTCTGATCAACCCAGAAGAAAACAATTAGCATGTTGAAACAAACAAACATTAGCAAATGATTAAAGGCTTATATCATTTGACTAAATGAATGAAACATGAGGCAAAATCCCAATGGTAAAAGCATAAAATAATGGAGAAAAAAGGGAAAATGCTCATTCAGGCATTCTGTTGAATAGTTTGCATGCAATAGATCAAGAGGGTAAGAATAAAACTCAGCAGAGTTAGAGAGAATAAGAGGGTGAGAATAAAACTAAAACACAAGAAGAACAAAGAAAAACAAATTATATGAAAAAAAAGAACAAAAAATCACAAAATAAAAAGAAAAACACATGAAAAATAGTAAAAGAAAAATGAAACTAAAAAGAAACTAGCGAAAGAAAAAGATGATTAAGACTTACCTATTGACGTTTTGAAGGAATACGCATCCAAAATGAGAGAAAAAAGGGAGAAAACATAAAAGAAATGAAGAGAAAAGGGAGAAAAGATATGAAAAATGGAAGAACTAAAAATAAAATAAATGAACAACGTAAAAATTTGACTTTTAAATTAGGGTTTTAGGGGGGGTCACAATGAACACTTAAAATCTACTAACCTTGATATAACTCAAGTCCCGCTGTTGGAATAAAAGAAAAACAACAATCACGGTTAGTACTTAAAACCTAGTCATCGTGAGTTAAAAATTCATTAGTTCAAAATGTAAGTGCATTTGATGTCACGGTGAGCACACAAAACCCAATGACCATGACTAACTACTCTCCAAGTACAGAAGTAAAACTTCACTTATGTCATGGTGAGCACCAAAAACCTATTGATTGTGACCAACAAAAATTTAGGTACAGAAGCAATGCTGCAAATATGTCACGATGATCACTAAAAAGCTAAGCACTGTGACCTGATGACTTTTCCATTCCAAAATAAAAAACAAGACTATATTATGATTATAAAAAAAAATAACTATAGTGACTCCCAAAAATTTTTACTTTGTAAACACTTTTGGCTATACAAACTAATTTTTAAAATTATCTCAACAAGCAAAAACTCAAAATGATAGCCTATGAACCAAAATCTTTTAAACCATAACCTAAAAAAACAACTATCAAAATAAAATGCAAAGCTAATAAAAGTGAAGGTTAGAAAGTATTTTTGCATTTATTAAGTCCGTAGCTGGACTTACAAGTATCGTTAAGTATCTAATAAGGTGATAATCACTGGAGCATATTCAAATCTTGATTCAAAGTATGGCTTCAAATGATGTCCATTTACCTTGAACTCTTTCTCATCTCTCGGGTACTTTAGTGTCACCAATCCAAATTGATTTGCTTCCATAACTTTAAAAGGCCTTTTCCACCTTGATCTTAACTTCCTAAGGAATAGTCTCAACCAACTATCATAAAGTATCCCTTTCATCCTAGGAACGAACTCTTTTCTCACCAGCTTTTGATCATGCCATCTTTTTATCTTCTCCTTGTAACCTGTTGCATTGTTCTATGCCCACAACCAAAACTCATCCAGTTTATTGACCTGTAAAAGACATTTTTCTTCAGCATTTTTTAAATCAAAATTTAAAAACTTGGTTGCCCAAAAATCCTTATGCTCTAGTTATATAGGTAAATGACATGATTTTTCATATACAAGTCTAAACGGAGACATTCCGATTGGGGTTTTAAAAGCCATTCTATAGGCCCACAGTGCCTCATATTGCCTTAACGATCAGTCCTTTCTAGACCCATTAATAGTTTTTTTTCCAAAATGGCTTTTAACTCCTTATTGGAGACTTCTACTTGTCCATTAGCTTAAAGGTGATTAGGTGTTATGATTTTATGCCTAACAACAAATTCTTTTAGCAACACCTTAAATTGGTGGTTCATAAAATATTTTCCACCATCACTAATTATGGCTCTCGATGTTCCAAATCTAGTGAAAATATTTCCATGTAAAAATTTTAGCATAACTTTCGAATCACAACTTCTAGTAGCTATTACCTTTACCTAATTGCTCATTTACTCAATAGCTACTAGAATATATTTGAACCCAAAGGAGACTGAAAAATGGGCCTATGAATTCTATGCCCCAAACATCAAACAATTTCACTTCTATGATATTGTTCAAAGGCATTTCATGATTTTTAGAAATATTCCCTACTTTTTGGCATTTATCACAACTTAGCAGAAAAACTTTAACATCCTCAAACATAGTTAGCCAATAAAAACCTGATTGCAGAATTTTTGAGACTATTCAATTAGCACCATGAAACCCTTCAGCTTTTCCTCAATGGCAAGCTTGCATAATTGATCTTTGCTCCTTCTTAGGGACACACCTTCTAAATGTTTGATCTACACATTACTTAAACAATTATGGATCATCCCAAATATAGAATCTTGTATCCATTGTTAATTTCTTTCATTGTTGCCATGTTCAATCCTTCGGAATAAAACCTCCTACAAGATAATTTGATATATCAGCAAATTAAGGAATAACAACATCACTTGAATCAATAGCCCAAATGAATTTATCTGGAAAGAAATCATTTATCTCCCCTTGCTCAATATGCTAATGCTTCAAGTGAGATAGATGGTCTGCAACAAAATTCTTAGCACCGTTCTTATCCTTTATCTCCAAATCAAATTCTTATAGCAACAACACCCATCGAATTAGCCTTAGCATTAACTCTTTCTTTGCAAATAAGTACAACAAAGCTGTATGATCAGACCAAACAATTACTTTAAAGCCAAGTAAATATTAATGAAAATTCTCAAAAGCAAATATAATAGTGAGAAACTCCTTTTCAATGGTAGTGTAGTTGACTTGGGCTCTTATTAATGTATGGATAGCATAGTAAAGAGCATGGAAAATTTTATCATGCCTCTACCCCAACATTGCTCCTATTGTAAAATCACTGGCATCATACATCAATTCGAACGATAAAATCTAATTTGGAGAAACAATCATTGGAGCTAAGATTAACCTTTGCTTTAATATGTTGAATTCCTATAAACACTCACTAGAAAAATCAAATGCAACATCCTTGACAAGCAAATTCGACAGCAGTTTAGTAATTTTTGAAAAATATATGATAAAACACATATAAAACCCAATATGTCCTAAAAAACTTCTAACCCCTTCGATAGTAGTAGGAGGTGGTAACTTTTCAATGAAATTAGTTTTGGCTTTGTCCACCTCCATCCCTTATTCGGACACTTTATGCCCCAACACTATCTCCTATTTAACCATGAAATGGCACTTTTCCTAGTTTAAAGCTAAATTAGTCTCTTTACATCTTTCCAACACAAATTCTAGGTTAGCTAAGAAACTCTCAAAATCCTTCCCAAAGATGGTAAAATTATCCATAAATACTTCCATGAAATGCTCGATGAAATCATGGAAGATGGACATCAAACACCGCTGAAATGTAGCCGGTGTATTACAAAAGTGAAAGGGCATGCATTTATATGCGAATGTACCATAAGCACAAGTAAATTTAATCTTTTCTTAATTCTCAAGGGCAATTGGTATCTCTAAGTACCCTAAATATCCATCTAGAAAGTAATAAAACTTGTTACCCATAAACCTTTGTAACATTTGATCGATAAATGGTAAGGGAAAATGGTTTTTTTGGGTGGTAGCATTAAGTCTCCTAAAATCTATGCAAACTCTCTAACCCGTAATTATACAAGTTGGGATCAACTTATTTTGCACTACTATAATCCCCCTTTCTTTGGGACATATTATGCAGGACTCATCCAGTTACTATTTGAGATAGGATAAGTAATACTTAAATCAAGAAGTTTGAGTACCTCTTTCTTGACCACTTCTTGCATCGCTGGATTTAGCGACCTTTAGGGTTGAACCACTAGCCTAAAATTTTTCTCCATAGAAATTTGATACATACAATAGCTTGTCTAATCCCCTTCAAATTTGAGGTCTTCCATCTAATTGCCTTATTGTGTTTCTTTAGCACAATAATTAATAGCTTCCCCTCCAAACCTGTCAAAGAAGAAGATATAATTACTATTTTTTCATTATCTTTCAAAAATATATATTTTAAGTGAGAAGGTAAATTTTTTAATTGAGCTTGTATCTCATTTTAAAGGAATATTCAAAATTTCATCCTCTTTCACATATTTCTCACTCTCATTTTCTATTACAGCTACAATCTCTCTCTACTTCATCCAACCTTTCATCCTTCAAAAGATGCATTAAACATAAATTTAACGGGTCATCTAACAAAATTTTCTCCTAATTTTCCTTGACACATTCTTGCACCTTATCTATAAAATAAATGGACTCCTCTAAATCACTTGATGGGTACTTTGTAGCTTTGTTCATATCTAGAGGTGTCACCCTCTTCGAATCCCTCACCTTTTGGACATCTGAAGGTATGTACCTCTACTACAACTCCACCTCCTGTTCTTCCATCTCCAGTATAGAAATCTTCTGTCACTTCTTCTAATGACACTTTTAGGAGCTTAGTAGCCTTAAAAGTGGACAGTAGATGCCAAAAACAAATATTGTAGGTGATTCTTATAGTAGTTTAAGTTTTACAGGGTTTACCATCTACTGTACAGACTTTGTAGATGGAGGTACAAAGCCTTAGAGCAGATATGGAGACCATAGGTTGTAAGTTTGATAAGTACCCATAGGTTGCAAGTTTGATAAGTACCCATAGGTAGTGGATGAGTTCCTTACACAAGTTAGGGCACAGGGTGACCGTATTGAGATAGAGGTTCCCAGAGCCAGACAGACAATGATAGAGATTGATGAGTAGTTAAAGAAGTACATTAGGTACCTGAGGTGTGATCTAATGAGATACCTTGAGCAATATTCTCGGGCAGTACTTAAGGTAAGATAAGGGTTAGAACAGCTTACAGAGGTGATAGCATAGGTTCTACAGCCTTTGATAGCAGTAATGCCTTGATTCCACTTCAAGTTTGGACCAGAGGATAATCAGCTCCCATCAGCTCCATAAGCTATGGCACCAGCCAGACCTCTAGTTTTGAAACCACTATCAGGGTAAGCCTATCATAAGGCACCTGGGCTAGGACCTTTTTATAGTGATTTATTTTTTATTTAAGGAGTTCTTTTGTTAAAATTTTGATGTCTATAAGATGAGTTGTATATAATTTGTTATGTTATTACATTTTTTACATCTCATTTAACTTACACTCTTTATGCTTGAAAATGAATGAATAATGATAAATGTCATGAAATTAATAATATAATCTATAAATAACCATACCATGACAACACTAAGTGAAAGAAAAGATGATAATAATAACAAACAGTAATAATAAAGAAGGCCCAAAAGGCCAAATCCAATAAACAAGACACTAATAATTAATACTTTTCACATAGGTATAAAGAACCCCCACCATGGGGTATATGGTCGTTATTCCTAGGAGAATGCAAGCATTCTTCTTCATCATAAGAAGTTACCTAAACAATTTGAAATAAAAGAGATGTACAACAAAGAGAAGTGTGAATATTTTCAGATTCTAAGAGAATCTTGTTTATATTTTGAAGACTCATGGATTAGGTCTAACTTTGCCATCCATTAGAACATGAGATATTTTGATATGAAAACATTGGAAGTGACAAGGCTAATGTTGACAATAAAGGACTATTGGACAAGAGGCGAAAGTCTGATGATAATGTAAATTATTGAAAAATATAGAAAGAGGGTTAGCCACCCTGATAATGATGGTTTTTCCTATATTTGTGTCAATTTATAGAGTGGTGACATGGTTATTAGGATACTCACCATAATGACTTCTAACATCTTAATGACTCCTTAAAAATGCATATTTGCCAGATTAACTTTAAGCATCTCAATGACTCCTTATAAATGGGAATTTATTAGAATCTCCTCAATGTATAGATATATAGTAATCAAAAATCTCCCCAGCAAAGCACTGCTTTAGAAGGAAGCAACCGTATCTCTTAAAAATAACAATTTGACAGCTCAACTAATGGATTACACCAATCAAATATTGCTCTAATCACCTCATTTGATGTAGCAGGATGACTATAATCTCAATCAAATATGACATACCATTCTAACTCTACATACTAAAAAACTTGCTCTAATCAAATATGTTTCAACAATTTAATTCTACATGCCCAAATGCTAATTAAATTCAATTAAGCAAACACTAATTTTGTATACCTCAAGTGATAATCAATCTTTATTAAGCCATCTCGATTTTGCATACCCTAGGTGCTAATTAAATGCATTTAAATAACTTGATTTTGCATGCCCCAGGCACTAATTAGATAAGTAAAGACTCGCCGCCTTTAATGGAGTTAGTCTCAAGCCTTGATTTTGCATGCCTCTAGCACTAATCAAGTAAAACCTTTTGTTGTTTTAACTCTACATGCCCCAAGTGCTTGTTAGTGTAAGCCCTATCCCCAATACATTGTAACGAAACACTTGAAATTAATAAAATGAGGCATTTGTTTTATCCTTTGTATTCCTGTGCATATCAATTGATAAAACTATCCAAGAGTGTTGTTTCGGTTTAAGTTATCATGTGTGAGGCACATGGATTGTAAGACCTTGAAACAAATGAGACTTCATTCTAAATATCCCTAGTCAGTCATTGTTATGGGAATAACAAATGAATTAAGACTAGTATGCTCTCTCTGATGCTATGAGTCCTGTCTTACGGATCATTAGGACAAGAGTGTCAATCAGAGATCATAGATACATGTTAAAGAACATGGTATCTGGATTCGATCCGCTCATGAGAACACTACATGGTACAAGTCATAAGTGTTTCTCATATGCAAGTTTTGTATCGGAGTTCTTAGACCTGAAATCTCTATGAAACTCTTTATGAATTACTGAGTACTTTGACATACACCTAACGTGCTCGTAACAGAGTGACAAGTACGGGTATGATTGGGTATGCACTAATTCATGTTAGAGAGCATGAGAGAAGTGAAGGGATTACCCCTCTCGATAAGAGAGAAAATATCACCGGCCACTTGATCAGTGAACTGAGAAGTGTATGGCCATACCAAGATGAAATAATGAGTAATCATTATTTATCTGAGAATTCAGTGTCATTGGAATATCAAGAAATGAATTAATGTATATAAGGATGACTAGTTCCATGCCTTATATTAATTCTGATATTTATGGGTAAGGGACTATGCAAAATTGCATTAGGTCACCAAATGCCATATGCATTTTCATTTAATTTGGAATGCTATAATATCTTGCTAGAGAATATATATAGCCTTTGAATTAATTTATTAATTCATTGCCAACATTAAATGGACCTATAGGATCGCATACAAAGCATTGGGCTTAAAATATTTAAATTAAGTATTGGGCATTAATTTGGGCTTTTAATTAAAGTCAAATTAATGTATGTAATGGGTTATAAAATTGCTATTGGGCTTTGGTCCATGAGAGAGAGAAATTCAGCCCATAAGGTTTAATTTCAATTAATTAAATGTCTTGTGTTAATTTAATTAATTGAGTATTAAAGCCTAAAGAATTTTAATTGAATTAATTCACTTGATAATTGGATGGTGTGGCCGAAATTCCAAGATAATGTCAATGGAATTTCGGCACATGATTAATTATTTTATTAAGTGATTTAGTTAATTATTATGTCTTACATTTATCTTAGATTAAATCAAAAGGATTATCTTGGATTAAATGTATTATTTTAAGGAGTTTTAATCAATATATATTTCTTAATTTAAAGAAGTGATAAAGGCTAAAATTAATTATCTTTAGATAATATTAATTATCTTGAGGTAGTGGTTTTTGGATTGATCACTTAAGAAAATGAAAAGAATATATATTGAGGTAGAAAAAAAAACGTGAAACCCTAAGATATTCTATGGTTTTGGCGTGAAACCCTAATTCTCTCTAAAGTTGGCGTGAAAATCTCTCTCTCACATTTTCTCTCTTGGCCGAAACACACAAGAGGAAGAACTCTTTCTTGCTTTCTTGTGTTCTTGGGCATTAAAAGCACCTAAAAGAAGTACAAGATCAAAGTCTTGTAGCTTCAAACTATAACCATTACACAATACCGAAAAGGAGAGCTAGCAATCTCGATTTTAAGCCGTCGGTGCAAGTGTGTGTGTGAGAATAGAGGGAGTGGCGCAAAAGGCTGTTCCTTGGCATTGGTGATCGAGAACTAAGGTGGATAAAGGCATCTTGGTTGCTGGACATCACAAAATCAAAGAATAAAAGGCATCATCTATTGTAAGTTTCAAAACCCTAAAATTGCATGTTTTCGTTCCTAGTTTTGGATATGTATGGTATGCATGATAAAATTTTTGTTTTTCCGCTGTGCTATCATGATTATCATACCATGTCATATTCCATCAGTGGTATCAGAGCCTAGACATGCTTATTTTAGTGCTTTAGATGCATGAAAAAATTAATTAAAAATCGTTATTTTGAAAACATGCAAATCTGAAATTTTCTGTTTTGAGTTTTTTGCATTGTTTTGGTGTAAAAACGATTTTAATTGATTAGATAGGTATTATAATTAATATGACATGTTAATATACTGTCCTAAGATGTTATTAGGGCTGGTAATGGTCGGATTTAATTATTTATACCTGATGGTACATGTTAATTATGAAACTAGGTGCTAGTTGGCATGTAAATTGCTAGTTTAACAACTAGTTTTCAAAATTATATGTAAAAACGTTTTTGGCATGTTTGTAAGTGATATTTAAAGATTAATTATCAGGTCTGGACATATTTTAAATTTGGTTTTAATTCTGGTCCATGACAATTTAATTGATTAATTTTAAAATCACTTAAAACAATGACTAGTTTGTGTTTGTTACATGTTTAATCAACATTGTTTGCTTTGTTTTGATTAAAATGGTAAAAACACATTTAGATTAAAATGGTACAGAATATTAAATCAATATTTATGGACTTATTTAGAATATTAAATGACTCATAAAATTGATTTAAATGTTTGTGCATTTCATGGCATTACATAAGCATTAAACAACTAGTTTTGTTGTTTGTTTGTTTTTGCATGAATGCCGTGTGTTATTATATGTGTTCTTCATGATTTTATTTTTAATTCATGTTAGCACATATTATATGTATTTTTAATGTTTATGGGCTGTATGACATAAAATTAAAAATGGCAAAATTGAAAATTATACTAGAGTTGATTTATGGCACAAATCTAACTAGTTTGTGTTTTGGGCTTTTAAGAGAACTTATTCAATAAGAGGATTTAGTCCATTGGGCTTCGGCCCAGGCCCATCATGGGGTCATCTCTTAAAGGTTCAAGTACACAATTTCCATTAATGGGCTTGGCTAAATTGATTAAAATTGGACTTTGTCTGATCCATGAATGCTATGTATATTTATTTGCTTGTTTGGTGTGATGAATGGATATGCATGGTGCATTCATGGGCCCTGGGTTTTTGTAATTAAATATGGCCTGCGTGCCATTATATTTTATTGTAAAAGTTTCATTTATTTCTTAGAATAGAATTTATTTGAAGACTTTGTAAATCAAGACGAAGCCCACCGGAGTGGAGAAGCCCAACTCGAAGATTCTTATGTAATAGTATAGAATCTTAGTTGTAGGTTTTTGGGCCCATGTTTGTCACGCTTTACTTTATGCAATTATATATATATGCATGCTATGTATGGATGACAAAGCGTATGCCATGTAAGCCGTAATAAAATGAATCCCTAAAAATAGTAAGTCACAAAGTTGCCTTCCTAATTCGAAACATGTCAAGGCATCGATCATCGGTCACGTAGACTAGGAGTCCTAGATGCGCCCGATTATCTTTATGAGGCATGGGTTGTGAATGTAGGTTGGACTTAACATGGAATGGGATGCTCGGACCTAGGCAACTTATAAATGGGTTTGTGCTATAACATTGTTTGATGTTAGCCCATTTGATCCAAGAGTCATGTACGAGACATGATTGGAGTTTTTCCTACCTAAGTAACTTAACTTATTAGGTGTACAGGCTCAGCTTGACTAATAAGTTGTTGTGAAAAGTGGATCTTGGCCCACATTAAATCACTAACGCGAATTATTTATGGGGATATTAATTCGGTTTGTGGGATTATAATAAGACCTCATTTAATCTTGCTAAATTTTATTGTAGATTGAAAATGGGATCTTCAAACAACAATAATTTCTCGTTGCGATCGGTCCTTGAAAAGGACAAATTGAATGGCACCAATTTCATAGACTGGTCTCGAAACTTAAGAATAGTTCTTAAGCAAGAGAAGAAGTCGTATGTTTTGGATGCACCCTTGCCTGAAGAACCAGGAAGGAACGCCTCTGCGGTTCAAAAGTAAACTTTTGAGACCAAGAAGAGTGACTCTAATGATGTGACCTGTTTGATGCTAGCCACTATGGTGCCTGAATTGCAAAAGCAATTTATGGACCAAGAGGCCTATGCGATTATGGTGCACCTCAAGGAGATGTTCCAAGAACAAGCTCGTCACGAGAGGTTCGTGACAACAAAGGCTTTGATTTCTTGTAAGATGGCTGAGGGTACTCCTGTTAGTACCCATGTACTCAAGATGAAAGGGTATCTTGATACTCTTGAGAAGCTTGAGGTACAAGTGCCAAAGGAATTGGCCACTGACTTGATCTTAGGATCATTGCCTGCTGCTTATGATCCATTTGTGATGAATTATAACATGCATGCTATGAACAAGTCAGTCACTGAGCTTCATGGGATGCTTAAGAATGCTGAAGAGAACATTCGAAAGACCAATCCCGTGCTAATGGTTCAAAAGGGAATTAAGAAGGGACCTGCTAAGGGAAAGGGAAAAGGAAAGGGAAAACCCAAGACAGTTGGGAGTGCACCTCAAACCCAATCCAAGCCCAAGGCACCAAAGCTCAAAGAGAGTGAGAGCACTTGCTTCCATTGCAACAAGATAGGGCATTGGAGGAAGAATTGCGCTCTCTTCAAGGAAGAACAAAAGAAGAATGGAGCCAAGGCGTCCAGTTCTGGTATTTTTGTTGTTGAAATTAACCTTTCTATTTCTACCACTTGGGTATTGGATACCGGTTGTGGTTCTCACATTTGTTCAAATGTGCAGGGGCTAAGAAATAGGCCGTTACTTGGGAAGAATGAAGTGGACCTCCGTGTGGGGAATGGAGCACGAGTTGCTGCCATGGAGATAGGCGACTATCACCTCACTTGACCTTCCGGACTTTGTATTGTTTTGAATAATTGTTATTATGTGCCTGCTATGAGCAGAAACATCATTTCAGTTTCATGTTTGGATAATGATGAATTTGATTTTGTTATTAAAAAGGGCAATGCTCATATTCGTCGCGAAGACATTTCTTATGGCAATGCCATGTTGCAAAATGGCCTTTATATCCTTGATTTACAAAACAAAAAGTCAATATACAACATTAATACAAAGAGGGTTAAATCAAACGAATTAAACCCTACGTACTTCTGGCATTGTCGTTTAGGACATGCAAACGAAAAACGTATTTCAAGACTCCACAAAACTGGAGTTCTTGGGTCATTTGACTTAGAGTCTTATGACACATGCGAGCCATGTTTGCATGGAAAAATGACAAAGAGTCCTTTTAACAAGAAAGGTGAAAGGACTAATGGCTTATTGGAACTAATACATACCGATGTATGTGGACCATTAAGTACACAAGCTAGAAGTGGTTTTAGCTACTTCGTGACTTTCACAGATGACTTCAGTAGATATGGCTATGTCTATCTAATGAAGTACAAGTCTGAAACTTTTGAGAAATTCAAAGAGTTTAAGAACGAAGTAGAAAACCAACTTGGCAAAAGTATAAAAGCCATTCGATCAGATCGAGGTGGCGAATACTTAAGCCAAGAGTTTGATGATCATCTAAAAGAGTGTGGTATTATTTCACAGCTCACTCCTCCTGGAACACCGCAATGGAATGGTGTGTCCGAAAGGAGAAATCGAACTCTGTTGGACATGGTTCGATCTATGATGAGTCAAGCTAATCTTCCTATCTCTTTTTGGGGTTATGCATTAGAAACTGCTGCGTTTCTATTGACCCGTACTCCAACTAAAGCAGTTGAGAAGACACCATACGAGGTATGGACTAGGAAAGAACCCAATATGTCTTTTCTCAAGATTTGGGGCTGTGAAGCACATGTTAAGAAATTAACATCTGACAAACTAGAGTCCAAATCGACTGTCTGCTTGTTTGTGGGTTATCCCAAAGAAACAAAGGGATACTACTTTTACTCACAAGCCGAGAACAAAGTATTTGTTGCTCGCAAGGCTGTTTTCTTGGAAAAGGAGTTCCTTCTCAAGAAAGACAGTGGGAGTAAAGTAGAACTTGGAGAAATTCAAGTGCCACAAGCTCCTATAGAGGATGAGTTGGAAGTGGGATCAAGTTCACAACAAGTTGTGGAACAAGATCCCATTACACAAGTACCTAGAAGGTCTGGTAGGGTACGTTAGGAGATTGAGAGATATGGATTTCTAATCACTGACAGTGACACTATTGAGTTAGTAGATCGTGAGGATCCTACTACCTACCGAGAAGCTATTGAAAGCCCAGACTCGGATAATTGGCTTGAAGCCATGAAATCCGAGATGCAATCAATGTACGATAACCAGGTTTGGACCTTGGTTGATCCACCGGAAGGTGCTAAGGTAATTGAATGCAAGTGGTTATTCAAACTAAAAGCTGATAAGACCTACAAAGGTAGACTAGTAGCAAAAGGTTTTCGACAAACTCATGGTATAGACTATGACGAGACCTTTTCGCCTGTAGTCATGCTCAAGTCCATTAGGATCTTGCTTGCTATAGCTGCATATCATGATTATGAGATATGGCAAATGGATGTCAAAACTGCTTTCCTCAACGGAAATTTACTTGAGGATGTGTATATGACACAGCCTGAAGGTTTTGTCAATCCCAAGCATCCTAAGAAGGTTTGCAAGCTTCAAAAATCCATTTATGGATTAAAGCAAGCATCCCGAAGTTGGAATCTTCGTTTTGATGAAGCAGTCAAAGATTTTGACTTCATCAAGAATGAAGATGAGCCTTGTGTGTACAAGAAGGTTAGTGGGAGCATAGTAGTGTTTCTGGTCCTATATGTGGACGACATCCTTCTCATTGGGAATGACATTCCAACATTGCAAAAGGTTAAGCAATGGTTGGGAAAATGTTTCTCAATGAAAGACTTAGGTGAAGCCGAGACAATACTTGGTATTCGAATCCATAGAGATAGATCGAATCGGCTTTTGGGACTAAGTCAAGAAAAGTACATAGACAAAGTACTAAAGCGTTTTAGTATGGGAGACTCAAAGAAAGGGTACATACCTTTGGCTTTGGGAGTTCCTTTGACTAAAGAACAGTGCCCTAAAACCATAGAGGAAAGGGACAACATGAGTAGAATCCCATATGCATCTGCTATTGGATCTATCATGTACGCTATGTTATGTACTAGGTTGGATGTTGCTCATGCACTGAGTATAACCAGTAGGTTTCAGCAAGACCCTGATGAGAAGCACTGGTCTGCTATAAAAGGGATCCTTAAGTACCTGCGAAGGACTAAGGATCACTTCTTGGTGTATGGTGGTCAAGAAGAGCTCGTCATACAAGGTTATGCCGATGCTGCTTTTCAGACCAGCACTCAGGATTCTAGATCGCAATCTAGGTTTGTTTTTGTTTTGAACGGTGGTGCTGTCAGCTGGAGAAGCTCAAAGCAAGAAACCGTTGCCGACTCAACTACAGAATCTGAGTATATTGCAGCAAGTGAGGCTGCAAAAGAGGCTGTTTGGATTAAAAATTTCATTAATGGATTAGGAGTGGTCCCAAGCATCCTATATCCATTAGAAATTTTCTGTGACAATAACGGGGCCATCGCACAGGCTAAGGAGCCCCGGTCACACCAGAAATCCAAACACATACTCAGAAGGTACCACCTGATCAGAGAAATCATTGATCGTGGGGACGTCAAGGTTAGCAAGATATCAAGTGAAGACAATGTAGCAGATCCTTTGACGAAACAGTTACGTCCAAATCTGCACGAAGCTCATTTGAGAGCGTTCGGTCTTAGGGCTATGCCCAATTGGGACTAGTGCTAGTGGGAGATTGTTAGTGTAAGCCCTAGCCCCAATACATTGTAACGAAACACTTGAAATTAATAAAATGAGGCATTTGTTTTATCCTTTGTATTCCTGTGCATATCAATTGATAAAACTATCCAAGAGTGTTGTTTCGGTTTAAGTTATCATGTGTGAGGCACATGGATTGTAAGACCTTGAAACAAATGAGACTTCATTCTAAATATCCCTAGTCAGTCATTGTTATGGGAATAACAAATGAATTAAGACTAGTATGCTCTCTCTGATGCTATGAGTCCTGTCTTACGGATCATTAGGACAAGAGTGTCAATCAGAGATCATAGATACACGTTAAAGAACATGGTATCTGGATTCGATCCGCTCATGAGAACACTACATGGTACAAGTCATAAGTGTTTCTCATATGCAAGTTTTGTATCGGAGTTCTTAGACCTGAAATCTCTATGAAACTCTTTATGAATTACTGAGTACTTTGACATACACCTAACGTGCTCGTAACAGAGTGACAAGTACGGGTATGATTGGGTATGCACTGATTCATGTTAGAGAGCATGAGAGAAGTGAAGGGATTACCCCTCTCGATAAGAGAGAAAATATCACCGGCCACTTGATCAGTGAACTGAGAAGTGTATGGCCATACCAAGATGAAATAATGAGTAATCATTATTTATCTGAGAATTCAGTGTCATTGGAATATCAAGAAATGAATTAATGTATATAAGGATGACTAGTTCCATGCCTTATATTAATTCTGATATTTATGGGTAAGGGACTATGCAAAATTGCATTAGGTCACCAAATGCCATATGCATTTTCATTTAATTTGGAATGCTATAATATCTTGCTAGAGAATATATATAGCCTTTGAATTAATTTATTAATTCATTGCCAACATTAAATGGACCTATAGGATCGCACACAAAGCATTGGGCTTAAAATATTTAAATTAAGTATTGGGCATTAATTTGGGCTTTTAATTAAAGTCAAATTAATGTATGTAATGGGTTATAAAATTGCTATTGGGCTTTGGTCCATGAGAGAGAGAAATTCAGCCCATAAGGTTTAATTTCAATTAATTAAATGTCTTGTGTTAATTTAATTAATTGAGTATTAAAGCCTAAAGAATTTTAATTGAATTAATTCACTTGATAATTGGATGGTGTGGCCGAAATTCCAAGATAATGTCAATGGAATTTCGGCACATGATTAATTATTTTATTAAGTGATTTAGTTAATTATTATGTCTTACATTTATCTTAGATTAAATCAAAAGGATTATCTTGGATTAAATGTATTATTTTAAGGAGTTTTAATCAATATATATTTCTTAATTTAAAGAAGTGATAAAGGCTAAAATTAATTATCTTTAGATAATATTAATTATCTTGAGGTAGTGGTTTTTGGAATGATCACTTAAGAAAATGAAAAGAATATATATTGAGGTAGAAAAAAAAAACGTGAAACCCTAAGATATTCTATGGTTTTGGCGTGAAACCCTAATTCTCTCTAAAGTTGGCGTGAAAATCTCTCTCTCACATTTTCTCTCTTGGCCTAAACACACAAGAGGAAGAACTCTTTCTTGCTTTCTTGTGTTCTTGGGCATTAATAGCACCTAAAAGAAGTACAAGATCAAAGTCTTGTAGCTTCAAACTATAACCATTACACAATACCGAAAAGGAGAGCTAGCAATCTCGATTTTAAGCCGTCGGTGCAAGTGTGTGTGTGAGAATAGAGGGAGTGGCGCAAAAGGCTGTTCCTTGGCATTGGTGATCGAGAACTAAGGTGGATAAAGGCATCTTGGTTGCTGGACATCACAAAATCAAAGAATAAAAGGCATCATCTATTGTAAGTTTCAAAACCCTAAAATTGCATGTTTTCGTTCCTAGTTTTGGATATGTATGGTATGCATGATAAAATTTTTGTTTTTTCGCTGTGCTATCATGATTATCATACCATGTCATATTCCATCAGTGCTAATTTAATAACTAAAGACTCACCACTTTTAATGAAGTTAGTCTCAAACCCGATTTTACATGCCCTAGGTGCTAATCAAGAATTTCAAGTGGCAAACCAACTAAGAGATTCGCTGCCTCAAGTACACATCTTTTTTTTTCACTATTGTGACCTAAGATAGCCTAGATTAGGGTTACTCAATGATGAGAATATAATATATTGATTAGAAGTTTGGATCATGAGGCTTCAATCATGAATTTCAAACATTATTCTCAAAGATGTCTATAATTTTCTAAGTTTTTCTAAATATTTCCAAGCATTTTAATATAATATGTATAAAAACCTTATTTTGGACCTTCAGTGGTGATAGATGGCCGTCTGTCACTTGAGGGGTGCCCGTTTGTGGGTCCCTCTTTCTTGTACAGGCCAAATAAAGGGATATTTTAGGAAATTTAGGGTTTAGTGATGAGGGAAGGCCACCCGTCATTAAGGGATGCCCATCCCTAGCTTAAAACCTAGTTTTTTTTTCATATTTTTAGGTTTTCGAAAAGGAAATTTTAATCTCTTAAGATTTCTTCTGAACTTACAGGGGTTTGATCACTAGATTGGGATCTTTGAGTTGGAATTAAACTAAAATTCTTCCTTAGGTATAAAATCTTAAATCTAAGGTTTTTCTAAAAGAAATATTTTTTAAAGAGCCACCATTAGAGAAGAAGAATTACTCTCTCTCTTTAAACATTGTGCTCTAGCAATTCTTGTTGAAATGCATATATACACAAACGAATTTTAGCTTTCATTTTGAGAACTACAATCATGAATTAGAGTGGAGATCTAGACTATAAAAATAACAGTTAAAATATCTCTTGAGGGTAATATTATAGGCTCATTTTTATTTTCACCTTTCTAGGCTTATTATGCATAATCTCATGGTTCTTTAATGCATATTAACATGCTATAATTATTATACTTGAGTAATATGCATGTTTAGATGAGATATAATGTATTTCTGGACTGCTAGGCATGATAAAGGCATGTTCTAAATATTTGATTTCCTCTATTGTTGTAACTATGAAGCTTTTACTTTGTCTTTATTTTGTCCTTCTAATTCTGTAAATATGTGCCTTTTGTGTTTTTTATGCATGATTTATTGTTATAAAATGTTTTTAACATGATTTAGGATTTAAATATTGCATATCGAGGGATAAGAACTTGTTTTAAATTTTTTTCCTTTTCCCATAAATTTTGCATTTTCTTGTTCTATCCAGAGGTGACGGGTAGAAAGATGGACTGATGGATGAGATGTCTTAGTCCCATCTTTCAGTTATATCCCTTACTCTTTTTTATGGCCATCCCTTACTTATTTTAGGCATCCATTAGTGTATTTTTAATATATTTTTGATGTATTTTATCCTTTTTATCATATTTATACATCATTTCCTGTGATTTTAATATTGTATGACATGATTCTATACTTGAAATTATTTTTTTGTAATTAAATCTATAATAATTTTGCTATGTTATTTATGGATACTAATTTATTTAGTTTTCTGTGTGATTTTCCAAGCATTTAATACCTTATGGCTTTGGAGAGTTAGTGGTTTTTTGCATGGAAAGTTATGCTCCCAAGTTGTTTATCTCATTCACTCCCTAGTCAGTTCAATTATTTTATTCATTTTATTTATTTATTATGGTTTTGCCTATTATTTAATTCTTGTCATTATTTCTTATTTTATCTTTGATGTATTACCTTCGTGAATGTAATAGTTAGTAAAAAAGAATTTTTTTACAATATAAAATAAAAGGCATTTAAATTATTTTTTATTAATTTAATTGGGTTTTCTTTCAAAATACGGACCAATATCCATTTTTTAGCTCAAATCCATACAAATTTGTAATTTTTTTTATAAATATGCATAAGGGAGCCAATGCTCCCAAACTTAATTAATATCCATATTTATGTATGTATATCAATCTTTATTTTGTTTGTTGGATAATTTGTTTCTATAATAATTTTTAAGTATGATTTATTTTAAGTATTTATTTATTGCTTTCTATTTGATTGAGATGTTTACTTAAATTCTAGTGCCTGCATTGTGTGAGAGAGGAGAGAGAATTAATTTTAAAACCTAATTATAAACAACACCTAATCAATATGCCTAATACGAGTGATGTCCCAAACACCAATCTTTGTTTAGGCATCAAAAGGTTAAAATTTCTTTCCTAATGTCAAGTTGGGTGGCAACTTCATGACACCTACCTTTTGGACCCATTAAAAGACACCTTCATGGGTTGACTACTAACCATAGATTGGGCTTGATCCTTCTTTATGGAAATGTGGCAAATTTATGAGTTAAGCGAGCTTCACTTGGTCTGCAAACCTAAAAAAAGGCCTCCAAAAGCAAACATGGAAGTGAGCGGCAGCTCTAACATGCATCACATAATGATAATTGAATATGTATCATTATGTAAAAGTGTGGAATGATCGTAAAAGCATGTAAGATATTATAATGTGTGAGAAATCATGATGCAAACTTGTGTACATGTGGTGACATTATTTCATCATGTTTGGGTGATATTATACATGTTAGTATAATCAAAAGAGGCATGGTAGATGTAAATATATGAGATATGAACAAATGAGAATGTGGGCATAATGTGAAATACCTTGAAAGCTACATAAATATATGACATAAAGTGAAACAAGACATGTTAGATATTTCGTTAAGGAGTTTATCACCCCAAGTGATCCCTTAAAATATTTAGGGGTTGTTAGGTCACCCCAATTAGCCTTCCCAATCCATTCAGTATCATTAAGGCCTTTGCCTCACACATTGAATTTAAGGATTTTCACTAAGTACTACTAGGTGAAAAATCATAAATATGTAAGAAAATAAGAACCAAATGGTAAATTATGCATAAAAGATATCATAAATGTGATTGAATAATAAATAAAGTGAAATAAGTGATTAATAGAATAAAAAAGTATAAAAATGTAACTACATGATAAATCAGGGGTAAAATTGTAATTTGGCATTGAAAATGTGGTTAAAAAGATTAAAATAGTCAAATAAGTACAGAGAGGTAAAAATATATTAGTGAAAAATTTTAGGGACAAAAATGCAATTTGTCATTTCATGAGTAAATATAAGGACCAAAATGTAAATTTTACACTTAAAATGAAATAAAAGTCATAAGAAGTAAAAAGGATCCAAATTTAGGTCAAATGGAGTTAAATATGATAAAAATAAAAGTTTAGAGACCTAATGGTACTTTGCCATTTAAGTAAGAATCATGTGAGGAACATGAGGAAAATAAGAAGAGAATGACAAAATGGTAATTTAAAGCATCAAGAGAATAAATTTTTAAACAAAGTAGCAACAAATAACAATTAAGGGTAAAATGATAATTTTACACCTTATAGTTTTATTAGATAAAATTTTGTGAAGTTATATCCACCATTAGACAATAATGTTGCTTAGAGCTTGGTTTGTTTGATTCCACATAGGGACAAGTAACCAAAGACTTAACAAAAAGGAAAGCAAAGTGGCACGTGTATATATATATATATATATATATATATATATATATATTTATTTATTTATTTATTTATCACTTTGGTGAATATAAAATTTAGATTTAGATATGTCATGTAATAGACTTTTGTAAATTTATGTGTATTATGTTATATAATGACTGTCAGATAAAAAAACAAACTTATGTTATATTACCCTATGGATGAGGATTTAGTAACTATGTCGATGATGCCTAGTGATTCATATTAGAATTTTTATGGTTGTCATTGGGGTATTAGAGGTAGAGGTTGTCATTTGGGAGTGTTACTTTGATATTTTGCAGGTTTGGGTAGCATAATTTACAAACCATTATGTTGCCGAAATTTAAACCAAATAAATAGTAAAATAACAACAAAAATCAAATTGGCCTATAATGGACAGATAAATTTGATATCTATAATTGCAATAGAAAATGAGGAATTAAAAAATAAATTGTTAAATTTTTGTCATTAGCTAATAATATTAAAATATAATTAAGTACCCAGGTGATGTCATTAACGATAATTCATCGCATAAAGATTCATGAGAGAACTTTGGGCATCACAACAGAAGTAAGAGACTACTCAGTATTCATGATTGAAAACAAATAAAAGAATGAAAATTTGAATACTATACTCATGAGAGAACTTCTGACTTAATTTTTCACTCTTGAAAAATAGTAAAGAACAAGCTTAAAAAACCCTAAAGAGCAGAGTTAATCTAAAAAATTGAAGTAAAAATAACAAAACTAAGTCCATTCTATGATCTCTTTGTTAAACTAATGATAATTGACTTAAAAACACTCAAAGACCTAATTTCTTAAGAGTCTAGCTGCCACCAGAACACTTAAAGCTATCAAAAGCTTCCTATTCTCGCACAATCTGCCAAATGAACCCAGCGGGACAATGAAATGACCTAGCTGGTTTCTTCCAATCTGCCTCAAAATATTTAAGGTGACCCAGTAGGACCATTAAGTGACCTAGCTGAGTCACTAGCTACTAGAATATAAGGAAATAAGGTCCTCTAACCCAAATGAGCCAAATATACTGGCCCAGTCAGCTTGATTTCCTCTTTATGGCTTCTAAACCTACAAAAATAGAAAAACTAACATTCAAACACTATATTTTCAAAATCCAAAATCTTTAAACATAAAACACATAAATTAACAATAAGGAACTACAAAACACACCTAAAAACATAGATATAATTAGGGACTATCAGCGACTGTGAAATTAGGGAAGGAAAAATTATTTAAAGAGTTGTACAAAGAGGGGCAATCTAAATCATTTTTTAGGTTTTGTCTCATCCTGAGGTTTCTTGGATAGGTAATAAGAAAGGTTCTTGTGCTCTTAGTGAGTTTACACGATCCCCTTATTTGCAAAAAGTTTTTTTTCTTTAACTTATTTTTAAAACAGGACCAAAGTGCTCAAAATTTAGAAATTACATGGTATAGTTAAAGCTTTTATGAAATTTAATAGATAGAAATAAAATATGAATAACTCCTATTTTAGCTTAAACTTGAATGGAACACAATTTATGAAACAATGTAACATAGTAAACTATAAGTATGATTACTTATTAAAGAATATTTATGATAAAGGTATGTTATTATTCATCTTATTGACATAACATAGTCATGCTTATATGCTATAGTTGTATGACATGTCTATACATCAAAACGTTAATTTATATAAAGATATGACTATCAGGATATAAATGCTCACGTACAAATTGATCATCAGGTTTTCTAAGGTAGAAAATATTTGTTTATATACTGAAGACTATGTGTCTTTTGATATCACATGACTATATGATGAAGCATATGTATAGTGATTGCAAGTTAAGGTAAGTTATTATTTACCTATTTGAGATAACATGAATATAGCATTATATGACAACTATGTCATGCCTATATGTTTTATGCCAAAAGATTAGTCACAATAATATAATAAAGTATATGATCACGTTGATAAATGAGACTGTGTATACATGTATAGCATTAGAGATGGTATGACTTTTCATTGATTACTTATATGAGCAAATTTTTTAAATTGTGCTATGAGTTATGCATACATACTTATGTACTAGAGATGGTATATCAATTACATGATTATAAACATGTACTAGTTAATAAAATAAATACAAGCTCGGAATACAAATTATGTTAGATCACAGTATTGCTTGCTAGTAAAGTTTAATTATGGATAGATAGGCATCTATAGGGATAATTGTAGCTACCATCATTTGACCTAGATGAGTCTATGGTACAGTTTATCCCATTTAGATCATTAGCCGATCCCATTTGGGTTGCTTAACCAGTCTAAAGTATAGTTTGGCCCCATTTGGATCTACCAATTTGATATCTTTGGATATCTATCGTTTTGCTACCTAAGTGTATCTACCATTCCCGTTATCCACATCTAGAACCTATGAAGGCTTAAAAAGTTCAAATTATAGTAATGACTATAGTATTTGAATTAAAGCATGATTTGCTCAAATGTTATTATTGTAGTATATGATTGGTTCTAACTACATAAATTGTATCTCAAGTTTCAATGTTCAGAGTATATTAATCAACCATATGAATTATATATATTGGGATAGTTGTTTATCTTGGTTAGCTTAATGCTCGTATGTTTGAGATGTTGCTATAATTATATATTTGTTATCATTAATATTTATATAGTATGTTGCATCTGATGTATGTTGATTTTGTATGCTAATGATCTTTGTGAGTGGTCATACATCATGAATTATTTCCCACTAAGCTTTATATCTTAGCATGGGTTATTTTATCAATATAGATTTAGTAGATAAGACTTTTGCTTAGGAACATCCTCTATATCAGGAAAGGCCAACACAAGATTGATAAGAGTTGATGTAGGGAGATTTTGTAATAATATTATGAAATATTTCGTATTATGGTTATTAGACATATGAGGTTGCATTTAAATATATGTATATGGAATTGTAACCAACTCACGATATGACTAAACAAGTATATGTATACACGTAGAAACTAAAGTAGCATGTATATAATATGTTATGCATGATGCTAAATATGAGATAAGCATGCAAATAGTTTAACACCCATATGAATATATATGACATAGCATGATATAAGTAATAGTAACATAACGATCTTATGATTAATAACATCAACCATGGTAGTGATGGAAAGCACAATTAATATGACTAATTGGATATAGTTTATAAGCTAATTGTATAAGGGTGTGACAATTTTGGTATCAAAACCTAGGGGTAATTATAAGAAACGAGCTAAAGTATGTTTCAAATATGGTGGTATAGACCATTTTATGGCTAATTATCCCTTGAAGAGGGATGAAAGCTTTGGATAGTAGGGTAGTAGAAGAGCATTTAATGTACCCTCTTCTAGTAGAGGCAGAGGTAGGGGATTTGGGTGTTAGTGTAAGCCCTAGCCCCAATGCATTGTAATAAAACACTTTGAATTAATAAAGTGAGGCATTTGTTTTATCTTTTGTATTCCTATGCATATCAATTGATAGAACTATCCAAGAATGTTATTTCAGTTTAAGTTATCATGTGTGAGGCACATGGTTGTAAGACCTTGAAACAAATGAGACTTCATTCTAAATATCCCTAATCAGTCATTGTTATGGGAATAACAAATGAATTAAGACTAGTATGCTCTCTCTGATATTATGAGTTCTATCTTACGGATCATTAGGACAAGAGTGTCAATCAGAGATCATAGATACATGTTAAAGAACATGGTATCTGGATTCGATCTGTTCATGAGAACACTACATGGTACAAGTCATAAGTGTTTCTCATATGCAAGTTTTGTATCGGAGTTCTTAGACCTAAAATCTCTATGAAACTCTTTATGAATTACTGTGTACTTTGACATACACGTAACGTGCTCGTAATAGAGTGACAAGTATGGGTATGATTGGGTATGCATAGATTCATGTTAGAGAGCATGAGAGAAGTGAAGGGATTACCCCTCTCTATAAGAGAGAAAATATCATCGGCCACTTGATCAGTGAACTGAGAAATGTATGGCCATACCGAGATGAAATAATGAGTAATCATTATTTATCTGAGAGTTCAGTGTCACTGGAATATCAAGAAAGGAATTAATATATATATAAGGATGACTAGTTCCATGCCTTATATTAATTCTGATATTTATGGGTAAGGGACTATGCAAAATTGCATTAGGTCACTAAATGCCATATGCATTTTCATTTAATTTGGAATGCTATAATATCTTGCTAGAGAATATATATAGCCTTTGAATTAATTCATTAATTCATTGCCAACATTAAATGGACCTATAGGATCGTACACAAAGCATTGGGCTTAAAATATTTAAATAAAGTATTGGGCATTAATTTGGGCTTTTAATTAAAGTCAAATTAATGTGTGTAATGGATTTTAAAATTGCTATTGGACCTTGGTCCATGAGAGAGAAATTCAGCCCACAAGGTTTAATTTCAATTAATTAAATGTCTTGTATTAATTTAATTAATTGAGTATTAATACCTAAAAGAATTATAATCAAATTAAAACACTTAAATGGAAATAGACTTGGCAGAAATTCCTAGATAAATACCAAGGAATTTCGGCACATGCTTATTTAATTAAGTGATTTATTTGATTAATATGTCTTATGTTTTTATTTTGGATTAAATCAAAAAGAATTTGAATCAATATATATCTCTTATTTTTAAGAAGTGATAAAGACTAAAATTAATTATCTTTAAGTAGTGGATTTTAGATTTATCACTTAAAAATAAAATGATATATATTGAATGAGAGAGAAAAGAAAAAAAACCCTAGTTTTTCTTTTTGTTTTTGGCATGAATTTCTTCTCTCACTCACAAAATTTCTTTTGGCCGAATTTCTCAAGGGGTAATATACTTCTTCATTCTCTTGTGTTCTTGGATGTCAATAGTATCTAAAGGAAGTACAAGATTAGATCTTGTAGCTTAAAACCATTACCATTACACAATACCTTAAAAGAGAGCTAGCAATCTCGATTTTAAGCTGTCGGTGCAATTGTGTGTGTGAGAATAGAGGGAGTGGCGTAAAGGTTTTTCCTTGGCATTGGTGATCAAGGTCTAAGGAGGATAAAGTCATCTTAGTTGCTGGTCATCACCAAATTCAAGATTTAAAAGGCAACAAAAATTGTAAGAATAAAAAACCCTAAAATTACATGTTTCAATTCTTGTCATGGAATTATTTGGCATGTATGATCGTTTTTGTCATTTTTCTGCTATACGATTACCATGAGCATATCATGTCATATTCCATCAGTGGTATCAGTGCCTAAAAATGCTTATTTTAGTGCTTTAGATGCATGAAAAAATTAATTAAAAATCTTTATTTTGAAAACATACAATGCTGAAATTTTCTGTTTTGAGTTTTTTGCATTGTTTTGGTGTAAACATAATTTTAATTAATTAGATAGGTATTATAATTAATATGACATGTTAATATACTGTCCTAAGATGTTCTAGGAGCTGTTAATGGTCGGATTTAATTGATAATAGCTGATGGTACATGTTAATATTAAAACTAGGTGCTATTTGGCATGTTTATTGTTAGTTTAACAACTAGTTTTAAATATTAAATGTAAAAACGATTTTGGCATGTTTGTAAGTGATTTTTAAAGATTAAATATCAGGTCTGGACATATTTTAAATTTGTTTTTAATTCTGGTCCATGACAATTTAATTGATTAATTTTAAAATCACTTAAAACTATGACTAGTTTGTGTTTGTTACATGTTTAATCAACATTGTTTGTTTTGTTTTGATTAAAATGGTAAAAACAAATTTAGATCAGATTGGTGCAGAATATTAAATCAATATTTATGACCTTATTTTAATTATTAAATGACTCATAAAATTGATTTAAGTATTTTTGCATTTTGTGGCATCACATAAGCATTAAACAACTAGTTTTGTTGTTTGTTTGTTTTTATATGGGCTTGGCTAAATTAATTAAAATTGAACTTTGTTTGATCCATGAATGTTATGTATATTTATTTGCTTGTTTGGTGTGATGAATGGATATGCATGGTGCATTCATGGGCCCTGGGTTTTTGTAATTAAATATGGCATGTGAGCCATTATGTATTATTGTAAAAGTTTCATTTATTTCTTAGAATAGAATTTACTTGAAGACTTTGTAAATCAAGATGAATCCCATCGGAGTGGAGAAGCCCAACTCGAAGATTCTTATGTAATAGTATAGAATCTTAGTTGTAGGTTTTTGGGCCCATGTTTGTCATGCTTTACTTTATGCAATTATTTATATATGCATGCTATAAATGGATGACAAAGCGTATGCCATGTAAGCCGTAATAAAATGAATCCCTAAAAATAATAAGTCACAAAGTTGCCTTCCTAATTCGAAACATGTCAAGGCATCGATCATCGGTCACATAGACTAGGAGTCCTAGATGCGCCCGATTATCTTTGTGAGGCATGGGTTGTGAATGTAGGTTAGACTTAACATGGAAAGGGATGCCCGGACCTAGGCAACTAATAAATGGGTTTGTGCTATAACATATTAAGATGTTAGCCCATTTGATCCAAGAGTCATGTATGAGACATGATTGGAGTTTTGCCTACCTAAGTAACTTAACTTGTTAGGTGTACAAGCTCAGCTTGACTAATAAGTTGTTGTGAAAAGTGGATCTTGGCCAATATTAAATCACTAACGCGAATTATTTAAAGGGATATTAATTCGGTTTGTGGGATTATAAATAAGACCTCATTTAATCTTGCTAAATTTTATTGTAGATTGAAAATGGCATCTTCAAACAACAATTTCTCATTGCGATCGGTCCTTGAAAAGGACAAATTGAATGGCACCAATTTCATAGACTAGTCTCCAAACTTAAGAATAGTTCTTAAGTAAGAGAAAAAGTCGTATATTTTGGATGTACCCTTGCCTGAAGAACCTGCTAGGAATGCCTCTGCGGTTCAAAAGGAAACTTTTGAGACCAAGAAGAGTGACTCCAATGATGTGACCTGTCTAATGCTAGCCATTATGGTGCCTGACTTGCAAAAGCAATTTATGGACCAAGAGGCTTATGCAATCATGGTGCACCTCAAGGAGATGTTCCAAGAGCAAGCTCGTCACGAGAGGTTCGTGACAACAAAGGCCTTGATTTCATGTAAAATGGCTGTGGGTACTCCTGTTAGTACCCATGTACTCAAGATGAAAGGTATCTTAATACTCTTAAGAAGCTTGAGGTACAAGTGCCAAAGGAATTGGCCACTGACTTGATCTTAGGATCATTGACTGATGATTATGATCCATTTGTAATGAATTATAACATGTATGCAATGAACAAGTCAGTCACTGAGCTCCATGGGATGCTTAAGAATGCTGAAGAGAACATTCAAAAGACCAATCCCGTATTGATGGTTCAAGGGGGCATTAAAAAGGGACCCGCTAAGGGAAAGGGAAAGGGAAAGCCAAAACCTAAGATGACCTGGCTCGGTTCAAGTCAAGTAGGAGTGCACCTCAGGCCCATTCCAAGCCCAAGGCGCAGAAGCTCAAAGAGAGTGAGAGCACTTGCTTCTATTGCAACAAGATAGGGCATTGGAGGAAGATTGTGCTCTCTCCAAGGAAGAACAAAAGAAGAATGAAGCCAAGGCATCGAGTTTTGGTATTTTTGTTGTTAAGATTAACCTTTCTATTTCTACCACTTGGGTATTGGATACCAGTTATTATTCTCACATTTGTTCAAATGTGCAGGGGCTAAGAAATAGGCGGTTACTTGGGAGGAATGAAGTGGACCTCCGTGTGGGGAATGGAGCATGAGGTGCTGCCATAGAGATAGGTGATTATCAACTCACTTTACCTTTCGGACTTTATTTAGTTTTGAAAAATTGTTATTATGTGCCTGCTATGAGCAGAAACAATATTTCAGTTTCATGTTTGGATTTGGATGAATTTGATTTTGTTATTAAAAATGGCAATGCTCATATTCGTTGCCAAGGCATTTCTTATGGCAATGCCATGTTGCAAAATAGCCTTTATATCCTTGATTTACAAAACAAAGAGTCCATATACAACATTAATACAAAGAGGGTTAAATCAGACGAATTGAACCCTACTTACTTCTGGCATTGTCGTTTAGGACATGCAAACGAAAAATGCATTTCAAGAGTCCACAAAACTGGAGTCTTGGCTCATTCAACTTAGAGTCTTATGATACATGCAAGCCATGTTTGCATGGAAAAATGACAAAGAGTCCTTTTAACAAGAAAGGTGAAAGGACTAATGGCTTATTGGAACTAATGTTGGAATTTGATGGTTACATGCATCACATACATGAGCGGAATTTTAAAATTTTTTAACCATAAGATCTGATCTTGCCATGAATACACAATATAACTATATGAGAAAAAGAAAAATCACCTTTGATTTTTGTTGAACAGTTGATTTTACTTCGCATCGGGTTGTCGCAAACCACAGTGTCCAAAATCGAACACCTCCAATGAGTAATCCACACTAGAGAGGGGTAAATTGAACCAACAAATTGGTGTTCAACTAGGGCTGGCCGAAATCCAAGAGGCTAGCAATGGAAGTGGCGCAAAAGGGAGAGAGAATTAAGAGAAAAAGACTTTCCTTTTGTTTTAATCACTTAACCCTAATTCTCATTAGTTGGCCTTTTATAGTTAGGTTAAAATTCCAACTCCTTAATGAGATTGGGCTCTTTAAAATTGCTGGAGAATTATTAATTGGGTCTCTGGAATTAATTATAATCATTTGGGCTTAATTAAATCCAAATTAAAACTTTTCATAAAAGACCATGCACAAAATCCACAAACTAGGCCCTTTGTGCATTTAATTGGATTTAAATACCCAAATGGATTCCAAATCCAACCAAATTAAATATGTGAGTTCCATAACACTTATGTAACATATATAAATTAATTTAGTCCAAGAAAAAGCCCTCTAAGCCCTTCTGTATGGAGTTGGCATGTAGCCCTCTTCTGGAGGGCTTCCTCCAACTTCTTCATTCCTTTGGCCCTTTATAATTTCTTCAATGGTCCTATTAATTGTTATATCAGTCCTATAACACTTATAGTAGTCTTATAACACTTATAAGACAATAATAATTAATCATGAAATACATTATTTCATTTAGGTCCAATTTACAGAACATTTCTTAAAAGTTTCGCGGACAATTTTATTTGATCATAATTAATTAAACTCTTTAATTAATTATTATCATATTGTCCTCTCTACCTTTATAATAATATCAAATATTATTATCCTTGTCATTTTACCATTTTACCCTTTTCTCTATATGTGTGTGACCTATTGGGTTCCTGTCCATGTTGGCAGTATAATATGTAATTGTGAGTTCTATTCAAAACTCACATGATTTAAACTCCTTTAAATCATTTTATCACTCTCTATTGATATTTTGATACATCATTATACAAGTCATGATTGGCCTCTAGCTAGGCATCATGACTACCCAAATGTCAGGAAAGTCATGTGGTTTGACTGTACCCTTCCATAGAAACAGTTACCGTGCAATTACTCCTTTCACCACTCTTATCTCAATTAGATTCTGAGTATGGATTTCTGTCAACTCATATAAATCTAATTATGTATGTTCTATTAATTTAACCATTGTTCCTAAAATGCCCTTCATGGATCTCCATCCATCTCGGCATATTACTCTGGCCAGAGATTCTCTGAACAAGGCAATTATAGAATCATGCGAGATAACTTCCCTTGTTAAATCTGGGATGGTGAATCCTTTGTCAATCACTCAACTATCTTCAAGTAGGTCATGATATACCCAATCTCCTAACTATGTTCACTCCCAGTTGGAAGTAATCAGTTATGGAGTCAAAGTATACCACTTGCTACTTAAGATAACTTTGGTGATCTCAAGTCTAAGGATACTTGCACAACCGCTATGAAGAGATTCCTCACTGACATAGATTTAATATCCATATGAGGATTCTCTTTGCAGGTCTCCAATGAACTTGTTCCTCTAACAAGCATCCACATGTTAGCTTTGATTATCATCCATAATCACAATTATGAGAACCATTGCTTGAACCATTCAAGAAGCATAACATGTGCTAGTCTGTCCGAATTAACAATGTCTTATCTTGTTAATTCTATGACTAGGGATATTTAGATATTAACACATTTGCATGCGATAGACATCTCACATCATGAACACCTTCATGATTGCCTTTGCACTGTGTTTATAATATCTAGGACTTCATTTATTAATTTAAGATTTACAAACTCATGTATTCAAACACAGCATTAATAAATGAATGATGCCTTTTATTAAGAATATAAATTTCATACATATGAAAAACATCCCTATTACATGGGCTCTAGGGCATACTCTCTAACAATCTCCCACTTGCACTAGAGCCAATCACTCATATGTCTCAGACCCATGCTATTTATATGGTGATCATGCTTTATCTGGGAAAGTGCTTTAGTGAGGGGATCCGCCACATTGTCATCTGTGGGAACCCTTTCTATTTTCACATCATTTCTAGCTACTATTTCCCTTATGAGATGGTAGCGTCTGAGAACATGTTTGGATCGCTGATGAGACCGTGGTTCCTTTGCTTGCGCAATGGCTCCATTGTTGTCACAATATAAAGGAATCGGATCAACAATGCTAGGCACCACTCCTAGTTCGGTTATGAACTTTTTGATCCAGACTGCTTCTTTGGCTGCTTCTGAAGCAGCAATGTACTCAGCTTCTGTCGTGGAATCAGCAGTTGTTTCTTGTTTGGAACTTTTCCAACTAACTGCTCCTCCTCCCATTATGAACACATAACCAGATTGTGATTTACAATCATCTTTGTCAGATTGGAAGCTGGCATCTGTATACCCGTTTACTTCCAAACTGCCCTCTCCATATACCAAGAATATATCCTTAGTCCTTCTCAAGTACTTAAGAATATTCTTGACAGCTGCCCAGTGTTCCTCTCCAAAATTAGATTGGAATCTGCTTGTGACACTCAAAGCAAATGCTACATCTGGACGTGTACATAACATAGCATACATGATAGAACCAATTGCAGATGCATATGGTATTCTATTCATACTCTCTCTATCCTCTAGTGTTTGCGGACACATAGACTTAGAAAGGTGTTTCCCATGCACCATGGGTATAAACCCTTTCTTAGAGAGATCCATATTGAACCTCTTCAATACTTTATCTATATATGTACTCTGAGAAAGACCTAGCAACCTATTGGATCTATCTCTATAGATCCTTATTCCCAGAATATAGGATGCTTCTCCAAGGTCTTTCATGGAGAATTGCTTGGATAACCATATTTTAACAGATTGGAGAAGAGAAATGTCATTTCCCATGATCAATATGTCATCTATATATAGAACTAGGAAGACAATTGCACTCCCACTGACCCTTTTATACACACAAGGTTCATCTTCATTCTGTGAGAAACCAAACTCTTTGATTGTCTCATTGAATCGTATGTTCCAGCTCCTAGAGGCTTGCTTCAATCCATGAATGGATCTTTGAAGCTTGCATACCTTTTCGCCATTTCCAGATGTGAATCCTTCTGGTTGTGTCATATACACATCCTTAGAAAGATTTCCATTAAGGAAAGCTGTCTTCACATCCATTTGCCAAATCTCATAATCATAATGAGCTGCAATGGCTAAAAGTATTCTTATAGACTTAAGCATCGCTACAGGAGAAAAAGTTTCGTCATAGTCAATACCTTCTTTTTGACGATAACCTTTTGCTACTAAGCGAGCTTTATAGGTAACTATATTACCTTCCATGTCAGTCTTCTTTTTGAAGACCCATTTGCACCCTATGGGCTTTATCCCTTCAGGTGGTTGAGTTAAAGTCCATACTTTATTCTCATACATGGAGTCCATTTCGGACTGCATAGCCTTAAGCCATAAATCACGTTCTGAACTGTTCAAAACTTCTTGATAGCTTGTAGGCTCATTGTCCTCTACTACAGTTATGCCTCTATCCGAATCAACGTGAAATCCATATCTCACAGGGATAGAACGCATCCTAGTAGATCTTCTAGGATTTTGTGTATAATCAGGCTCAACTGTAATCTCATCTTTATGAAATTCAGTTTCGGGTTCAATCGATTGATCATCTTCTATTTGTGGGTCTTGAACTTCACCAAGCTCAATTTTACTCCGACTGTCCTCTCGTAGGAGAAATTCTCTTTCCAAGAAGACAGCATGCCTTGAAACAAACACCTTTTGTTCTAAGGGATGATAGAAATAATATCCAAATGTTTCTTTTGGATATCCTGCAAATAAACATTTATCAGACTTAACATCCAGTTTGTCTGACATTGTCCTCTTCACATAAGCAGGACAGCCCCATACTTTCATATGAGAAAGCGTGGGTTTCTTGTTATTCCACATCTCATATGGAGTAACATCAGCCGATTTACTAGGAACTCTATTTAACACATAAACAGCAGTTTCTAGTGCATATCCCCAAAAGGACTTAGGCAAGTCCGCTCGGCTCATCATTGATCGAACCATATCTAATAGTGTTCGATTCCTCCTTTCGGATACACCATTGTGTTGTGGTGTATATGGAGGAGTCCATTGAGATAAAATCCCATTATCTCTAAGATAATCCTGAAACTCTTGACTTAAGTATTCTCCACCTCGATCTGATCTAAGTGTTTTAATACTTTTGCCAAGTTGTTTCTCTACTTCATTTCTGAATTCTTTGAACTTTTCAAATGCTTCAGACTTATATTTCATTAGATAGATGTATCCAAACCTGGAATAATCATCTATGAAAGTAATGAAGTAGGAGTAACCTCCTCTGGCATGTGTAGTCATTGGACCACATACATATGAATGTATTAAGTCCAAAACCATTTTAGCTCGTTCTCCTTTACCAATAAAGGGAGCTTTTATCATTTTTCCCAATAAACAAGATTCACATGTATCAAATGATTCATAATCAAATGATCCCAAATCACCTGACTTGTGTAACTTGGTCATGCATTTTTCATTTATATGGCCTAAACGACAATGCCATAAGTATGAGGTATTAAGATTATCATGTTTCATTCTCTTGGTATTCACATTATGTACTTCTTTAATTAAATCAAGAACAAATATACCATTCTCAATGATAGCTTTTGCATAAAATATATTGTTCTTAAAAATGTAACAACATTTGTCCTTCAACGAAATATCATAATCGTTCATCAAATGACTGAAAGAAATAATACTTTTGGATAAGGCTGGAACATAATAACAATTATTTAATTCCAGTACTAATCCACTAGGAAGAGGCAAATAGTAAGTCCCTACAACTGTTGTAGAGATGTTCTCTCCAGTAGCTGACTGCAAACATATCTCTGCCTTTCCAACTCTTCTAAAGCTTCTAAGCCCCTGTAGATCATTACATAAATGAGATCCACATCCGGTATCTAATACCCAAGATTGTTTTGAAGCAATAGAATAAGTATTAATTTCAATCATATGAATACCTGAAGTAGATGCAACAGCTTGCTTCTTCTCCTTAAGAGAATCTAGATAGGCCTTGCAGTTACGCTTCCAATGACCATCTTTTCCACAATGGAAGCAAGTTCCTTTGGGATTCTCTTTCTTGGCAACCTTCTTCTTGGAGATCCCACCATTCTTTGGCTGCGCCTTGGTTATCTTCTTCTTCTTCTTCTGCTTCTTGCCTTTAGCAGAAGTGACAACCATGACACTTTTTGGATCTTTCTTAAATGATCCATCAGCTGTCTTGAGCATGTTGATTAACTCAGGAATGGATACTTGGATCTTGTTCATGTTGAAGTTAAGCACGAAAGGTGCATAACTTGGAGCCAACGAGTACAAGATTAAATCTATGTATAGATCATTATCCATAACATAGCCAAGTCTACTCAAATGCCCAATATACCCATACATCTTCAATGCATGAGTAGCAGCTGAAGTGCCTTCCACCATTTTGCAGCTAAATAGAGCTCGAGCAATCTCATATTGCTCAGTTCTAGCCTGAGAAGAATAGAGCTCCTCTAGATGCAAAACGATGGTTCTAGCATCCATCATTTCATGTTGCTTCTGAAGCTCCGAGGACATAGCACCCAGCATCAGACATGCTGCTGCTTCACTATCCTCCATGTATTTTCGATAAATGCCTTTGATCTCATCAATGGCATTATCTGATGGAAGTGGTGGTGGATCTTTATCCAAGACATAATGGATCTTTTCAGCCCTGAGAACAATTCTCACTTGCCTGATCCAGTCAGAATAGTTGTTACCAACCAGCTTGTTATCCAAGATTGATCGTATATTAATGTTTGATGTGCTCATGATGATGACCTAGATGTGAAAAAGAAAAGATATGAGAGTATGTTCATATATATGTATGCATTAATAAGGTCTTTAATTAATCCATTTACTCCCACTATTTTATTGCGAATTAATAGCCCTCACTATATAATCCGAGAAAACCCGATGGTTTTCTTAGTGGGCCAATATCCAATCCTTGATATGTAATTTGACCTTGACTGTGGTCAACAAGCCAAATTCCATACCCTTGAAAGGTAGGTATCCATATACCAATTGTGTCTCTACACAACTATTGGATCATTAGGTTATCAACTCTTGATGCATGCATATCATATATGCATTCCCTAATCTTGCCTCTAGAACCATTAGCCTTGACTGTGGTCAACAAACTAATGGGCTAGCTAAGATGACCCATTTAATTAGATTTGAACATATTCGATATAATGTGAGCTTGACTGTGGTCAACAACCCACACTATAAAGAACTCTGGTTCTCCTCAAATTAATGGAAGGCTTATATACCTTAGTATTTGTTTGAGGGTTTTAGTTAATTAAGTCTCATCATACATGGTTGGCATACATTGGTATGCATCCTATATCTATCACATAAATATAAGCATACAAATATGGTATAGTTATGGACTTCACTACATTGATTTCCTCGAGCCAAGAGAGAAATCAAAAGGTCACACCTAGGTAGTATGCATGATTTAAACAAGAAAAATAATTACATTATCTTCAAGCTTGTTGGATCTCCATCCGGCCCATCTTGCTCCTTGAAAATGGTCTCCATCTCTATTTCTAATTCTAATCTAAGTAATCTAATTACATATTACAATTTGAAATGAAATACAAACCAAAAACAAGTGGCCGGGACATGAAAGTCCTCATTGGGCCAAAACATGCATAATGCTCAATCACATTGGGCTTTGTCCATAACTATCCATCATGCCAATCATACACCCTTATATGCCTTTCTAATGCATAAAGAAATGGATTACTAAATTTGTTTCAACCTTTGAAACTATATTTTGAGTTATTTTAATGATGTGATCAAATTAGGAAACTTTTTCCGTTTTGGAAACTTTCATTTTAGGAAACCTTTTTGCATGAATGTGTTCTTGCCTTAATAATCAATCAAATTGATTATTAATTAATTATAAATTGATTATTTAATTAATTAATCATATTAAATAATCAAAAGAATCAATTTTGGGCTTAAAACAAGTGTAGGCCGAAACCCACAGAAGAAAAACCTTAAGTGTGTTCACACACAAACTAGTTTTGTGTCATTTGGACCATTTGGGCCTTTTGGAATGAGCCAAGCCCACTCCAGCCCTTAAAACCCATTAATAAACTTAATTAATGTTTATAATAGTTAATTTAAATCAGCTCCTTGGGCCCACCAAGTCATTCACTAATTTAAACCAAGTCCGTAAACATAATTAAGCCCATTAAGTGGTTTTAATGAATTAAAATTAATCAAATTAATTTAAGGCCCATTTTAATTAATCCAATTAATTAAAAACACTTTAATATATCATATATATCAGATTTAGAAGATCAAAAGTCGTTCTAACCATGAACACATCAAGAACACACGAAGAACACCAATTTATCGAACTTTTCGACAAAACTAGTTTTCATGCAAAACTTGTTCGATTTTAATTCCGTTCGATTCTACGGCTTAATATCACATATTAAAGACATAAAATATCATCTAAATGATTTTTAAATGGATCCATAAGAAATTAAATTAGAACAGCCCCTACATTACCTAGGGTTTCACGCCAAACCCAAATCATAATGCTTCAAAAATTTCGTTTTTGTTTCCACCAAATTTATTTGATCACACATACAACCAGAAATCAATATTTCTCATTCATGAACAATCAAATCTAATATTTTAAAGTTCATGAAATAAATAACTCAAAACAAAACAAAACTTATTCCGCAGAAAAAATATAGAATTGTATATCCATGGCAAAACCTGGCTCTGATACCATGTTGGAATTTGATGGTTACATGCATCACATACATAAGCGGAATTTTAAAATTTTTTAACCATAAGATCTGATCTTGCCATGAATACACAATATAACTATATGAGAATAAGAAAAATCACCTTTGATTTTTGTTGAACAGTTGATTTTACTTCGCACCGGGTTGTCGCAAACCACAGTGTCCAAAATCGAACACCTCCAATGAGTAATCCACACTAGAGAGGGGTAAATTGAACCAAAAAATTGGTGTTCAACTAGGGCTGGCCGAAATCCAAGAGGCTAGCAATGGAAGTGGCGCAAAAGGGAGAGAGAATTAAGAGAAAAAGACTTTCCTTTTGTTTTAATCACTTAACCCTAATTCTCATTAGTTGGCCTTTTATAGTTAGGTTAAAATTTCAACTCCTTAATGAGATTGGGCTCTTTAAAATTGCTGGAGAATTATTAATTGGGCCTCTGGAATTAATTATAATTATTTGGGCTTAATTAAATCTAAATTAAAACTTTTCATAAAAGACCATGCACAAAATCCACAAACTAGGCCCTTTGTGCATTTAATTGGATTTAAATATCCAAATGGATTCCAAATCCAACCAAATTAAATATGTGAGTTCCATAACACTTATGTAACATATATAAATTAATTTGGTCCAAGAAAAAGCCCTCTAAACCCTTCTGTATGGAGTTGGCGTGTAGCCCTCTTCTGGAGGGCTTCCTCCAACTTCTTCATTCCTTTGGCCCTTTATAATTTCTCCAATGGTCCTATTAATTATTATATCAGTCCTATAACACTTATAGCAGTCTTATAACACTTATAAGACAATAATAATTAATCATGAAATACATTATTTCATTTAGGTCCAATTTACAGAACATTTCTCAAAAGTTCCGCGGACAATTTTATTTGATCATAATTAATTAAACAAATGAGACCTTGAAAAAAATGAGGCACATGGTTGTAAGACCTTGAAACAAATGAGACATAATTCTAAATATCCCTAGTCAGTCAATGTTATGGGAATAACAATGAATTAAGACTAGTATGCTCTCTCTGATTTTATGAGTTTTGTCTTACGGATCATTAGGACAACGGTGTCAATCAGAGATCATAGATACATGTTAAAGAACATGGTATCTGGATACGATCCGCTCATGAGAACACTACATGGTACAAGTCATAAGTATTTCTCATATGCAAGTTTTGTATCGGAGTTCTTAGACCTGAAATCTCTATGAAACTCTTTATGAATTACTGTGTACTTTGACGTACACCTAACGTGCTCGTAACAGAGTGACAAGTACGGGTATGATTGGGTATGCATTGATTCATGTTAGAGAGCATGAGAGAAGTGAAGGGATTACCCCTCTCAATAAGAGAGAAAATATCATCGGCCACTTGATCAGTGAACTGAAAAGTGTATGGCCATACCGAAATGAAATAATGAGTAATCATTATTTATCTGAGAGTTCAGTGTCACTGGAATATCAAGAAAGGAATTAATATATATAAGGGTGACTAGTTCCATGCCTTATATTAATTCTGATATTTATGGGTAAGGGACCATGCAAAATTGCATTAGGTCACTAAATGCCATATGCATTTTCATTTAATTTGGAATGCTATAATATCTTGCTAGAGAATATATATAGCCTTTGAATTAATTTATTAATTCATTGCCAACATTAAATGGACCTATAGGATCGCACACAAAGCATTGGGCTTAAAATACTTAAATTAAGTATTGGGCATTAATTTGGGCTTTTAATTAAAGTCAAATTAATGTATGTAATGGGTTATAAAATTGCTATTGGGCTTTGGTCCATGAGAGAGAGAAATTCAGCCCACAAGGTTTAATTTCAATTAATTAATTATGTTACATTAATTAAGTCAATTGAGTATTAAAGCCTAAAGGAATTTAAATTAAATTAAATCACTTATATATTTAATGATGTGGCCGAAATTCCAAGAGGGAAATCAAGGAATTTCGACACATGCTATTTATTTAAATTAAGTGATTTTATTTATTTAAATATCTTATGTTTTATTTCAAATTTGAATTTAAATTCAAAGGAGTTTAATTCAAAATATATTACTTATCTTTAGGAAGTGATAGAGTTTGAATTAATTATCTTAGGATGGTTGAATTCAGATCAAAGACTTGCTACAGGATAAGCATATATATTAAAAAGAAATAAAACCCTAAAGAACTAAGTGAAGTTGGCGTGAAAAAACCCTAGTTTTATTCTAGTTTTTGCGTGAACTCTCTCTCTCTCTCTCTCTCAATTCTTTTGGCCTAATTTTTCACAAGGAGAAAGGATAGTTCCTCATTCTCTTGTGTTCTTGGGTAGTAATAGCAGCCTAAGAGAAGTACAAAATCAAATTTTGTAGCTTCAAACTATAACCATTACACAATACCGAAAAAGAGAGCTAGCAATCTCGATTTTAAGCCGTCGGTGCAAGTGTGTGTGTGAGAATAGAGGGAGTGGCGTAAAAGGCTGTTCCTTGGCATTGGTGATCGAGACCTAAGGCGGATAAAGTCACCTTAGTTGCTGGGCATCATCAAATTCAATTTTCAAAAGGCATCATAAGTTGTAAGTTCTACAACCCTAAAATTGCATGTTTCGTTTCTAGCTTTGGATATGTATGGTATGTATGATAAAAAAATTTTGTTTTCCGCTGTGCTATCATGATATTCATACCATGTCATATTCCATCAGTGGTATCAGAGCCTAAACATGCTTATTTTAGTGCTTTAGATGCATGAAAAATTAATTAAAAATCGTCATTATGAAAACATGCAAATCTGAAATTTTCTGTTTTGAGTTTTTTGCATTGTTTTGGTGTAAAAACGATTTTAATTGATTAGATAGGTATTATAATTAATATGACATGTTAATATACTGTCCTAAGATGTTATTAGGGCTGGTAATGGTTGGATTTAATTATTTATACCTGATGGTACATGTTAATTATGAAACTAGGTGCTTGTTGGCATGAAAAATTGCTATTTTAACAACTAGTTTTCAAAATTAAATGTAAAAACGTTTTTGGCTTGTTTGTAAGTGATTTTTAAAGATTAAATATCAGGTCTAGACATATTTTAAATTTGTTTTTAATTCTGGTCCATGACAATTTGATTGATTAATTTTAAAATCACTTAAAACTAAGACTAGTTTGTGTTTGTTACATGTTTAATCAACATTGTTTGTTTTGTTTTGATTAAAATGGTAAAAACACATTTAGATCAGATTTGTACAGAATATTAAATCAATATTTATGGACTTATTTAGAATATTAAATGACTCATAAAATTGATTTAAATGTTTGTGCATTTTATGGCATTACATAAGCATTAAACAACTAATTTTGTTGTTTGTTTGTTTTATATGCATGCCGTGTACCATATACATATGTTCTTCATGATTTTGTGTTTTAATTCATGTTGGTACATATTATATGTATTTTTAATGTTTATGGGCTGTATGACATAAAATTAAAAATGGCAAAATTGGAAATTATACTAGAGTTGATTTATAGCACAAATCTAACTAGTTAGTGTTTTGGGCTTTTAAGAGAACTTATTCAATAAGAGGATTTAGTCTATTGGGCTTTGGCCCAGACCCGTCATGGGTTCTTCTCTTAAAGGTTCAAGTACACAATTTCCATTAATGGGCTTGGCTAAATTAATTAAAATTGGACTTGGTTTTATCCATGAATGCTATGTATATTTATTTGCTAATTTGGTGTGATGAATGGATAAGCATGGTGCATTCATGGGCCCTGGGTTTTTGTAATTAAATATGGCCTGCGAGCCATTATGTTTTATTGTAAAAGTTTCATTTATTTCTTAGAATAGAATATACTTGAAGACTTTGTAAATCAAGATGAAGCCCACCGGAGTGGAGAAGCCCAACTCGAAGATTCTTATATAATAGTATAGAATCTTAGTTGTAGGTTTTTAGGCCCATGTTTGTCACGCTTTACTTTATGCAATTATTTATATATGCATGCTATGTATGGATGACAAAGCGTATGCCATGTAAGCCGTAATAAAATGAATCCCTAAAATAGTAAGTCACAAAGTTGCCTTCATAATTCGAAACATGTCAAGGCATCGATCATCGGTCACGTAGACTAGGAGTCCTAGATGCGCCCGATTATCTTTGTGAGGCATGGGTTATGAATGTAGGTTGGACTTATCATGGAAAGGGATGCTCGGACCTAGGCAACTAATAAATGGGTTGTGCTATAATATCTTAAGATGTTAGCCCATTTGATCCAAGAGTCATGTACGAGACATGATTGGAGTTTTCCTACCTAAGTAACTTAACTTGTTAGGTGTACAAGCTCAGCTTGACTAATAAGTTGTTGTGAAAAGTGGATCTTGGCCCACATTAAATCACTAACGCGAATTATTTAAAGGGATATTAATTCGGTTTGTGGGATCATAAATAAGACCTCATTTAATCTTGCTAAATTTTATTGTAGATTGAAAATGGCATCTTCAAACAACAATTTCTCATTGCGATCGGTCCTTGAAAAGGACAAATTGAATGGCACTAATTTCATAGACTGGTCTCGAAACTTAAGAATAGTTCTTAAGCAAGAGAAAAAGTCGTATGTTTTGGATGCACCCTTGCCTGAAGAACCAGGAAGGAACGCCTCTGCGGTTTAAAAGGAAACTTTTGAGACCAAGAAGAGCGACTCCAATGATGTGACCTGTCTGATGCTGGCCACTATGGTGCCTGACTTGCAAAAGCAATTTATGGACCAAGAGGCTTATGCGATCATGGTGCACGTCAAGGAGGTGTTCCAAGAGCAAGCTCGTCACGAAAGGTTCGTGACAACAAAGGCCTTAATTTCTTGCAAGATGGCTGAGGGTACTCCTGTTAGTACCCATGTACTCAAGATGAAAGGGTATCTTGATACTCTTGAGAAGCTTGAGGTACTAGTGCCAAAGGAATTGGCCACTGACTTAATCTTAGGATCATTGCCTGCTGCTTATGATCCATTTGTGATGAATTATAACATGCATGCAATGAACAAGTCGGTCACTGAGCTTCATGGGATGCTTAAGAATGCTGAAGAGAACATTCGAAAGACCAATCCCGTTCTAATGGTTCAAAAGGGAATTAAGAAGGGACCCGCTAAGGGAAAGGGAAAGGGAAAGGGAAAACCCAAGTCATTTGGGAGTGCACCTCAGGCCCAATCCAAGCCCAAGGCGCCAAAACTCAAAGAGAGTGAGAGCACTTGCTTCCATTGCAACAAGATAGGGCATTGGAGGAAGAATTGCGCTCTCTTCAAGGAAGAACAAAAGAAGAATGGAGCCAAGGCATCCAGTTCTGGTATTTTTGTTGTTGAAATTAACCTTTCTATTTCTACCACTTGGGTATTGGATACCGGTTGTGGTTCTCACATTTGTTCAAATGTGCAGGGGCTAAGAAATAGGCGGTTACTTGGGAAGAATGAAGTGGACCTCCGTGTGGGGAATGGAGCACGAGTTGCTGCCATGGAGATAGGCGACTATCACCTCACTTTACCTTCCGGACTTTGTATTGTTTTGAATAATTGTTATTATGTGCCTGCTATGAGCAGAAACATTATTTCAGTGTCATGTTTGGATAATGATGAATTTGATTTTGTTATTAAAAATGGCAATGCTCATATTCATCGCCAAGGCATTTCTTATGGCAATGCCATGTTGCAAAATGGCCTTTATATCCTTGATTTACAAAACAAAGAGTCAATATACAACATTAATACAAAGAGGGTTAAATCAAACGAATTGAACCCTACTTACTTTTGGCATTGTCGTTTAGGACATGCAAACGAAAAACGCATTTCAAGACTCCACAAAACTGGAGTGCTTGGGTCATTTGACTTAGAGTCTTATGACACATGCGAGCCATGTTTGCATGGAAAAATGACAAAGAGTCCTTTTAATAAAAAAGGTGAAAGGACTAATGGCTTATTGGAACTAATACATACCGATGTATGTGGACCTTTAAGTACACATGCTAGAGGTGGTTTTAGCTACTTCATGACATTCACAGATGACTTCAGTAGATATGGCTATGTCTATCTAATGAAGTACAAGTCCGAAACTTTTGAGAAATTCAAAGAGTTTAAGAACGAAGTAGAAAATCAACTTGGCAAAAGTATAAAAGCCATTCGATCAGATCGAGGTGGCGAATACTTAAGCCAAGAGTTTGATAGTCATCTAAAGGAGTGTGGTATTATTTCACAGCTCACTCCTCCTGGAACACCTCAATGGAATGGTGTGTCCGAAAGGAGAAATCGAACTCTGTTGGACATGGTTCGATCTATGATGAGTCAAGCTAATCTTCCTATCCCTTTTTGGGGTTATGCATTAGAAACTGCTGCATTTCTATTGAACTGTACTCCAACTAAAGCAGTTGAAAAGACACCATATGAGGTATGGACTGGGAAAGAACCCAATATGTCTTTTCTCAGGATTTAGGGCTGTGAAGCACATGTTAAGAAATTAACATCTGACAAACTAGAGTCCAAATCCAGTGTCTGCTTGTTTGTGGGTTATCCTAAAGAAACAAAGGGATACTACTTTTACTCACAAGCCGAGAACAAAGTATTTGTTGCTCGCAAGGCTATTTTCTTGGAAAAGGAGTTCCTTCTCAAGAAAGACAGTGGGAGTAAAGTAGAACTTGGAGAAATTCAAGCGCCACAAACTCCTATAGAGGATGGTTTGGAAATGGGATCAAGTTCACAACCAGTTGTGGAACAAGAACCCATTACACAAGAACCTAGAAGGTCTGGTAGGGTACGTCAGGAGATTGAGAGATATGGATTTCTAATCACTGACAGTGACACTATTGAGTTAGTAGATCATGAGGATCCTACTACCTACCGAGAAGCTATTGAGAGCCCAGACTCTGAAAATTGGCTTGAAGCCATGAAATCTGAGATGCAATCAATGTACGATAACTAGGTTTGGACCTTGGTTGATCCACCGGAAGGTGCTAAGGTAATTGAATGCAAGTGGCTATTCAAACTCAAAGCTGATAAGACCTACAAAGGTAGACTAGTAGCAAAAGGTTTTCGACAAACTCAAGGCGTAGACTATGATGAGACCTTTTTGCCTGTAGTCATGCTCAAATCCATTAGGATCTTGCTTGCCATAGCTGCATATCATGATTATGAGATATGGCAAATGGATGTCAAAACTGCTTTTCTCAACGGAAATTTACTTGAGGATGTGTATATGACACAACCTGAAGGTTTTGTCAATCCTAAGCATCCTAAGAACGTTTGCAAGCTTCAAAAATCCATTTATGGATTAAAGCAAGCATCCCGAAGTTGGAATCTTCGTTTTGATGAGGCAGTCAAAGAATTTGACTTCATCAAGAACGAAGATGAGCCTTGTGTGTACAAGAAGGTTAGTGGGAGCATAGTAGTATTTCTGGTCCTATATATGGACGACATCCTTCTCATTGGGAATGATATTCCAACATTGCAAAAGGTTAAGCAATGGTTGGGAAAATGTTTCTCAATGAAAGACTTAGGTGAAGCCGAGACAATACTTGGTATTCGAATCTATAGAGATAGATCGAATCGGCTCTTGGGACTAAGTCAAGAAAAATACATAGACAAAGTACTAAAGCGTTTTAGTATGGGAGACTCAAAGAAAGGGTACATACCTTTGGCTTTGGGAGTTCCTTTGACTAAAGAACAGTGCCCTAAAACCAAAGAGGAAAGGGACAACATGAGTAGAATCCCATATGCATCTGTTATTGGATCTATCATGTACGCTATGTTATGTACTAGATTGGATGTTGCTCATGCACTGAGTATAACCAGTAGGTTTCAGCAAGACCCTGGTGAGAAGCACTGGTCTGCTGTAAAAGGGATTCTAAAGTACCTGCGAAGGACTAAGAATCACTTCTTGGTGTATGGTGGTCAAGAAGAGCTCGTCATACAAGGTTATGACGATGCTGCTTTTCAGACCAGCACTCAGGATTCTAGATTGCAATCTGGGTTTGTTTTTGTTTTGAACGGTGGTGCTGTCAGCTGGAGAAGCTCGAAGCAAGAAACCGTTGCCGACTCAACTACAGAATCTGAGTATATTGCAGCAAGTGAGGCTGCAAAAGAGGCTGTTTGGATTAAAAATTTCATTTCTGGATTAGGAGTGGTCCCAAGCATCCTAGATCCATTAGAAATTTTCTGTGACAACAACGGGGCCATCGCACAGGCCAAGGAGCCCCGGTCACACCAGAAATCCAAACACATACTCAGGAGGTACCACCTGATCAGAGAAATCATTGATCGTGGGGACGTCAAGGTTAGCAAGATAGCAAGTGAAGACAATGTAGCAGATCCTTTGACGAAACAATTGCGTCCAAATCTACACGAAGCTCATTTTAGAGCGTTCGGTCTTAGGGCTATGCCCAATTGGGACTAGTGCTAGTGGGAGATTGTTGGTGTAAGCCCTAACCCCAATGCATTGTAATAAAGCACTTTGAATTAATAAAATGATGCATTTGTTTTATCCTTTGTATTCCTGTGCATATCAATTGATAAAACTATCCAAGAGTGTTGTTTCGGTTTAAGTTATCATATGTGAGGCACATGGTTGTAAGACCTTGAAACAAATGAGACATCATTCTAAATATCCCTAGCCAGTCATTGTTATGGGAATAACAATGAATTAAGACTAGTATGCTCTCTCTGATTTTATGGGTTATGTCTTACGGATCATTAGGACACGTATGTCAATCAGAGATCATAGATACATGTTAAAGAACATGGTATCTGGATACGATCCGCTCATGATAACACTACATGGTACAAGTCATAAGTGTTTCTCATATGCAAGTTTTGTATCGCAGTTCTTAGACCTGAAATCTCTATGAAACTCTTTATGAATTACTGTGTACTTTGACATACACCTAACGTGCTCGTAACAGAGTGACAAGTACGGGTATGATTGGGTATGCATTGATTCATGTTAGAGAGCATGAGAGAAGTGAAGGGATTACCCCTCTCAATAAGAGAGAAAATATCATCGGCCACTTGATCAGTGAACTGAGAAGTGTATGGCCATACCGAGATGAAATAATGAGTAATCATTATTTATCTGAGAGTTCAGTGTCACTGGAATATCAAGAAAGGAATTAATATATATAAGGATGACTAGTTCCATGCCTTATATTAATTCTGATATTTATGGGTAAGGGACTATGCAAAATTGCATTAGGTCACTAAATGCCATATGCATTTTCATTTAATTTGGAATGCTATAATATCTTGCTAGAGAATATATATAGCCTTTGAATTAATTTATTAATTCATTGCCAACATTAAATGGACCTATAGGATCGCACACAAAGCATTGGGCTTAAAATACTTAAATTAAGTATTGGCCATTAATTTGGGCTTTTAATTAAAGTCAAAATAATGTATATAATGGGTTATAAAATTGCTATTGGGCTTTGGTCCATGAGAGAGAGAAATTCAGCCCACAAGGTTTAATTTCAATTAATTAATTATGTTACATTAATTAAGTCAATTGAGTATTAAAGCCTAAAGGAATTTAAATTAAATTAAATCACTTATATATTTAATGATGTGGCCGAAATTCCAAGAGGGAAATCAAGGAATTTCGGCACATGCTATTTATTTAAATTAAGTTATTTCATTTACTTAAATGTCTTATGTTTTATTTCAAATTTGAATTTAAATTCAAAGGAGTTTAATTCAAAATATATTACTTATCTTTAGGAAGTGGTAGAGTTTGAATTAATTATCTTAGGATGGTTGAATTCAGATCAAAGACTTGCCAGAGGATAAGCATATATATTAAAAAGAAATAAAACCCTAAAGAACTAAGTGAAGTTGGCGTGAAAAAACCCTAGTTTTATTCTAGTTTTTGCGTGAACTCTCTCTCTCTCTCTCTCAATTCTTTTGGCCCAATTTTTCACAAGGAGAAAGGATAGTTCCTCATTCTCTTGTGTTCTTGGGTAGTAATAGCAGCTTAAGAGAAGTACAAAATCAAATTTTGTAGCTTCAAACTATAACCATTACACAATACCGAAAAAGAGGGCTAGTAATCTCGATTTTAAGCCGTCGGTGCAAGTGTGTGTGTGAGAATAGAGGGAGTGGCGTAAAAGGCTGTTCCTTGTCATTGGTGATCGAGACCTAAGGCGGATAAAGTCACCTTAGTTGCTGGGCATCATCAAATTCAATTTTCAAAAGGCATCATAAGTTAAAAGTTCTACAACCCTAAAATTGCATTTTTCATTTCTAGCTTTGGATATGTATGGTATGTATGATAAAAAAATTTTGTTTTTCGCTGTGCTATCATGATATTCATACCATGTCAAATTCCATCATGTTGACCATTAAGTACACAAGCTAGAGGTGGTTTTAGCTACTTCGTGACGTTCACAGATGACTTCAGTAGATATGGTTATGTCTATCTAATGAATTATAGATCTGAAACTTTTGAGAAATTCAAGGAGTTTAAGAACGAAGTAGAAAAACAACTTGGCAAAAGTATAAAAGCCATTCGATCAGATTGAGGTGGCGAATACTTAAGCCAATAGTTTGACAATCATCTAAAGGAGTGTGGTACTATTTCACAGCTCACTCCTCCCGGAACGCCACAATGGAATGGTGTGTCCGAAAGGAGAAATCGAACTCTATTGGAATGGTTCGATTTATGATGAGTCAAGCTGATCTTCCTATCTCTTTTTGGGGTTATACATTAAAAACTGTTGCGTTTCTACTAAACCGTACTCCAACTAAAGCAGTTAAGAAGACACCATACGAGGTATGGACTGGGAAAGAACCCAATATGTCGTTTCTCAAGATTTGGGGCTTGAAGAACATGTTAAGAAATTAACATCTGACAAACTAGAGTCCAAATCCACTGTCTGCTTGTTTGTGGGTTATCCTAAAGAAACAAAGGGATACTACTTTTACTCACAAGCCGAGAACAAAGTATTTGTTGCTCGCAAGGCTGTTTTCTTGGAAAAAGAGTTCCTTCTTAAGAAAGACAGTGGGAGTAAAGTAGAACTTGGAGAAATTCAAGTGCCACAAGCTCCTATAGAGCATGAGTTGGAAGTGGGATCAAGTTCACATCCAGTTGTGGAATAAGAACCCATTACACAAGTACCTAGAAGGTCTGGTAGGGTACATCGGGAGATTGGGAGATAAGGATTTCTAATCACCGATAGTGACACTATTGAGTTAGTAGATCGTGAGGATCCTACTACCTACCCAGAAGCTATTGAAAGCCCAGACTCGGAAAATTGGCTTGAAGCCATGAAATTCGAGATGCAATAAATGTACGATAACTAGGTTTGGACCTTGGTTGATCCACCGGAAGGTGCTAAGGTAATTGAATTCAAGTGGCTATTTAAACTCAAAGCTGATAAGACCTACAAAGGTAGACTAGTAGCAAAAGGTTTTCGACAAACTCATGGTGTAGACTATGATGAGACCTTTTCGCCTGTAGTCATGATCAAGTCCATTAGGATCTTGCTTGCCATAGCTGCATATCATGATTATGAGATATGGCAAATGGATGTCAAAACTGCTTTCCTCAACGGAAATTAACTTGAGGATGTGTATATGACACAGCCTGAAGGTTTTGTCAATCCCAAGCATCCTAAGAAGGTTTGCAAGCTTCAAAAATCCATTTATGGATTAAAGCAAGCATCCCAAAGTTGGAATCTTCGTTTTGATGAGGCAGTCAAAGAATTTGACTTCATCAAGAACGAAGATGAGCCTTGTGTGTACAAGAAGGTTAGTGGGAGCATAGTAGTATTTCTGGTCCTATATGTGGACGACATCCTTCTTATTGGGAATGACATTCCAACATTGAAAAAGGTTAAGTAATGGTTAGGAAAATGTTTCTCAATGAAAGACTTAGGTGAAGCCTAGACAATACTTGGTATTCGAATGTATAGAGATAGATCGAATTGGCTTTTGGGACTAAGTCAAGAAAAGTACATAGACAAAGTACTAAAGCATTTTAGTATGGGAGACTCAAAGAAAGGGTACATACCTTTGGCTTTGGGAGTTCCTTTGACTAAAGAACAGTGCCTTAAAACCAAAGAGAAAAGGGACAACATGAGTTGAATCCCATATGCATCTGCTATTGGATTTATCATGTATGCTATGTTATGTACTAGGTTGGATGTTGCTCATGCACTGAGTATAACCAGTATGTTTCAGCAAGACCCTGGTGAGAAGCACTAGTCTACTGTAAAAGGGATTCTAAAGTACCTGCGAAGGACTAAGAATCACTTCTTGGTGTATGGTGGTCAAGAAGATCTCGTCATACAAGATTATGCCGATGCTGCTTTTCAGACCAGCACTCAGGATTCTATATCGCAATCTGGGTTTGTTTTTGTTTTGAACGGTGGTGCTTTCAGTTGGAAAAGCTCGAAGCAAGAGACCATTGCCGATTTAACTACAAAATCTGAGTATATTATAGCGAGTGAGGCTGCAAAAGAGGCTGTTTCGATTAAAAATTTTATTTCTAGATTAGGAGTGGTCCCAAGCATCCTAGATCCATTAGAAATTTTTTGTGATAACAACGGGGCCATCGCATAGGCTAAGGAGCCCTAGTCACACCAAAAATCCAAACACATAACCACCTGATCAGAGAAATCATTGATCGTGGGGACGTCAAGGTTAGCAAGATAACAAGTGAAGACAATGTAGCAGATCCTTTGACAAAACAGTTGCGTCCAAATTTGTACGAAGCTCATTTGAGAGCATTCAGTCTTAGGGCTATGCCCAATTGGGACTAGTGCTAGTGGGAGATTGTTAGTGTAAGCCCTAGCCCCAATGCATTGTAATAAAACACTTTGAATTAATAAAGTGAGGCATTTGTTTTATCTTTTGTATTCCTGTGCATATCAATTGATATAACTATCCAAGAATGTTGTTTCAGTTTAAGTTATCATGTGTGAGGCACATGGTTGTAAGACCTTGAAACAAATGAGACTTCATTCGAAATATCCCTAGTCAGTCATTGTTATGAGAATAACAAATGAATTAAGACTAGTATGCTCTCTCTGATATTATAAGTTCTGTCTTACGGATCATTAGGACAAGAGTGTCAATCAGAGATCATAGATACATGTTAAAGAACATGGTATCTGGATTCGATCCGTTCATGAGAACACTACATGGTACAAGTCATAATTGTTTCTCACATGCAAGTTTTGTATCGGAGTTCTTAGACCTAAAATCTCTATGAAACTCTTTATGAATTACTGTGTACTTTGACATACACCTAACGTGCTTGTAACAGAGTGACAAGTACGGGTATGATTGAGTATGCATTGATTCATATTAGAAAGCATGAGAGAAGTGAAGGGATTACCCCTCTCTATAAGAGAGAAAATATCATCGGCCACTTGATTAGTGAACTGAGAAGTGTATGGCCATACCGAGATGAAATAATGAGTAATCATTATTTATCTGAGAGTTCAGTGTCACTGGAATATCAAGAAAGGAATTAATATATATGTAAGGATTACTAGTTCCATGCCTTATATTAATTCTGATATTTATGGGTAAGGGACTATGCAAAATTGTATTAGGTCACTAAATGCCATATGCATTTTCATTTAATTTGGAATGCTATAATATCTTGCTAGAGAATATATATAGCCTTTGAATTAATTCATTAATTCATAGCCAACATTAAATGGACATATAGGATCGTACACAAAGCATTGGGCTTAAAATATTTAAATAAAGTATTGGGCATTAATTTGGGCTTTTAATTAAAGTCAAATTAATGTGTGCAATGGGTTTTAAAATTGCTATTGGACCTTGGTCCATGAGAGAGAGAAATTCAGCCCACAAGGTTTAATTTCAATTAATTAAATGTCTTGTATTAATTTAATTAATTGAGTATTAATACCTAAAAGAATTATAATCAAATTAAAACACTTAAATGGAAATAGACTTGGCTGAAATTCCTAGATAAATACCAAGGAATTTCGGCACATGCTTATTTAATTAAGTGATTTATTTGATTAATATGTCTTATGTTTTTATCTTGGATTAAATCTAAAAGAATTTGAATCAATATATATCTCTTATTTTAAAGAAGTGATAAAGACTAAAATTAATTATCTTTAAGTAGTGGATTTTAGATTTATCTCTTAAAAATAAAATGATATATATTGAATGAGAGAGAAAAGAAAAAAAAACCCTAGTTTTTCTTTTTGTTTTTGGCGTGAATTTCTTCTCTCAGTCACAAAATTTCTTTTGGCTGAATTTCTCAAGGAGAAATATACTTTTTCATTCTCTTGTGTTCTTGGATGTCAATAGCATCTAAAGGAAGTACAAGATTAGATCTTGTAGCTTAAAATCATTACCATTACACAATACCTTAAAAGAGAGCTAGCAATCTCGATTTTAAGCTATCGGTGCAATTGTGTGTGTGAGAATAGAGGGAGTGGCATATAGGTTGTTTCTTGGCATTGGTGATCAAGGATTAAGGCAGATAAAGTCATCTTAGTTACTGGTCATCACCAAATTCAAGATTTAAAAGGCATCAAAAGTTGTAAGAATAAAAAACCCTAAAATTGCATGTTTCGATTCTTGTCATGGAATTGTTTGGCATGTATGATCGTTTTTATCATTTTTCCGCTGCACGATTACCATGAACATATCATGTCATATTCCATCAATGGGGGATCAAATCATCATGGATCTTAGTCTAGAAACATATCTAAATTAGTTGATAGATTGACAGTTCCAACTTTTCCTGAAACGGCTTATGTAATGAAAGCTCGAGAGGATTAAAATGCTCCAAGGTTATAGCTGGTATTTTTTCAATCTGTGATTCTGATATGTATACACTCATTGATCTTAGTTCTACTTATTCTTATATTTGTAATGGGGTAGAAATATAACTACTGTACATGAACTAGATTATGATATTTGTATAATTAACCCATTAGGTCACAATGTTTTTGTTCACGTCTTATTTTAATTTAAAGGAAAAAATTTCTTGCTTTTCTTATCGAATTACCCATTTAGGAGTTTGACATTATACTGGGTATCGATTGGTTATCTAGATATCATGTAATTGTTGACTGTGGAGCTAAGAATGTAACCTTTATTGATGCTGATGGTAAAGAAATTTTAGTTCAAGGCATTCGAACTAAACCATTAACCGATGTGATAATGGCTATGCAAGCTAGGCGATTTTTTGGAAAAGGGTGTGAAGCTTTCTTAGCCCTAACACTTGATTCAAGAAGAGAGAAAGTAAAGCTTCAGGAGATTCCAGTGATGAATGAATTTCCTGATGTATTCCCTGAAGACTTGCCTAGTATTCCCCTTGAGAGAGATGTAAAGTTATCTATAGAAGTTCCATCAGGTACAACTCCTATTTCTAAGGTACCATATAGGATGGCTCCTTTGAATTTAAAAGAATTAAAGATTCAATTACAGGAATTGCTAGACAAAGGATTCATTAGGCTTAGTGTATTACCTTAGGGTACACTAGTTTTGTTTGTAAAGAAAAAAATGGGTCTATGAGAATGTACATTGACTATAGATAGTTAAACAAAGTGACAATGATGAACAAGTACCCTTTACCCAAAATTGAAGATTTATTTGATTAGTTGAAATGTTCAGGAGTGTTTTCTAAGATTGACTTACAGTCAGGGTACTACCAGCTTCGGATGAAGGATGTGGATATTTTCAAAACAACATTTAAAACCCGGTATGGACATTATAAATTTTTAGTAATGTCAATTGGGTTAACAAATGCACCGGCTACCTTTATAGATCTTATGAATAGAGTATTTAGACCCTACTTGGAACAATTTATGGTTGTGAGCATGTTGAACATTTAAAAATTGTACTACAGACTCTAGGGAAGAATAAATTATATGCTACATTGAGCAAGTGTGATTTTTGACTTAAGAAAATTTCTTTCCTTGGGCATATAGTGTCTTTTAAAGGCATTGGAGTTGATCCAACTAAAGTAAAGGCTATTACAAACTGGAGGCCACCTAGAAATGTGACTGAAGTGAGAAATTTTTTGGGTTTAGCAGGATCTTACCGTCACTTTGTGAAAGGCTTTTCAATTATTGCCACACTACTCACTAAATTATTGAGAAAGGGTATCAATTTGAATGGATTAATTGATGTCAAACAAGTTTTGATCAGTTAAAGTAAATGTTAACGGAGGCTCCAGTTTTGGGAAAAAAGTATGCCATTTACAGTGATGCTTCTAGAGTTGGTTTGGGATGTGTGTGACCAGCATCTAGTAAGTGAACTATATTGGTTAGTAATATAAGGAAATATAGATTAAGATTTTGAATATCGTACCCAAGGGAATTTGGATTGTTAAGTAAAATATCTATATTTAAGTTATATTAATCTGAGATTATTCCCCAAGTTTTTTATTTTAAAATACAAAAACTAAACTAAATGTAAAATAACAATAAAGCAAAATAAAAAATAAAATTAAACTAACATTAATTAAAGACAATAACTAAAACACTTTTACTGAAGGACTTTTCACCTCAATTTCTCATGCTTATAACTTAGTTAAAGATAATGTAATTGATTATGGAAAACTGGTAATAAACTCAAATAACTTCTTAGAATATCGTTCTAAGTATCAAATGTCTTTATTTAGAACAATTCAATACTTAGCATAAAAATCCAGTTATAGATTCCCAAATATCTGTCTGACCCTTTCTCAAGAAATCTCACTTCAATTCATTCTTAAGTCACCTCTTCATAGACTTAATTCACCTAAACTCAATACACAGTTACCACATTTTTTAGAAAATAACCATGTATCAAATTAAATGAGCTAAACTATGAACATGCATACCTTAAGCCAATATTAAGGTTGATTATTAACCATTTCTTAACAAATCAACAACCAACATAAATATAACTCAAAACATGGATTTATGCTCAAGAATTAAGAAATAATCGAATTTCATTTAACTAAAGACCAAACTAAGTCATTACATAGAGAAATATAAGGGTTCAAATTCTCTCAGCAAAAGAAAATGACTACTCACTCATTGTCACAAAGTTTAAACAAAAATAAGATAAACTAACAAACTAAAAATTAAATAAAAAAAATAAAAATTCTTTGAATTAAAAAGGCTCTTTGTCTGTGTCTATCTCTATGTTTATGTCTATTCCTATGTCTATGTATCTATCTTTTAATGCTCTTCACTCCTTTTATAGCCTAAAAAGAAGAATTAAAACCAACTTCAACTTCCTACTTTTGCAAGACTTCCAATTATAATACAAACTTCCTTCTTAGCATAAGACTTCTTATTCTAGAAAATGACTTTTTATTTAGTGGAAAAACAAAATCTAGTAGTAGATAGGAGTTGTTAGAATCGGTGGAGTGAAAATTGAAATGGTCAAGTTAGCTTGGTTGACCTTCCTTGGTCGGTATAGTGACTTTTCACTCTAACGAGTATTGCACCTTAAAAGCCACTCCATAGAGTGAAAAGTTACTCCACGGTGTGACTTGCCTCTGTACTCAACGTTCCATCTTTCTTTTCTTCTAAAATCCAAAATTCAACTTAAGTCCTTTAAAGTTTTCTTCTTTTCTTCAATTAGGTCCCTAAAAACACTAAAATACATAACTACACAATTAAAACACTAATTAAATAAATTAAATCATAAACCAACTAAATTAACACACACATAACATAAAAACATATTAAAAATACATTAATATCATAGTTAAATTTACACTTATCAAATACCCCACACTTAGCCTTTGCTTGCCCTTAAGCAAATCTGAACAAACCAACTTCTCATAATAATCAAACTCAAAATTATATTAAACAATTCAAAACTAAGTTCAACAATTAACAAGAGCACTCAATAAAATCTTAGCTAGAATAAACTCAAACAAGGAGGTAAGAATCAATTTCCATATGTGTGTGCAAGACCAAAATAATTTAAGCAATTTTCAAAAACAAAACACCAAAGCACTTCATAATCAAGCCTTAGAATTGATGTATACTAAGTATGTATGTTGTTTCACACTTAAAACTCAAGAAACACTATAGGCATCTCCTTTAGAATTAGAACCCGAAAGTTATCTCCGCTAAACAACTCAAAGCAAAGCGTAGAATCACTTAGGTCTTAATTAGGTTGTAATGGGATTAAAGGAGTGGTTATCAAAGAATGGTCCAAAGATAATCAATGAGAAATAGCCACTCTATACCTGAATAAATTACATCTCTAAAATTTCAAACTCTTAAGCATAATTCCTTTATCAAACTTGCTTACTCAATCCCAAATAAAAATAATAAGATTGAAATCCCTCTCCTTTTTCCTAACTTCTTACTTTTAAGAAGTCAATTTATTTTCCCTATAAATAACCCACACTTAAAATTTTGCCATGTATGCTAGCCAATCTAGAGTGGCCAATTCTAGAAGCTAGATAAAGGTATTTAGGCTATATGGTTAAAAGATAAGTGAACCAAGAACAAAAATTATTGTACGATTTAAGCATACCTCATTAAGTTCAAATTTGGCTAACAAAGGTTAATTATATCAATAAGGTAGGAAAACAGTCTTTTTACTAGCTCAATAAGAAAAATTTACCTATATCACTTTCTAAGTTGCTTAAGTTGCTTTTATACTTCAAAGGGTGATGAGAAAGGTTTTAGTATCCTAAAATTCCTTGCTTAACTATTTTAATGCATTGGTTTTTCTAATATTTAAAAAGTAGTCTTTCGTTATTTTAATGAGCAAAAACTAATAATTATAAACCAAGTTGAATGTTAAACTAGCACAAAATTTCATTGAATAACCTACTTGTCTTACTACTAAACTGAAGTTCTGACTCATGCATATTCTAAAATTGAGTTCAATTTGTTCAAATTCTAAGAAAAAAACTTAGGGCAAACTAAACTTTATAAAGGTTAACTGACAACTGCAAATTAACTACTTACTAATGCTTTAAGACTAGCAACTATTAATAGCATTAAATCAGTTAAAGCATAACATTGCTCCTAACAGTACTATTACAAATAAAATAAAAATGCTATGAATACTAAGATAAACAAAATAAATAAATAAAAACAAAAAACATAAGTTTTTTCATGATATAAAAAGGAAGAAATACTTCTACTTCCTGGATTTAAGCAAAATGTGAGCTTTAGAGAAGCTCTACCCCATTCACAAAATGTTGCTATCCACATCAACTAATATGCAGGTCACCCGAAGGGTGGAAGAGGTGGTGGTGGAAACCGCTTCCAAAATTTTGCATTAAACTTCTCAAAATCTTCCTGTAGCTCACCAATTTCATTCCTCATAGTGTCCATTCTTTCGATCATTTAATTCATAATGGTGACCATGAATTGAGGGAGCTTCTACTCGGTAGGTACTGGAGCAGGGGTTGGAGGTGCCTGTGCTGGTCCAACTGGCTTTGGTGCATTATCCTTTGGTTCCTCATTCTAATTTCAACCAATAATTACCAAATTATGGTACTTATCTCTAGTCGACCAATGCCTTCGAGGCTCTTTCTCCAAAAGTTTCATTCTAGTCAACATATCAAAGTCAATAAATCATACCTCACCAAGAGACTACTTTATATCCTTGTGATTGACATGGTTAGCCATAATTGTTTCTATCCATCCTAGAAAAGTCTTCTTAATTTTCTTATTCATCTTCTGGAACTCCTCAATTTTTTGACTCAAAAGAACAACTCCATTGATCCGAATGCCTTTAACAATGCATCTCAATAGCATGCATTCTTTAGCATTGATAGCACCTGTGATGCCAAGACAACTAAAGAAATTAATAGATAAAAATATGTGTAATCTCTCAAAGCATGGCTACCTAAAGCACGTGCTTTCATTTTACAAGGCTTGTAATTCTTTGGATTGATAGAATCCCCAATGAATTCCTAATTTTCTTGGATAGTGGTATTTGGAAATTCACCTATGGCATTATTTAAAAAACCTAGCTTCTCAGCAAATTCTGGGAAGAGCTTTTGATGCCTACATCTCCCTATCTTAAAACTTACGATTCCCCAATCGTCATCATCTTCAAAGGTCAGCTTAAATGGGGTGAAGAATTGTGTAGCTACAAATGGGTAGACATTTAGCTTCTTAAAAATGAAATGTTCCTAGCCAATATTCTAGATTAATGGAAAAATGTCAGCCTATAAGTTTCCATCTCCAATTTCTAAGTAAAAGTTCCACAAATAAGCTGGCTTCACAAACTCTATTTTCTTGAAATATTCATACAATTCAACATTTTCTTCATCAATATAAGGAGGAAGATATCTCCCCGAAGAGGTAGTTGCCTTATAAATTCAATTCTTCTTAGGTGCCACTGCAAAAACACAACATTTTCAACTCCACTTGGATGCAAATTAAAGTACATTAAAATCTATTGAAGAGAAACAAATCATTTAAGCTCACATTTTTATCTATGTGCAAATGCAGTGAATAAGTTAAGAAATAGATGCTAATTAAGTGCATATATGATGGATTTAGAAAAACAAATGAAATGAAATTGAAATGATGTAATAAAATTAAACATATAGTTAAACTTAGTTTTTGAGGCATTTCACCGAGCATGTTATATGCATAATTTTGCAAATCTTTAACTAATGCAATTTTAATTAGCTGAAATCCAAATTGGTATAAATATGAACTATAACATTCACCTAATGTTACTATAATCATAGAAAGCAAAACAAAAATCAAAACACAGCAAGCCATTAAGCCAAAGTAGCTACATACTCACAAATTTTCAAAAGAAAAACGTGTAAATAGTAATAAAATTAAAGAAATAACAAAGCAAATTTAAGCTTACTTGATTAATTTACTAATGTATTCTGAGAATTTTAATCGAACCTTGAGCACTTAGTGGAGTGTAGTTGCAAAAATATGAGAGAAAGCATAAAACCAAAGAGAGAGTACATGAATTGGTGGAGTTGTGGAATTGTGACAACATAAAAGGCTTTTATAAATGGGTCACTCCACCTCATTCTGCCGAGTGATGGTCCTCTAGAAGTCACGGCAAAAAATTTTTTCTTTTTTTATGGGCACTCGGTGAAGTGTAAACCCACTTCACTGGTTGGTATGCCACTCAATAGAGTGGATTTTTAATCCATAGAGTGGCCACTTTCTGCCCTAAACTTAGCAAAAATCACACTGTTAACAACTCTTTTTCTGTAAAGTTTTCACAGGTGCTTAAAAAAATTTCACCTAAAAACACTGAATGGTTAATGCTTTATCCTTAAATTAAGAAAGAAAAAAATCCCCTAACTCATGCTTCTAACTGTGCTAAATTAATAAAGACACATACTGATAATGGACATTTATATGATGTTTTTAGTATATTTTTAGGTATTTAATTAAGTTAATTTTGTGTTAATTAGGTTGAATTTGAGTTTAATTGGTTAATTTTATGTTTTTGGAGTTAATTGTAAAATTTGGTGTTTTTCAGGGTTAATTTGCAAGAAAAAGGACTTAATTGTAAAAAGGCAAGAAGATTTGGGCCAAAACTGTGAATTTGGAAATTTAATGCAAGCGTGAAGTCCAGAAGATTTATGCGTGCCCACGTGAAATGAAGAAGGAAGGATCACATGGCCACATAAGAGATTGAACAAAGCTACACGTGACCATGTGTGATTTATCAAAGGAAGATAAGTGGCCACGTGAATTGAAGAAGAAAAGAACACATGGCCACGTGTGAAAATGAACTAAGAAACACATGGCCACGTGTTGAGTCTCATATGAAGCGAAGGATTTGCATTTTTTCCAATTCAAGAAGGATTCTTTTCCTACTCCAATTTGGGAAGTTTAGAAGGCTTCTACAACATATTTTGCCTATAAATAGACAACTCTAATGCCAAAGAAAGGGAATTAATTAAGGAATTAGAGGAATTAATTAGAAGAACTAGTAGAGTACTTTAGTTTTAGTTTTACATTGTCTTTCCAGTTTTTATGTTTCATTGTTTTTCTTTAACTTTGTCTTTAGTTTTTAATTATGTTTAGGAAGTAGTTTTTCTTCTTTTGCTAATGGATTCTTGAAAACTTATATTTTCATTGTTATGACTTTATTTTGAGCTTAATTTCAATATCGGTTGATTATTTCTTGGTTTTAAGCATATTATTATCTTTGATTGTGTTGAGATTGATTATTGGTTTATTGAATAAATAACTAAAAATTGGTTTTGACATAGTTAATGATTTGCATGTTCTTGGATTAACTCTTAAATGTTTATGCATGATTATTATCCGAAATATGAGATGATTATGTGTGAATTTTATTGGTTAATACTAAGAGAGGAAGAACTAAGAATAAATTGGAGTTGAATCACTTGAGAAAGGCTTCAATGAATATTTAGGAAGTTAAACTAGATTTTCATGCTAAGTATTAGATTTTTCTATGAGTTTAATACTAAGAATGATATACTTGAATAAAGATATCTTGCTTTATTACTAGTTTTTCCATAATCACTGGTGTTTATATTGAATTTAAGTCATTACAATGAAAGTTAAGGTGGATATTTCCTTTAGCAAGAGAATTTCAGTTATTGCTTTGTTTTTAATTCATGTTTTAGCTTTTGTTTTGTTTAATTGTTTATTTTGTTTAATTTTTTCTTTTAAATTAAAAACATTTGGGAAACAATCTCGGATTAATTGAATTCATAAATAGATATTATTCTTAGCAATCCATGTTCCCTTGGGTACGATATTTTGGGGTCTTAATCTATATTTTCCTGTGTTACTAGCCGATCTAGTACACTTGCTAGACACCGGTCACATACCATTATTTCCAAGAAAAATTGCTAATGCCTATTATGCATGCACTTAACTTACCTGCACAATTGTTGCTCTTAAAAAACATGTTCAAGCCTAGAATGAGTATGAAAAGAATGTTTTCCCCTTTTTTATTGATGCATGAAACACTTAAAACACTAAAACATTGAAATAAACAAAAATAAATAAAAGAAAAATAATACGAAACAAAACATACTGCAAAATTGAAGTTAACTAACAAGAAAAGGTTAAGAGAGATAGTTCTGAGTTTTTGTTAGTCCTCAACTAGACTTTTAGGACTGGTTTACTTGTCAAGAAGAACCAGAATTGCCTCAGCAACTTCATGATAAACATTTAAATATTTTTTCAACCTGTGTCCATTTACTCTATACTCTTATACATCCTTTAGATTTTTGATAGTGACAATACCAAATTCGTTGCTTGAAACCACCTGATAATGGCCTAAGCATCTGGATTGGAGTTTTCTGGGAATAACTTCAGTCTACTATTGTACATTAAAACCAACATTCTTGGAGCAAACTTCTTTTGATTCAATCTTTTGTCATGCAAATGCTTGGTTTTCTCCTTATAACTTGCAGTATTATCATAAGACCACTACTGAATTTAATCTAACTCATTGAGTTGCAACTTTTGTTTCTTTCCTACAATGCTCAAATCAAAGTTAAGCAGTTTAATAGCCTAATATGCATTTTTCTCTAATTCGACTAGCAAGTGATATGCTTTACCAAAAATCAACCTAAATAGAGACATACCAATAGGGGTTTTATAGGTGGTTCTATAGGCCCATAAAGCCTTATCCAGTTTGTGTGGCCAATCTTTCCTAGTAGAGTTAACTGTCTTTTCTAAAATGGCTTTTAACTCCCTATTAGACAACTCTACTTGTCTATTCTCCTGAGGATGGTAAGGTGTGATAACCTTATGCCTAACACCAAACTTTTTAAGCAATGTTTTGAATCGGTGATTGAAAAAATGCTTACCTCCATCACTTATGATAGCTCTTGGTGTCCCAAATCTAGTAAAAATATTCCTTCTAAGGAATTTATGAATGACTCTAACGTCACATGTCCTAGTAGTTATTACTTCTACCCATTTGCTTATATAATCTACAGCTGCAAGGATACATTCAAAACCAAAGGAGTTCGAAAATGGTCCCATGAAGTCAATATCCCAAATATCAAAAATCTCAACTTCTAACATAGTATTCATAGGCATCTCATCCCTCTTGGTTATATTTTCTACATGTTAACACCTATCGTAAGTCTCTATAAATGACTTAACATCAATGAAAAGAGTAGGCCAAAAGAAACCTGATTTTAATATTTTTGTCACAGTGCGATTTGGCCCATGGTGTCCACCAGCCTCTCCTCTATGGTAGAGTTACATAATTTCCAATTGCTCTTCTTTTGGAACACATCTTTTCAATACTTGATCCGGATATATCTTGATCAAATATGGATCATCCCACAGGTAGTATCTTGTGTCTACTTTCAATTTTTTCTTTTGCTGCCTTGAGAAATCCTTTGGAAGGTAACCTCCTACGAGATAATTAGCGATATTATCATAACAAAGAACTAAATGATTACAAGAGTAAATAGCACATATACGTTTATCAGGAAATAAAATCAGAAATTTCTCCCCTTTCTATATGGGCATGATATAATCTTAATAGGTGATCAACTATAAAATTTTTAGCCCCCTTTTTATCTTTTATCTCCACATCAAACTCCTAAAGTAACAAAACCCATCTAATGAGCCTTGGTTTGGAATCCCTTTTAGCAAAGAGATGTGAAATGCTGCGTGATCTGATCACATTGTTACTTTAAAACCAAGGAGATATGGCCTAAATTTTTCAAAGCTAAACAATATTGCCAAAAACTCCTTCTCTATGGTGGTGTAATTTACTTAAGATCCTGTGAGTGTGTAACTAACATAATAAATAGTGTGGAAGAATTTCTCCTTTCTTTGTCCATAACTGCTCTTACTACAAAGTCATTGGCATCACACATGATTTCAAAAGGCAAGTTCCAGTCCCATGATGCTATGATAGGTGCTATAATTTACTTGTGCTTTAATTGATTAAAAGCCTATAAACACTCATTACTAAAGTTAAATGTAGCATCTTTAAGCAATAAATTAGCAAGTGGTTTAGCTATTTTAGAAAAATCCTCAATAAATTGACAATAAAACCTGGCATGTCCAAGGAAACTTTTAATTCCTTTTACATTTGTGGGAGAAGGTAATTTTGCAATTACCTCTACTTTTGCCCTATCAACCTCAATTCTAATTTTAGAGATTTTATGCCCTAAAATGATGCCTTCCCTTACCATAAAATGATATTTTTCCCAATTTAAGACCAAGTGAGTTTCCTCACACCTTTGCAGAACCAATGCTAGATTAGACAAACATGAATCAAAATAATGACTATATAAAGTTAAATTATCCATGAAAACCTCCATGAATTTTTTAATAAAATTATGAAATATAACCATCATGCATCTTTGAAAAGTAGCCAGGGCATTACAAAGATCAAAATGCATTATATGTAAATGTGCCATAACGATATGTAAATGTAGTCTTTTCTTGATCTTTCAGGGCTATAGGAATTTGCATATATCTTGAATAACCGTCTAAAAAATAGTAAAATCTATTTCCAACTAGTCTCTCTAACATTTGATCAATAAAAAGGTAAAGAAAAATGATCTTTTCTAGTAGCACTATTCAACCTTCTATAATTAATACACACTCTCAATCCCGTTACTGTTCGTGTTGGGATTAGTTCATTATTTTCATTAGTTACCACAGTCATACCATCCTTTTTAGGCACACATTGTACAGGACTTACCTAATTATTATCAAAAAATGGGATATATTATACCTACATCAAGCAATTTTAATACTTCTTTTTTCACCACTTCTTGCATAGCCTGGTTGAGTCTTCGTTCGGGTTACACCACTAGCTTGAAGTCCATCTCCATTGCTATTTATTGTGTATAGTAACTGGGAATAATTCCCGTCAAATTTGAAGTTTCCCATCCTAGCACTCCTTTGTGCTTCTTCAAGACATTTACCAACATTTGTTCTTCCAAACCTATCAAAAGCGAAGATATAATTACCAGTTTTGTATTTTTTTCAAAAAATATATATTTCAAATATGAAGATTTTTGAGTTCAGATTTATTTTCTTCCTTAGGAGGGGACTATTTATCCTCCTATATTCCTTCACTATGCTCTTCTTCTGGTTCCTGCATCAGCTTTTCCTTTTGATTTTTTTCTACATAATTTTGAATATTATCTATGAAGCACATAGATTCTTCAAAGTCATAAGAAAGATGTTTAATCACCTTATTCACATTAAAAAAAATTCCCTCCTTATTAACCTTAAAGTAACTATTTGCCCATATACATTTATAAATGCTTTCACTGTATTCAAAAATGGTCGCCCTACTATTAATGGTGCCTTGTGATCCTTCTCCAAGTCCATTACCACAAGTAATATCATTAGGCTTATTTACAGATCTATCTACCAATTGTAGTGTCATTCAGGTCTCCTTAATATCACCTAACTTCAATTTCCTGCAAATTGAATAAGGCATCAAATTTCGATCATGTCCAACAAAATTTTCTCCTAATTCACAGGGCTGTAAAACTACCCAAATTAGAGGAGATACTTTCTGGACAATTGTTCAACAAAATTTAGATCATGTCCAACAAAATTTTCTCCTAATTCCTGGACAGTTGTTTATTATTCTTTTCTTTTCTAGCTAGAGATGGAAAAGGTAACTTAGATTCATCAAGAGTAGTAGAGATAAAATTTTCCTTATTGTTACCTTTCTCAATTAGAGGAGATACTTTCTCAACAATTTCAAAATTAAAATTACTTACCTTTATTGTTGATTCCACCCCTTTAAATGAATTCTTACCAATTTGAGCTTCTTGAACCTCTTTCGTATTTTAGAAAGTGATTTCCTTGGCTTCCTCCTTTGGATTGTGATCTATATTAGATGGAAAGGTTCCTTGAACTATATTGGATAATGAATTAGCAAGTTACTCCATTTGGTTTTCTAGGTTCCTAATGGATGTCTGTTGATTCCTCATCCAAATATCTTAAGATTTCCACCTAGCATCTTGACTAGCTATAATTGCACTTTAGAAAGCCCTAAAAATAGCAATCATTTCTTCTATATTTGATTTTTTATGATGAGGGTTGAGGTTTTTGGAATCCGGATAGTTGATAACATTGTGATTTATATGCAGAAAGGTAGTGTGGTTGGGGTTAATTTTTGTACAGAGGATGGTTATTGCTATGGAAGGCTTGATTCTGGTTAAAAGGAGCCCTAGGTTGAGGATTAGAAATGGCTACTTAGTTCACTTCTCTCCATGAAAAATTAGGATGATTTCTCCATCTAGGGTTATAAGTATTGTTATAGGGGTTCAAAGCATTCACTTCCTCTACTAATCCTTCACCATTTTTTAGCCTGGGTGCTTCTTGAGTTCTTGCATAACCATCACACTAGTTAGACAATATAAATACATTTTTAGCCTTAAAATAATTTATTTCTCTCATATGCTCTTTTCTCATTAATTCCATTTGAGCTTTAAGCATAGCTATTTCATCCACACTATGTACTCTCTGTTTCTTTTGTACACCTTAGAAGTTTCCTATTGAGCATCATTGGAAGCCATCTCATCAAGAAGCAAGAATGCTTCTTCAGGAACTTGATTCATAAAGCTATTATTTGATACTTCATCTAATGAGGACCTCGTAGCTTGATTAGCACCAACATAAAAGATGTGCATTAGTTGATAAATAGGAAATTGATGAGGTGGACAGCTTTTCAAGAGCCTTCTAAATCTTTCTTAGGCTTCATGGAATGGCTCCTCATAGAACTGCTAAAAGTCATTGATTTGTTTCCTAATAAGGGCTATTTCAGTAGGTGGGAAAAATTTACACAAGAACTTTTCTTGCATTTGTTGCAAAAATGGGTGGATTGATTGCGTAACATTTATAACCAGTCCTTAGCATTACCTATGAGAGTAAAAGGTAAAAGTTTAAGCCTAATAGCATCAGTTGATACATTAGGGATTTATACGGTATCACTAATTTCTAAGAACATATCTAAGTGTTGAATGGGATCGTCTATATCCAAACCTAAAAACTGGTTTTTTTTATACCATTGTGGTGGTAGCAGATTTTATCTCAAAAGGTTGGTGATGAGGTAGCCTAATAGTCCTATGTTTTTCATTCAACCTAAGAATAGCATAATCTTTAATTGTTCTGGGTCAAATTCTATTCCCTTAAGCTTGGTACAGCTTATTTTGCTCTTATATCCTAGGGGGTGGTTGATCATTTATGGGTGGATTATCATGAGGTAGACCATCAATATTAAAAGGTGGGTTTAACTCTAGATTATTCATATTTGCTCGTAATCTCCTAATCTTATGAAATATCCTTTCAATTTCAGGGTCTATTGGTAAAATTGGATGGTTTCTCACCATAAACTATTCACACTTGCAAAATAAAAGAATAAAATCTGAAAATAGATAAACAAGAAGAATAAAAACACATAAAATTCACTTTAAAAATCTTTAATAAGTAAACAAGCACCACTATTTCACTGGAAATGGCATCAAAAACTTGATCGGTGTCTACCAAGTGTACTAGATCGGCTAATAATATAAGAAAATATAGATTAAGATCATGAATACCGTACCCAAGAAAATATGGATTGTTAAGTAAAATATCTATATTTAAGTAAAACTAATCTGAGATTATTCCCCAAGTTTTTTATTTTAAAATACAAAAACTAAACTAAACATAAACTAACAATAAAGCAAAATAAAAAATAAAACTAAACTAACTTTAATTAAAGAAAATAATTAAAATACTTTTATTGAAGGACTTTTCACCTCAATTTCTCATGCATATAACTTAGTTAAAGATAATGTAGTTGATTATGGAAAATTGGTAATAAACTCGGATAACTTCTCAGAATATCTTTCTAAGTATCAAATCCATTTATTCAAAATAATTCAATACTTAGCATAAAAATCCAGTTATAAATTCCCAAATATTTGTTAGTCCCTTTCTCAAGAAATCTCAATTTAATTCATTCTTAATTCACCTCTCCATAGACTTAATTTACCTAAACTCAATACATAGTTATCACATTTTTCAGAAAATAAACATGCTTAAATTAGATGAGCTAAACTATCAACATCTATACCTTAAGCTAATATTATAGTTGATTATTGACCATTTCTTAGTAAATCAACAACTAACGAAAATATAACTCAAAACACGAATTTCTGCTCAGGAATTAAGAAATAATCAAATTGCATTTAACTAAGACCAAGCTAAGTCATTCCATAGAGAAATATAAGGGTTTAAGTTCCCTTAGCAAAAGAAAATGACTAATAACTCATTGTCATAATGGTTCAACAAAAATAAGATAAACTAACAAACTAAAAATTATGTAAAAACAAATAAACAATTCTCTAAATTAAATAATCTCTCTCTGTCTATGTCTATCTCTATGTTTGTGTATATATCTATATCTCTTGATGCTTTTCGCTCATTTTATAGCCTGAAAAAAAGAATTAAAACCAACTTCAACTTTCTACTTTTGCAAGACTTCCAATTGTAATACAAACTTCCTTTTTAGTATAAGAGGTCTTATTCCAGCAAAAGACTTCTTATTTAGTGGAAAAATAAAATCCAATTGTAGATAGGAGTTGCTAGAATTAATGAAGTGGAAATTGAAACAGCCGAGTTAGCTTGGTTGACATTCCTTGCTCGGTAGAGTGATTTTTTACTTTATTGAGTATTGCACCTTAAAAGCCACTCCATGGAGTAGAAATTCACTCCACGAAGTGACTTGTTAGAGAGTATGCCCTAGAGCCCATGTAATAGGGATGTTTTTCATATGTATGAAATTTATATTCTTAATAAAAGGCATCATTCATTTATTAATGCTGTGTTTGAATACATGAGTTTGTAAATCTTAAATTAATAAATGAAGTCCTAGATATTATAAACACAGTGCAAAGGCAATCATGAAGGTGTTCATGATGTGAGATGTCTATCGCATACAAATGTGTTAATATCTAAATATCCCTAGTCATAGAATTAACAAGATAGGACATTGTTAATTCGGACAGACTAGCACATGTTATGCTTCTTGAATGGTTCAAGCAATGGTTCTCATAATTGTGATTATGGATGATAATCAAAGCTAACATGTGGATGCTTGTTAGAGGAACAAGTTCATTGGAGACCTGCAAAGAGAATCCTCATATGGATATTAAATCTATATCAGTGAGGAATCTCTTCATAGCGGTTGTGCAAGTATCCTTAGACTTGAGATCACCAAAGTTATCTTAAGTAGCAAGTGGTATACTTTGACTCCATAACTGATTACTTCCAACTGGGAGTGAACATAGTTAGGAGATTGGGTATATCATGACCTACTTGAAGATAGTTGAGTGATTGACAAAGGATTCACCATCCCAGATTTAACAAGGGAAGTTATCTCGCATGATTCTATAATTGCCTTGTTCAGAGAATCTCTGGCCAGAGTAATATGCCGAGATGGATGGAGATCCATGAAGGGCATTTTAGGAACAATGGTTAAATTAATAGAACATACATAATTAGATTTATATGAGTTGACAGAAATCCATACTCAGAATCTAATTGAGATAAGAGTGGTGAAAGGAGTAATTGCACGGTAACTGTTTCTATGGAAGGGTACAGTCAAACCACATGACTTTCCTGACATTTGGGTAGTCATGATGCCTAGCTAGAGGCCAATCATGACTTGTATAATGATGTATCAAAATATCAATAGAGATTGATGAAATGATTTAAAGGAGTTTAAATCATGTGAGTTTTGAATAGAACTCACAATTACATATTATACTGCCAACATGGACAGGAACCCAATAGGTCACACACATATAGAGAAAAGGGTAAAATGGTAAAATGACAAGGATAATAATATTTGATATTATTATAAAGGTAGAGAGGAGAATATGATAATAATTAATTAAAGAGTTTAATTAATTATGATCAAATAAAATTGTCCGCGAAACTTTTGAGAAATGTTCTGTAAATTGGACCTAAATGAAATAATGTATTTCATGATTAATTATTATTATCTTATAAGTGTTATAAGACTACTATAAGTGTTATAGGACTGATATAATAATTAATAGGACCATTGGAGAAATTATAAAGGGCCAAAGGAATGAAGAAGTTGGAGGAAGCCCTCCAGAAAAGGGCTACACGCCAACTCCATACAGAAGGGCTTAGAGGGCTTTTTCTTGGACCAAATTAATTTATATATGTTACATAAGTGTTATGGAACTCAAATATTTAATTTGGTTGGATTTGGAATCCATTTGGGTATTTAAATCCAATTAAATGCACAAAGGGCCTAGTTTGTGGATTTTGTGCATGGTCTTTTATGAAAAGTTTTAATTTGGATTTAATTAAGCCCAAATGATTATAATTAATTCCAGAAGCCCAATTAATAATTCTCCAGCAATTTTAAGGAGCTCAATCTCATTAAGGAGTTGGAATTTTAACCTAACTATAAAAGGCCAACTAATGAGAATTAGGGTTAAGTGATTAAAACAAAAGGAAAGTCTTTTTCTCTTAATTCTCTCTCCCTTTTGCGCCACTTCCATTGCTAGCCTCTTGGATATCGGCCAGCCCTAGTTGAACACCAATTTGTTGGTTCAATTTACCCCTCTCTAGTGTGGATTACTCATTGGAGGTGTTCGATTTTGGACACTGTGGTTTGCGACAACCCGATGCGAAGTAAAATCAACTGTTCAACAAAAATCAAAGGTGATTTTTCTTATTCTCATATAGTTATATTGTGTATCCATGGCAAGATCAGATCTTATGGTTAAAAAATTTTAAAATTCCGCTCATGTATGTGATGCATGTAACCATTAAATTCCAACATGGTATCAGAGCCACGGTTTTGCCATGGATATACAATTCTATATTTTTTCTGCGGAATAAGTTTTGTTTTGTTTTGAGTTATTTATTTCATGAACTTTAAAATATTAGATTTGATTGTTCATGAATGAGAAATATTGATTTCTGGTTGTATGTGTGATCAAATAAATTTTGTGGAAACAAAAACGAAATTTTTGAATGATTAAGATTTGGTTTTGGCGTGAAACCCATTAGGGTTTGGCGTGAAACCCTAGGTAATGTAGGGGCTGTTCTAATTTAATTTCTTATGGATCCATTTAAAAATCATTTAGATGATATTTTATGTCTTTAATATGTGATATTAAGCCGTAGGATCGAACGGAATTAAAATCGAACAAGTTTTGCATGAAAACTAGTTTTGTCGAAAAGTTCGATAAATTGGTGTTCTTCATGTGTTCTTGATGTGTTCATGGTTAGAACGACTTTTGATCTTCTAAATCTGATATATATGATATATTAAAGTGTTTTTAATTAATTGGATTAATTACAATGGGCCTTAAATTAATTTGATTAATTTTAATTCATTAAAACCACTTAATGGGCTTAATTATGTTTACGGACTTGGTTTAAATTAGTGAATGACTTGGTGGGCCCAAGGAGCTGATTTAAATTAACTATTATAAACATTAATTAAGTTTATTAATGGGTTTTAAGGGCTGGAGTGGGCTTGGCTCATTCTAAAAGGCCCAAATGGTCCAAATGACACAAAACTAGTTTGTGTGTGAACACACTTAGGGTTTTTCTTCTATGGGTTTCGGCCTACACTTATTTTAAGCCCAAAATTGATTCTTTTAATTATTTAATATGATTAATTAATTAAATAATCAATTTATAATTAATTAATAATCAATTTGATTGATTATTAAGGCAAGAACACATTCATGCAAAAAGGTTTCCTAAAATGAAAGTTTCCAAAATGGAAAAAGTTTCCTAATTTGATCACATCATTAAATAACTCAAAATATAGTTTCAAAGGTTGAAACAAAGTTAGTAATCCATTTATTTATGCATTAGAGAGGCATATAAGGGTGAATGATTGGCATGATGGTTAGTTATGGACAAAGCCCAATGTGATTGAGCATAATGCATGTTTTGGCCCAATGAGGACTTTCATGTCCCGACCACTTGTTTTTGGTTTGTATTTCATTTCAAATTGTAATATGTAATTAGATTACTTAGATTAGAATTAGAAATAGAGATGGAGACCAATATCAAGGAGCAAGATGGGCCGGATGGAGATCCAACAAGCTTGAAGATAATGTAATTATTTTTCTTGTTTGAATCATGCATACTACCTAGGTGTGACCTTTTGATTTCTCTCTTGGCTCGGGGAAATCAATGTAGTGAAGTCCATAACTATACCATATTTGTATGCTTATATTTATGTGATAGATATAGGATGCATACCAATGTATGCCAACCATGTATGATGAGACTTAATTAACTAAAACCCTCAAACAAATACTAAGGTATATAAGCCTTCCATTAATTTGAGGAGAACCAGAGTTCTTTATAGTGTGGGTTGTTGACCACAGTCAAGCTCACATTATATCGAATATGTTCAAATCTAATTAAATGGGTCATCTTAGCTAGCCCATTAATTTGTTGACCACAGTCAAGGCTAATGGTTCTAGAGGCAAGATTAGGGAATGCATATATGATATGCATGCATCAAGAGTTGATAACCTAATGATCCAATAGTTGTGTAGAGACACAATTGGTATAAAGATACCTACCTTTCAAGGGTATGGAATTTGGCTTGTTGACCACAGTCAAGGTCAAATTACATATCAAGAATTGGATGTTGGCCCACTAAGAAAACCATCTGGTTTTCTCGGATTATATAGTGAGGGCTATTAATTCGCAATAAAATAGTGGGAGTAAATGGATTAATTAAAGACCTTATTAATGCATATATATATATGAACATACTCTCATATCTTTTCTTTTTCACATCTAAGTCATCATTATGAGCACATCAAACATTAACATACGATCAATCTTGGATAACAAGCTGGTTGGCAACAACTATTCTGACTGGATCAGGCAAGTGAGAATTGTTCTCAGAGCTGAAAAGATTCACTATGTCTTGGATAAAGATCCACCACCACGTCCATCAGATGATGCCATTGATGAGATCAAAGGCATTTATCGAAAATACATGGAGGATAGTGAAACAACAGCATGTCTGATGCTGGGTGCTATGTCCTCGGAGCTTCAAAAGCAACATGAAATGATGGATGCTAGAACCATCGTTTTGCATCTAGAGGAGCTTTATTCTTCTCAGGCTAGAACTGAGCAATATGAGATTGCTCGAGCTCTATTTAGCTACAAAATGGTGGAAGGCACTTCAGCTGCTACTCATGCATTGAAGATGTATGGGTATATTGAGCATTTGAGTAGACTTGGCTATGTTATGGATAATGATCTATACATAGATTTAATCTTGTACTCGTTGGCTCCAAGTTATGCACCTTTCGTGCTTAACTTCAACATGAACAAGATCCAAGTATCCATTCCTGAGTTAATCAATATGCTCAAGACAGCCGATGGATCATTTAAGAAGGATCCAAAAAGTGTCATGGTTGTCACTTCTGCAAAAGGCAAGAAGCAGAAGAAGAAGAAGATAACCAAGGCGCAGCCAAAGAATGGTGGGATCTCTAAGAAGAAGGTTGCCAAGAAAGAGAATCCCAAAGGAACTTGCTTCCATTGTGGAAAGGATGGTCATTGGAAGCGTAACTGCAAGGCCTATCTAGATTCTCTCAAGGGGAAGAAGCAAGCTGATGCTTCTACTTCAGGTATTCATATGATTGAAATTAATACTTATTCTATTGCTTCAAAACAATCTTGGGTATTAGATACCGGATGTGGATCTCATTTATGTAATGATCTACAGGGGCTTAGAAGCTTTAGAAGAGTTGGAAAGGCAGAGATATATTTGCAGTCAGCTACTGGACAAAACATCTCTACAACAGTTGTGGGGACTTACTATTTGCCTCTTCCTAGTGGATTAGTACTGGAATTAAATAATTGTTATTATGTTCCAGCTTTGTCCAAGAGTATTATTTCTTTTAGTTGTTTGATGAACGATTATGATATTTCTTTAAAGGACAAATGTTGTTACATTTTTAAGAACAATATATTTTATGCAAAAGCTATCATTGAGAATGGTATATTTGTTCTTGATTTAATTAAAGAAGTACATAATGTGAATACCAAGAGAATGAAACATGATAATCTTAATACCTCATACTTATGGCATTGTCGTTTAGGCCATATAAATGAAAAATGCATGACCAAGTTACACAAGTCAGGTGATTTGGGATCATTTGATTATGAATCATTTGATACATGCGAATCTTGTTTATTGGGAAAAATGACAAAAGCTCCCTTTATTGGTAAAGGAGAACGAGCTAAAATGGTTTTGGACTTAGTACATTCAGATGTATGTGGTCCAATGACTACACATGCTAGAGGAGGTTACTCCTACTTCATTACTTTCATAGATGATTATTCCAGGTTTGGATACATCTATCTAATGAAATATAAGTCTGAAGCATTTGAAAAGTTCAAAGAATTCAGAAATGAAGTAGAGAAACAACTTGGCAAAAGTATTAAAACACTTAGATCAGATCGAGGTGGAGAATACTTAAGTCAAGAGTTTCAGGATTATCTTAGAGATAATGGGATTTTATCTCAATGGACTCCTCCATATACACCACAACACAATGGTGTATCCGAAAGGAGGAATCGAACACTATTAGATATGGTTCGATCAATGATGAGCCGAGCGGACTTGCCTAAGTCCTTTTGGGGATATGCACTAGAAACTGCTGTTTATGTGTTAAATAGAGTTCCTAGTAAATCGGTTGATGTTACTCCATATGAGATGTGGAATAACAAGAAACCCACGCTTTCTCATATGAAAGTATGGGGTTGTCCTACTTATGTGAAGAGGACAATGTGAGACAAACTGGATGTTAAGTCTGACAAATGTTTATTTTTGGGATATCCAAAAGAAACGTTTGGATATTATTTCTATCATCCCTTAGAACAAAAGGTGTTTGTTTCAAGGCATGCTGTCTTCTTGGAAAGAGAATTTCTCCTACGAGAAGACAGTGGGAGTAAAATTGAGCTTGGTGAAGTTCAAGACCCACAAATAGAAGATGATCAATCGATTGAACCCGAAACTGAATTTCATAATGATGAGATTACAGTTGAACCTGATTATACACAAAATCCTAGAAGATCTACTAGGATGCGTTCTATCCCTGTGAGATATGGATTTCACGTTGATTCGGATAGAGGCATAACTGTAGTAGAGGACAATGAGTCTACAAGCTATCAAGAAGTTTTGAACAGTTCAGAACGTGATTTATGGCTTAAGGCTATGCAGTCCGAAATGGACTCCATGTATGAGAATAAAGTATGGACTTTAACTCAACCACCTGAAGGGATAAAGCCCATAGGGTGCAAATGGGTCTTCAAAAAGAAGACTGACATGGAAGGTAATATAGTTACCTATAAAGCTCGCTTAGTAGCAAAAGGTTATCGTCAAAAAGAAGGTATTGACTATGACGAAACTTTTTCTCCTATAGCGATGCTTAAGTCTATAAGAATACTTTTAGCCATTGCAGCTCATTATGATTATGAGATTTGGCAAATGGATGTGAAGACAGCTTTCCTTAATGGACATCTTTCTGAGGATGTGTATATGACACAACCAGAAGGATTCACATCTGGAAATGGCGAAAAGGTATGCAAGCTTCAAAGATCCATTTATGGATTGAAGCAAGCCTCTAGGAGCTGGAACATACGATTCAATGAGACAATCAAAGAGTTTGGTTTCTCACAGAATGAAGATGAACCTTGTGTGTATAAAAGGGTCAGTGGGAGTGCAATTGTCGTCCTAGTTCTATATGTAGATGACATATTGATCATGGGAAATGACATTTCTCTTCTCCAATCTGTTAAAATATGGTTATCCAAGCAATTCTCCATGAAAGACCTTGGAGAAGCATCCTATATTATGGGAATAAGGATCTATAGAGATAGATCCAATAGGTTGCTAGGTCTTTCTCAGAGTACATATATAGATAAAGTATTGAAGAGGTTCAATATGGATCTCTCTAAGAAAGGGTTTATACCCATGGTGCATGGGAAACACCTTTCTAAGTCTATGTGTCCACAGACACTGGAGGATAGAGAGAGCATGAATAGAATACCATATGCATCTGCAATTGGTTCTATCATGTATGCTATGTTATGTACACGTCCAGATGTAGCATTTGCTTTGAGTGTCACAAGCAGATTCCAATCTAATTTTGGAGAGGAACATTGGGCAGCTGTCAAGAATATTCTTAAGTACTTGAGAAGGACTAAGGATATATTCTTGGTATGTGGAGAGGGCAGTTTGGAAGTAAATGGGTATACAGATGCCAGCTTCCAATCTGACAAAGATGATTGTAAATCACAATCTGGTTATGTGTTCATAATGGGAGGAGGAGCAGTTAGTTGGAAAAGTTCCAAACAAGAAACAACTGCTGATTCCACGACGGAAGCTGAGTACATTGCTGCTTCAGAAGCAGCCAAAGAAGCAGTCTGGATCAAAAAGTTCATAACCGAACTAGGAGTGGTGCCTAGCATTGTTGATCCGATTCCTTTATATTGTGACAACAATAGAGCCATTGCGCAAGCAAAGGAACCACGGTCTCATCAGCGATCCAAGCATGTTCTCAGACGCTACCATCTCATAAGGGAAATAGTAGCTAGAAATGAAGTGAAAATAGAAAGGGTTCCCACAGATGACAATGTGGCGGATCCCCTCACTAAAGCACTTTCCCAGATTAAGCATGATCACCATATAAATAGCATGGGTCTGAGACATATGAGTGATTGGCTCTAGTGCAAGTGGGAGATTGTTAGAGAGTATGCCCTAGAGCCCATGTAATAGGGATGTTTTTCATATGTATGAAATTTATATTCTTAATAAAAGGCATCATTCATTTATTAATGCTGTGTTTGAATACATGAGTTTGTAAATCTTAAATTAATAAATGAAGTCCTAGATATTATAAACACAGTGCAAAGGCAATCATGAAGGTGTTCATGATGTGAGATGTCTATCGCATGCAAATGTGTTAATATCTAAATATCCCTAGTCATAGAATTAACAAGATAGGACATTGTTAATTCGGACAGACTAGCATATGTTATGCTTCTTGAATGGTTCAAGCAATGGTTCTCATAATTGTGATTATGGATGATAATCAAAGCTAACATGTGGATGCTTGTTAGAGGAACAAGTTCATTGGAGACCTGCAAAGAGAATTCTCATATGGATATTAAATCTATGTCAGTGAGGAATCTCTTCATAGCGGTTGTGCAAGTATCCTTAGACTTGAGATCACCAAAGTTATCTTAAGTAGCAAGTGGTATACTTTGACTCCATAACTGATTACTTCCAACTGGGAGTGAACATAGTTAGGAGATTGGGTATATCATGACCTACTTGAAGATAGTTGAGTGATTGACAAAGGATTCACCATCCCAGATTTAACAAGGGAAGTTATCTCGCATGATTCTATAATTGCCTTGTTCAGAGAATCTCTGGCCAGAGTAATATGCCGAGATGGATGGAGATCCATGAAGGGCATTTTAGGAACAATGGTTAAATTAATAGAACATACATAATTAGATTTATATGAGTTGATAGAAATCCATACTCAGAATCTAATTGAGATAAGAGTGGTGAAAGGAGTAATTACACGGTAACTGTTTCTATGGAAGGGTACAGTCAAACCACATGACTTTCCTGACATTTGGGTAGTCATGATGCCTAGCTAGAGGCCAATCATGACTTGTATAATGATGTATCAAAATATCAATAGAGATTGATAAAATGATTTAAAGGAGTTTAAATCATGTGAGTTTTGAATAGAACTCACAATTACATATTATACTGCCAACATGGACAGGAACCCAATAGGTCACACACATATAGAGAAAAGGGTAAAATGGTAAAATGACAAGGATAATAATATTTGATATTATTATAAAGGTAGAGAGGAGAATATGATAATAATTAATTAAAGAGTTTAATTAATTATGATCAAATAAAATTGTCCGCGGAACTTTTGAGAAATGTTCTGTAAATTGGACCTAAATGAAATAATGTATTTCATGATTAATTATTATTGTCTTATAAGTGTTATAAGACTACTATAAGTGTTATAGGACTGATATAATAATTAATAGGACCATTGGAGAAATTATAAAGGGCCAAAGGAATGAAGAAGTTGGAGGAAGCCCTCCAGAAAAGGGCTACACGCCAACTCCATACAGAAGGGCTTAGAGGGCTTTTTCTTGGACCAAATAAATTTATATATGTTACATAAGTGTTATGGAACTCACATATTTAATTTGGTTGGATTTGGAATCCATTTGGGTATTTAAATCCAATTAAATGCACAAAGGGCCTAGTTTGTGGATTTTGTGCATGGTCTTTTATGAAAAGTTTTAATTTGGATTTAATTAAGCCCAAATGATTATAATTAATTCCAGAAGCCCAATTAATAATTCTCCAGCAATTTTAAAGAGCCCAATCTCATTAAGGAGTTGGAATTTTAACCTAACTATAAAAGGCCAACTAATGAGAATTAGGGTTAAGTGATTAAAACAAAAGGAAAGTCTTTTTCTCTTAATTCTCTCTCCCTTGGGCCACTTCCATTGCTAGCCTCTTGGATTTCGGCCAGCCCTAGTTGAACACCAATTTGTTGGTTCAATTTACCCCTCTCTAGTGTGGATTACTCATTGGAGGTGTTCGATTTTGGACACTGTGGTTTGCGACAACCCGGTGCGAAGTAAAATCAACTGTTCAACAAAAATCAAAGGTGATTTTTCTTATTCTCATATAGTTATATTGTGTATTCATGGCAAGATCAGATCTTATGGTTAAAAAATTTTAAAATTCCGCTCATGTATGTGATGCATGTAACCATCAAATTCCAACATGACTTGCCTCTGTACTCAATGTTCCATCTTTCCTTTCTTCCAAATTCCAAAATTCCACTTAAGTCCTTCAATTTTTTTTTCTTTTCTTCAATTATGTCCCTAAAAATACCAAAATACACAATTACATAATTAAAACACTAATTAAAGAAATTAACTCATAAACCAACTAAATTAACACACACATAAACTAAAAACATATTAAAAATACATTAATATCATAGTTAAATTTACACTTATCAGTGTGCTAATGCAATATGGCAAGATTATGGCTTATGCGTCTGGATAGTTAAAACCACATGAGCAAAATTACCCAACCCATAACTTACAGTTGGCAACAGTGGTGTTTCCTTTGAAGATTTGGTAACATTATTTGTGTAGGAAAAGATACAAAATTTATACAGATCATAATAGTCAAGTATTTGCTTACTCAAAAAGAACTTAACTTAAGACAATATAGATGGTTAGAATTATTTAGGATTATGATTGTATAATTGATTATCACCCTAGAAAAGTAAATGTTGTAGCCGATGCTTTGAGTCAAAAGATAATGGCAACCATGATATTACAATAGTGTTGATGGAAATTTACATCGAATGGTGTTTTGATAGATCAATTAAAGGCTAGACCTTGTTTGAGGCAAATAGTGATTGATGTATAGAAAGATGATGAAAAGTTGCAACAAATTATGAAATCTTCATGTAAAGGTGTTCAGTCAAAGTATATAGTGAAAGAAGATAGGAGGTGTATTATCAAAATAGATTATATGTACCAGATGTTAGAGAATTAAAAAGAATAATATTACATGAAGCTCACAACATAGTATTCACTATGCATCCTAGTGGGAATAAGATGTACCAGTATTTGAAACAATTCTATTGGTGATCACCAATTGTCAATAAGTATGTCTCTAAGTGTTTAACTTGTCAATAATATTACAAGAATAATATTACAAGAAGGATGTGGTAAAGCATGTCTCTAAGTGTTTAACTTGTCAATAAGTGAAAGCAGAACACCAGTTGCCCTTAGGATTGTTCAACCCCATTTCTATTCCATAATGGAAATGGAAAGATATTACCATGGATTTTGTGACAGGATTGCCCTTTACATAGAAAAAGCACTATTCAGCATGGGTTATTGTTGATAAGTGACTAAATTGGATCATTTCATACCAGTTTGGATGAATTAGTCCATGGATAAATTGGCAAAACTCTATATGAATGAGATTGTTAGGTTACATGGTATTTCGATGTCAATAATTTATGATCATAATCCAAGGTTTAAATCGAGATTTTGGCAAAGTTTACAACAAGTGTTGGGAACACAGCTTCATTACAGTATAGCTTTCCATCCTCAAATAGATGGACAATCTGAAAGGGTTATCCAAATTTTAAAAGATATGTTGAGAGGGTGCGCTTTGGATTTTGCAGGAAGTTGGGATAGATATTTAAATTTAATGAAATTTGCTTACAATAACAGTTATCAGAGAAGTATTGGGATGGCACCATATGAAGCTTTGCATGGCCAAAAATGTAGAACTTCAATTTATTGGACTAAGTTATCTGAATGTAGAATAATTAGTCCTGATATTGTTAAAGATACAAAAGAGAAGGTACAGGTTATTAAGAAGAGAATGAAAGAAGCTAGTGACAGATAGAAATCTTATGCTGATTTGAAGTGAAAGGATATTAAATACCAAGTAGGTGGCAAAGTATTTTTGAAGGTATCTCCCTAGAGAAAGGTGCTTAGATTTGGAAAAAAGGGAAAACTCAATCCGAGATTTATTTGTCCACATGAAATTCTTCAAAAAGTTGGATCGATGGCATATTAGTTAGCTTTTCCTATGGAATTAGTCAAACTTCATGATGTGTTCTATGCATTTATGCTTCGAAGATACCGCTCGGATGAATCTCATATATTATTAATACAAGATATTGAAATGCAACCAGATTTCACATATGATGAAGAAATGAAATAGATTTTGACGAGGAAGATCAGACAATTAAGGACCAAGCAAATTCCTCTTGTCAAAGTATTTTGGCAACACCATGGTATGCAAGAAGTAACTTAAGAACCAAAAGCAACCATGGTAGAATAGTATCCCTAATTGTTTAAAATAGGTATGAATTTCGAGGATGAAATTCTTTAAAGGAGAGATTTGTAAGGCCTTAATTTTGACCCTAGTATAAATGCATGATTAAATCATAATATTCATGGTTAATGTTTAATTAATTATGAGAAATTCAATTTTGGGTAAATAGGGCAAAGTGGTAATTTTATTTATGTTGTTTATGTAAGTTATTAAGCATTAACAATTTTAAAAGGTTATAATTGAAATTAAGAAAAATAGATACAAGGGTCAATTATAAATAGAGAAAAATATGGGATTGAATTTATGAAAAGGAGTAAAAGAGAGAGGACATCTCCTTACACATAAATTAATGAAGGACCAAAAGCAAACTTTTCCTCCCATTTAAATAGTCTAAAAGAATACATGTAAGAGAGATAAATGAAGGCATTGGGTGTGTTCTTTGAGTGGGATGACATTTTGATGAAGAAACCTCTCTATTTCTTCTCCCTTCTTCTTCTTCTTCTTCTTCTTCTTCTTCTTCTTTTATCTTATTATTTTGGTTTTCCAAAAGAGCAAATATACTAGAAAAGAAGTTAGCATAGAATTGAGGAAAAGGTATAGTTTGACCAAGGTATAGGAATGGGTGTTATTATGTTAGTTTTTAAAGTAATCAAATGCTGAAAATTTTAGTAAAGATGTGGATTATGACATAGTGAATGAACCTAAGAGAACAAAGTTTAATTTTTTTTTTCTTTCAAATAAGAGTTAAGAGAGACAATGCATGTAGAGAATTATTTGAACCAGCTTCATAATTTTGGTATATCTCAAGCTATAGACCTTTAATTGACTAGATTGTAGTTGGTAATTAAACCAAATTCATTTATCTACAATTTTTTTGAAGAAATCTAAACTTGGTTTTTCCTCTAAGTAGTCATAAGTTTTAATAGAATTTGGAATTGAATTGCAGTCTAATATAGTTGATAGTTTATAGTGTTTTGTGCATAAGTTGTAGTATATAAGTCAAATTGCTATGAGTATAATTTTTGGTGAAAATAAAATTATATTTCTACAATTTCTATGTGAAATTATAGTTTATTTCTAATTCTAAATATGTCAAATTGTGGTTTGAATCTGGAACTGTTGGCAGCACTATTTTCAAGAACGGTTCTTCATGTTTTTGCAATATCTTTAAATTTAAAAATGCTATTGATGTCATTTTTAATGTTGCTAAAACTAGAAATGTATTGGATCATTTTTGTAGAATATCACTTTAACTATAAATGGTTTTTGGTAGGTCAAAAATAGCTTTAAAGATAAGCTTGAAACTCTGTCTTAATGCAGAATTGTTGCAAGAATTTACCACAATTTTTGTATACATTTTTGGAACATTTTTTTAGCATTTAAATGAATTTAAGAATCTTTAGAAATTTTTTTTCTTATCTCTATGAAAAAATAATCTTAAGTATATTAAGTACATTTATAATGTAAAAAAATACATAGAGAGGGATAAGTTTATGGAATATATGAAACAATGTAACATAGTAAACTATAAATATGATTACTTATTGAAGTGTATTTATGATAAAGGCATGTTATTATTCACCTTATTGACATAACATAATCATGTTTATATGTTATAGTTTTATGACATGCCTATACTTTAAAATGTTAGTGTATATAAAGATATGACTACCGGGATATAAATGCTAATGTACAAATTGATCGTAAGGTTTTTAAAGGTAGAGAATATATGTTTATATGCTAGAGATTATGTGTCTTTTGATATCAAATGACCATATGATGAAGCATATTTATAGTGATTGCAAGCTAAGGTAAGTTATTATTTACCTATTTTAGATAACATGAATATATTATATGATGACTATGTCATGCCTATATGTTTTATGCCAAAAGATTAGTCACAATAATATAGTAAAGTATATGATCGCGTTGATAAATGAGACTGTGTATACATGTATATACACTAGAGATGGTATGACTTTTCATTAATTACTTATATGAGTAAATTGTTTGAATTGTGCTATGAGCTATGTATACATACTTTTGTACTAGAGATGGTATATCAATTACATGATTATAAGCATGTACTAGTTAATAAAATAAATACAAGCTTGCAATACAAATTGAGTTAGATCACAGGATTGCCTGCTAGTAGATTTTAATTATGGATAGATAGGCACCTATAGGGATAATTACAGCTACGATCGTTTGGCCCATATGAGTCTAGAGTACAGTTGATCCCATTTGGATCATTATCAAACCCCGTTTGGGTTGTTTGATCGATCTAAAGTATAGTTTAGGCCCATTTGGGTCTACCAATTTGATATCTGCGGATATCCATCATTTTCACACCTAAGTTTATCTACCGTTCCTATCATCCACATTTAGAACCTAAGCAAGCTAAAAACATTTAAATTATAGTAATGACTACATTATTTGAATTAAAGCATGATTTGCTTAAATGTTATTGTTATACCATATAATTGGTTCTAACTACAGAAATTATATCTCAAGTTTCAATGTTAAGAGTATATTAATCAACCATATGAATTATGTATATTGGGATAGTTATTTATCTTGGTTAGCTTAATACTTTTATGTTTGAGATGTCACTATAATTATATATTTGTTATCATTGATATTTATATAGTATGTTCCATCTGATGCATGTTGATTTTATATGCGGATGATCACCGTAAGTGGTCATCCATCATGAATTGTTTCCCCACTAAGCTTTATAGCTTAGCATAGGTTATTTTATCCATGTAGATTCAGTAAATAAGACTTTTGCTCAGAAACATCCTCTGCATGATGAAAGGCCAACACAAGATTGATAAGAGTTGATGTAGGGAGATTTTGCAATAGTATTTTGAAATATTTTATATTATGGTTATTAGACATATGAGGATGCATTTAAATATGTGTATATGGAATTGTAACCAACTGATGATATGACTAAACAAATATATGCATGGACATTGAAACTAAAGGAGCACATATATAACATGGTATGCGTGATGCTAAACATGAGATAAGCATACAAATAGTTAAAGTAACACCCATATGAATATATATGACATAGCATGATATAAGTAATAGTAACATAATGATCTTATGATTAATAACATCAAGCATGGTAGTGGTGGAAAGCATGATCAATATGACTAATCTGATATAGTTAATAAGTTAATTGTATGAGGGTGTGACAGCAATTAGCATGTTGTATATGAAGACCTAAGAGAAATGGTGAAGTATGTCTTCATATTTCCTAAAGAGTTATATGTATAGAGATATATATAAAAAATCGGTGTGTGCATAAAGAATAATGTGTAAAGAAACATGCACAAAATTATATAAGAGATATACATAAGAAATTACACATGCAAGACACATGCTACAAGTTATGTGTAAAGTATATGCAATGAATCATGTGTGCAAAAGGATTATCTATGCCAATACACACAAAAAATTGTACATTAAGCACTTATAAAAGACTTGATAAAAGATATGCATGGGGGTGTGTGTGCACAAACACATGTAAGAAGTTATATACATCATAACACTTGTGTCAAATAAAATGCATGTAGAAATGCATAGATTACTTCCCATATAGCTATGGTGTTCAGTATCAGGAGCGACTTGGCGGATGTTCTTTTACAAATACCTCTTTAGAACTCTATTTTCACATGCAGTTCAAGCAAGTTTCTTTTGGGTGTTTTCTTCTTAGTTTTTCTACCTTACCTTCTTTTTGAGTCCTTTTATTATCTTTAAGGGAATAGTCCATCACCATCATACTTTGGGTAAAGATATTATGCTCCTTTACAAACTGCACATACCATTTGGTGCACCTAAACACTCAAAAAAGTGTCATCTTGGTGAAAATGTCATGACAAGAACAGCAGTCGATGAAGTCCTTGTCATATGAAGTGTTGTCATTACTGCCTTGGAATTAAGCCCACTTTAGCATGTGTCCCTTAGCATGCCAAATTTTTTCTTGATAGGTTAACCATATGTTCATACTTAGCTTATACATGTGTTCATATCTTTATGCACTATGTAGCAATAGCAGTAATCATGACTAGACATGTAATACAAAAACACATATCTTAATTTAATCTTAGGGGGTGACACCTTGTGTGCATCCAACTCTTGTTATCCGTCAGCCCTTATGGGTTTTCTTAGAATTTAGAATGGATTGGTTTACGTAAGTTGGACTTGCTGTTATAGGTTTGCTTATCTAAGTACATTGGGCTTTCTATTTAGGTTTACTGTTAGGAAATATTAGAATGGCATACTGCAATTTTCTTATCATTTCTTATGGTGCCATTGTAGGTTTGGGCAAAGATTCTATGATTATTATATTTTTTCAAATTTATTTCACTTCAAGAGCTATATTATATGCAATCGGGATGTCTTTTCTCTTGACATTAAACAAGCCAATGTTTATTGAATTAATGTCTTATATAATTAAGTCATGATTATTGTTATACGTGATGCAATAAAATAGGAAATTTAATACATAAAAAAGATCATATGAGTAACATAGCAAGACAAACATATGCATATTTTAGAAACATATTTTACATTATTAAAAATTGGCTTATATCACATCTTTTTCTACTACAGGTGTAGTTTGTAAAAAGCCTTTCAACATCTTAGGCTTTTCCTTCTCTGTGTTAGTGGTTATGACCTAGGCCAAATATTTGGTTCCTTATGTAATGTAACATTTCATTTTATAAGATTAGGTTTTCTTCATTTTATTATATTTTTGGCATGTTACAATATAATGATGTTTGTAAATAACAATTTAATATTATTTTGACTATCCCTAGTCATTTATCATTGAAGGAATAATAATAAATAAAAACTAGTATGAGTTTGATTGATAATTATTGGATGATTATATATGGTGATGTAAATCAAACTTACAGGTACTCGTTGGAGAATAGAGTATTGGATAGACCTAATATGAGATATTATATGGGTTAATGTCATTAGTGATCTGATAATAGTTATATTATCAATCCTTAGACCTAAGATTATCATAGTATCCTACATTAGGAACATTATGTTTTAACATAATTAAACATTATCTTTAATCGGCTAATAATAAAGGTTAGGATTGGACATGATGAGAATCATGTAGAAGATAGTGAATAATCAAGATGAAATTTGCCCTCTTATGAGATATGTAAGGACCCAAAATAGGCACTAGTAGAATTCAAGGGCAATTACATGTTATTAAAGTCTAATTGAGCATTATTGGATGAATTATTAAGAGTTAAGATATTGATTGGGGCAAAAATATTATTAAGCTATAATTAATTATGTGATAAATGTGTAAATTATATGGTATGAATTTTATAAGGTCATAATTAATTTATTTATATTGGTTTAATAATATTCAAGGGTGTAATTGGAGTATAAATTATTAATTTGGGGTAAATTTGTAATTATGGCATTTTTAAGGCCAAATGTGAATAAAAGAATAATTGAAAGGTTGATTTAAGAGAAGGATTTAATAGAGGGGTCAATTTCAAGCATGCAAAAAGGTGAAGGTTAAATATTGGACATGCAAAAAGTTAAAGGACTAAGAAGGAAATTTTACATGTCACTATATATATGTTATTTTGAGTGGAGAGGGCTGGATTTTCCATGAGAATTCTAGAATTTGGTTTCTCTCTTCCTCATTTTCTTTGATCTCTTAAAGTCTAGCTAAGTGTTCTTGAAGATAAATTCATGCATGTTGCTTAATTAAGAATATTAATGAATCAAAATAAGGTAAGAATGTGAAATTGTTAATTTATCTCTTTTTCTTCATCTTCTTCTTCTTTGAATTATGGTGTATTGAGTGGAATGTGGAAGTTTGATGTTGAATGAATGAATTGTTGTTAAGGGAAGAAGAAGAATGAGGAAAGGGCAAAGGCATTTTGATCTAGTAAAAAGAGTAGATGTTTGATAGAGGTATGGGATTTGAACTTTGAAATTAATTTGCATAAATGTGATATTTTTCAACTATAAGGTATGGGAATTATTTTAATCTTGAATGTGTTTATAGTGATGAGGTAGATATTGAGAATGGCAGGTCATGCATGTGTAGATCATCAAATGATTTTGCATGTAAAGGAATTAAAATATTAGGCAGTGCTATCCAGAAAATTCAAATTGACCTCCAGTGACCATTCTGATCATAAGTTGAGTTTTTGAACTCTGAATTTGATGATTTTAGTTGAGATAACTGGGACAGCTTTTCCTACAAATTTTATAGAAATACAAATAACTAAATTTTCCTCTAAGGCCCTAAAAAATTCCCAAAATAGTAGCCCTTTTTCAGTTGACGAGTCATTGGAGCAGTCCTGAGTGATTTGTCAATAACTTTGAGTTAAAGAGATGATATTAAAATGATTTTAAATGTTGTGGAAAATAGAAACACGAGGGAATAATTTTTATTGAGATCACTTGGCTTAAAAATGATGTTTTATATTTTTAATTTTGGTAACAAAATGAAATTTGAAATCTACCATTGTACAGAATGTTTGTCATGGCTCCCTTGTTTCACATAAAATTTACTAAAATGTCTCAAAATGATAGTATAGCTTATTTATACCTTTTTGAATTTTTTATAGCATCTTTGCTATATAAATGAACATAAGAGAGAGATAAGTACATGGAGTATGTGATGATATCATATTGTAAAGCAATAGATATGATTAAATGATGAAGCATGTTTATGGGAATGATAAGATCAGGTATGTCAACAATATTTATTTATTTAAGAGAAAGCATATATATGATTAATATCATATAAGCATGTGTATTGCTTATTTGAGATAACATAAGTATATTGGAATGTATAGACATGAATAAAAAAATGATCATGCATGAATGAGATCAAATCTTGACATATGAGTGACATGTATGGGAATAGCTCTTATGAACCTATTTCATAAGCTTAGTGATAAAGAGTACAAGCATAATAAATGTGCATACTTATATATGTATAATAGTTAAGAGTGTATATATACATAATACATGAAGTTTATGCATAGTAAAGTGAACAAATGTGCATTTTATATTAATATTATTCCAAAAAGAAAATACATAAAGCATTATGAACTAATGGCTGTAGTTTCAACATAATTTGAGTTAGAAAACTTAAACTAAGATCATTCTGATTTCTAAGGTTACATGACATATATGCCTTCAAAATTGTGGAAGGAACCGCGCATTGAAATTTCCTTTAAGACATCCAAATAATTAATTGAATTTTCTATAAGCTGTTAATTTTGGTTCTGGAATAGGTTGAAGTAAAAACGATGTATCTTTGTGTATATGGCTCAGAATGTTATTAGGTCAAATCGTATGCAAAATAGACTTACAAATGAATATTTATTATGAAGGAAGCTTTGTTTAATTATGTTTGTATGAAGTTTTAATGTTAGCTTGAAATTCATGAAAACTGGTTGCACTGTTAAGGAATAGATTGTGGTATTTTAGACATAAATCTTAGTAGGGGAGTCAAAATGTTATTCTGTAAAATTATAGGTAAAATAAACACCTAGGAAAAGGACTTTGTTGAAGGAAAGTTAGGCTGATTCATTTCTCATTTTATTCTAAAAATTTTACAAGTGGTTATAATAACTATTTTTGAATTTATGAACAGTCAATGGTTTTTCTTGAATATCTTGAATTATAGATGTGATATTGTGACAAATTTTGATGTTTTAGAAACTGGACATATAAGGGAACGAAATTATAGAAGGCCATATGGCCTAAAAATAACATTTGCTAAACTGAAAAGGGCACCTAAGTTGGATCTAGAATGCTGCCTCTATGCAAATTTGTGTTGGCAGAATTTTAATTTGTTTTCTATATTTACTTTAAATATAGTTATGTTAAATATGTGTTTATATGATAACACATTGGATTAGATATAGCATGCCATATGATTATTGATAAAATTCCCCAAATATATATATATATATATATATATATATATATATATATATATATATATATATATATATATATATATATATATATATATATATATATATATACATGTTCACATATGTATTTAAGTAAAGATTGTTGACAATTATATCAAATATGCATATGTGATTGAACTTAAATACTTGCTTGTTATATGCAAAATTATTTATATGTATGTACTCCTATGAAGAGTAAATGTGTATTTCAACATGCACTTATACTATGAAATAAAGAAATGCATTAGTATGATCATGTTCACATATAGTGCCTTATTGATAACATGTTATAGTACATAATGTGATGACATATGCTTAATAGTAAGTACTTTTCTTGTTATATGCCTATATATATATACTTGTGATTATGAATCTTTTTACATGATCACATCCATATGATGTGCAATAGTGCAAAGTTCTTATAACAAGGCATATTTTATTATGAGCACTTGAACAGGTATGACACATTACACGATTGTGATAGTATGATCATGTTAATATGTGAAATCTAATGATAGCATAATTAATAAAGTATGTGAAGTATTATAGGAACCTTGCATACATAATTATACTATGGCAATAGTATGTCTATTTTATGGTTATACATGTGCAAATTGACTAGTTGAGTGCAAGCATGATATATGAAAAGAAAATTAAATAGAGTATTGCCTGCAATTAGAGTTCAATTGTAGACAGATAGGCACCTATAAGGATGTTACAGCTACCACCATTGACCTTTTTAGGTCTAAAGTACAGTTGATCCTATTGGATCATGCACAGCCCTATTTGGGTTGTTAGTTGACCCCGTTTGGGTCTATTTGACCGATCCCACCATACAGTCAACCCCTTTTAGGACTATAGTTTTGATATCTTCGGATATCCACCATTTTGATACCCATAAGTATCCACCGATCCCCGTTATCCACCTTTCAAACTTAGGCAGGCTAAACTATAAGTACAGTACAGACATTAAAATATAAGGTACAAAGCAAGCATCATATAAAAATTAAAGGTATTGCTTGATTACATGTCTGGCATGATTTGCTTGTATTGTTTCATAAGTTTAAATAAATAGAGGTTACCAAGTAACACATGATATATGTATGCTATTTATAATTGGTTACAAATATTTGAAATTACTTAAACGAGTTAAATGCATGAAGAATTCTCAGTTAGTATACAATACAAGCATGCTAAGTTAACTATTAAGCTTTTCAAATGTTTTTATTGTTTACTACGTGAGGTTGTTAGATTTGTCAAGATTTTCTAATCTATTGATTACATGTTAAATAAATGTATATATATAAAATGTGCTGAGTGTGATTACTGATGAAGCAATGGTAATATCGAAATGCTTTAAAAGTTGAAAAATATACAAGGTAAAGATATAATAGTTTAATAAAAATAGTAAGTATTCAAACGAATGAGAATGCAACTTATACATGGAATATATTATACATATGTATAAGGAATATAATTTATCTGTATACAATACCATATTTCTAAGATAATTAAGTATATCAAAGTAATCACTAAAATCAAAATGTGGGAACTCATAAAGTATAGATGAAGTATATATAAATATTTGTAAATAAGTGATAGAAATATGGGATAGTTATTAAAATGTTTGGCAATTGATATTAATACATGAATAATATAGTTATCAATGATTGACAACTAATAATTCAAAGTAATTGGTTAAGAGTAACATATAGAAATCTGGAAAGTAAGCTTGATGTATAGGATTCAAAGTAATGAATGAATAATTATAAAGGTAATAAATTGATAAGCAAAAGAAATATCAATAGGTATTGATATTGGTTATAAGTATAGCAAAAGAGAATATAATTATAAGAGATTATTGTGAATATTGTTTATAATGATTGGTTTATTTGGTTTAAGATGTGTATATATGGGTTTTCATCTTGACGACCTTTAAAAGGGGTTGTCTACCTATTTTTGTTCCCCACTAAGCTTTATAGCTTATCACGGATGTTTCATCCTTGTAGGTTGCAAGTAAGGATTTTTCCCTAGGATGATATCTGCAGCAGGATGGCCAACACAAGAGAGAGATTGAAAGTATAGTATAATGTTGAATGCATTTTGATTACAAGATTCTTATTTACTTTGATAAGGATGTGATGTACAGATGATTAATAGATGTAAATATTGTATTGTTTAAAAATACTCTTAAGTATGCAGTAAAGTGTTAATAGTATGGCTTATATGTCAGATGTATGTTTGAAGTTTGACAAAAAAAATATTTCGAGCATTAAACCTGGCAAGCATGCTTAATGATATAGGATATAGTGTTTACAGCTATGTAGGGGATAAGGGTGTTACAAGATAGATATCTATTGGGCCCCTTGATAAGTAGGACTAAGAAATGCATGGCCATGCTCAAATGAATTGATGAAGCGATCAATATCAGTTGATATTATCAGTCTACTTAGTGATCGATAAATTATATGTTTGAACTATATAAGTTTGACATGAACTATGACTTATTTTTAAAATACCATAAAGAATCTAAAAGTTACATGAGATGTAATTGGTAAGGAGTTATCTACCTAAATAACTTGATTTTAAGTGTCATGCCAAAGCTAACTTAGAATTATGGGAAATATGGATCTTAGCCTACTAAAATCATTAGAAAGGTTGTAATTAATATTGACGATGAATATTTTAGTGGGAGTTTGTTTTAAGAAATATCCTAAAATGAAATTAATACTAATTTTAATATTTAATTTGCATATTTATAGATTAATGGGTTCAAATAACACTTCTATACTATCAGTGCATTTGGTCCTTGAGAAGGATAAGCTAAAAGAAGATGGCACTAACTTCCTTGAATGGTTTAGGAATTTAAGAATTGTTCTCAAGTAAGCAAGGAAGCTATATGTGCTCGATGTCCCTATTCCTCCTCTCTTGCCTGTTGATGCCCAAAGGGCAATGAAAGAAAAACAAAAAAAAAAACATGTTGATGATTTGATTAATATGGGATATCTTATGTTAGCCACAATGTGCCTAGAACTTCAGAAGGATTTGGAGCATTTGGATGCTTATGAGTTGAGAAATCATCTCAAGCAAAACATTCCAACAACAAGCAAGGCAAGATAAGTATGAGACTACCAAAGCTTTGCATTCTTGTAAAATGGTTGAAGGTACATTGGTGAGCTCTCATGTTTCAAAATTGAAAGGCTATATTGATCACCTTGAAAGGATTGGATTTCCCATCACTGCAGAACTAGCCACATATTTGATCATTAATTCATTGATATATAGTTATAATTAGTTTGTTATGAACTATAATATGAATAATATGGAGAAATCCATTGTTGAGCTACATGTGATACCTAAAATACTGAGCAAAGCATTAAAAAATCACCAAATCATATTCTTATGGTTAGTAAGGGAAAAGGGATGAAAAATAAGGGCAAGGGTAAGGCTAAGGCTAAGGCAAAAGTTGCTGGCAAGCTTAAGCCATAAGCTGGACCCAAACCCAAGGAAAATGCTCCAAATAAGGGAGTTTGCTTCCATTACAATGAACCTAATAATTAGAAGAGGAATTGCAAGCTCTACTTGGAAGAATTAAAAAAGAAAAAGAAGATTAGTGAGACTATATCTTCAGGTATTTATGTTATAGAAATTAATTTATATACTTTTACTTCCTGGGTATTAGATACTGGATATAGATCTCAAATTTGTACAAATGTACAGGGACTTAAAAGAAGTAGACAGCTAAAAAGGGTGAAGTGGACCTACGAGTTGGAAATGGAGTAAGAGTTTGTTGCTTTAGCTGTAGGGACTTATGAATTGACTTTGCCCAGTTGGCTTTTGTTAGTTTTGAACAAATGCTTTTATGTTCCTACTTTGAGTAGGAATATATTTCAGTTTCTTGTTTGGATGATTAAGGTTTTTCTTTTCTTATTAAGAATAATAAATATTCTATTTATTATGATGATATGGTTTATTGTATTGATAATTCATATAATGGCCTTTATCTCCTAAATCTAGAAAAATCCAACAATCATGATATCTATAACATAACAACAAAGAAATCTAAACCTAATGATTTGAATAAAATATATTTATGGCATTATCTCCTTGGTCACATAAATGAGGAACAAAACTTCATTAAGATGGACTTTTGGAATCATTTGATTTTGGATCATTTGAAAATTGTGAATCTTGTTTATTAGGCAATATGACAAAAGATCCCTTCACTGGACATAGTGAAAGGACCACTGATTTATTCGACCTTATACATATTGATGTATATGGCCCATCAAGCATAAATACTAGAAGAGGATTTTAATACTTCATTACTTCCACTAATGATTTCAGTAGATATACTTATGTCTATCTAATGAAACATAAACATGAATCATTTGAAATGTTTAGAACATTTCAAAATAAAGTTCAAAATCAACTTGGTAAAACTATTAAAGCACTTCAATCTAATCGAGGTGATGAGTACTTGAGCCAAGAGTTTGATGATCATCTAAGAAATTGTGGAATTATAAAACAATTAACTCCACCAGGGATGCCATAATGGAATGGTGTTTCTAAAAAGAGGAATCAAACTTTATTAGATATGGTTTGATCATTGATGAGTCAAACAAATCTTTTTTATCCTTTTAGGGCTATGCATTACAAAAAGTTGCATTCACTATGAACCAAGTTCCATCTAAAGCGGTTGAAAAAACACCATATGAGATATGGACTAGGAGAACTCCTAGTCTATCTTTTTTAAAGATTTCGGGCTATGAAGTTTATGTCAAATGACAAGTCTCGGATAAATTAGCACCAAAATCTAATAAATGCATTTTATAGGATATTCTAAAGAAACTAAAGGAAATTATTTCTATAATCCCTCTGGGAATAAAGTGTTTGTTGCTCAAAATGGTGTCTTTCTAGAAGAAAAAAATATTTTAAAAGAACCGATGGGAGTAAAATAAAACTCAAAGAATTTCGAGAACCACAAGATGGCATAGGACCATCGATGGAAACTTAACAAGTTTTACAACTAGTTGAGGAACCTATACAAGTTACACAAGAATTGCACAAATCTAATAGGGCATGACATCAATGTAGAGATATGGATTTCTCATGATAGATAGTCGTGAAGTAATGCTTATGGATCAAGATAAGCCTACTACCTATCAAGATGCTATGTCAAGTCCAGACTTTGAGAAATGGTTAGAGGTTATGAAATATGAAATGCAATCCCTATATAATAATAAAATTTGAAACCTTATTGATCCACCTGAAGGAATCAAAACCATTTGGTACAAATGGGTTTTTCAAGAAGAAAAATAACATGGATGGAAAAGTACATACCTTTAAGGCAAGACTTTTTACAAAAGGTTTCAAGCAAACTCATGGTATTAACTATGATGAAACCTTTTCACCAATCGCAATGCTTAAATCAATAAGAATTCTAATTGCCATTGTTGCATATTATGACTATGAGATATGACAAATGGATGTCAAAATAGCATTTCTTAATGAAAACTTACTTGAGGATGTGTATATGACACAACTTGAAGATTTTGTTCATCCGGAGAATTCCAAAAAGGTATACAAGCTGCAAAGATCCATTTATGGATTAAAGCAAGCTTCTCAGAGCTTGAATCTTCATTTTGATGAAATAGTCAAAGATTTTGGATTCATAAAAAATGAAGATGAACCTTCTATGTATAAGAAGGTTAGTGGGAGGGCAGTAAAGTTTCTCATCTTGTATGTTGATGACATATTACTCATTGGGCATGATATCCCTTCATTGCAAAAGACTAAAGACTTGTTAAGGAAATTTTTTTCAATGAAAGATCTAGGCAAAGCTACTTATATCCTTGGGATTAAGATCTATAGGAATAAATCTAAAAGAATGATTGGTCTAAGTCAAAGCACTTATATAGATAAGGTGCTTAATAGGTTCAGCACGCAAAATTCTAAAAGAGGATTTTTGTCGATGTCTCATGGCATTACTTTTAGCAAGACTCAATACCTTACGACATCTAATAAGTGAGATCGTATGAGTATGATTTCTTATGCCTTGGCTATAAGATCTATCATGTATGCCATATTGTGTACTAGATCGGACATTTCATATGTATTGAGTATGACAAGCAGATGCCAGTAAAGTCCTGATAAAAGTCACTTGACAGCTGTTAAGAATATCCTTAAATACTTAAGAAGAATTAAGGATGCATTCTTAGTGTATGAAGGATTGGATGATGAGCTAGTAGTAAATGGTTATATAGATGCTAGCTTCCAATCTGACAAAGATGACTATAGATCATAGTTTGGATATGTGTTTTTGTTAAATGAAGGTGTTGTTAGCTTGAAAAGTTCTAAACAATGCACTGTTGCTAATTCTACAACAGAAGCTGAGTATAAGCAGCATCAAATGCAGCTAAGGAAGTAGTATGGATCAAGAAATTTATTATTGAACTAGGAGTAGTTCCTAGTATCACAAAGCATATACACCTTTATTGTGATAATAATGGTGCTATAACATAGGCTAAGGAGCCTAAATCCTATCAAAGATCCAAACATATACTCAAGCACTTTCATCTCATTCGTGAAATCATTGAAAGAGGAGATGTCAAAATATGCAGAGTACCAACAAATGACAACATCGCTGATCCACTTACAAAGGCTCTCTCACAAGCCAAACATTATAATCATACTAGCTCCATGGGTATTAAATACTTACGTGATTAGGCCTATTGCAAGTGGGAGATTGTTAATGGTTATGCCCTAAGCCATATATTTAGTTCCTTATGTAATATCACATTTCATTTTATAATATTGGATTTTCTTCATGTTATTATATTTTTGGCATGTTACAATATAATGATGTTTATAAATAACAATTTAATGTTATTTTAGCTATCCCTAGTTATTTATCATTAAAGAAATAATGATAAATAAAAACTAGTACAAGTTTGATTGATAATCATGGGATGATTATATATGGTGATATAAATCAAACTTGTAGGTACTCATTAGAGAATAGAGTACTGGATAGACCCATTATGAGATATTATATGGGTTAATGTCATTAGTGATCTCATAATAGTTATGTTATCGATACTTAGACCTGCGATTATCATAGTATCCTACATGAGGAATATTATGTTGTGACATAATTAAACATTATCTTTAATCGAATAATAATAAAGGTTATGATTGGATATGATGAGAATTATGTAGAGAATAGTGAATAATTAAGATGGAATTTGTCCCTAGCTTATGAGAGAGATATCTATTGGGCCCCTTTATAAGTAGGACTGACAAATGCATAGCTGTGCTCAAATGAATTGATGGAGCAATCAATGTCATTTGATGTTATTAGTCTACTTAGTGATCGAGAAATTATATGTTTAAACTATATAAATTTGACATGGATAATGACTTATATTCAAACAAGATATCGTGTGACAAAGGGATTATAAAATATTTTATTAGATTAAAATCAAATTATTGATATTCATATTATTTGGGTAGTTGTAATATCTTGCTAGAGACCGCTTATGACTTATAGGTCCGTGATGGGATTGGGGCCCATGGCTAATATAATATGAACCTATTAGGTCCCACAGATAGAATGTGATGAATGAACTAAGGGTTAATTTGGGCATTTCGAATTTTATTTTGTGATAAATTAAAATTCAAAATAAATAAATAGTAATTAAGACTAATATTATAATTCTTATTTTAAATAAAAAATAAAGTATTTTTTATTTTAATAAAAAAATGTGGGCTTGAAATTCTCTCTCTCTTAATTAGAGTTAGGTAACCTATATATATATATATATATATATATATATATATATATATATATATATATATATATATATGGTTTAAAAAACCTTAAGAAGACATACTAAAAGGTGTGAGCCATCGTCTTTGAGAGAGTGAAAAAGAGAAAATCGTTTTTCTCTATTACCCTAGCCGTCAAGGAAGGGAGCAAGTACCCCAGGCGAATTCGTTCATTATATTCGAGTGTGGATACCAATAAAGGGTGTTCATTTCATGTGAGGTAGCACCTACAAGATGATTTTTACTCTTCAAGAGGTTACTAATTGTCACTTTCTCTTCATTGAGTCAATTGGATTGTATGGATCCTGGTGTGTTTCATTTATTCGCTGCATTTTTGTTTTATTTTTCCTTATCAAAACCCAACACTCTGGATGGTGCCTCTAAGATCTGCGAAAATATTTACATTTTGCAAATCTTTAAATTGCTTGTCATTGAACCTAATAGATGATGGTTATATACTTTCATGCCATATATATATCTCAAAGCACATACGATTCCAGCAAGCTTGAGTGAAACACAACCATGGGTGATCAAACAGCATTGCAGCCTCTCCTTCTCTTACTTCCCATTTTTGGATCTGGTATCTATTGGGTGTCAATTAGGTCCTTTAAAGCTTGACAATAGTCAGTCTTATGTCCTATATGTTGATGATAATTACAATACCAATATGCCCTAAGCCCAAGCTTTCCCAAATTCTTAGTAGGCATTGGTGGGAAAGGTTGCAATTTCCCTTTGTTTGTAAAATAGGCTAGACACCAAGATAATGGCCTACCTAGGTTCAGATAATGTTGCCAAGTTGTTCCTATAGCTGAGACTTTTGAGATTCTGCTACTATTACCCCTATTGCTACTGTCGTTCCCATCATTCTTACTAAAACTATGGTTGTTGGAGATTATCTTTTTCTCTAGATATTCGACCTCAAATTCAATGGCTATGTCCTTAAAAGATGCCTAATCCTATAAGCCTTTAATTTTAAGCCCATCTCTTGGGTAAGTATTGGCATTTCAAATGGATAACATGATCTAATTGGCAATATCTGGCTTGTTCTTCTTTTCCATTACCCTATTCTTCCCTTACTAAAGATACTCATCGAAAGACTTTTCTGGTTTCTAACATAGCGACTCTAAATCCATTAAGGTCACTTCCAATCCTGCACTACTATCATACTGCTTTAAGAACTCTTATGTCAGCCTATCCTAATCTTCCTTTATTTCTCGATCTAGCTCATGATGCTAGCAAATGGAAGGGATATAAGACTAAGGCCGAAGTATTTAACCTTTTGATGTTTAGTAAGGGTGTCACTTTCATTACTAAGGCATATTGCTTGATGTAGGCTACTGGATCAAAAGTGCCATTAATCTTAAGTAAGTTTGACCTTTTGGACTTTTATTATATCACTTTCTTGCTATCCAAATCCCTAACGGCTAGTTTGATACTTTTACATGTTGTCATTAGCTGTGACAAAACCTTCATTTTTTCCTCTATCCTTCTCAAGGTAGGATCATCTATTGTTGGTCCCTTACTCTTTGGGGCTTGCATATAATTATTTTTTAGGGATAACTCTCATATTCTTCTTGCTCAATTGGTAGGATAAATAGTGCTTTGCAACTCGAACCAGCAGCAGTTGGAAGGGCAATAGTTGCTGCCATAGCTATCTCTTCAACCTCGGCCGGTTTAACTTAGCTAGAAATAGATGTTATAGGACATGCTCCAAACGCAACCTGTGACACCCTAACTATAAGTTCTAACCTTAATGCTACATCTAACACTTCTAGGCACATCATATCATGTTATCATGCCTTCGAACAAATATTATTCACACTAGTGATTCATCAATTTAACCATCATGTATATAATTTGGGTATTACCTTACTCATTATCATATTATGTTCCACTGTAACACCCTTAACGAGTGAACAAAGCCTATTAACATATACATATCTGGTGCATGTATAACATGTAGGTTAACTTGGAATTTAATGCAAAAATAATCATATTTATGGTAATCGTATTTTAGCCACCCACAATCTAGAAGGATATGCAAGCAAATGCAATTAAGTAAATTTTATAGTCCTCTATATTACAATTCCTGAATTAAATCATGGCAAAAATATAAGACGAGATAAAAAGGAATTATCCACATAATGTCATACATCCAAAATCTGGATCGACTTTTGTTGGCCAACTGATGTAGAATTAAGTCCCTGAGCGACCTCTAAACAAACCTACACATATATAAAATAACCTGTGCTAAGCTACAAAGCTTAGCAGGGAGATAACATTTGAAAATAACATGGTCGACCATAAACATCTTCGCACTAGCATTGTAATAAGAATATCAACATACTTATATCTTGATTTCATTTCATATTAACCATCTATAACCAAAGGGAAAAGAAGATGAAACATTGTAAGATGTCATTCACCATGCATTAAATTATATGGATGAAGAAATCGATACATGTATTTCATATTTCGAACACATCTCCAAAACTTTAATAGCCTGCCTAAGTGCTAGTTCAAAGGGTGGATAACGGGAGCAATGGATACCCGAAGGTATCCAACAATGGATATCCGAATATATCAAACGATGGACCCAAAGGAGCTGAACTATGGTTCCATTAAAGGAACAAACAATGGACCCAAAAGAGGTCAACTATGGTAGCTGCAACTGTATCCCTTTAGGCATGCCTATCTAATCCATAACTGAACTAAAACCCGTAGGCTTAACCATTTTTAAGAATAATTAATTCCTCGTGCTCCTCATTACACAATACAATATTTTCTCAATCCATAATTCATATATGAATTCACATTTAATATTCAATAATGGCATCAACATTTGTTATCACAACTCATAGTTCATATATAGTGAATTTAAACTCGTTTAAGAACAAATGTTATCGTACTACACACACACACACACACATATATATATATACACATAGCAATTTAATGCAATCACAACGTTAATACACTTACAAACATAAGTCTAAACAAGTTGCCATTAGCCCTTACTTGATAAACTTGCTATGATCACTTTTTACCTTGATAGTTAAGGTTTGACAGTAAAGGCATAGCAAAAAATAGTCACATTTGCCTATAAAAAATACTCATTAAGTGTGTGTCAATTAGATCGCATTAGAGGGTTAATTGTTTCTACAAGGAGTGTGGCTTATTCAAAAATTAATGTGAAAACATTTTGTTAGATAACCCAAGTGAGTGCATAAGATAGTGAAGTGAAGAGTAGTGAAGTGCCAATTGGTCGTGCATCATATACAGATATACCTTGAATGGCCATGCATCACAGGGAAAGAAACCCTGCATGCGGACCACAAGGTTGGAAGCCTTACATGGCCGTGAGCCATAAGGCTTTTGGCCTTGCGTGGCCATGCACCACACATGAACAACATGAACATATTCGATTACAATATCAAATTAAAATAAAAATGATTAGTGAGCCAAAACAACCTCTTAAAACTCATATTAAAGCTCATCACTACTCAATTAGCTCAACCCTAAATTGAGGGTTTCACTGATTTTTAAGAATCCAGTTTACATAACCACAATGTTTATAGATCCATCTATAGACAACCTCATGCACCAAGAAACCAAACAATATTCCCATACTTGAACACCGTGACTTCTTCACTCTTTCAAGACCCCTTTGCCCTTATCCTTGCTTGTCTCTACCATAACAAACCATATAAAAACACTAAATTTTCTTTCTTGATTTCATGAAATCTTTCATTAATAGGAGAGATAAAAGGGAGAAATTCCTCTTACCAAAACCCCAGTTCCAAACTCAAAAAGAGTGAGAGAGAGAGAAGGAGAGAGATGGTCTTTCTTAGAACAGACAGTGATATTAATCACTAAGCATGTGAGGAAGCTTCTAGAAAGCCAACAATTACCATTTAAATCCTTTCTCAATTTCTTTCTCAAAGCTAACCCCTCCAAATTTTTTAATTTCAGCTTTAACCCTAAAACAATCTTAAATCATAATTCTTACCCAACACCACTTTTATCAATCAATTAACCCCATATTTAATAATTTCACTGAAATTACCATGTTACCCTTCGTGAAACTTTATTCCAATGTGTCTATAACCATATAAACATTACTTTAGCATGCAAACTCATCTAATTAAACATAATTTCTACCAAGGTCAAGATTAGGCCCTCACAATTCTCCCCCTTTAAAAGAATTTCATCCTTGAAATTCATATTTGATTTAAACAACTAAGGGTATTGGGCCTTCATCACTGCCTCTAGTTCCCAAGTTACATCTTGAACGTTATGATGTTATCATAGTACCTTGACAAAAGGAACCTGTTTATTCCTTAACTACCTAATTTCCCTAGCCAGAATCTCTTTAGGCTCTACTTTATAAGTAAAATCCATCTAAACTTGAATGTCTTGCACTTGCAATATATGGGATTCATCTGAATGATACCTTCAAAGCATAAAAACATGGAACACGTCATGTACCTTTGATAATTCCATAGGAAGAGCTAATCTGTATGCCCCTGGTCCAACCTTTTGCAAAATTTCATAGGGACCAATGAATTTTGGACTCAATTTTCCTTTCCTTCCAAACCTCAAACCTTTCTATAGGGTGACACTTTCTGAAATATCTTATCCCCAACTTGATATTCGACATCCTTTTTTTTCAAATCTACATAAGATCTTTTCCTATCACTTGCTTCTTTCAATCTCTGCTTAATAACATGAACTTTTTCTTTGGTGTCTTTAACTAGATCTGGCCCAACAATCTTACGTTCAGTTAACTTAGTCCAACATACTAGGGTCCTGTAACTTCGGCCATATAAGGCTTCGTATGGAGCCATACCAAGACTAGTTTGATAATTGTTATTATACGCAAAATCTATCAAGGATAGATATTTGTCCTAACTACCAAAAAAAATCAAACATAACCCCTTAGCATATCTTCTAAGACTTGTATAACCCTTTCTGATTGTCCATCCATTTGAGGATGAAAATTTGTACTGAAATTTAACCGTGTTCCTAGAGATTTTTGTAAACTTTACCATAATCTAGAGGTGAATTTGGGATCTCGATCTGATATTATAGATACCAAAATCCTATGAATTCAAATGATCTCATTTACATATAATTCTGCCAATTGGTCTATGGAATAATCCATTCTAACCCGTAAGAAATGAGTTGACTTAGTTAACTTATAAATAATTACCCAAACTGCATTATGCTTTCTTTGTGTAGAAGGTAGTCTGGTCAAAAAATCCATAGTAATATCTTCCCACTTCCCCTGAGGAATCGGAATGGGATTCAACAATCCATAAAGAAGTTGATGCTCGCCTTTGACTTGATGACAAGTTAAGTGCTTAGAGACATAATCGACCACACCCTTCTTCATACCCGACCACCAATAACATCGCTTAAGATCCTGATGTATCTTATTACTCCCAGGCTGCATAGTGAATGCTATGTTGTGAGCTTCATGCAATAAGGTTCTTTTTAATTCTCTTTCATCTGGAACACATAATCTATCCATGAAGTAAAAACTTCCATTTTCTTTGATTGAGTACCCAGATTGCTCCCCATCGTGCATAGATTGCATAACTTGCTGTAACTTCTTATCATTTTTTTGTGCATCCATAACAGCCTGCCTTACACAAAGCTTAGCTCTCAATTGGGCAACTAAAGCACCATTTGAAGCAAACCTCCATTTACCCCGTTGTAACACCATAGATACCATCATCCTTCTGCTCAAAGCATCCACTACCATATTAGCCTTACCCTGATGGTGGTCTACTATACAATTATAGTTTTTAAATAGTTCATGCCATCTCCGCTTTCACAAGTTGAGTTCCTTTTGAGTAAGTAGATACTTAAGGCTTTTATGGTCTATGTATATTCTACATCTTTCATTGTATAAGTAGTGCCGCCAAATGTTCAGGTGAAAACTACTACTGCCAACTCTAGATCATTTGTTGGATAATTTTGCTCGTGCAATTTAAGTTGGTGAGATGTATAAGCCACCACTCTACCATCTTGCATTAAAACACAACCTAACCCAACTCTAGAGGCATCACTATACATGGCATACTCCTTTCCAAAGACTGGTTGAGTCAAGATTGGAGCTTTTGTTAGCATACTATTTATATGATCATAACTTGTCTCACATCGGGCAGTCCATTCAAATTTAACATTCTTCTTTAATAGCTTAGTAAGTGGAGATACAATAACTAAAAACCCTTTTACAAAGTGATGATAGTAACGTACCAATCCTAAGAAACTTCTCACTTCAAGTACACTTCAAGGCGATATCCAATTGACAATAGCCTTAATTTTTACTGGATCAACTCTAATGCCTTCTGAAGATACTATATGGCCAAGGAAGGTAATCTCTATTAGCTAGAACTTACACTTGCTCAATTTAGCAAACAACTGATTCTCCTTTAAGGTATGTAGCACAATTCTTAAATGCTCAGCATACTCTTATTCATTCTTAGAATATACCAATATGTCATCAATAAAAACAACCATGAACTGGTCCAAATATGGTCTAAACACCCTGTTCATCAAACCCATAAATGTGGCTGGTGCATTCGTTAACCCGAATGGCATTACTAGAACCACATAATGTCGATATCTGGTTTTAAATGCCATTTTTGGAACATCTACATCCCTAACTCAGAGTTGGTAATATCTCGATCTTAGGTCAATCCTTGAAAATACTTCTGACCCTTTTAACTGATCGAAAAAATCCTTAATTCGAGGCAACGGATACTTATTTTTCATGGTCACTTTATTTAACTACCGATAGTCAATGTACATCTTTACAGAACCATCATTTTTCTTAACAAATAAGATCGGCGAACCCCCTGGCAATACACTAGGCCTGATAAAACCCTTGTCAAGCAGTTTTTGTAACTGCACCTTTAACTCTTTCAATTCCTTTGGAGCCATCCTGTAGGGGGCTTTGAAAAGGGGGTTATACCAGGCAAAACCGCTATTGATAATTCCACATCCCTCTCAAGGGGAAGACCAGGTAAGCCATCCTATAGGTGGCTTTGAATAGGGGGTCATACCCATGCTATTTATATGGTGATCGTGCTTTTATCTGAGAAAGTGCTTTAGTGAGGGGATCCGCCACATTATCATCTGTAGGGACCCTTTCTAGTTTCACATCATTTCTAGCTACTATTTCCCTTATGAGATGGTAGCGTCTGAGAACATGCTTGGATCGCTGATGAGACCATGGTTCCTTTGCTTGCGCAATGGCTCTATTGTTGTCACAATATAAAGGAATCGGATCAATAATTCTAGGCACTATTCCTAGTTCAAATATGAACTTTTTGATCCAGACTGCTTCTTTGGCTGCTTCTAAAGCAGCAATGTACTCATCTTCTGTCGTGGAATTAGCAGTTGTTTCTTGTTTGGAATTCTTCCAACTAACTGCTCCTCCTCCCATTATGAACACATAACCAAACTGTGATTTACAATCATCTTTGTCAGATTGGAAGCTGGCATCTATATACCCTTTTATTTCCAAACTGCCCTCTCCATATACCAAGAATATATCCTTAGTCCTTCTCAAGTACTTAAGGATATTCTTGACAGTTGCCCAGTGTTCCTCTCCAAAATTGGATTGGAATTTGCTTGTGACACTCAAAGCAAATGTTACATCTAGACGTGTACATAACATAGAATACATGATAGAACCAATTGCCGATGCATATGGTATTCTATTCATGCTCTCTCTATCCTCTAGTGTCTGCAAACACATAGACTTAGAAAGGTGTTTCCCATACATCATGGGTATAAACCCTTTCTTAGAGAGATCCATATTGAACCTCTATAATACCTTACTATAGATGTACTTTGAGAAAGACCTAGCAACCTATTGGATCTATCTCTATAGATCCTTATTCCCAGAATATAGGACGCTTCTCCAAGGTCTTTCATGGAGAATTGCTTAGATAACCATATTTTAACAGATTGGAGAAGAGAAATATCATTTCCCATGATTAATATGTCATCCACATATAGAACCAGAAAGACAATTGCACTCCCACTGACCCTTTTATACACACAAGGTTCATCTTTATTCTGTGAGAAATCAAACTCTTTAATTGTCTCATTGAATCGTATGTTCCAACTCCTAGAGGCTTGCTTTAATCCATAAATAGATCTTTGAAGCTTGCATACCTTTTCGCCATTTCCTAATGTAAACCCTTTCGGTTGTGTCATATACACATCCTCAGTCAGATTTCCATCTAGGAAAGCTGTCTTCACATCCATTTGCCAAATCTCATAATCATAATGAGCTGCAATGGCTAAAAGTATTCTTATAGACTTAAGCATCACTATAGAAGAAAAGGTTTCATTATAGTCAATACCTTCTTTTTAATGATAGCCCTTTGCTACTAAACGAGCTTTATAGGTAACTATATTACCTTCCATGTCGGTCTTCTTTTTGAAGACCCATTTACACCCTATGGGTTTTAGCCCTTCAGGTGGTTGAGTTAAAGTCCATACTTTATTCTCATACAGGAAGTCCATTTTAGACTGCATAGCCTTAAGCCATAAATCACGTTTTGAACTGTTCAAAACTTCTTGATAGCTTTAGGCTCATTGTCCTCTACTACAGTTATGCCTCTATCCGAATCAATGTGAAATCCATATCTCACAAGGATAAAACGCATCCTAGTAGATCTTCTAAGATTTTGTGTATAATCAGGTTCAACTATAATCTCATCATTATGAAATTCAGTCTTGGGTTCAATCGGTTGATGCACTTCTATTTGTGGATCTTGAACTTCACCAAGTTCAATTTTACTCCTACTGTCCTCTCGTAGGAGAAATTCTCTTCCCAATAAGACAGCATGCCTTGAAATAAATAGCTTTTGTTCTAAGGGATGATAGAAATAATATCTAAATGTTTCTTTTGGATATCCCACAAATAAACATTTGTCAGACTTAACATCTAGTTTGTCTAACATTGTCCTCTTCACATAAGCAGGACAAGCCCATACTTTCATATAAGAAACTGTGGGTTTCTTGTTATTCCACATCTCATATGGAGTAACATCAACCGATTTACTAGGAACTATGTTTAACACATAAACAGCAGTTTTTAGTGCATATCCCCAATATCTATAAAATAAATCTCAAGTGTTGATCATGTTCTTCTGATATTTTGAGTACACCAAAATGTCATCAATGAACACCACCACGAACCGATCTAGGTATGAATGGAATATACAATTCATTAGATCCATGAATGCAACTGGTGCATTAGTGAGGCCAAATGGCATAACCATGAACTCGTAGTGTCCATATCAGATGCGAAATGCAATTTTTGGAATGTCTATTTCCCTTACCAGAAGCTGGTGGTAACCCGACCTCAAGTAAATCTTTGAAAACATGCTTTCATCCTTCAATTGGTCAAATAGATCATCAATTTTGGGCAATAGATATTTATTTTTGATAGTGACTTTATTCAGTTGCCTATAGAAGATGCATAGCCTAAGGAATCCATCTTTCTTCTTCACAAATAGTACTAGAATTCCCTAGGGCGAGACACTCGGACGAATGAAGCATTTTTCTAGTAATTCCTACAACTGAACCTTCAACTCTTTCAACTTTGATGGTGCCATATGATGATAAGGAGCCATTGCAATAGGTGCAATACCTGATAGTGCATCAATAGTAAATTGAACTTCCCTTTCAGGTGGCAATCCTGGTAAGTCATTGGGAAAGACATCAGAGAAGTCTCGGACTGTGGGTATATCACTAACCTTTAGCTTTTCTTTTTTAGCTTCTATTACAAAGGCTAAATAAGTTACGTACCCCTTTCGAATACACTTGTGTGCTGCAGTAGTCGAGATAACATTGGATAAAAAGTTGGATTGTTCATCCTGGATTCTTTAAAGTGATTCTTTTTAAATGACAATCAACTATCGCCTGATGTTTGTGAAGCCAATCTTTCCCTAAGATAATACCAAACTTGTGGAATAAAAGTTCAATCAAATTTGTAGGGAAGGTAGTCTGCTGTATCTGAATTAGGCAATCCCTATATATCTTGTTCACAACCATACTGTGAACCAATAGGTTGCTTACCAAAATATCTTGGTCTAACTATGATTTCTCTAGGCCTTTTTCCTATGCAATTTTGGTGCTTAAGCACGAGTGTGTGGACCTAGGATCTATCAATGCACAAACAAAATCATCAAACAAATAAATTTTACCTACAATCACATTCAATGCATCTTGATCCTTCCGAGCTCTCATTGCATAAGTCTTGGTAAAAGGGGGCCTATCTATAGCTGATTGAGCTGGAGCACTGCCCCAATTAGATATAGCCCCACTGGGTGCACCCCTGCCTCTACCTCATGCTGAAGGAATGGCATATCTACTAGTAAGAGCCTGTGCAGCTGATGTGGTGGCCTATGTCTGTGCATGATGATAATTCCTCAATAAATGCTCTTAACACCTACATATCAGGCATGCTCCTATCAATCTCCAACATGCTTTTGAATGCCGATGTCCACAGTGCTCACAAACTGGTATTTCATCTCTGTTAGGGCCCTGACTTTGAGAAACATTTGCTACTGAAGTTGTAGATGGTGCTGCTCGTACTATAGTGCGTTGATTAGCTACTGGTATACCTATAGAGTCTTATTCAAGAGCTACAATTGAGCCTTTAAATCTTTTACTAGATTAGCTACCAGCTGCTCCTAAAGATGGTCTTCTTCTTTGCTGAAATTGAGCCCCGTCTATTTACTTTTTCAAGCGGAATTGCTTCTATTTTGATTATTGCATCAACTAATTCTTTCCTATTGTTGTAGTCCTGAACTACTAGCTTTTTTCTGAGATCATTATGGAGCTCCCTCTCAAAAAGCTGACACTTATTCTCAAGTGGAATATGATAACCTTTGATGTAGAAGATGAATCTCTCAAACCTCATATCATATTTTTGTACCATCCAGGTACCCTAGCACTTTTAGTGTAAGCCCTAGCCCCAATACATTGTTATAAAGCATTTAAGTTAATAAAGGAGGCATTTGCTTTATCTATTATATTCCTATGCATATCAAATGATAGAACTATACAAGAATGTTGTTTCAGTTTAAGTTATCATGTGTGAGGCACATGATTGTAAGACCTTGAAACAATTGAGACTTTATTCTATATATCCCTAGTCAGTCATTGTTATGGGAATAACAAATGAATTAAGACTACTATGCTCTCTCTGATAAGATGAGTTCTGTCTTACGAATCATAAGGACTAAAGTATCAATCAGAGATCATAGATTCATGTTTATAACATAGTATTTAGATTTGATCCGTTCATACGAGCACTACATGGTACAAGTCATAAGTGTTTCTCATGTGCAAGTCTTGCATCGGAGTTCTTAAACCTAAAATCTCTATGAAACTCTTTATGAATTACTGTGTACTTTGACATACACCTAACGTACTCGTAAAAGAGTGACAAGTATGGGTATACTTGGGTATGCACTAATTCATGTTAGAGAGCATGAGAGAAGTAAAGGGATTACCACTCTCGATAAGAGAGAAAAATATCATCAACCATTTGATTAGTGAACTGAGAAGTGTATGGCCATACCAAGATGAAATAATGAGTAATCATTATTTATCTTAGAGTTCAGTGTCACTGGAATATCAAGAAAAGAATTAGTATATATAAGGATGAATAGTTTCATGTCTTATATTAATTTTGATATTTATGGATAAGGGACTATGCAAAATTGCATTAGTTCACTAAATGCCATTTTCATTTTCATTTAATTTGGAATGCTATAATATCTTGCTAGAGAATATAAATAGCCTTTGGATCATTTATTAATTCATTGCCAATATTAAATGGACCTATAGGATCGCACACAAGGCATTAGGCTTAAAATATTTAAAATAGAGTATTGGGCATTAATTTGAGTTTTTATTTAAATTCAAATTAATGTATGTAATGGGTATTAAAATTGCTAAATGGACCTTGGTCCATGAGAGAGGAAATTTTGGCATTAGTAGGTTTAATTTCAATTAATTAATTATCTTGATTAATTAATGTAATTGAGTATTAAATCCTAAATTGTATTTAATCAAGATATAAAACTTAAGAGGGAATTAATGTGGACAAAATTCAAGCTAGGAATCATAGTTGAATTCGGCAACTACTAACCCTAAAGAAATAGTTTGTTTTGATTAAATGACTAATGCAAATTTAAATTAATTTGAATTTAAAAACCTAATAGAATTTAAATTAATTTAAATCACTTAATTAGGAAGTGATGGAGGCTGAAAAGAGACCTAATTCTAAGGGATTTCGGCATTCACATCTCTTTCCTAAATTAATGATATAAATTGATTAATTTTATTTTGACCTAGGTGACAATTCTCTCTCTTGGTCAAAATTCTCAAGGGGAAAGAACTCTTTCTTCCTCTCTTGTGTTTTTGGGCAGAAATAGCAACCTAAAAGAATAACAATATCAGATCTTGTGGCTTTAAACCATTTCCATTACCAAATACACAAACATAGAGCTAACACTTACAGTTTTAAGCTATCTTTGCAAGTGTGTGTGTGAGCATAGAGTGGTGTGGCGTAAAGACTGCTCCTTTGGCATTGGTGTTTTAGATCAGTAGTATATAAGTATATCTTATATATTGGCCATAGAAAAAATCAAGTTTTAAAAGAATCCAAGGTTGTAAGTTTTCAAAACCCTAAAATTACATGTTTCGATATTTTGTTGTATATTGCGTGGCATGTATGATCAAATTTTTTATTTTTTTCCGCTGTGTGATCTTTATGTTTATGCCATGTGATATCCCTTTAGTGGTATCAGAGCAGGTTCATGCTTATTTTAGTGCTTTGGATTCATTACATCTTGAATCAAAATCATTTGTTGCATAAAACCGCAATGTTGAAATTTTTTATTTTGAGTTTTTTGCATTGTTTTAGTGTAAAACGATTTTAAATGATTCGTTAGATATTATAATTATTATGAGATGTTTATATACTATCCTAAGATGTTCTTAGAGCTTTTCATGGTCAGATTTAATTATATTTACCTGATTGTACATGTTAATCTTGAAACTAGGTGCTAGTTTGCATGATATGTGATTGTTAACAACTAGTTTCTCAAAATTAAACGTAAAAATGTGTTTGGCATGTTTGTAAGTGATTTTTAAATATTAATAATAGGTCTGAACATATTTTAAAATGGTTTTGTTTGTGCATTGTTTGTGGCATTTTATAAGCATTAAACAACTAGTTTCACGTTGTTTGTTTGTTTTGTTATTAATGCCGTGTATGATATATGTTCTTCATGAATTTTTATGTTTGAATTCATGTTGGTTCATAGTATTTGTATTTTTAATTTTTATAGGCTATATGACATAATATTAAAAATGGCAAAATTGGAAATTATACTAGAGTTGATTTATGGCACAAATCTAACTAGTTTGTGTTTTGAGTTTTTAAGAGAACTTATCTAATAAGAGAATTTAGTCCATTGGGCTTCAGCCCAGGCCCATCACGGGATCTTCTCTTAAAAGTTCAAGTACACAATTTTTATTAATGGGCTTGGCATAATTAATTAAAATTGGACTTTGTTTTATCCATGAATGTTATATATATTTGTTTGCTTGCTTTGTGTGATGAATGTATATGCATGGTGCATTCATGGGCCCTGGGTTATGTAATTAAATATGGCCTGCATGCCATTATAGATTATTGTAAAATTTTCTTTTATTTCTTAGTATAGAATTTATTTGAAGACTTTGTAAATCAAGACAAAGCCCACCGGAGTAGAGAAGCCCAACTTGAAGATTCATATGTAATAGTATATAATCTTAGTTGTAGGTTTTTGGGCCCATGTTTGTCACGCTTTACTTTATGCACTTATATATATGCATCCTATGAATGGATGACAAAGTGTATGCCATGTAAGCTATAATAAAATGAATCCCTAAAATAGTAAGTCACAAAGTTACCTTCCTAATTCGAAACATGTCAAGGCATCGATCATCGATCACGTAGACTAGGACTCCTAGATGCGACCGATTATCTTTGTGAGGCATGGGTTGTGAATGTAGGTTGTACTTAACATGGAAAAGGATGCCCGAACCTAGGCAACTAATAAATGGGTTTATGCTATAACATCTTAACATGTTAGTCCATTTGATCCAAGAGTCATATACGAGACATGATTGGAGTATTTCTACCTAAGTAACTTAACTTGTTAGGTGTACAAGCTCAATTTGACTAATAAGTTATTGTGAAAAGTGGATCTTGGCCCACATTAAATCACTAACGTGAATTATTAAAGGGATATTAATTCAGTTTCTGGTATTTTATTAAGACCTCATTTAATCTTGCTAAATTTATATTATTGTAAATTGAAAAATGGCTTCTTCAAACAACAACTTTTCATTACGATCAGTCCTAGAAAAGGACAAACTAAATGGCACCAATTTTATAGATTGGTCTCGAAACTTGAGAATTTTTCTTAAGTAAGAGAAGAAGTCATATGTTTTGGATGCACCCTTGCCTGAAGAACTTGCTAGGAATGCCTCTGCAGTTCAAAAGGAAACTTTTGAGACTAAGAAGAGTGACTCCGATGATGTGACCTGTCTGATGCTAACCACTATGGTGCCCGATTTGCAAAAGCAATTCATGGACCAAGAGGCGTATGCGATCATGGTGCACCTCAAGGAGATGTTCCAAGAACAAGCTCGTCACGAGAGGTTCGTGACAACAAAGGCCTTAATTTCTTGCAAGATGGATGCAGGTACTCCTATTAGTACCCATATACTCAAGATGAAAGGGTATCTTGATACTCTTGAAAAGCTTAAGGTACAAGTCCTAGAGGAATTCGCCACTGACTTAATCTTAGGTTCATTGACTAATGATTATGATCCATTTATTATGAATTATAACATGCATGCAATGAACAATATAGTCACCAAGCTTCATGGGATGCTTAAGAATGCTGAAGAAAACATTTAAAAAATCAATCCCATACTTATGGTTCAAGGGGGCATTAAGAAGGGACCCACTAAGGAAAAGGGGAAAGGTAACTCAAGAATGACCAGGCACGGCCTAAGTCTAGTGGCAGTGCACCTCAGGCCTAACCCAAGCCTAAGGCGCAAAAGCTCAAAGAGAGTGAGAGCACGTGCTTCCATTGCAATAAATTAGGGCGTTGGAGGAAGAACTGCACTCTCTTTAAGGAAGAACAAAAGAAAAATGGAGCCAAAGCGTTCAGTTCTGGTATTTTGTTGTTGAAATTAACCTTTCTATTTCTACCACTTATGTATTGGATACCGGTTGTGGTTATCACATTTGTTCAAATGTACAGGGGCTAAGAAATAGGCGGTTACTTGGAAAGAATAAAGTGGATCTCCGTGTGGGGAATGGAGCACAAGTTGCGGCCATAGAGATAGGCGACTATCAACTCACTTTACCTTCTGGACTTTATTTAGATTTAAAAAATTATTATTATGTGCCTGCTATAAGCAAAAATATTATTTTAGTTTCATGTTTGGATATGGATGGATTTGACTTTGTTATTAATAATGGCAATATTTATATTCGTCGCCAAGGCATTTTATATGGCAATGCTATGTTACAAAATGGCCTTTATATCCTTGATCTACAAAATAGAGAGTCCATATACAACATTAATACAAAAAGGGTTAAATCAAATGAATTGAACCCTACTTACTTCTGGTATTGTCATTTAGGACATGCAAATGAAAAATGAATTTCAAGACTCTACAAATATAGAGTGCTTGGGTCATTTGATTTGGAATCTTATGACATATGTGAGCCATGTTTGCATCGAAATATGACAAAGAGTCCTTTTAACAAGAAAGGTGAGAGGACTAGTGACTTATTGGGATTAATACACACTGATGTATGTGGACCATTAAGTACATAAGCTAGAGGTGATTTTAGTTACTTTGTAACATTCACAGATGACTTCATTAGATATGGCTACGTCTATCTTATAAAGCACAAGTCTGAAACTTTTGAAAAATTCAAAGAGTTTAAGAACGACATAGAAAACCAACTTGGCAAAATTATAAAAGCCATTCGATCAGATCTAAGTGGTGAATACTTAAGCCAAGAGTTTGACGGTCATCTGAAGGAGTGTGGAATTATTTCATAACTCACTCCTGCAACACCACAATGGAATGGTGTGTCCAAAAGGAGAAATCGAACTCTGTTGGACATGGTTCGATCAATGATGAGTCAAGCTAATCTTCTTTTCTCTTTTTAGGGTTATGCATTAGAAACTGCTGCATTTGTACTAAACCGTACACCAACTAAAGCAGTTGAGAAAACACCATACAAGGTATAGACTGGGAAAGAATCCAATATGTCATTTCTCAGGATTTGGGGCTGTGAAGCACATGTTAAGAAATTAACATCTGACAAACTAGAGTTCAAATCTATTGTCTGCTTATTTGTGGGTTATCCCAAAGAAATAAAGGGATACTACTTTTACTCACAAATGGAGAACAAAGTATTTTTTGCTCGCAAGGCTATTTTCTTGGAAAAGGAATTTCTTCTCAAGAAAGATAGTGGGAGTAAAGTAGAACTTAGAGAAATTTAAGTGCCACAAACTCCTATTGAGGATGAGTTGAAAATGGGATCAAGTTCATAACTAGTTGTGAAACAAGAACCCATTGCACAAAAACCTAAAAGGTCAGGTAGGGTACATCGAGAGATTGAGAGATATGAATTTCTAATCACCGATAGTGACACTATTGAGTTAGTGGATCGTGAGGATCCAACTACCTACCGAGAAGCTATTGAGAGCCCTGACTCAAAAAATTGGCTTGAAGCCATGAAATCCAAGATGCAATCAATGTAGGATAACCAGGTTTGGACCTTGGTTGATCCACTGGAAGGTACTAAGGTAATTGAATGCAAGTGGCTATTTAAACTCAAAGCTGACAAGACCTACAAAGGTAGACTAGTAGCAAAAGGTTTTCGACAAACTCATAGTGTAGACTATGATGAGACCTTTTCACCTATAGTCATGCTCAAGTCCATTAGGATCTTGCTTGTCATAGCTGCATATCATGACTATGAAATATGGCAAATGGATGTCAAAACTGCTTTCCTCAACAAAAATCTACTTGAGGATGTGTATATGACACAACCTAAGGGTTTTGTCAATCCCAAGCATCCTAAGAAGGTTTGCAAGGTTTAGAAATCCATTTATGGATTAAAGCAAGCATCCCAAAGTTAGAATCTCCATTTTGATGAAGCAGTCAAAGAATTTGACTTCATCAAAAATGAAGATGAGCTTTATGTGTACAAGAAGGTTAGTAGGAGCATAATAGTGTTTTCGGTCCTATATGTGGATGACATCCTTCTCATTGGAAATGACATTCCAACATTGCAAAAGGTTAAGCAATGGTTGAGGAAGTGTTTCTCAATGAAAGACTTAGGTGAAGCCGAGACAATACTTGGTATTCGGATCTATAGAGATAGATCGAATTGGCGTTTGGGACTAAGTCAAGAAAAATACATAGAAAAAGTACTAAAGCATTTTAGTATGGGAGACTCAAAGAAAGGGTACATACCTTTGGCTTTGGGAGATCATTTGACTAAAGAATAGTGTCCTAAAACTAAAGAAGAGAGGGACAACATGAGTATAATCCCATATGCATCTGCTATTGGATCTATCATGTACGCTATGTTATGCACTAGGTTGGATGTTGCCATGCACTGAGTATAACTAGTAGGATGTAGCAAGACCCTGGTGAAAAGCACTGGTCTGTTGTAAAGTGGATTCTAAAGTACATGCGAAGGACTAAGGATCACTTCTTGGTGTATGGTAGTCAAGAAGAGCTCATCATACAAGGTTATGCCGATGCTGCTTTTCAAACCAGCACTCAGAACTCAAGATCGCAATTTGGTTTTATTTTTGTTTTGAACGGTGGTGATGTCAGCTGGAGAAGCTCAAAGCAAAAAACCGTTGCCGACTCAACTATAAAATCTGAGTATATTGCAGCAAGTGAGGCTGCAAAGGAAGCTGTTTGGATTAGAAATTTTATTTATGGATTAGGAGTGGTCCCAAGCATCTTAGATCCATTAGAAATTTTTTGTGACAATAATGGGGCCATCGCACAGGCCAAAGAGCCCTGGTCACACCAGAAATCCAAACACACACTCAGAAGGTACCACCTTATCAGAGATATCATTGATCGTGGGGACGTCAAGATTAGCAAGATAGCAAGTGAAAACAATGTAGCAGATCTTTTGATGAAACAGTTGCATCCAAATCTGCACAAAGCTCATTTGAGAGCGTTCGGTCTTAGGGCTATGCCCAATTGGGACTAGTGCTAGTGGGAGATTGTTAGTGTAAGCCCTAACCCCAATACATTGTTATAAAGTATTTAAGTTAATAAATGAGGCATTTGTTTTATCTATTGTATTCCTGTGCATATCAAATGATAGAACTATCCAAGAATGTTGTTTCAGTTTAAGTTATCATGTGTGAGGCACATGGTTTAAGACCTTAAAACAATTGAGACTTCATTCTTTATATCCCTAGTCAGTCGTTGCTATGGGAATAACAAATGAATTAAGACTAGTATGCTCTCTTTGATAAGATGATTTCTGTCTTACAGATTATAAGGACTAAAGTGTCAATCAGAGATCATAGATACATGTTTAGAACATGGTATCTGGATTCAATCTATTCATGAGAGCAGTATATGGTACAAGTCATAAATGTTTCTCATGTGCAAGTTTTGCATCGGAGTTCTTAGACCTAAAATCTCTATGAAACTCTTTATGAATTATTGTGTACTTTGACGTACACCTAATGTATTCATAACAGAGTGACAAGTAAGGGTATGCTTGGGTATGCACTGATTCATGTTAAAGAGCATGAGAGAAGTAAAGGGATTACCACTCTCGATAAGAGAGAAAAATATAATCAGCCACTTGATCAGTGAAATGAGAAGTGTATGGCCATACCGAGATGAAATAATGAGTAATCATTATTTATTTGAGATTTTAGTGTCACTAGAATATCAAGAAAGGAATTAATATATATAAGGATGACTAGTTTCATGCCTTATATTAATTCTGATATTTATGGGTAAGGAACTATGCAAAATTGTATTAGGTCACTAAATGCCATTTACATTTTCATTTAATTTGGAATGCTATAATATCTTGCTAGAGAATATATATAGCCTTTGGATTATTTATTAATTCATTGCCAATATTAAATAGACCTATAGGATCGCACACAAGGCATTAGGCTTAAAATATTTAAAATAGAGTATTGGGCATTAATTTGGGCTTTTATTTAAAGTCAAATTAATGTATGTAATGGGTATTAAACTTGCTAAATGGATCTTGATCCATGAGAGAGGGAATTTCGGCATTAGTAGGTTTAATTTTAATTAATTAATTATCTTGGATTAATTAATGTAATTGAGTATTAAATCCTAAATTGTATTTAATCAAGACATAATACTTGAGAGGGAATTAATGTGGCTGAAATTCAAGCTAAGAATCCTTGTTGAATTCGGCAACTACTAACCCTAAAGAAGTAATTTGTTTTGATTAAATGACTAATGCAAATTTAAATTAATTTGAATTTAAAAACCTAATAGAATTTGAATTAATTTAAATCACTTAATTAGGAAGTGATTGAGGCTGAAAAGAGACCTAATTCTAAGGGATTTCGGCATTCACATCTCTTTCCTAAATTAATGATATAAATTAATTAATTTTATTTTGACCTAGGTGACAATTCTCTCTCTTGGCCGAAATTCTCAAGGGGAAAGAACTCTTTCTTCTTCTCTTGTGTTTTTGAGCAGCAATAGCAACCTAAAAAAAAAATCAGATCTTGTGGCTTCAAACCATTTCCATTACCGAATACACAAATATAGAGCTAGCACTCACGGTTTTAAGCCATCTTTGCAAGTGTGTGTGTGAGCATAGAGTGGTGTGGCGTAAAGGCTGCCCATTTGACATTGGTGTTCGAGATCAGCAGTATATAAGTCTATCTTATATATTGGCCATAGAAAAAATCAAGTTTTAAAAGCAGCCAAGGTTGTAAGTTTTCAAAACTCTAAAATTGCATGTTTCGATATTTTGTTGTATATTGCGTGGCATGAATGATCAAATTTTTTATTTTTTTTCGCTGCGTGATCTTCATGTTTATGCCATGTGATATCCCTTCAGGCACAACCACCAAAATGCCTCCTCTATAGATCTTTCAAATTCTTTACCCACAAACTTATCCCTAAGTTGCTGATAAAAGTAGTCCCAGGTAATCTATTCAAGTGGAGTGTAGCGCCTGATGGTGTCCCACCATACATAAGTTGGGCCCTAAAATAAAGCCACTGCTCCCTCTAACTTTTCTTCTAGTGGACTATGGGTGATTTCAAATAATCTTTCAATTTTGTTTAGCCATTCCTCGGCTTTCATAACAATGGCCTATTCTTGACCATATAAGTCTTTTGAATCCGATCTTCTTAATTGTTCTAAAATGGGCCTTCTAGATGGCTGAGGTGGTGGTTGCTGCTGAGGCTAAGTAGGAGCTGGGGCCTGAAATCTCTGAAAGAACTCTGCCATCCTCTATATAAAGTTAACTGGTGCAGGTGGCGGAGGTGCCTGATGTACTGGAGTAGGAGTATGCTGACTAGGCTGCTGTGATTGAGTACTTGGTATTGATTCATTCCCTTCTACACTGTCCAAGGCTCCATTCTCAGCATCACTCACCAACTCAGCTATCTATCTTGAATTGGAAGCCATGGCTATCACTGAAATACACAAGGGACAGGTAAGGTTAAAGCCCAAAGTTACATCATAGCTATGTGGCATGTACATATATTCATTCATTTACCCTGTCATTATCATTTATATTGATTTCGATCTTAGGACTGCATAAGCCAGGCTCTGATATAATAAAATGTGACATCCTACGCTTAACCATAATTATGGATACATTTACTATTATTATTCTCCTATTATTATTATTATCGTGGCATACAATTATCTTATTAGATTCACTGCTCAATTGGTCAAATTTTCGGTGGCATGACGGCTAAAAAATCATGCTACATAAACCTACAATTAATCAAATCAACACTCCCAAACAGTTTCCTCCTCCTCCAGTACTTCATTCACATACATAGCTCTTCTAAGGTGCAATTCCCAACTCAATCATAAGTCACACATACACACACACACACATGTATATATTACACACATCAACAACTAAATGTCACTAAGTTTTAAAACATCATTATATTAGTATTATATCACATTTTCCTATACAACAATTACATAACCAAAAGCCCAACAACTTTCATATGTACATACCACTCATTCTTCTTTGACTACATCCTCAAACCTGTCCCTACGCGTAGTCAAAATAAAATCACATGCTAAGCAACGTTGTCGCTTACTGGTGGATGCATTTACATAAAATCACACCCAGTCATCATATTGTTTTTTTATTTACTTAAATTAAGTAATTACCATTTGTCCTTAAAATTTTCTTTTATTAAATAATTCCAAATTTATTCTTTTTATATTAAAATTTTCTTATAATTGCCTTAATAATTATTTTTCTTGCTTAATCTCACTTATTTTCCAAATTAGATGAAAAATTACAATTAAGTCCCTGAAGTTTGACTTTTACTTTATTTTTACCAAATTGATCTCACTTTTGACCAGTTTGATTTTCTTTGACCTTTAATTTAATTTAAGTGTATAAATTACACTTTGATCCCTCAAAATTTTTTCTCAGGGTGGTAAATTACGGTTTGATCCTTGGACTTTATTTTATTTACAATTTTACCCTTTTTAGTCCATTTAGCTATTTTCACCGCATTATTCACCTTTTTAACGTTAAATTTACCATTTTACCCCTGATTTATTGCATAATTACCTTTTTACCCTTACTTGACTACTTAATCTCATTTTTCATTTTATTTCTCATTTATTTACATTTATAATATCTTTAATGTTGTAATTACTCTTTTATCCCTATTTATATGAAAAATTATGATTTTTTCCCTAGTTGTCATCAACAAAAATTCTCAAATCGAATAAGCGGGATGAGAACTTCAATCATCTCAATGTACTGGAGTGATTGCAAAACATAGGGTACGATACTAATTCTCCAATATACTAAATAATGAGCCGGCTAAGCAATATAACATTTTTCACAGTACCATTTCAATAAATTCACAGTAATACCACGATATATATACCCCTATGGCTAGTTATTTTATCCTGAGATCTTGGATTACCCACTGTACACTAAGGGCAATATCACATTTCATATTACAACATATTTTTATACTATTGATTAGTTTAATCATATTCTACTAACCACGTTATACTTTCATTTGCATTCATATAACCTTATTAATCATTAATTTCTCACATATATGTTTAATGCCATGAAAATATAACTAAAACATGCCATTTACCATACCAGCACTATTTGGCCATTTAATATAGTCACACTCCCACAAATTTTCATCTTTCAATTCCATGCTACATCTAGTTTTATACCCATTATAAGTCATAATATAGTGAAATGCACCAAATTCGCATGAAAGTTTTCTAGTTTCATTAACTTTTACAATTATGTAACTATTAGATAATTAGGTATACTTCACATTTTTCATTCTTATCAACATTATTGCATTTCTTATCCTTAAGTTGCCTAATTATTGTTAAATACTCAATTAAGTATCAATTTACATTAAGGTAACCTAAAGTACCCAATTTGACCAACATGGTTTCCTTCACTTTTAATTTAATTTCTTCACTATTTCAAGTTTCTTATGACTTATTTTATCATTATATCATGTAATATTAATTTATTTCACAATTTTATGCAATTAGGTGTAGTTACACAATGTAGAAATTGTGAGAAATTCAACTAAAATAGTGAAATTTAATGTAAATTGCATCCACTAACCTCTATTTGGCTTTAAATACTCCTATTCCTCCTTTTCTTTCCTTTGCCCTCCTTGCCTTTTTCTTCCTCTTATTTTTCTCCTTTTAGCCGAATATGGAAGAGAAAAATTCACATGTTTAAGTGATGATTTTAAGCAATTAACAGCTACTACAATACTCTCCTACTCATGCTCTACATGTTTATATAAATTTCCCCAATTAATTCCACCTAAAACTCATAAAATACTAAATTAGGTCTAATTTCTCTTACCTTATTTCCTTAATTTCTTAACTTCTTCTTGCTACAAATCCTTCTCTAGGTTGAAAATGAGATCATTTTATGTCTAAGTATAAAATTTGAGCTTTAGAATTGGAGAGAGAAAGCTTGTGTGAAAGAAAAATGGTGAAGAGGGGAAAATGGCTTAGGTTCGGATTTTGAAAGAAAACAAGGGGAAAAATCTGTAAATTTTGGAGATTTTCAAATTTTTCTACACCCTTCCATGTTGTCTTTTAATGATTAAAAGGAATGGTTAAGATTTAATCTCTAACTATTGAATCTAATGGCTTGACAATAAACCACTTGTCACTCATTTCTCCATCCCTACACACCTATTCACCATAAGCTTGAATGTATGTGATTATAACTTCATTTTAGTGACTTCTATATCCTAACATGCTTAAAATACCTGAATTAAATCCCTCAATTAACTCAGTCTCAAATTTGCACCCTTAATATGGAATTTTCGTTCCACATATCAGAATATCCTGAAATTTTTCCTTACATGTCCTAGAATTTTCAAGAACACATGGTTAAAATTTTAGCCTATTCTGACATTATTTAGGTATACTTTTAGCTTCGATGGCTTGGCAGTCAGTCCGAAATTCGAAATCCCAAAACTTTCAAAATATTTATTTTTTATTTCTAATAATTTATTTAGATTATTACTAATATGTTTATACAATAGGGATAATTTTTAGAGGTCGGTACACTAATTCTGAGTCCGATCAAACTTTCAGTCAATCATTTTTACTGTATCGATTACAAACTTCTCTATCCCGATTAAGGATCTATTTAAGCTCGTTTTCAGCTCAAATTATACCACTGAACTTCGTTTAACACCTGCTTTCATGAACCACTCTTAAACCAAATTTTCCGTTGGTTCACCCATCCTCGGATTACCCTGCCCTGAGCACGTTTAACCTTTACACTCTTTCCAGTTTTTCTATCCTATTCAACTCCGATTATTTTGAAATTTATCCTAAAGTAATCATTTATGCTCTACATCGTACCATGCATAACATATGTAAATTTGGGACGTTATAGGAACATTGGATCCTGTAAGCATATTTATAAAAAGATGAATTTTGGTGTACCTTTGGATAAAAAAGGGTATATTTGGTCCCTTGTAGTTTTGAAAGAACAGTGTTGATTAACTTTAGATAGAAGAATTTTTTTATTTATAAATAAAATCTTTGTTTTTCTACATATTATTTTTTAATAAAAAATAAGGATATTGGTCTTTTTTTATTATAGAAAAATCTCAGTCAAACTTGTATAAAACCTTTTGGTGAGCTTTTAAGTTAACATTGAAAAAATAATTTATCATTACAGACCAATTGCAAAATAAAATAAGAAGACAAAATTAAATTACAAATATGCAAATAACCACGACTCATTCATCATGGCCTTCAAATACTTCCACCCGCCTCGAGCATGTGTTTGCGGTGAAAAAGATGGAAAATATAAGGTAGTGATAAATAAACAAAGAATTGTGTGTGTGTGTTGATTAACTTTAGATAGAATAATTTTTTTATAAAGAAAATCTTTGTTTTTTTACATATTATTTTTTAATGAAAAATAAGCACATTGGTCCCCTTTTATTATAGAAAAATCTCACTCATGCTTATATAAAACCTTTTGGTGAGCTTTTAAGTAAACGTTCAAAAAATAATTTATTATTACAGACCAATTGCAAAATAAAATAAAAAGTTAAAATTAAATTACAGATATACAAATAACCATGACTTATTCGTCATGGCCTTCAAATGCTTCCACCTGCCTCGCGCATGTGTGTGGAAAAAAAGATGGAAAATATAAGTTAGTGATAAATAAACAAAGAATAGTTTGTGTGTGTGTGTGTGTGTGTGTGTGTAAATGCGTGTATATATATACTACTGATATATTTATTTATTATAAAATTAAATATCAAAAATTAGTAAAATAAAAATAAATAATTATAGTCATACATATATATATAACCATACATGTATTTATTAAAATAAAATAAGGTAAAATAAAATGAGGTGCAAGAAAGTAGTAGCAGTAGCAGTAGTAGTAGCAGTAATAATAATAATAATAATAATAATAATAATAATAATAATAATAATAATAATAATGTGTGTATGGGCATTTTTAATACAACCCTAATACTCACGTTTTAGAGATGCAGTCATTTCAGAAAGGGAGATAAACATTCTGCCATCTTTTGAGAAAAGAAAAGGCACAAAAAATAAAACCCTAGCTACCAATAAAGGAGCTAACACCCCTTTACAGATTCGTTCATTTCATTGGAGTGTGGATACTAGTAGAGGGTGGATGTTCCTCGGAGCAGCCCTTGAAATTCGTTTTAATTTCGAGCACATAAGATGTGAAATTGATCGAAAATAAGAAGTTAATTGACTATTTATACACTTCAACAGGTTGGTAATCAGTTAACTTATCTTTTAAATCAATTGGATCGCTTGGATTCTACTATATTTATATTTTATTCCATTGCAGTTTAATTTAATTATTTTGCCAAAACCCTATAAGGGCAAATGGCTGCGTGCCCCTATTTTTCTACCAGTGCATTTTCTTTAATATATATATATATATATATATATTTGCCTTAATGAGCCTATTGTCGAGTGGCTCTAAGGGCACACGACTCACATGCTTGTCTATGAATAAAAACTTGATTTTTCCTTTCCCATACCACCTTTATTCTAGCTCTCAAAGTTTTTCCAACTTTATTAGGTCGTGACTCGTAAAAACCATCTTGTGGTGCCCTATTTGATTTCCAAATCAATCGTAGGATAGTAAAAAGACTCCTTTAAATGCTTTCACACAAATTGGGTTGAAATCTAACTATTTAATATGGTTGAGAGGAAATAAGTTGATGTGAACACATGAGTTCAAATCCTACATGCATAATTTCGTGATAAATTTTTTAGTGATGTATAAAATTTAATCATTAATTATTTTTTGCAACGACAAATTTTTTAAAATGTTAATATTTATTACTATGACAAAATTATCTTACATTGATTTATGTTTTAACTTTAGTCACGAATAGAATAATTTTATGATGAAAAATATATTTCATGATTTGTTTAGGAGGAAAAATTTTTCACTTTTTATTTTTTCGAGGGTAAAATTTAATGACAAAATAATAACTTATTGTAACATATAATTGTCACAAAATATTTATTTTTTGTGAGGAATTATTATTATCATAATTAAATAAATTTAGTAACAATAAAATCATTTCATCACAAATCATCAATCTAAATTAGTAACTTTAGTCACGAATAAATTTATCTTAAAAAATAAATATATTATAACGAGATATAATTTTATCACCTTTGATATGGAGGAAAAAATTTTAATAAATTTTTTAGAAAAAAAAATAATGACAAAAATAACTATTCGTAATATATAAATTCATACTGAAGTATTTATTTTCTATGAAATGAATTGTTTTTATTAAAATTTAATGAATTAGTGACGATAATATTATTTCGTCATAATAATTTTATTTATTATAAATAAATATCACAAAAAATAATATATTGTGATGAAATATAATTTCGTACCAGCACAATCAATTTGTGAAAATAATAATATTTTATCGCAAATGGCTGTTAATATGACAAATAAATTATGTTATAAAAATAATTTTATTTATGACAAACAAATGTGTCACAAAAATTGAATATATTCTGACAAAATATAAGCTTATCACCAATACAATCAATTTATGACGACAATAATATTTTGTTACAATCGACTGTAATAAAAATGTAAACTTAATTATGTTATAAAAAATTATTTTGAGACACAATATAATTTCATTCCCAATAAATTTTTTGATGATAAAAAATAATTTGTCATCTACTTTTTGACAAAAATAATTAAATTATATATAAAAGTTAATTAATAAATAATTTAATAATAATTTAAAATAAAACATTTATTAAAATAAAATATTAGTGGGTCTATTTACTAGCAAGTAAATAATTTTCTAGTGTTCTGCATATATGTTGCAATCTTACCATAGAGCATAGAAGGGAAGTGTTAGTTAATAAATCCCAAGAAGGCCAAAGTGCGTAATAAAAAGGTAAAAGGTCTAGAGTTACTTCAATGCCCCACCTTTCTCTACACTTAGAAACCCATACTATAGGAAAAGAAAATTATAAAAGAGTTTAACTTGTATTTGTTCCACAAAATTACCATAGAAAATTCCTCAGAATGAATCTCAAGGGGTGTCATTTCACAACGCAGGCAATCATAATGACAATATAATGGATCTTCCTGCAACAAGAGCAGAAATTAAACGAAGTATAAGACGAGTTTCGGAAAAATCTTCAACGAACAGCAACAATACTAACATACAAGGCTGAGACAGATTACCTCTGGACCATGCTTCTCCTCCAACAACTTAGTTGCAACCTCAATCTCACCTAATGCTTCAACCTTCAATTAAATACAACCAGTTGAGCAACTTCTCTTGTTAAATAAAGAAACTATATTCATTTCTCCAAAAATCTCAGCCATGGACATTTTAAACACAAAATATAGTGCAAAAAGGATATCAATAAAACATTTAATATCAATTCATTGATGTTCTGTCTGTATGCAAAAATTTCCTAATAACCTGAAGTTAAAGAACAAACAGATTATCATTGAGGTTAAATCCTTGTAAGCTAAGATAAAAAGTTTACCATTTCTAATTTGCGTTTTAGTTTCTGAGTGTCAATGACAAACTTGCCTGTCATAATCACATACCCAGATCAATTGAACAAAATATAGAGAAATGAATTTAAAGAACTGTAAAACATCAAATCCTGAAGTTTATTTGCTGTGCCGATTACATCAGCAATCCTCTTTAAGACATCGTAGCCCTACATGAATTTGGGGAGAAATAACTTCAAAGGCGTTACAAGAACAGTGAGAAAAGGAAGATATGATATTATGCACCATAAGACTGCAACAAACAGGAACAAAGCAGCTAGCATTATTGGATGCTGTTTTAAAATAGGACACCTTTGCGCTTTATAAAGAACACAAAACCCTAAGCTGCTAAGTGCTAACCATAAGGTAATAAAACTTTACTAAGGGGTGCAAGATTTGAACAAGTATCTTCCAGATACACCTACACTAATATCCATACCATGAAATAAATTTTCCTTCCAAATCATGCACCTACTGGCAACAGATGAAAACAACTGATCGGTCACCCCCTAAAATCCAGGGAACAAAATAGAAGTTGAAAAGACATGGTACCTGAAAATCTTGAACAGTTCATCAATCTCAGAGTCCCCAGGGAATAATGGTCGCTGGTTCACCGTCTCAGCAAATATACATCCCACTGACCAAACATCAACAGGGGTTGAGTAATACCGGGATCCAAGCAGAATTTCTGGTGCTCTATACCACAGAGTTACAACCTGGAGAGATGGCCCAGCAAAGTCAAACCGGACAAGTATCAAAAAACTGCAAATTTTTTACTATAATATTGCAAATCTTTCCCATGCATTAAAATTTACAGCTAACAGCAGTTTATATTTAGCATCCCAATGGAAAAAATACGATTGAAGTTAAAAATGAAACTAATATAGCAAAAATAAAAACATTTTTCTCAAATTTATCCAGGCATTAAAATACATAATCAAGCACACAGATAGAAATATTTAGCAGTAATTAGTGGCTAAGAAAGCGCACCGGAGCTTCGCCGGAGCTCCGCCAGTGATGCCTTGATGTTGCCGCCATGAAGGCCAGAACCTCAGGGTCCCATTTGCGATGACCAAGCGCCCAACCTCCACGCTGTTTGGTCGAGATCTGCTCAAAATCCACTGGCTTCCTTGTTTCCCGATCTATCTATGGCCGGCGATTGGAGGCGAACGGTGGGTGTCGAGGTGAACGCCTCACCATAGGGGATCGACGGCGATCTCTTCTCCGGTGGTCAGCGGCGTTGAGGTTACCGATCTCCTCCTCCGTCCCCTGCTTTCTTTATTTTTTCCTTGTACATTTGTGAACTGTTAAACACAATCAAACTGGTTTTATATATATATATATAATACTGAACTGCATATTGACTCCTACACCCACTAGTATTAATATTCAGGATCACTTTTACTAAGTTTCTCAAATTCAATTTATATATAATCTAATTATATTTATTTATTATTCACAGGCACACAAAATATTTTATATTTACACTTTAATCTAATTATTGTAATAATTATATTTTAAGTTTTATTTATAATTAGTTGAAATTACAAATAAAATTATATAATTATAATAATTAATTATTTATATTATTAAAGTTATATATTTCTATTTAAATTTAATTTTATAAAAGTTGTTCATCACATGCAATTATTATAGTTTTATACAATTGATATAAAAAATATTAATAAAACAATAAATATAATTAGTTTTCTGTGATGAAGCCTCAAATATTTTTATTTATAACTTATTTTATATATGTGATATGTCACATATTTTAATTATATTTTATTTTTTAAATTGTAAACAAAAATATATAATTGCATATATCTATTAAAAATAATTTTCACAGGCAAAGAGCATTTACATTTAATTATATATATATATATATATTACTGACGGAAACTCCATAGGAAAATTGCTGACGGAAACATGATTTCCGTAGGTAAATTACCGATAAAAATATGATTCCATAGGAAAATTACCGATGGATTAGGAAAAATACCAACGAAAAATATTTCCATAGGTAATTACCCTGTGAAAGAATAATTCCTTAGATAAATAACCGATGTAATTTAGATAAATTACCGACGTAATTATGTCGGTAATTTATCTAAGGAATTATTCTTTCATAGGGTAGTTACCACTCATACTCCGTAGGAAAATAATTTGTTAAAACAAATTTTTTAACAAAAGTATTTTTGTAAATAATTTTCTTTAACAAAGTAGTTCTATCAAAATAGTTTTAGAAGCATAATAGAGAAGAGGGGAGAAGTAGAGATAGATCAACACAACAATTTATCGTGGTTCAGCCTCTACGCCTATATCCACTCCCCAAAACACCATCTTGAGATTTTCTCTCCACTAACAACTCTTTTAATAGGTAAGAGTTAAAGCCAATATACAATTCTAGTATATTCTACCCATAACTTTTTTTTCAAGAAAAAGATGTAAAAACTTACTAGAATTTCTAAGGTTCTAGCCAACCCTTCCTCACAACTTAATAAAATTATTCCTCATTAATGATTACAACAAAAAATGCTATAATCTAGTTGAGGAGAATGATAATGTATGAAGTGCAAAATGTGAAAAGTTGATTAGAAAAAAATGTAAGCTTTGTATCTCAAGAGATAAAGTGATTTTCCAACTTTTCTTGTTTTTAATGACTCCAAATATCTTGTATTTATAGCCAAAAATCAATTATGGCTGTTAGAGATCAAGAACTAGCCATTATAGAAAAGACAGACTACTGAAAAACTGAAACTAGCTGTTATTTTGGTCTTTTAGCGAAAGATAGAACTAGCAGTTCTTGTGAACTGTTCTATTACACTAGAACAGAAAAACATTTTCTGAAATCTGTTCTGGTAAATACTTCAAATGATTTTTTTTAAAATCAGTTTTTGACTAGATTAATTTTTTAAACCCAATTTTAATGCTTTAGAAAACTTTTTAATGCATGAATATGAATATGAATATAAAACTTCTCAAAAGATTTTATAAAAAATAGTATCCTAACTTATTGGATTCTCCATCTTGAGGTTCCTTCATGCATTAGGCTTTGAGCTTTGCTAGAATTGACTTCATACATAGTGAAGATAATCTAAAATAAAATACACTTTAAATAGAATTTTGATAAAGTTTATTTAAGATTTGATTATCATCAAAATTGAGATATAGCATTGAGCCAACAATCTTTTCCTTTTTTATGATGACAAAACATTGATAAACTTAATTAAAAGCCTATCTAGGTTAGTTAACATATGCTCCCCCTTACTATATACCCGGAGGATATATATAAATGTAATCCCAAAAAAATTTCGTAAGTATAAAAATTTAAATATCCTACAATACACAAATATGCCAAGACAGAATAAATTAAAATTATTCTAAGGCAATTCTGTTATCCAACAGATCTCCATCAATTATATCATAAGATCATTGTAGAACGCATAGTAGAAAACATCAAGACAAGCATCAATCATTGAAAATAAGCTAAGTTCTAAGTTTATATGTCTCCCCTTTTTTGTCATCATATAAAAAATCATCCAAGCAACATATATCTAACAGAAAATAGAATGTACTGCCTTAGAGCCAAGTTTGGCACCACTTGCTTCTACCTCCTTCTCGATCTCCTCTATAGAGTTCTGAATGTGCTTCTTACTCTTAAAAAGCATAGGATCAATGGGTGCTTCTTTCAAAATAGTAGACACATGATGAAAAGTCTGAGTAGCAAGGTCAGGAGATAATAATTGAAGCAAAGCATTTACCTTTTGGGAAGAAAATATAGTAGAGATGGTAAGGGGCTTGCTAGCAGAGACGGTAGAATAGGAGGACTCAATACATACAACCGGCTTCTTTGAGATAGAATGCTGAACAGATCCTGGGACTTTGTGTTTCTTAAATTTTTGCTGTGTTTTTCACACTCGTCAAAAAATTTATCCAAAGTACAGTGAGATTTATGGAGTTATTGCCTTTTTTTTTTTTGCAAGTCTACGGTCCAGAACTCAAGGAGTTTGCTTAACAAAAGTGCATAAGGCATGCGAATTTTAGATTTCTCCTAACACATAATTGTCATCAGCAATTATGGTAGATTAATTTTCATATCATGTAAGAAATGCCAAATTATGCAGTCATCTAGAGAAAAAAGAAAGGTAAAACTTCTTGATCTAAGAACCATGTAATCACAAATGAATTTGTGAAGAGCCCGAAATTTTGGTAGCATGCATATGGAAGTAAAATCTTTGGGCAAAGCTACAAAGTTAGAATTTTCTCGCAGAAATTTCTCCCTAACTTTCTATCTACCCAAGTCCTAACATAAGGAAGAGAGAAAGCTTTGCAATAATTTCAGGGGTAACATCAAACTTGTAATTTTTTATAACTACAACGAACCCGTTTTCAGTGATATTTTCAATGGAAGTGTAAAAAGAACGTACCAAATTGGGATAGAAAAACTCAGAAGTATAGGTGAAAAATGTTAGCCATTTTTGCCTTTCAATCCATTTTGCCAAATCTGGAACAAATTTTACCACCGCTGCCTAATCGATCGTCTTAGGGGGAAGAATCATTTCTTCCAATGAACTGATCTGCTGTACCTTTTTTCCTTTTGGGCTTTGGATCATTGATTTTTATGGAGGATTTTTGCTTTAAACCGCTCACCATGGCAGATGTTGGGGGCTGGTCCTTTGCGATTTCAGGCAAATCATCATGCTGTAGGTGTCTTTAAGCTGTCTTTTTCACCCTTGCCATTTTCGGATGAGTGAAGATAGATTTTAGGTGTTAGGGTTTCAAGATAAGAAGAAAAGGAAAAATTTGGGGAAAAGGATGAGGAAGATGAAAAGGGCATCAATTACAAGAAAAAGAAAATGACATCGGTTTTCAAGAGAGAGAGAAAAAAAATAATGATTTTTACATTAAATGAAAAGGTGATATGATAAGACATGCCTTTTAGAAAGAAAACTGAATATATCTCTTCCCAAAGAGATAACTAACATATTTGAATTTCAATTAAATTCAGTTTACATGAAATAAGGGAAGTAACCACAGTGTAAAGATGGAAACTGATTTGCTGATGGGAAGAAGAAGACAATCAAATATCCAAATTATCCTCGTCAGTTCAAATAAAATATGAATAGTATTATGATAAATTTGCCTTTTTAAAAAAAAATAAAGAACCAGTCAACCACGCAAAATATTTTTTTAACATACAATTAGATACATATTATTAATATCAAAGTTTATAGTAGATTATCAAAACAAAATAGAACTCATAATTATTCTACTTAATACTAGAACACATAACATAATTATATCAGAAAAGAACACGTATTCAAAAAAAAATTATTACCTTAGCAGATTACCTACACATCAATAATACCCATACCAAGCTTTCTTCTAATTTGATAGAATTGGTCTTTCTTTAGAGGTTTTGTGAAGATATCATCTAGTTGTTGTTTTGTTGGAATAAAAATTCTAGCACAATATCACCACGTTGAACATGATCTCTAATGAAGTGATGTCTGATTTCTATATGCTTGGTTATGGAATGTAGAATAGGATTTTTAGTTAAATTTATTGCACTAGTGTTATCACAAAAAATTGGAATTTGATAAAACTCAATTCCATAATCTTTTAGTTGTTGTCGAATCCGCAGAACTTGTGAAATACTTCCTTCAGCTGCAATATATTATGCTTCTGCTATAGACAAAGCCACTGAATTTTGTTTTTAGCTGGACCATGTAATTAGAGAATGTCTAAGAAAATGATAGGCACCAGAAGTACTTTTTCTATCAATTCTGCATCTAGTATAATCTGCATTAGAATGACCTATTAGATCAAGAGAATTTGTTTTTGGATACCATAACCCCAGTTTTGGAGTTTTTACTAAATATCTTAGTATTCTCTTTACTGCAACCAGATGTGACTCTTTTAGAGCAGATTGGAATCTTGCACATAGACACACACTGAAATGTATATCCGGTCTGCTTGCTGTTAAATAGAGCAGAGACCCGATCATGCTTCTATAAATATTTTCATCCATATTCCTGCCTTTTTCATCTTTTTTCATCTTGATTGTAGGGCTCATAGGAGTACTTGATAATTTTGCATCTGTCATCTTAAACTTCTTAATCAACTCCTTTATATATTTAGTTTGACTGATGAAAATCCCATGGTGGGTGTCGAAACCACCAAAAATAAAAACCTCACTTATCCTAACAAATAAATTGCAAATAGGGCAAGAAAGGGTCGAATCCACAGAGACTAGTACCGAAGTAATTTTAAACAACCAAATTTTTAACAACAAAATTAAATGGGGGAGTTTAATAAATTAAAAGCAAAATGATGAAATAAAATAAAATAAAATAAATGAATCAGAAATTAATTGAGAGAAAAATCAATGGGTAATAATTCCAGTTAAAGATATTCGCAACACAGAATTTATTCAACTGATCATAGATTAAGAAATAGTTCTAAGAAAATCAAATAGTGGGCCAGTTATATAGCCGTCGGCATCGCGCTCTCGACCTAATCTTTCCATTTTAATGAATTAATCAAGTGAGACTGTAATTAATTCCTAACCAATAGACAACCCTTAACAAGCGCAAGAATTTAATCTATTGACAGCATTACGAAATAGAAAGACCAGACCTAAGCCAACCAATCCACAAGCGGGATCGATTTAGACCAAATCATGCATTTACTCAACCTAACAACCATTGCAAGGAAGCTAAATTGATTGCCACTTGTTATTGAATCCACCAAATAATTACGGATTTGATATCTTCAATTAGCAATATGTTATTTAATTAAATGAACAACGGCGCCTCATTGAACATGCAACAAATAACAATTGAGAAGAAATTCCTCTAAGCTGTAGTAAACAACATGAACACCAAATGAAATATAGAATAAAGATTAAGCACAGCAATCTCACAGTGAAATAAATCCTAGTTTTGAATTAATCTTTAACTGAAAACAATATTCTAGCCACTCATGGCCATGAGAAAATCACAAAATAGAAAGAAGAAATTTGAGAGAAACCCCCTGCTACAGTATTTCCGTCCAAAAATGTAGAAAAGACTCCTCTCAATCTCAGAACTCTTCCTCTTAAATAAAAACAAACAAAACAAGAAGTAAATCCTACAAACTAGGAAATTTAAAATAAAATTCCTAAAGGGGTTTTAAACTACTCAAATCACTCCCCCTTTTTCTCCTAAAATATAGTCTTAAAACTCCTAAATACCAGCTAGGGTTTAAGTGGCGGCTAGGTTAAATTCGTATGAATTTATCTTGAAAAAAAATGCTGTCCACTGTCATTTCCCTTGGGCAACTCCCTTGGGCAACTTGGGCAAGGGAACTGAGCAAGGCTGGGCTTTCTGCCTTGGGCAACTAAGCATTTCCCTTGGGCAAGGCTTCCTTCAGAATTTGTAACTTATCAGCTCTTTTGCTTCAATTCTACCTCAAAAAGTCTTTGCTTCTCCGAATCATCAACAATTGGCCCCAAAAATGCAACTTTCTCAAAATCCACTCCTACAGTCAGAAAAATAAACAAACAAATGAAAAGCATCCAAATCTGACTTAAAAGAGCACAAAATATTAAGCAAAAATCAACCAAATACATGCTCATTTAACAACTTAACATCCCACTTTTACATTGCTTAATTTGTAAACCCAAGAAGAATGTAAGTTCACCCATCAAGCTCATTTCAAATTCATGCTTCATAATAGATTCAAACTCTTTTTACATAGTTATATTAGTTGAACCAAAGACAATATCATTAACATAAATTTGTACAATCAAAATGTGAGATGAATGATGTTTTGTAAACAATGTATTATCAACTTTTCATCTATTAAAAGCATGAGCAAGAAGAAAATAACTCAATCTTTCATACCAAGCCCTTGGAGCTTGTTTTAAACCATATAAAGCCTTTTTGAACTTGTAAATGAAATTTGGATGTTTTTGACTTTCAAAACCAGGAGGTTATGCCACATATACCTCCTCATTCAAAATTCCATTTAGAAAAGCACTTTTTACATCCGTTTGAAATAATTTAAAATTTCAAAAATATGCATATGCACATAAAATTCTAATTGCCTCTAACCTAGCTACTGGTGCAAAATTTTCAATGAAATCGATACCTTCCTCTTGATTGTAGCCTTGAGCAACTAGTCTTGCTTTGTTCCTCACTACATTACCTTGTTCATCAAGCTTATCTCTAAACACCCATTTAGTTCCAATAATAGAACAATTTAAAGGTTTAGGAACTAAATTCCAAACTTTATTTCTCTCAAATTGATTTAATTCTTCTTGCATAGCAAGAATCCAATTTTCATCATTTCGAGCATCCATGAAACTTTTTGGTTCTAACTGAGAAACAAAAGCTACATTACCATAATATTCTCTCATTGCTCTTCTGGTCATCATTCTTTGTGATGGTTCTGTCAGTAAATCTTCCTTTGGGTGATACTTGTGAAATTTCCAGTCTCTTGGCAATTTTGCAGGTTGTTCTGTAGCCGGTTATTCTGCCAAATCATCAATAGGTCATTCTATTTGACTTTCTGGATGTTGATCTATAGATTTTTTTGATGACTGATCTACTTTTTGATTATCAGATCTGTCGAACTGATCTGCTTGTTGATCTGGTAGATTTCCTATATGATTATTTTTTCCATTTTGTTTAGTTGAGTTCCTTTTTTCTATATATGTATCATCATCAGAATAACTCCTTTCTCCAGAGTTTAAGTTAGTAGAATCAAATTTAACATTTATATATTCTTCTACCACTAAAGTTCTTCTATTAAATACTTTATAGGCTTTACTATTTAAAGAATAACCAAAAAAAATACCTTCTTCAAATTTTGCATCAAATTTACTTAAATTATTGTTATTATTGAAAATAAAACACTTACAACCAAAAGGTTGAAAGTAGCTGATATTAGGTTTTCTATCCTTCCAGATTTCATATGGTGTCTTATTCAAAATTGATCTTATTAGAGTCTGTTCAAAATTTAACATGCAGTATTTACTGCTTCTGCCTAGAAGTACTTTGGAAGATTATTTTCATTGATCATTGTTATGGTCATCTCTTGAAGAGTTTTGTTCTTCCTCTCTACTACACCGTTTTGTTGAAGTGTTCTGGGAGCTAAAAAGCTATGATGAATTTTATATCTGCTGCAGTACTCCTCAAAACACTTATTTTTGAATTCTCCTCCATGATCACTTCTTATACTTGATATCATGTACCATTTCTCATTTTGTATCTTTTTGCTTAATTTTTCAAATGCCTTAAATGCTTCACTTTTATGATCAAGAAATAAAGTCCAAGTCAATCTTGTATAATCATCCACAATTACAAATACATAAGCCTTTCCACCAATACTTGTAGGATTTATGGGTCCAAACATATCTAGGTGTAAAAGTTCTAAAGCTTTCTTAGATGATATTTCTCCTTTTAATCTATATGATGTTCTGGTCTGTTTTCCAAGTTGACAAGCTTTACAAAAATAATCTCTTTCAAAATTCATTTTTGGCAATCCTTTAACAAGATATTTTCTAGCAAGTTTTTCTATTATATGAATGCTTGCATGCCTAAGTTTCTTATGCTTAAGAATACTTAAATTTTCTTTAGTTATCTAGCATTTCATATAACTTTTTTCTAGTTTATCCATATTGACTTGATAAATATTACCTGATCTATGTCTAGTTAGAACCGTCTATTCTGTTCCGACTTCCTCTACTCTACAGTGATCTATTTCAAAAATCACTCTGTTGTTTTTGTCACATATTTGGTTGATACTTAACAAGTTAGACTTTAATCCATCAATAAGTGAGACGTCTTCTATTTTCGGATCAGAAATTATTGTAGCAATTCCAATTATTTTTTCTTTTCTATTATTGTCAAAACTAACTTTTCCACCATCTCCCATGGCTAAATTTGAAAACATTGATCTGTTCCTTGTCATATGCCTAGAGCATCCACTATCTAAATACCATTTATCTGATTTGGAGCTCCTGAGGTAGATCTATAAGAGAAATATATAGATTTACGTAACAAATTTTTCTTGGGTCCTTGGGGGTTAATTCCAGCATGCATACTATTTTTCACAACCCATTTTTTCTTTCCATAACTAACATTTTTCTTATAATAACAGAATTTAGATGTACGTCCTTTTCTATTGCAATAAAAATACGTTGCAGAATTGTTATGGTAAGAGTTAGCATAATAAGCATTTTAATAGTCCCATTTTCGGTTGAAAATCCTTTTAAACTTGTTATGAATTTTTGATGCTCTTGCATGCAACTTTTGATTACATTTACAACCTTTATCATTATATTTTTCTTGCAATACACCAAATTTCTTTTCCAGATCCGAATATTTATTTTTTGCATCAATTTCTTTTTGTTTCACTACTTCAAATTTTTCTCTTAAAATATCATGCTTTTTTTCTTAAATGCAATATGATTTATTTTTAGCATACGATATTTATAATATATTTCTTTAAAACAAATAAGCATATTTTCAATTTCATTTTCATTTGCATCATATTCAGATTCAGAACACGTTACCTCATCTTGTTCATCTTCATTGTCTGTTTGACCTCTGATCTGTTCGCTGGAATAATGATTTTTCTGTTATATTTCAGTGGCATGTTGTTTTTCATAATCAGAAATCACCATCAGACTAGCTTCTTCTGAATCTCCTTCTGATTCCTCAGCGTTGATGCTGGAGTCTTCACTATTGCTCCACGTTGCTTTCATGGCGTTCTTTTTGTATCTTTTCTCCTTTTTCTTCAGATTTGGACATTTTGATTTGATATGTCCATATTTTTTACACTCATAACACACAATTTCTCTAGAAAAAATTGGAAGAATTTTCCAATTTTTGTTGTGTGCATTTATGTTGTTGCTATTTGTTGAATTTCTTCCCTCTTTTGTATAGTTTCTTGAATTTCTTTGTCATAAGTGATATCTCATCATCTCTGGTTGAATAATCACTCCTATATTTAGCTTTGAGAGCAATTACTTTCAATTCTCTTTCATTTTCTCTTTCAACATCTTGTGACTTAATATATAATTCATGAGAAATAAGAGAGCCACAAATAGTATCGAAGTTAAGAGATTCAAGATCTTTATCTAATAAAATTGAGGCTTTATCTTCCCACCTTAGAGTGAGACCTCTTACTAATTTTGTAATTTTATCTTCTTCATCTAATCTTTTACCCAAAGCTTTAACCTCATTAGTTAACTTCACGTACCTGTTGATTACTTCAGAGATTGTCTCTTCTGGTTTCATTTTGAAGGCTTCATAATCCACCATGAGAACATGCAATCTGGATCCTTTGACTTGATGGATTCCTTCATATGTTGCAGCTAGTTTGTCCTATATTTTCTTTGCTATGTCGCAACCAAAAACTCTATTAAATTTGTTGGTATGTAATGAGCAGAACAAAATGCTCATAGCCTTTGAATTTAATTGGACGCTTTTCTTCACTTCTTCTGTGAGCTCTTTTCTGGTCTTTTAGAATTGTAACATGTGAAACTCCAATTTGTTTAATTGTCTTTGTTGGCGGTTGATATCCATCTTCTATGATGTCCCAACAATCCATATCTTGTGATTGTATGAAGTGTCTCATGACGACTATCTAGAATGAAAAGTTGTCACCACTAAACATAGATGATCTATGAACAGAGTGGCCTTCTTTGAATGGAGTATCAATAGGATGACTTTCAGAACTAGATGCCATGATGCGGATCACTCAAAGCTATTAAACCTCACGAGAATAAGCCGCGCTCTGATACCAATTGTTGGTCCCAAAGACACACAAGAGGGGGAATGAATTGGGTGTCTCTCATTTTTTAAAACAAGTTCAAATATAGTAGAATGAGGGATTTTTAAGTGAAGATTTGCTTAGTATTTTGAATGTAATGAACAACACAAATAAAATTTTTAACCCTTTTTCAAAATAAATTCAGTTTGCAGATATCATAAAATATTTAAAACAAATTTTTTAACGAAAATATTTTTGTAAAATAATTTTCTTTAACAAAGCTATTCTATTAAAATAGTTTTAGAAGTAGAATAGAGAATAGGGGAGAAGTAGAAATAGATCAACACAATAATTTATCGTGGTTCGGCCTCTACGTCTACTTTCACTCCCCAAGACATCGTCTTGAGATTTTCTCTCCACTTAGAACTCTTTTAATGAGCAAGCGTTAAAGCCAATATACAATCCTAGTATATTCTACCCATAACTTTTTTTCCAAGAAAAATATGTAAAAACTTACTAGAATTTTTAAGGTTCTAGCCAACCCTTCCTCACAACTTAATAGAATTATTCCTTACAAATGATTATAACAGAAAATGCTATAATCTAGTTGAGAAAAATGATAATGTATGAAGTGCAAAATATGGAAAGTTGATTAGAAAAAATGTAAGCTTTGTATCTCAAGAGATAAAGTGATTTTCCAACTTCTCTTATTTTTAATGACTCCAAATATCTTGTATTTATAGCCAAAAATCAATTATGATCGTTAGAGATCAAGAATTAGCCGTTATAGAAAAGACAGACTACTGAAAAACTGAAACTAGCCGTTATTTTTATCTTTTAGCGAAAGATAAAACTGACAGTTCTGATGAACTATTCTATTATACTAGAACAGAAAAACGTTTTCTGAAACCTGTTCCGGTAAATACTTCGAATAATTTTTTTAAAGCAGTTTTTGACTAAATTAATTTTTAGACCCAATTTTAATGCTTTAGAAAACTTTTTAATGCATGAATTCTATAAAACTCCTCAAAAGATTTTACAAAAAATAGTATCCTAACTTCTTGGATTCTCCATCTTGAGGTTCCTTCATGCATTAGGCTTTAAACTTTGCTAGAATTGACTTTATACATAGTGAAGATAACCTGAAAAAAATATACTTTAAATAAAATTTTGACAAAGTTTATTCAAGGTTTGATTATCATCAAAATTGAGATGCAGATTTGAGTCAATATAATGTACATAAATACGACATTGATATTGTCACAAAAAGTAGTATTAAATAACAATAAAAAGTTGTTACTAAATTATCTTTTTGTAAGAGTTATTTGTATTCATATTTATGTTACAACATGTAATTTGTCAATATGATAACGGTTTAATCATTAATATATACTAATGTAATGATGAAATTATTTATCATTATAATATGATAAAAATTACCTTTATTTGTGATAAAAATTATGTAGTCAATACTTAATTGTTCTAGTTACAAGGAAATTTTCATAATAAAAAATACTTACTTTAGTGCCAAATTTTAAATGTCATAAAAAAAAGTTTATTTTTTGTTATCTATCGTTTGACCATGACATATGGCCTCTGATACAGCTAATGAGCCTATCACACTTTGCATTTTCTTTCGCCTATTACGTGGATGAAATTCTCATAAAAAGCTAACATACCCAAATTGATTAAAAGAACTTACAACCCTTATCATCCTAATTTAAGAAAGGGGTGATTTTGAAGTTTTACAAGATTTCAACTGGATGAGTTAAGGATTTTAGAATTTGGATTTTGATTTTGATTTGACAGAATTAAAATGTAAGTTGGCAGAGAATGATTTCAAGAAGACGAGTTCATAAATTTGGAGGCGAAGCTAGCTAGAAAGGGAGTCAAGGCTCCTAGTCATGCCTTTCTTAGCATCTCCTAGTCGTCGGATCTTTTTTTCTTTCTTTTTCTTTTGTAGTTTAGTTGATATTTTCTTATATTTTCATCCGAAGTTTCAATTTTGTTTTTGTCTTTCGTATCTGTTGCAGTTAAAAATCTGGTTATATAATTTAAGTTGTTCTAAGATTTCAATTGGATGATTTAGGAATTTGAATGTTTATTTTGATTTTGCATACAAAAACGAGTTTAAGTAATCAATTTGGATATTTTAAACTGGATATAGAGTTTTAAAGATATCAAAATTTAGATAAAAATAGTAGTATAATTTTAGCATATTAATTTTTTAAAATCTCATTTTTAAATCCATTAATTAAATTTTAATTGGGACTACAATTAGTGAAAAATTGTGTAGCAGTGATGGTGCTATTTGTGCTTATATTTCTATGCAAGAGGTGCAACGAAGTGTATCTTTCGTCAAAAATAAAAAAAAAAATAAAATAAAAAAAAACATGATTAAAATCTTGATGTTGCCCTGAAAAAAAAAAAGAAAAAGTCTAGCAGTATCCCCAATTATCACAATGCTCGCAAATTTTCTATTTTCTATTTTCATTGATAATCAGGAAAAACAATTGGCAACATTTGGTAATTTGCACAAACAAAAAATTAATGAAAGAAAAAAAATAAAAAGAAAAGTAAAAGTTGCCCATATTGGCAACAACCAAACTACTCATCTCCCTCATATATAATCTCACATCAAAGCAATGTGAATCAGGAACTTTCAATAATCTTCAGAGACACAAACTAGGAGGCAACAGAGCTGGTGGAAGCAGCGCAACAGCTCCTCTCTGGGGATTTGAGTACTTTCTGTACACTGTTTTAAGCTTATTTTCCGCAGCTTTTGTGTGCAAGAACACCAGCAATCCAGCACAATCTCTGTTAAATAAAACAGAGAAAAAAGTTAATTTCAACCCAGGGAAAAAAGGATAATTCATAAGACGCCTAGAACGTACTTCAGCTGTGATTCTGAGAAACCAGTATGTAGCTTAAGGGTCTCTGTCCAAACTGGGGCTTTCTTCAGAGTGCATCGAGCTGCATAGACTGCTGAGGCAGCAACCATTGATGGGCAGTACATTATAGTGTCATAATGCATAATACCCAACTCAGCAAGAAAATAGACCATGTTATCCACCTGCAAAAACTCCATTCCATATATATGTCAATAAAATTAACAGTTTTATTGATAAATTAAACTGATAGACTAGCATCAGATCAAGTTTTACTCACTTCCTTGTCAGGAATAGATGCCTTGATGAAACGAGCAAGGAATACGTAATGAGTAGGTACTGTAAGAGTCCATTCCAGCTTTGCAAGTATAGTTTTCTCCATAAGTAGTACTTGTTCATGGGTATAAGCTCTATCAGATATACACACCAAATCGTTGACCTCAGGAGGCCAGATTTCCTCGTACTTGGAGGCCATTAGCGTGGCACTGATGCCCACCAACTGGAGTTCCCTTCTTGGAACAGTTTTCACTGACAAGAATCGATCTATTATATTGATTGTAAGATAAAGAGTTTCAGGTGAGAGCTCAAATTTCTGATGCACATCTATCAGCCAATCTATCAGAATTGCTCTCATCTTCTCATTGATCTCAGGCTGCGAGTCCATGTAATTGCAAGGCCGGCTCTCATTCTACATGAGATATTACAAGCAATTAGCCATTTCAGCACATCGGCACTGACTGAATAGGGAAAGATACATACCTCAACTTGCTTATAGAATTTGTAAATGTCTTCAACATATTCAACTCCAGCCAAATCATTTTTGGCATCTGCTGCATCAATATCAATAATATCCTCTTTTGGTTTGTTTGAAAGATCACAAGCAATCTACAATTAAGACCAAAAAACAAGTGTTGATGAATGATTGTGCCCAGTAGGGTCTCACAAATATTGCAATACAAAAAAGAAAAAAGTTACCTTGCTTCGAGCAGTAAGTACCGAAGTCAGGCTCTGCCCTTTCTTTCTTGGAGATCCTTCAGGTATCTTTTTCTTATCGACTACTTTCCCCTGCTTGTCAACCTTCTCCACTTCTTTCTCGGTATCAGGGCTTATCTGAATAACTTCCTTTGGCTTTGGCTTTATGGTGACTTTCTTCTGAACTATCTTTGCTGCTCCTGGATTTTTAGCTGCGGCTACTTCAGGAACGGCGCAAGATGCATTCTCCACTTTGGCACAAGCTAATTTCTGCAGATTTAAAAATAAATAAATAAATAAATAAAACACCACTGAGACACTGGCAAGTATAAGTTAAGCAAGTCTAATAGTAACAAACCTTGTTGTTATCCGCTGCTGCGGCTGCTTGGGCATTGGCCAATAGTTGTGCACAGAAACTCCTGTCAAAGAACATAAAAATAAGCAAAGAATATATATTGGATCGCATCTAATGAAAATACACAAGAGAAAGAGACAGAAACCTCGTCATGGGGCGAGAAACCCCTCCCTTGGTCTTTGTGTCATTTCCTCGAACAGTTACCAGATTACCAATATCACCAAGAGCACGGCGATTTCTGCCATCAGCGGCTGCCCCTATATTCTTTTTCTGTTGTAGAATTCCTTCATCTGATTCATATAATTGATCAGCACTAAGAAAGATTGAAGTAATGACAAACACAAATAAAAAAAAATCAATTAACAAACATCTTTAAAAGAAACAGTACCATGATCATGTCATTCTTATCTAACTTTTTTATATTCCAGTCTCTATCTCTTTTTTTTTTTTTTTAATTATCATTCAGAACATCTTTTGTGGGTTTCTTCGGTTTTCTTTGCCCAAACAGAAACGATTGGCAAGATCCAAGAACAAAAAAAAAAAAATAAAGGAGCCAGCCATATAAAATATTATCATGTGAATAAAAATTTCAGGACAATCCATATCTAAACAGATCTGGAAACTTATTTGATAAAAGAAAAAAAATCCCAATTTTCCCCGAAATTAGATTATCAATAAATCGTCGAAAATCATTGTCTTTAAGTGTAACTGCCTGGGTACATTCAGATTATCATCTGCCATTAGACAACCATTACAAAGGAAACAAAAAAAAAAAAATCGATTGATAGGTATCCAAGAAGCAAAAAAAAAAAAAAACAAAAAAAAAACAAAAAAACAAAAAACAAAAAAGGGGGGAGAATGGGGGGAAAGAGAGATACCTCTGGCTTGTTGAGGAACTAGGGGTCTTGTAGCCATTTTCAGATTTATAGCTTGAATCCCTTAAGTTTCTTTGAAAGCAAATATAATCTTCTATTAAAAAAAAACCTATCTTTCTCTTTCTCACACGCTTTACGTCTCTGAAAGTGAGAAGCAAGAGATGGAAGCAAAAATTTGCAGGAACTAATCTCTTTTTGAAGTAGAGGGGAGCCGACTCTTAGTTTTCAACGGTCGAATTTTTTTTTATTTCTGGTCGTTGGATAGATTTCTCATCTAACGGTGTAGAACGGTCTAAGACCATATAGCCGTTGGTGCAAGTATGGGGAAAAAGTTACCGTTATTATTAAAATATAAGGTAACACCGGCTGCTTTTATATATATATATATATATATATATATATATATATATATATATATATATATATATATATATATATATATATATATATATATATATATATATATATATATATATTTTTTTTTTTTTATGGCAAAGGACTTACTGTAGTAGAAACACATTACAGGCAATTACTGATTGCAACGAGCTCTACCCACGTCTTTAAACACACACACACTTTACCACATCACCCGATATGGGATCCCGTAGGACCAGCCCCTACCCAATTCTATTTTTTTATGGCAAAGGACTTACAGTAGCAGAGATACGTCACGGGCAATTGCTGATTGTAACGAGCTCTACCCACGCCTTTAAACACACACACACTTTACCACATCATCCGATGTGGGATCCCACAGGACCCGGCTGCTTATATTTTGAGGGAAATAATATTTAAACTCCGTATTTGCTATCAATCTTTATCCCTGAAATGTCCAAGAAAGATGGGTCCCTTGACCACGTGTCGCAAGGTGATTTCTTATAATTGAAAGAAATACCGTATAATTTAATTTTTTTTTTTAATTTCTGGATCCTTGCAACATTTTTGCCGCTAAAATTACCCTATTAGTGTTTTGTTTTGTTTTTGTTTTTGTTTTTTTTAATGCATAAAAGGCCTAGCAAAGCCCCTTCGGATATGTTAAAAAAAAGTCCTAATATATATAGTATTCACTAGAGTGTATGCGATGTGGTCCAATTCGAGCATGCATTACAAAAAATTTTAGGATTGTATTGAAAATTGAAAATTTTTAATAAATTTTTTTATAATTGTATTGTAAAAATAAAATTTTTTATTATATTCTTTTAAAATTCGAAACAATTTATTATGATTTTTTTTTATTTTTTCAGTTATAAATAATTCGATACATACAATCCAATATTTTGAATATTTCAATTCTTTTTTTTTTTTTTCTAAAAGAACATGCATGATACTACAATATTATCACTACATATAACTAAATTTCTAAATATGCAAAAATCTATTTATTTAACATTAAGTTAAATAATGCAAACTCGTCAATTTAAGAAAATATTTCTAATAATGCACATGTAAAATATCTCCTTAAATAAATCATCTACTAAAAGTCTATATACTAAACACATATACTCATAATACAATTTTGTCCCTAAGTACAACTAAAAATATTTAAACAAGTTCAATTAAAATCAAAAATTTAATTTTAAATAGTGACTCATGAAATCAACATTCAACAATTTTTTCCAAAATTAAATATTCCTAAACTTTTTGATTTTGAGCAATATCCAAAAAAGAAAAAGAAAAAAAAATAATTACACAATTAGACCAAAAAGAAAATTGAAACATTAAATACACAATTTAATATATATGATAATTAATCAACTTGAACTTTTCAAGTTATTCAATTGGTGCTTCTAGTGGAAAAAGTTGTTTACATATCAACCAATCTTAACAATAGGTAAAAAATTTAGCTATATTTACAGTAAAAAAAAACTCCTAAACTTGTCTAAAATATTTCCTCCAGTGCTAAAGGCAAAATTTGAAATTCACAATTGGGCATTTAACAACTAATACATCTTTGGCAACCTAACTAAAATTGAATAATTTGGTTCATTAACCTTCACTAGCCCAAAAGATCAAAATTAGAATAATTTATTTTTAAAAAATTTATTATCTAAATAAGCATCCAAATCTCCATCATCAATTCCGTAAGACTTGAATGGTGGGCCTTTAATTGGACCAACATTTGCTTGTTCGACCTTTTGTATTCATCTATTATTATATTCAAAGCACTTCTAACCTTAGCCATCAACAATTTTCTCTCATGCTCACTAAGAAAAACTGTGTTTTTTGAATTTAGAAACTTTATTTAAATCTAAGGTTTAATATTACAATTATAAAAAGAAAGATATTCATATTGCTTATGAACCTCCAATACTTGAAAAATTTCAACTCCTTCATTTCCCCCTTTTAACTAAGAAATCATGGGTTAATTTTATCAATGATAACTAGAATTATACCATAATAATAATTCGATCACCAAAGAAACTTTTGTTTAACAAAAATACCTCAACTTTTGAAATATTATCACTAATGTCTCTTTGGTCAATAAATCATGAATCCGACGCTAGAAAGCTGACATGGCTTGAAACATCCACATGACATATTTAAAAGGTTTCATGTGGCATTCTTTGAAATATTTCAAGTTGACGTAACTTGTCACTTCAGCACTCTAGCACCGAATTCATAATTTTTGAATTAAAGTGACTTTATTGGTAATATTTCAAAAATTAAAGTATTTTTGTAAAATAAAATTTTCTTTCATGATCAAGTCATTATATTATGATATAAATTTAATGATTATAGATGAAATCAATTTAAAAATCATCACCACTTGTTTGTGAAGTTTGCAAAAGAGTCAAAATAAAGCACTATCTCAAGAAAATATAGGTTAGAGGTTAAATATAATGACCCAGATAACTTACAAGTGATATCATAAAATCTTCTAATAAATTTTAAAGGACTCATAACTTGTTTATGTAACACCCTAATACCACTTAGGAGTATCCTAGTTGCTAAGATAACTAATAATAACATCAATTAACCAATATAAACATCACTATATAACTCAATCAACTTTAGTGCAAGCCACATATTATTAAATTAGAACCTTCATAATACATACAAAGTGGATTACAAAAACAAATCTCACTAAATTTTAATTAGATGTACAATTAAGAAATACAAAATATGTTACTCTCTATGGTTCATACTACATTTTTGGGAGATTCTTCGTGGCTGCCAAAATCTTAGGCTTCGAACATCTTCAACTTCAAACCTACTCAAGCAACATACAACTAAGTCATTTATAATAATAGCTCACTAAGTATAACTAAAACAAGCCTAATTCATTCATGACTTTAGTATTTTGTTCAATTATACTCGTCACTAAACTTAACTAACACTAAGTTTCACTAACTATAATTATTCTTAGGTCCAGGAGCAAATCAACTATCCACTCCAATTCAACTACCTTCACTAGTCATTTAATTCCACACTATTTAAAGCAATATCGCTTAGATTTTCCTTAACGAGTCCTTGCCTTAAAGTTGCTAGTAATACCTAAAAACTCTTTTGCAAGTCACTTCCCTAACTTACAACTAATACTATAATATTTAACAATACATCTAGTGTAATGGTCAAAATTTCAATTTTATGAATAGTATTTTTTCGAGCCGTGATTAGTGACACAAGAGTGAATAGTATCATTCGAAACCCATAAAAATATTTATTCACCAATAGAAATACAAATTAAGATGAGTTCGGTGCTATAATTTGAGGTAAAATTAAGATTAAATGGACATTCAAAATGGATAGTGAAAAATTTACCTGGATTGTATTAGGATTTGATCGAATTTTGATCGACTTTAAAATATTCCATAGATCTCAAAAAAATATTCTGATTGCATAAAATCATTAGAAATAAGTCCAATTAATATTTGAAAGTTAAAAATAAATATTTAGACAACTTTAAAGTTTTGAATTTTAGACCGATGAATTTTATTTCTGGGCTTAAAAATAATACTAGAGGCCTCTAAACAAACATATAAATACATGAATTTTTTTGAAATACTATGGAGGATTATTTGGCAATGGAAAATTAATTTTATAGTGACACTAAAAAATGAGTTTTCAAAATAGTGAAAATTTACTGGATCAAACAATGATATTAGATTGATTCAAAAATATTCATGAGGCATAATAAATATTTTTATTATCATCATATACCTACTTTTATGAGAAATTGAGTAAAAAAATTTTTAAAAAATAACTAGGCCAAACTATATTAGTTAAATTGGACCAATTGGTTGGACTTGATTTGGCCTAATTAGGATGAGTATAAAGGGCCAAAAAACATAATTCTTTAAAGAATTAATCATATAATATTACTGTATAAAGATGGATCATAAATAAATAATCAAGTGTTTATCAATATTACACATATACTGTTCAGTTCATACTGTGAAATGCCTGCTAAAGTCCTATGGGTGTGGATAACGAGTGCTATGGATACCCGTAGGTATCAAATATATAAACACTCGAAGGTATTATTCTTATGGATTCCCGAAGGTATCAAACCTGTAGACCCAATCGGGGTCAAGCTTGTGGTACTAACAGGGACAAATATAGACCCAAACGAGGTCAAACCTGTAGCAGCTGTGATTGTAACCTTATAGGCATGCCTATCTATCCACAACCAAGTTCTATGTGCAGGCAAATAATCATATCTCATGTATCATTTGATTCATAGTATACAATTCATCATATGGTATGATAAATCAAACAATAAAATAATATTCTTTAACTATCATGTCACAATCAAAAGTACATGTAAATAATCAGTATAATCAAATCATATTCAATAAACATTTCCATGTATCTATTACTATAACTTTACCCTTATGTTTCCTATACATTTCATATGCTTATGGTTGTTCATTATCCTATATTTCATATTTACGGTGAACTATATGATTGAAGAAAAGAGTAGTTGATCTTATGCCACAAATGGGGTCTTAACTTTCAAGTTTTGAACTTTAAAGGAGGGTCACGGTTACTACCAAAATCATGGTAACCATGGCCCAAAACATGATTTAGGGATCACGGTTACTACCAAAATCATGATAACCATGACCTAATTGCACTTTCGAATCTGGGCTACGCCAGACTACCTCACGGTCATTACCGGATGAGTAATAATCGTGTTCTATACTTTTTAAAGGGGTCATGGTTACTATGAAAAGCTTAGTAACCATGAGATACGTCATCTTTAGGGTCTGGACTGAAAACTGGGGTACCTCACAATTACTATGAAAAACCTAGTAACCGTGAAGCCCAAATCCCCCAGAGACAGATTTTCTATCCCAAATTCTATACCGTTTTTAACCCAGAAAACACAATTTTTAGGGAAAACTTTCTTCTAATAAGTTGTATATCTATCTTTCTAGTTTCTAAATCATCAAAAATAAACCCAATCAGAGCTCTATATCTCAAGGTATTCACTAAAAACTGCAGAATGTTCCCAATGACAGGGGCAGCAGTTATGACCCAAATTCAAGCCTATTTTTCTCTATCATAAAAGTTGATTCAGAATTTATGTTCTTCATATGAAATGAATATATATGAGTCTATTTTCATATAAAACTGGAATTTCTCAATTTTATTAACTATAGCTCACGATATAGCTAAAATAGTGCTGAGTGGTCATGTGAACTCTAAAACAGTTTTCCCTATCTTTAACAAATCTTTCTATTTCGGTTTTCCATCAATTATAACCTCAATTTTTCATGATATTCACTTACTATAACATCAAATATTGATATCCTTGCATCATATGCATAATAAACACACACACAAGCAAGGTTAAGTTCCCATACCTTGTTTAGCTATTCCCTCTTTCTTCCTTTCTATCTTTGCTTCCTTTCTCTTGATAACTTCTTCTTCTCCATACCCATGATTCCACAAACAAACATTTATTTACTATATCAATTCAATTTCTCGCACTTAAACCAAAAGTGGAAGTAGAAAAGAAGAAAGCTTTACCTTTGTATATCCAAAACCTAACTTTTCACTCTACACCCTTTTTAAGCAACCATGAGAAAAATGATTTGAGAAAGAGGAAATGGTTGTTCTCCATTTTTGGTTTGAGATGGCTGGCCACCACCCTTCAAAGAAAGAAAACCAATTTTATTCTCTCTTTCATTGCCTCACAAGTGTTTAATTCCTATTGGTTGATAATAAAAATCTTGGCAAAAATGCATTTTAGTCCCTCTTTATATTTTTATTTCTTACTTTAATATTTAACCTTTGACTTATTACATTTCTACCATAAAACTTTTACTTTAACTTTTCAATTATATCCTTAATTTACAATTTCCCTTTAATTAACCACAAAATCAAACTCTGTCTTATTAGAAATGACCATCTACTCCTCTTAGGGTACCATTAGTGGTATTACAATTGGCGTACAGGTATGTGTATGTCAAAAATAACTAACATACCTATAAACAAAACGATGCATAAAATAAAGAAAAGAATCAAACTTTCAGTGTTAATAAATCTTCCCCTTTCAATGTTTCATCATTTAACTCAGGAAATATTACTTCCAACCAAAAGATTGCAAGACTAAAATTATGAATAGTAGTTTAATTTGATGACTTCAACTCAAGTATGTGAGCATCAAAATATTTTACCAATACTGATTCCCACTTATAGACACTGTTACATAACAAAATTATCAAAATTTTGTCAACATCGATTACAAAAGCATTCTAGTATATACAATACAAAAGTAGCATTATTCTAAAGAATTGAAGCATTGAATGATATTTGAGAAGAAAAAAATAGCCACACACAATTAGCATAGCTAGCATCTAGCTAGAACATGAGATGTTACAAATTTTACATGTAGACCTTTGTCATAATCCAATCGTTAAAGCATATGATTTTCTAAAACTAAATTTGTAGAGAAAGTTGTAGTGCCACCACAGAAAAATATAAAAACCTGTAAAACATTAAAAGGTACTTAATTAATGGATAAATAAATATATCAAGAAGTATGCAGGGAACAATAGTACTCATATAAACACAATGGATATACGACATAAAGAAAAAGAAAAAGACTGCTGTTGCGAGCCTAGCAAGTGCACTAGATCGACAAGTGACCGAATTCTAGCAAGTGTACTAGATCGGCTAGTAATACAGGGAAATATAGATTAAGACCCCAAATATCGTACCCAAGGGAACATGAATTGCTAAGGATAATACCTATATATGAATTAAATTAATCCGAGATTGTTTCCCAAATGTTTTTGATTTAAAAGCAAAAATTAAATAAAATAAATAATTAAACAAAACAAAAACTAAAACATGAATTAAAAACAAAGCAATAACTGGAATTCTCTTGCTAAAGGAACTATCCACCTTAACTTTCATTGTAATGACTTAAATTCAATATAAACACCAGTGATTATGGAAAAACTAGTAATAAACCAAGATATCTTTATTCAAGTATATCATTCTTAGTATTAAACTCATAGACAAATCTAATACTTAGCATGCAAGTCTAGTTTTAACTTCCTAAATATTCATTGAAGCCTTTCTCAAGTGATTCAACTCCAATTTATTCTCAGTTCCTCCTCTCTTAGTATTAACCAATAAAATTCACACATAATCATCTCATATTTCGGATAATAATCATGCATAAACATTAAAGAGTTAATCCAAGAACATACAAATCATTAACTATGTCAAAACCAATTTTTAGTTATTTATTCAATAAACCAACAATCAATCTCAACACAATCAAGGATAAGAATATGCTTAAAACCAAGAAATAATAAACCGATATTGAAATTAAGCTCAAAATAAAGTCATAACAATGAAAATTTAAGATTTCAAAAATCCATTAGCAAAAGAAGAAAAATTACTTCCTAAACATATTTAAAAACTAAAACAAAGTTGAAGAAAAATAATGAAAGAAAAATAACGCAAAAACAAACTAAAGAAAAGTATAGCTAAATTCTAAGGTTGATCCCCTAATTAATCTAATTCCTAAACTAATTCCTTTTTCTTTAGTATTTTAGACTGCTATTTATAGGCAAAAGATGTCTTGGATTCCTTCTCAAACTCTTAAAATCAAATAGAAAGTAATTTTTTTCCAAAATAGGAAGTTCGAGAATCCTTCGCGAAGTGGGATTTGCCATCACATGGCCATGTGTTCCCTAGTGTAAATTCACACATGGCCATGTGTTGCATTTGGCCTTTCTCACACGTGGCCACGTGATTTCCTATTTTGTTTCACATGTGGTCACGTGTCCTTAATTCATTCTTCAAAAAACTCTTTCACGTGGCCACGCATCCTTCTTCATTCATTTTCACGTGGCCATGCATCGATCTTCTGGACCTCACGATCACTTTCTCGTATAAATTTTCCATATTTGCAGTTTTGGCCCAAATCTTTGCCTTTTTTACAATTAAGTCCTTTTTCTTGCAAATTAACCCTGAAAAACACCAAAATTTATAATTAACTCTAAAAACATAAAACTAACAAATTAAACTCAAATTCAACCTAATTAACACAAAATTAACCTAATTAAACACCTAAAAACATAATAAAAACACTATATAAATGACCATTATCAACAAGTAATAAAGTGGGGTAAATTTAAGACCCTCAATATCGAACACAAAGGAAATGTGTATGTGAAAACTGTGAAAATTAATTGTATGCTAAAGAATTCCCAATTTAGTTTGTATGAGCTGTTAATTTGTATAGTGCAAACTTTAAAAACTAAAATATGCAATGAAAGGAAATTAATTCTAATGACAGTGAATTGAGTATGTATTTAATTTAGAAAAGATTAACAACTATGTAAATATATATAAATTAAAGCGTTGCTTAGGTACACTTATCCACCCTATCGAACCCAATGTGAATTAATTTGGTCTTAAAGAATACATGAATGAATTCGAGATAACCCTCTTAACCCAAGCTTCCCATTCCAGAGCCAACTATTCTAATTGCTAAGCTTCCCATTCCGGAGCCAACCTAACAACTAGCCTATGTACGGGTCTAACATCCTAAGTTTGATTTGCCTTCCCATTCCGGAGCCAAACAACCCAAATCTCATCCATTTTACTCCACATTCTAGTCCTAAAATCATAATTACTGCACATTTAGAATCCCATTCCGGAGCCATCTAAATTAATACAGCATTTATGAGAAAAAAAACTGAGCAAGATTATTCATAAACTTCAATCCACTAGACTCAATACACATCCAAAGATATATGATGAACATCATTCATCCATGTAAGGAAATTAACTCAATAGATTGAAAATTCATTAAATATAAATAAGTAACAGTGAAATGAACCATTCATTCATGTGAAATCAAAATGTGCTCAATATTCACATTGTGAGTAGGATATTCAAAGCTTCCCCAAGCAACAAAGATAACTACTCACTATTCATAATGTAAAAAATGAACAAAATAAGAGTGAAAACTATAAAACCCATTTGAAGCTGAAGATTTGAAGTTGATGAAGCTCCTCCTCTTTTTCTCCAAATAGCTCCTTGATTGTAAGTTGAAATCTTCACAACTATAAGCTAAATCTATGACTTTCTTTGTGTTTTTGAAGTAAAACTACACTAAAAGAGTGATTTTTACAAGTAAAATCCAAAAACTAAGTATAAGAAACCCACAAAATGTGAAAAACTGCGTTTCTACTCTCCTAAAACTCTAAGCACGAAACACTAAAAAAAACTCCTCTAAGCAGAAAATTTCGCAGCTTTTATAGAGCTGTCTAATAGGCCACGGCTGGGACACTTTTGTCTCAGCCATGGCATAAGGAAATGGCACGGCTGGGACAATTTGTCTCAGCCGTGTCAAGCTTCTGGATCAAAAGTATGTTCTCAGGTTGCCATAGCCACGGCTGGGAAACTTTGTCTCAGCCGCGATCCTTGATGAAACGGCACATTTTGAAATCTACCATGGCCACAGCTAGGACACTTTGTCTCAGCTGCGACCTTTAATGAAACGGTGCACTTTGAATCTTGGATTGGCCATGGCTGGGACAGTTTGTCTCCGCCGTGGCCATAGTGAAATAGTGAGTTTTGCCATCTGCATTGGACACGGCTGGGACACTTTGTCTCAGCCATGCCTTAGCAAAATTTCCTGCAAAAAGTGAAATTTAAGACCATTAATCAACTAAAAACTTCAAATTAATCAAAATAACTAAAATAAACATAAAAAAATATAATATAGCTTTAAAACACTAAAAACATGCAAGATGAGACACTAAAACACACAAAATTATCCAGAAAATAAACTCTAAAAACAAGATTATCAACTACCCCACACTTAGCTTTTTGCTCGCCCTCGAGCAAACGAATCATCCACAATCTTGAAAATTCAAACTCTACACAAGAACAAGCAAATTCATATGAGATTCTAGCAACACTTAGTAGAAGACACTCAGATGAAGAATTCGATTAAAAAGACTCAAACTAATCTACACCATACAATTTCTTGTGTGTGTGTGCAAGGCCAAAACATACTTATTTTCTTTCAAAAACCAAAACTACCAGTGAATTTCAGCAATCAAGCAAATAGAGAATTACAACAATTTTGTGCTTGCAAATCAGAACAGTCATAAGCCTCTCCTTTAGCACCTGAACCACAAGGGTCATCTCCACTAAACAACTCAAAACAAAACAGGATCACCAAGGCTTACATTAAGGTTGTAGTGAGGATAGGGCAAAGGTTCCACAAAATTTTTTATAAGGTTAGCAAAACAGAATTAGCCACACTATCCAGAAATACAAACCGCTTAACTTTCTCAAGAAAATAACTCCTTCAAAATTGCTCTATCATTGTAAGAAGGGAAAAAAGGACATTAGTTGGATTCTCAAAATTGTAGGAAGCAAGATAAATTAGGCTTCCTATAAATGCTAGGTACCCCACACTTATTTTCTACAGCATAATAACTAATTAGTTTTTTTTGTAAGTATATTCATTCACTTACCAAGAAGGGCACCAAAAACACTAATTGTTTATCAACCTTGTCCCAAGATATTCAGAACGTTTTAACTCAATAATCCCTAAAAACTTCAACTTCCCTTTACTTCTTGACTGATAATCAAAAATTTAACAGACCTAATCATGCAAATTTCATTTCCCAACCTAGAGCGGCCAATTCCAAAATGGGACAGACAAAGGCATTTTAAGCTGCATGGTTTATCATAAGTGTAATCAAGAAAAAAATAAATAGTACGCTTTTAGCATACCGATTAAGCTCAAAGGGGCTAACAATGGTAGAATTTACTAAGGGTAGGTCAAAAGTCATTTAAAAATTGGTTACCAAAGAAAGTTGCCTGGGTTATATCCTAATCTTATCTGAGTTGAATATTCATTTCGAAGGGTGATGAGGAAGGTTCTAACTATTCCAAAATTTCTTCACTCGAATGCTTTTACTTACTTGTTTTAATTTCATAAAACTTAGCCTATAGTGCTCATTAAGTTAGAAATTGAATGGTATATAATTAATCAAGATCGATTCAAAAGAAGAACTTCCCTGAACAAAACTACTACTCTCTGGCTACTCAAACATCCTAAATAAGCAGTTCAAATATTAAGTTCAAATTGTTTCGAAACAAGATTAACTGGCAAGCTCAGGCTAGTTGCAAGAGTAATTAACAACCAAAGACTAAACTAAATCGACACTAAAGAAATGTAGAATGTAATGTAAATTTCAAACACAAAAGAAAAGAACTAATACCAAAATCAAACAACCAAGATAAAAACTATGAAAAACATGAAAAACATGAAAGAAATTCAATTAGCAAACTACAGTCATAACACACAGCAAAAACTAAAAACAAAACAACATCCCACAATTAGAAAGAAACAACAATAAAAACAAATACAGAAAAACTAAGTTAAACAATCTTCATCCTCAAACCCTCACCCCATACTTAAAACTTTTTTTGTCACCAGCAAAAGACTAAAAGAGTACAAACAACAATGGAGTGATGAGTGGAGGAAAAATCCCTGAAATCATGGCAAGGAGGGCGGTGGTAGAGGCGGGAACTGGCTGTCGAACCGGGATTGCAACATCCCGAGAGCTGTAACAATGTTGTCTATCCGTTGCATGATGGATGTGAACCCGGAGTCCATCCTCTGAGAAATGCTATCGAGTCTAGTATTAAGAGCAGTGTACTGCTCAGAGGACAAAGAAGATGCTTCAGCTTCAGCTCGCTCCAATTCCATGGCTCCCTTATGCACTGCTGCTCTATATAAAGCCCGCTCCGAAACCACCAAATTTCCTTGCCCTGGAAAGCGAGGGTCGTCAATCAGTACAGCCATATTCCATAGCATTTTTTGATCAATGAGCATGGGCTTTTCAACTGCAGCACCCAACCTCGTATGGTTACAGAAATGGGCTAAAGTGGTTACGAACCCTCCCATGGCTATCTTCGACTCCCTCTTTAGGAATGAGCGCAAATCCAAGACCTTATAGACAGTAAAAGCAGCTCCATTCAGCTTAATACCATTATGCATCGCATAGAGAATGGTGGCCTCACTGGCATTAACATTTTCGGGCCCACCAAGATGGCTAAAGAAGGCCAATGCCAAATACCGATGCATTATTATCAATGAATGATCCCTCAAGTGATGTGCCTTGGTATTCTTGGGGTTAAAGAATGTAGGATCCTCGGCACAAAGTCCTATCCAGATTTCCTGTTTGTTAAGATGAGTAATGTCCCGGGGAGTATGTTGATCAAAACCCAAGACTTCAAAAAATGCATTAAAGGTCATCTGATATGGACTGCCGTCGAGCCAAAAACTCACATGGCCCGGATCATCATAAGTATCCAGTCCCATTCTGATATTGGTTGTGTTAAAAAAATCGCAAACCAAATGAGGATATACCTTTTCATTCCATTCATAGAAGACTTTCCAGCCCACACCGTTAAACAATCTGTCCAATTCGTTCTTAAAGCCCAACTCCGCCATAACTTCCATATTGAGACGAGGGGTGGCTAGATATTCCTGCTTGCAAAAGATGGCCCACTTATCTGTAAATTCTGAGGGAACCCATGCAGGGACCTTAACCTTTAAGGACCCTGGGGGGGCTGATGAGGAAGCACCAGGGTCGGGATGAGATCATTTGGGTGCCATTTTGCCTGCAACACAACAATGCAACAAATAAGCATTGAAAACAAAACAAAGCACTTGAACATTACAATATATAACAAATAACTTGTCTAAAACATAAGGAACAAACATAAACAAACACAAGTGGACTACTGGAAACAAAACACAAATGCGTTAGAGACAACCAAAAACTTAACAAACATGGCCCGAACACATACAATTCCCTAACTCCTATATTAATCTTCTCTATCATTCGTGAAGCATGAAAACATGGCAAATGTTTCTTGAGTATGAGTGTGAGGAAAAATAAGGGCAAGTAACCAAGCAACTAAAGCAGAAAAATTCGTCATGCTTCTATTAGGCAATTTATCAAACAGGTGGTGTGCAGAATTGTTGTGTCAACAAAAACAAGAAATAACCCGACCTAAATGCATGAGACTCACAGAATACATGCCAAAATCACAACCGATTCAACAGATAATGTTAAAGAAACAAGATATAGCGACAATTTAAGTAGAAAAGCTATATTAATCACTCTTTGGCATTTCATCGAACAAGTGGCAGGCGAGGTTGGTTTGGCAACAAAATGCACATAAAAATGCATGAAACTAACCAAGCACATGCCCACATTCATAACCATCCACAATTGAAAAGAAAAGAAGCAAGAATTCGTGACAATTAAAAAGAATAAAAATGTACTTACCTCTCTGTGGCATTTCATCAAACACATGGTGGGCGAATACATAAATGCATAAAAACGAACTATAAACAACACACAAACAAGACAACCAAGAATTACAACGGAAAAAATAATCAAAAGCATGGGGATGAGAACACAAAATTTTCAAAATTAACAAAGGAGAACAAAAACAACAAAACTTCAATAAAACAAAAAAAATAAAAAAAATAAAAAAATAAACCAAAATTAAAGAGAGGAGAGGAGATAGATGCACCGGTTTCTTGAAGAGGAAGAGAGAGAGTGGAGCAAAGATGGGGAGAGAAGGTCGGAGTGGGGAAGAAAGATGCAGAGAAGAGAAGAAAAAGTGAAAAAGAGGGGCAAAAATCGGGTTAAAAATGATTAATCTCGATAGAATTTCAAATAGGCACGGCTGGGACGTTTTGTCTCAGCCGTGCCCAGCTTAAAATCAAAACTCCCCATTTTGATAAAATGAAAGGCATGGCTGAGACTTTTTGTCTCGGCCGTGCCACCCTACTGGATTCTAAACAAATCAAAAGGCACGGCTGGGACTACATGTCTCAGCCGTGTCCCCGATGGATTTTTTTTTAATGGACATGGCTAGGACTGATTGTCTCAGCCGTGCCTACCTTCTCGACTCCAACAAAAACATGGCACGGAGAAGGCCACGACTGGGACTAATTGTCTCAGCCGTGCCCCCATTCTGGATCTAAACACGCCCAATTGGCCATGGCTGGGACATTTTGTCTCAGCCGTGGCACACTTCTGCCTCTCAAAATTTTAAAGTGACACGGCTGGGACTGTTTGTCTCAGCCGTGCCCAACTGGAAAATTGCAATATTAAAGACTCTTCCTCTCCTCAAAGAAATCAATCTAACAACATAACTAAAAACCAACTAAAGACAAAATAAACAACACTAACATGCTAAACTTGCAAGAAATTAAAGAAACAAACAAAAAAGAAATTGAGTTTAAGGATAAGAAAAAGTTATGGGTTTAACAAGTCGCCAATTCGACTTTCTTAGCTCTCATGAATCATCTTCTAATGTGAGGATCACTGATGCAGCCTCATACTTGAAATCGAGATATGGCTTCAATCAGTGACCATTTACTTTGAACTTGCACTCATGACCTTCTTTCGGATGTCTGATGGTTACTACTCCATAGCTAGAGACTTCGACAACCTCAAATGGTCCTTTCCACCTTGATTTCAATTTCCCGGGAAACAACCTCAGTCTGCTATCATAGAGAAGTACCTTCATTCCTGGCACAAATTCTTTCTTGGCGACTTTACGATCATGCCACTTCTTCGTGTTCTCCTTGTACTTCTTCGCATGTTCATAGGCCCAAAATCGAATCTCTTCCAACTCGCTTAACTGCAAGGACCTACATTTTCCTGCATTCTTAAGAATAAGATTTAAGAATTTAGTAGCCCAATAAGCCTTGTGCTCCAATTCCACCAGTAGATGACAGGACTTGCCAAACACTAACCTAAATGGTGACATTCCTATTGGTGTCTTAAAGGCTGTCCTATATGTTAGTGTAAGACCTAGCCCCAATGCATTGTAATAAAGCACTTTGAATTAATAAAATGAGGCATTTGTTTTATCCTTTGTATTCCTGTGCATATCAATTGATAAAACTGATGGAATATGACATGGTATGATAATCATGATATCACAGCGGAAAAACAAAAATTTTATCATACATACCATACATATCCAAAGATAGAATCGAAACATGCAATTTTAGGGTTATCGAACTTACAACTTTTAATGCCTTTGAAAACTTTTATTCCGATGATGACCAGCAACAAAGATGGCTTTGTCCGCCTTAGATCTCGATCACCAATGCTAAGGAATAGCCTTTTGCGCCACTCCCTCTATTCTCACACACACAATTACACCGTCGACTTAAAAACGAGATTGCTAGATCTCTTTTTCGGTATTGTGTAAGGGTTATAGTTTGAAGCTACAAAACTTGATTTTGTACTTCTTTAGATTGCTATTACTGCTCAATAACACAAGAGAATGAGGAACAATCCTTTCTCCTTGTGAAAAATTGAACAAAAGAATTAAGAGAGAGAGAGTCACTATTCACGAGTTACTATTCACGAGTTACTATTCATGCCACAAAAAAATTAGGTTTAGGGTTTTATTTCTTTTAATATATATGCTTATCCTTTGGCAAGTCATTAATCTGAATTCAACTATCCTAAGATAATTAATTCAAACTCTATCACTTCCTAAAGATAAGTAATATATTTTGAATTAAACTCCTTTGAATTTAAATTCAAATTTGAAATAAAACATAAGACATTTAAATAAATGAAATCACTTAATTTAAATATATAGCATGTGCCGAAATTCCTTGATTTCCCTCTTGGAATTTCGGCCACATCATTAAATATATAAGTGATTTAATTTAATTTAAATTCCTTTAGGCTTTAATATTCAATTAACTTAATTAACACAAGATAATTAATTAATTGAAATTAAACCTTATGGGCTGAATTTCTCTCTCTCATGGACCAAAGCCCAATAGCAATATTATAACCCATTACATACATTAATTTGACTTTAATTAAAAGCCCAAATTAATGTCCAATACTTAATTTAAATATTTTAAGCCCAATGCTTTGTGTGCGATCCTATAGGTCCATTTAATGTTGGCAATGAATTAATAAATTAATTCAAAGGCTATATATATTCTCTAGCAAGATATTATAGCATTCCAAATTAAATGAAAATGCATATGGCATTTGGTGACCTAATGCGATTTCGCATAGTACCTTACCCATAAATATCAGAATTAATATAAGGCATGGAACTAGTCATCCTTATATACATTAATTCATTTCTTGATATTCCAATGACACTGAATTCTCAGATAAATAATGATTACTCATTATTTCATCTCGGTATGGCCATACACTTCTCAGTTCACTGATCAAGTGGCCGGTGATATTTTTCTCTCTTATCGAGAGGGGTAATCCCTTCACTTCTCTCATGCTCTCTAACATGAATCAGTGCATACCCAATATACCCGTACTTGTCACTCTGTTACGAGCACGTTAGGTGTAGTCAAAGTACACAGTAATTCATAAAGAGTTTCATAGAGATTTCAGGTCTAAGAACTCCGATACAAAACTTGCATATGAGAAACACTTATGACTTGTACCATGTAGTGTTCTCATGAGCGGATCGAATCCAGATACCATGTTCTTTAACATGTATCTATGATCTCTGATTGACACTCTTGTCCTAATGATCCGTAAGACAGAACTCATAAGATCAGAGAGAGCATACTAGTCTTAATTCATTTGTTATTCCCATAACAATGACTGACTAGGGATATTTAGAATGATGTCTCATTTGTTTCAAGGTCTTACAATCCATGTGCCTCACACATGATAACTTAAACCGAAACAACACTCTTGGATAGTTTTATCAATTGATATGCATAGGAATACAAAGGATAAAACAAATGCCTCATTTTATTAATTTCAAGTGTTTCGTTACAATGTATTGGGGCTAGGGCTTACACTAACAATCTCCCACTAGCACTAGTCCCAATTGGGCATAGCCCTAAGACCGAACGCTCTCAAATGAGCTTCGTGTAGATTTGGACGTAACTGTTTCGTCAAAGGATCTGCTACATTGTCTTCACTTGATATCTTGCTAACCTTGACGTCCCCACGATCAATGATTTCTCTGATCAGGTGGTACCTTCTGAGTATGTGTTTGGATTTCTGGTGTGACCGGGGCTCCTTAGCCTGTGCGATGGCCCCGTTATTGTCACAGAAAATTTCTAATGGATCTAGGATGCTTGGGACCACTCCTAATCCATTAATGAAATTTTTAATCCAAACAGCCTCTTTTGCAGCCTCACTTGCTGCAATATACTCAGATTCTGTAGTTGAGTCGACAACGGTTTCTTGCTTTGAGCTTCTCCAGCTGACAGCACCACCGTTCAAAACAAAAACAAACCCAGATTGCGATCTAGAATCCTGAGTGCTGGTCTGAAAAGCAGCATCGGCATAACCTTGTATGATGAGCTCTTCTTGACCACCATACACCAAGAAGTGATCCTTAGTCCTTCGCAGGTACTTAAGGATCCCTTTTACAGCAGACCAGTGCTTCTCACCAGGGTCTTGCTGAAACCTACTGGTTATACTCAGTGCATGAGCAACATCCAATCTAGTACATAACATAGCGTACATGATAGATCCAATAGCAGATGCATATGGGATTCTACTCATGTTGTCCCTTTGCTCTTTGGTTTTAGGGCACTGTTCTTTAGTCAAAGGAACTCCCAAAGCCAAAGGTATGTACCCTTTCTTTGAGTCTCCCATACTAAAACGCTTTAGTACTTTGTCTATGTACTTTTCTTGACTTAATCCCAAAAGCCGATTCGATCTATCTCTATAGATTCGAATACCAAGTATTGTCTCGGCTTCACCTAAGTCTTTCATTGAGAAACATTTTCCCAACCATTGCTTAACCTTTTTTAATATTGGAATATCATTCCCAATGAGAAGGATGTCGTCCACATATAGGACCAGAAACACTACTATGCTCCCACCAACCTTCTTGTACACACAAGGCTCATCTTCGTTCTTGATGAAGTCAAATTCTTTGACTGCCTCATCAAAGCGAAGATTCCAACTTCGGGATGCTTGCTTTAATCCATAAATGGATTTTTAAAGCTTGCATACCTTCTTAGGATGCTTGGGATTGACAAAACCTTCAGGCTGTGTCATATACACATCCTCAAGTAAATTTCCATTAAGGAAAGCAGTTTTGACATCCATTTGCCATATCTCATAATCATGATATGCAGCTATGGCAAGCAAGATCCTAATGGACTTGAGCATGACTACAGGCGAAAAGGTCTCGTCATAGTCTATACCATGAGTTTGTCGAAAACCTTTTGCTACTAGTCTACCTTTGTAGGTCTTATCAGCTTTTAGTTTGAATAACCACTTGCATTCAATTACCTTAGCACCTTCTGGTGGATCAACCAAGGTCCAAACCTGGTTATCGTACATTGATTGTATCTCGGATTTCATGGCTTCAAGCCAATTATTCGAGTCTGGGCTTTCAATAGCTTCTCGGTAGGTAGTAGGATCCTCACGATCTACTAACTCAATAGTGTCACTGTCAGTGATTAGAAATCCATATCTCTCAATCTCCTGACGTACCCTACCAGACCTTCTCGGTACTTATGTAATGGGTTCTTGTTCCACAACTGGTTGTGAACTTGATCCCATTTCCAAACCATCCTCTATAGGAGCTTGTGGCACTTGAATTTCTCCAAGTTCTACTTTACTCCCACTGTCTTTCTTGAGAAGGAACTCCTTTTCCAAGAAAATAGCCTTGCGAGCAACAAATACTTTGTTCTCGGCTTGTGAGTAAAAGTAGTATCCCTTTGTTTCTTTGGGATAGCCCACAAACAAGCAGACAGTCGATTTGGACTCTAGTTTGTCAGATGTTAATTTCTTAACATGTGCTTCACAGCCCCAAATCTTGAGAAAAGACATATTAGGTTCTTTCCCAGTCCATACCTCGTATGGTGTCTTCTCAACTGCTTTAGTTGGAGTACGGTTCAATAGAAACGCAGCAGTTTCTAATGCATAACCCCAAAAAGAGATAGGAAGATTAGCTTGACTCATCATAGATCGAACCATGTCCAACAGAGTTCGATTTCTCCTTTCGGACACACCATTCCATTGCGGTGTTCCAGGAGGAGTGAGCTGTGAAATAATACCACACTCTTTTAGATGATCATCAAACTCTTGGCTTAAGTATTTGCCACCTCGATCTGATCGAATGGCTTTTATACTTTTGCCAAGTTGGTTTTCTACTTCGTTCTTAAACTCCTTGAATTTCTCAAAAGTTTCAGACTTGTACTTCATTAGATAGACATAGCCATATCTACTGAAGTCATCTGTGAAAGTCACGAAGTAGCTAAAACCACTTCTAGCTTGTGTACTTAATGGTCCACATACATCGGTATGTATTAGTTCCAATAAGCCATTAGTCCTTTCACCTTTTTTATTAAAAGGACTCTTTGTCATTTTTCCATGCAAACATGGCTCGCATGTGTCATAAGACTCTAAGTCGAATGACCCAAGCACTCCAGTTTTGTGGAGTTTTGAAATGTGTTTTTCGTTTGCATGTCCTAAACGACAATGCCAAAAGTAAGTAGGGTTCAATTCGTTTGATTTAACCCTCTTTGTATTAATGTTGTATATCGACTCTTTGTTTTGTAAATCAAGGATATAAAGGCCATTTTGCAACATGGCATTGCCATAAGAAATGCCTTGGCGACGAATATGAGCATTGCCATTTTTAATAACAAAATCAAATTCATCATTATCCAAACATGAAACTGAAATAATGTTTCTGCTCATAGCAGGCACATAATAACAATTATTCAAAACAATACAAAGTCCGGAAGGTAAAGTGAGGTGATAGTCGCCTATCTCCATGGCAGCAACTCGTGCTCCATTCCCCACACGGAGGTCCACTTCATTCTTCCCAAGTAACCGCCTATTTCTTAGCCCCTGCACATTTGAACAAATGTGAGAACCACAACCGGTATCCAATACCCAAGTGGTAGAAATAGAAGGTTAATTTCAACAACAAAAATACCAGAACTGGACGCCTTGGCTCCATTCTTCTTTTGTTCTTCCTTGAAGAGAGCGCAATTCTTCCTCCAATGCCCTATCTTGTTGCAATGGAAGCAAGTGCTCTCACTCTCTTTGAGTTTTGGCGCCTTGGGCTTGGATTGGGCCTGAGGTGCACTCCCACTTGACTTGGGTTTTGCCTTTCCCTTTCCCTTTCCCTTAGCGGGTCCCTGCTTAATTCCCTTTTGAACCATTAGAACGGGATTGGTCTTTCGAATGTTCTCTTCAGCATTCTTAAGCATCCCATGAAGCTCAGTGACTGACTTGTTCATTGCATGCATGTTATAATTCATCACAAATGGATCATAAGCAGCAGGCAATGATCCTAAGATCAAGTCAGTGGCCAATTCCTTTGGCACTAGTACCTCAAGCTTCTCAAGAGTATCAAGATACCCTTTCATCTTGAGTACATGGGTACTAACAGGTGTACCCTCAGCCATCTTGCAAGAAATTAATGCCTTTGTTGTCACGAACCTCTCGTGACGAGCTTGCTCTTGGAACATCTCCTTGAGGTGCACCATGATTGCATAAGCCTCTTGATCCATAAATTGCTTTTGCAAGTCAGGCACCATAGTGGCCAGCATCAGACAGGTCACATCGTTGGAGTCGCTCTTCTTGGTCTCAAAAGTTTCCTTTTGAACCGCAGAGGCGTTCCTTCCTGGTTCTTCAGGCAAAGGTGCATCCAAAACATACGACTTTTTCTCTTGCTTAAGAACTATTCTTAAGTTTCGAGACCAGTCTATGAAATTGGTGCCATTTAATTTGTCCTTTTCAAGGACCGATCGCAATGAGAAATTGTTGTTTGAAGATGCCATTTTCAATCTACAATAAAATTTAGCAAGATTAAATGAGGTCTTATTTATGATCCCACAAACCGAATTAATATCCCTTTAAATAATTCGCGTTAGTGATTTAATGTGGGCCAAGATCCACTTTTCACAACAACTTATTAGTCAAGCTGAGCTTGTACACCTAACAAGTTAAGTTACTTAGGTAGAAAAACTCCAATCATGTCTCGTACATGACTCTTGGATCAAATGGGTTAACATCTTAAGATGTTATAGCACAACCCATTTATTAGTTGCCTAGGTTCGGGCATCCCTTTCCATGATAAGTCCAACCTACATTCACAACCCATGCCTCACAAAGATAATCGGGCGCATCTAGGACTCCTAATCTACATGACCGATGATCGATGCCTTGACATGTTTCGAATTAGGAAGGCAACTTTGTGACTTACTATTTTTAGGGATTCATTTTATTACGGCTTACATGGCATACGCTTTGTCATCCATACATAGCATGCATATATATATAATTGCATAAAGTAAAGCGTGACAAACATGGGCCCAAAAACTTACAACTAAGATTCTATACTATTACATAAGAATCTTCGAGTTGGGCTTCTCCACTCCGGTGGGCTTCGTCTTGATTTACAAAGTCTTCAAATAAATTCTATTCTAAGAAATAAATGAAACTTTTACAATAAAATATAATGGCATGCAGGCCATATTTAATTACAAAAACCCAGGGCCCATAAATGCACCATGCATATCCATTCATCACACCAAACAAGCAAATAAATATACATAGCATTCATGGATCAGACAAAGTCCAATTTTAATCAATTTAGCCAAGCCCATTAATGGAAATTGTGTACTTGAACCTTTAAGAGAAGACCCCGTGATGGGCCTGGGCCGAAGCCCAATGGACTAAATCCTCTTATTGAATAAGTTCTCTTAAAAGCCCAAAACACAAACTAGTTAGATTTGTGCCATAAATCAACTCTAGTATAATTTCCAATTTTGCCATTTTTAATTTTATGTCATACAGCCTATAAACATTAAAAATACATATAATATGTGCTAACATGAATTAAAAATAAAATCATGCAGAACACATATAATAGAACACAGCATTCATGCAAAAACAAACAAACAACAAAACTAGTTGTTTAATGCTTATGTAATGCCATGAAATGCACAAACATTTAAATCAATTTTATGAGTCATTTAATAATCTAAATAAGTCCATAAATATTGATTTAATATTCTGTACCATTTTAATCTAAATGTGTTTTTACCATTTTAATCAAAACAAAGCAAACAATGTTGATTAAACATGTAACAAACACAAACTAGTCATTGTTTTAAGTGATTTTAAAATTAATCAATTAAATTATCATGGACAAGAATTAAAACCAAATTTAAAAAATGTCCAGACCTGATAATTAATCTTTAAATATCACTTACAAACATGCCAAAAACGTTTTTACATTTAATTTTGAAAACTAGTTGTTAAACTAGCAATTTACATGCCAACCAGCACCTAGTTTCATAATTAACATGTACCATCAGGTATAAATAATTAAATCCGACCATTACCAGCCCTAATGACATCTTAGGACAGTATATTAACATGTCATATTAATTATAATACCTATCTAATCAATTAAAATCGTTTTTACACCAAAACAATGCAAAAAACTCAAAACAGAAAATTTCAGATTTGCATGTTTTCAAAATAACGATTTTTAATTAATTTTTTCATGCATCTAAAGCACTAAAATAAGCATGTCTAGGCTCTGATACCACTGATGGAATATGACATGGTATGATAATCATGATATCACAGCGGAAAAACAAAAATTTTATCATACATACCATACATATCCAAAGATAGAATCGAAACATGCAATTTTAGGGTTATCGAACTTACAACTTTTGATGCCTTTTAAAACTTTTATTCCGATGATGACCAGCAACAAAGATGGCTTTGTCCGCCTTAGATCTCGATCACCAATGCTAAGGAATAGCCTTTTGCGCCACTCCCTCTATTCTCACACACACAATTACACCGTCGGCTTAAAAACGAGATTGCTAGATCTCTTTTTCGGTATTGTGTAAGGGTTATAGTTTGAAGCTACAAAACTTGATTTTGTACTTCTTTAGATTGCTATTACTGCTCAATAACACAAGAGAATGAGGAACAATCCTTTCTCCTTGTGAAAAATTGAACAAAAGAATTAAGAGAGAGAGAGAGTCACTATTCACGAGTTACTATTTACGAGTTACTATTCATGCCACAAAAAAATTAGGTTTAGGGTTTTATTTCTTTTAATATATATGCTTATCCTTTGGCAAGTCATTAATCTGAATTCAACTATCCTAAGATAATTAATTCAAACTCTATCACTTCCTAAAGATAAGTAATATATTTTGAATTAAACTCCTTTGAATTTAAATTCAAATTTGAAATAAAACATAAGACATTTAAATAAATGAAATCACTTAATTTAAATATATAGCATGTGCCGAAATTCCTTGATTTCCCTCTTGGAATTTCGGCCACATCATTAAATATATAAGTGATTTAATTTAATTTAAATTCCTTTAGGCTTTAATATTTAATTAACTTAATTAACACAAGATAATTAATTAATTGAAATTAAACCTTATGGGCTGAATTTCTCTCTCTCATGGACCAAAGCCCAATAGCAATATTATAACCCATTACATACATTAATTTGACTTTAATTAAAAGCCCAAATTAATGTCCAATACTTAATTTAAATATTTTAAGCCCAATGCTTTGTGTGCGATCCTATAGGTCCATTTAATATTGGCAATGAATTAATAAATTAATTCAAAGGCTATATATATTCTCTAGCAAGATATTATAGCATTCCAAATTAAATGAAAATGCATATGGCATTTGGTGACCTAATGCGATTTCGCATAGTCCCTTACCCATAAATATCAGAATTAATATAAGGCATGGAACTAGTCATCCTTATATACATTAATTCATTTCTTGATATTCCAATGACACTGAATTCTCAGATAAATAATGATTACTCATTATTTCATCTCGGTATGGCCATACACTTCTCAGTTCACTGATCAAGTGGCCGGTGATATTTTTCTCTCTTATCGAGAGGGGTAATCCCTTCACTTCTCTCATGCTCTCTAACATGAATCAGTGCATACCCAATCATACCCGTACTTGTCACTCTGTTACGAGCACGTTAGGTGTATGTCAAAGTACACAGTAATTCATAAAGAGTTTCATAGAGATTTCAGGTCTAAGAACTCCGATACAAAACTTGCATATGAGAAACACTTATGACTTGTACCATGTAGTGTTCTCATGAGCGGATCGAATCCAGATATCATGTTCTTTAACATGTATCTATGATCTCTGATTGACACTCTTGTCCTAATGATCCGTAAGACAGAACTCATAAGATCAGAGAGAGCATACTAGTCTTAATTCATTTGTTATTCCCATAATAATGACTGACTAGGGATATTTAGAATGATGTCTCATTTGTTTCAAGGTCTTACAATCCATGTGCCTCACACATGATAACTTAAACCGAAACAACACTCTTGGATAGTTTTATCAATTGATATGCACAGGAATACAAAGGATAAAACAAATGCCTCATTTTATTAATTTCAAGTGTTTCGTTACAATGTATTGGGGCTAGGGCTTACACTAACAAAAACTATCCAAGAGTGTTGTTTCGGTTTAAGTTATCATGTGTGAGGCACATGGTTGTAAGACCTTGAAACAAATGAGACATCATTCTAAATATCCCTAGTCAGTCATTGTTATGGGAATAACATTGAATTAAGACTAGTATGCTCTCTCTGATATTATGAGTTCTGTCTTACAGATCATTAGGATAAGGGTGTCAATCAGAGATCATAGATACATGTTAAAGAACATGGTATCTGGATACGATCCGCTCATGAGAACACTACATGGTACAAGTCATAAGTGTTTCTCATATGCAAGTTTTGTATCGGAGTTCTTAGACCTGAAATCTCTATGAAACTCTTTATGAATTACTGTGTACTTTGACAGACACCTAACGTGCTCGTAACAGAGTGACAAGTACGGGTATGATTGGGTATGCATTAATTCATGTTAGAGAGCATGAGAGAAGTGAAGGGATTACCCCTCTCAATAAGAGAGAAAATATCATCGGCCACTTGATCAGTGAACTGAGAAGTGTATGGCCATACCGAGATGAAATAATGAGTAATCATTATTTATCTGAGAGTTCAGTGTCACTGGAATATCAAGAAAGGAATTAATATATATAAGGATGACTAGTTCCATGCCTTATATTAATTCTGATATTTATGGGTAAGGGACTATGCAAAATTGCATTAGGTCACTAAATGCCATATGCATTTTCATTTAATTTGGAATGCTATAATATCTTGCTAGAGAATATATATAGCCTTTGAATTAATTTATTAATTCATTGCCAACATTAAATAGACCTATAGGATCGCACACAAAGCATTGGGCTTAAAATACTTAAATTAAGTATTGGGCATTAATTTGGACTTTTAATTAAAGTCAAATTAATGTATGTAATGGGTTATAAAATTGTTATTGGGCTTTGGTCCATGAGAGAGAGAAATTCAGCCCACAAGGTTTAATTTCAATTAATTAATTATGTTACATTAATTAAGTTAATTGAGTATTAAAGCCTAAAGAAATTTAAATTAAATTAAATCACTTATATATTTAATGATGTGGCCGAAATTCCAAGAGGGAAATCAAGGAATTTCGGCACATGCTATTTATTTAAATTAAGCGATTTCATTTATTTAAATGTCTTATGTTTTATTTCAAATTTGAATTTAAATTCAAAGGAGTTTAATTCAAAATATATTACTTATCTTTAGGAAGTGATAGAGTTTGAATTAATTATCTTAGGATGGTTGAATTCAGATCAAAGACTTGCCAAAGGATAAGCATATATATTAAAAAGAAATAAAACCCTAAAGAACTAAGTGAAGTTGGCGTGAAAAAACCCTAGTTTTATTCTAGTTTTTGCGTGAACTCTCTCTCTCTCTCTCAATTCTTTTGGCCCAATTTTTCACAAGGAGAAAGGATAGTTCCTCATTCTCTTGTGTTCTTGGGTAGTAATAGCAACCTAAGAGAAGTACAAAATCAAATTTTGTAGCTTCAAACTATAACCATTACACAATACCGAAAAAGAGAGCTAGCAATCTCGATTTTAAGCCGTCGGTGCAAGTGTGTGTGTGAGAATAGAGGGAGTGGCGTAAAAGGCTGTTCCTTGGCATTGGTGATTGAGACCTAAGGCGGATAAAGTCACCTTAGTTGCTGGGCATCATCAAATTCAATTTTCAAAAGGCATCATAAGTTGTAAGTTCTACAACCCTAAAATTGCATGTTTCGTTTCTAGCTTTGGATATGTATGGTATGTATGATAAAAAATTTTTTGTTTTCCGCTGTGCTATCATGATATTCATACCATGTCATATTCCATCAGTGGTATCAGAGCCTAAACATGCTTATTTTAGTGCTTTAGATGCATGAAAAAATTAATTAAAAATCGTCATTATGAAAACATGCAAATCTGAAATTTTCTGTTTTGAGTTTTTTGCATTGTTTTGGTGTAAAAACGATTTTAATTGATTAGATAGGTATTATAATTAATATGACATGTTAATATACTGTCCTAAGATGTTATTAGGGCTGGTAATGGTCGGATTTAATTATTTATACCTGATTGTACATGTTAATTATGAAACTAGGTGCTTGTTGGCATGAAAAATTGCTATTTTAACAAGTAAAAACGTTTTTGGCTTGTTTGTAAGTAATTTTTAAAGATTAAATATCAGGTCTGGACATATTTTAAATTTGGTTTTAATTCTGGTCCATGACAATTTGATTGATTAATTTTAAAATCACTTAAAACTATGACTAGTTTGTGTTTGTTACATGTTTAATCAAGATTGTTTGTTTTGTTTTGATTAAAATGGTAAAAACACATTTAGATCAGATTGGTACAGAATATTAAATCAATATTTATGGACTTATTTAGACTATTAAATGACTCTAAAATTGATTTAAATGTTTGTGCATTTTATGGCATTACATAAGCATTAAACAACTAGTTTTTGTTGTTTGTTTTTTTTTGCATGAATGCCGTGTACCATATATGTGTTCTTCATGATTTTATATTTTAATTCATGTTAGCACATATTATATGCATTTTTAATGTTTATGGGCTGTATGACATAAAATTAAAAATGGCAAAATTGGAAATTATACTAGAGTTGATTTATAGCACAAATCTAACTAGTTTGTGTTTTGGGCATTTAAGAGAGCTTATTCAATAAGAGGATTTAGTCCATTGGGCTTCGGCCCAGGCCCATCACGGGGTCATCTCTTAAAGGTTCAAGTACACAATTTCCACTAATGGGCTTGGCTAAATTAAATAAAATTGGACTTTGTTTTATCCATAAATGTTATGTATATTTATTTGCTAGTTTGGTGTGATGAATGGATATGCATGGTGCATTCATGGGCCCTGGGTTTTGTAATTAAATATGGCCTGCGAGCCATTATATTTTGTTGTAAAAGTTTTTCATTTATTTCTTAGAATAGAATATACTTGAAGACTTTGTAAATCAAGACGAAGCCCACCGGAGTGGAGAAGCCCAACTCGAAGATTCTAATGTAATAGTATAGAATCTTAGTTGTAGGTTTTTGGGCCCATGTTTGTCACGCTTTACATTATGCAATTATTTATATATGCATGTTCTGTATGGATGACAAAGCGTATGCCATGTAAGCCGTAATAAAATGAATCCCTAAAATAGTAAGTCACAAAGTTGTCTTCCTAATTCGAAACATGTCAAGGCATCGATCATCGGTCACGTAGACTAGGAGTCCTAGATGCGCCCGATTATCTTTGTGAGGCATGGGTTGTGAATGTAGGTTGGACTTATCATGGAAAGGGATGCCCGGACCTAGGCAACTAATAAATGGGTTGTGCTATAATATCTTAAGATGTTAGCCCATTTGATCCAAGAGTCATGTACGAGACATGATTGGTGTTTTCCTACCTAAGTAACTTAACTTGTTAGGTGTACAAGCTCAGCTTGACTAATAAGTTGTTGTGAAAAGTGGATCTTGGCCCACATTAAATCACTAACGCGAATTATTTAAAGGGATATTAATTCGGTTTGTGGGATCATAAATAAGACCTCATTTAATCTTGCTAAATTTTATTGTAGATTGAAAATGGCATCTTCAAACAACAATTTCTCATTGCGATCGGTCCTTGAAAAGGACAAATTGAATGGCACCAATTTCATAGACTGGTTTCGAAACTTAAGAATAGTTCTTAAGCAAGAGAAAAAGTCGTATGTTTTGGATGCACCCTTGCCTGAAGAACCAGGAAGGAACGCCTCTGCGGTTCAAAAGGAAACTTTTGAGACCAAGAAGAGCGACTCCAACGATGTGACCTGTCTGATGCTGGCTACTATGGTGCCTGACTTGCAAAAGCAATTTATGGACCAAGAGGCTTATGCGATCATGGTTCACCTCAAGGAGATGTTCCAAGAGCAAGCTCGTCACGAAAGGTTCGTGACAACAAAGGCCTTAATTTCTTGCAAGATGGCTGAGGGTACTCCTATTAGTACCCATGTACTCAAGATGAAAGGGTATCTTGATACTCTTGAGAAGCTTGAGGTACTAGTGCCAAAGGAATTGGCCACTGACTTGATCTTAGGATCATTGCCTTCTGCTTATGATCCATTTGTGATGAATTATAACATGCATGCAATGAACAAGTCAGTCACTGAGCTTCATGGGATGCTTAAGAATGCTGAAGAGAACATTCGAAAGACCAATCCCGTACTAATGGTTCAAAAGGGAATTAAGAAGGGACCCGCTAAGGGAAAGGGAAAGGGAAAGGGAAAACCCAAGTCATTTGGGAGTGCACCTCAGACCCAATCCAAGCCCAAGGCGCCAAAACTCAAAGAGAGTGAGAGCACTTGCTTCCATTGCAACAAGATAGGGCATTGGAGGAAGAATTGCGCTCTCTTCAAGGAAGAACAAAAGAAGAATGGAGCCAAGGCGTCCAGTTCTGGTATTTTTGTTGTTGAAATTAACCTTTCTATTTCTACCACTTGGGTATTGGATACCGGTTGTGGTTCTCAAATTTGTTCAAATGTGCAGGGGCTAAGAAATAGGCGGTTACTTGGGAAGAATGAAGTGGACCTCCGTGTGGGGAATGGAGCACGAGTTGCTGCCATGGAGATAGGCTACTATCACCTCACTTTACCTTCCGGACTTTGTATTGTTTTGAATAATTGTTATTATGTGCCTGCTATGAGCAGAAACATTATTTCAGTGTCATGTTTGGATAATGATGAATTTGATTTTGTTATTAAAAATGGCAATGCTCATATTCGTCGCCAAGGCATTTCTTATGGCAATGCCATGTTGCAAAATGGCCTTTATATCCTTGATTTACAAAACAAAGAGTCAATATACAACATTAATACAAAGAGGGTTAAATCAAACAAATTGAACCATACTTACTTTTGGCATTGTCATTTAGGACATGCAAACGAAAAACGCATTTCAGGACTCCACAAAACTGGAGTGCTTGGGTCATTTGACTTAGAGTTTTATGACACATGCGAGCCATGTTTGCATGGAAAAATGACAAAGAGTCCTTTTAATAAAAAAGGTGAAAGGACTAATGGCTTATTGGAACTAATACATACCGATGTATGTGGACCTTTAAGTACACATGCTAGAGGTGGTTTTAGCTACTTCGTGACATTCACAGATGACTTCAGTAGATATGGCTATGTCTATCTAATGAAGTACAAGTCCGAAACTTTTGAGAAATTCAAAGAGTTTAAGAACGAAGTAGAAAACCAACTTGGCAAAAGTATAAAAGCCATTCGATCAGATCGAGGTGGCGAATACTTAAGCCAAGAGTTTGACAGTCATCTAAAGGAGTGTGGTATTATTTCACAGCTCACTCCTCCTGGAACACCTCAATGGAATGGTGTGTCCGAAAGGAGAAATCGAACTCTGTTGGACATGGTTCGATCTATGATGAGTCAAGCTAATCTTCCTATCTCTTTTTGGGGTTATGCATTAGAAACTGCTGTGTTTCTATTGAACCGTACTCCAACTAAAGCAGTTGAAAAGACACCATATGAGGTATGGACTGGGAAAGAACCCAATATGTCTTTTCTCAGGATTTGGGGCTGTGAAGCACATGTTAAGAAATTAACATTTGACAAACTAGAGTCCAAATCCACTGTCTGCTTGTTTGTGGGTTATCCTAAAGAAACAAAGGGATACTACTTTTACTCACAAGCCGAGAACAAAGTATTTGTTGCTCGCAAGGCTGTTTTCTTGGAAAAGGAGTTCCTTCTCAAGAAAGACAGTGGGAGTAAAGTAGAACTTGGAGAAATTCAAGCGCCACAAACTCCTATAGAGGATGGTTTGGAAATGGGATCAAGTTCACAACCAGTTGTGGAACAAGAACCCATTACACAAGAACCTAGAAGGTCTGGTAGGGTACGTCAGGAGATTGAGAGATATGGATTTCTAATCACTGACAGTGACACTATTGAGTTAGTAGATCGTGAGGATCCTACTACCTACCGAGAAGCTATTGAGAGCCCAGACTCGAAAAATTGGCTTGAAGCCATGAAATTCGAGATGCAATCAATGTACGATAACCAGGTTTGGACCTTGGTTGATCCACCGGAAGGTGCTAAGGTAATTGAATGCAAGTGGCTATTCAAACTCAAAGCTGATAAGACCTACAAAGGTAGACTAGTAGCAAAAGGTTTTCGACAAACTCATAGCGTAGACTATGATGAGACCTTTTCGCCTGTAGTCATGCTCAAATCCATTAGGATCTTGCTTACCATAGCTGCATATCATGATTATGAGATATGGCAAATGGATGTCAAAACTGCTTTCCTCAATGGAAATTTACTTGAGGATGTGTATATGACACAGCCTGAAGGTTTTGTCAATCCTAAGCATCCTAAGAAGGTTTGCAAGCTTCAAAAATCCATTTATGGATTAAAGTAAGCATCCCGAAGTTGGAATCTTCGTTTTGATGAGGCAGTCAAAGAATTTGACTTCATCAAGAACGAAGATGAGCCTTGTGTGTACAAGAAGGTTAGTGGGAGCATAGTAGTATTTCTGGTCCTATATGTGGACGACATCCTTCTCATTGGGAATGATATTCCAACATTGCAAAAGGTTAAGCAATCTCAATGAAAGACTTAGGTGAAGCCGAGACAATACTAGGTATTCGAATCTATAGAGATAGATCTAATCGGCTCTTGGGACTAAGTCAAGAAAAGTACATAGACAAAGTACTAAAGCGTTTTAGTATGGGAGACTCAAAGAAAGGGTACATACCTTTGGCTTTGGGAGTTCCTTTGACTAAAGAACAGTGCCCTAAAACCAAAGAGGAAAGGGACAACATGAGTAGAATCCCATATGCATCTGCTATTGGATCTATCATGTACGCTATGTTATGTACTAGATTGGATATTGCTCATGCACTGAGTATAACCAGTAGGTTTCAGCAAGACCCTGGTGAGAAGCACTGGTCTGCTGTAAAAAGGATTCTAAAGTACTTGCGAAGGACTAAGAATCACTTCTTGGTGTATGGTGGTCAAGAAGAGCTCGTCATACAAGGTTATGCCGATGCTGCTTTTCAGACCAGCACTCAGGATTCTAGATCGCAATCTGGATTCGTTTTTATTTTGAATGGTGGTGCTGTCAGTTGGAGAAGCTCGAAGCAAGAAACCGTTGCCGACTCAACTACAGAATCTGAGTATATTGCAGCAAGTGAGGCTGCAAAAGAGGCTGTTTGGATTAAAAATTTCATTTCTGGATTAGGAGTGGTCCCAAGCATCCTAGATCCATTAGAAATTTTCTGTGACAACAACGGGGCCATAGCACAGGCCAAGGAGCCCCGGTCACACCAGAAATCCAAATACATACTCAGGAGGTACCACCTGATCAGAGAAATTATTGATCGTGGGGACGTCAAGGTTAGCAAGATAGCAAGTGAAGACAATGTAGCAGATCCTTTGACGAAACAATTGCGTCCAAATCTGCACGAAGCTCATTTGAGAGCGTTCGGTCTTAGGGCTATGCCCAATTGGGACTAGTGCTAGTGGGAGATTGTTAGTGTAAGCCCTAGCCCCAATGCATTGTAATAAAGCACTTTGAATTAATAAAATGAGGCATTTGTTTTATGCTTTGTATTCCTGGGCATATCAATTGATAAAACTATCCAAGAGTGTTGTTTCGGTTTAAGTTATCATGTGTGAGGCACATGGTTGTAAGATCTTGAAACAAATGAGACATCATTCTAAATATCCCTAGTCAGTCATTGTTATGGGAATAACAATGAATTAAGACTAGTATGCTCTCTCTGATATTATGAGTTCTGTCTTACGGATCATTAGGACAAGGGTGTCAATCAGAGATCATAGATACATGTTAAAGAACATGGTATTTGGATACGATCCGCTCATGAGAACACTACATGGTACAAGTCATAAGTGTTTCTCATATGCAAGTTTTGTATCGGAGTTCTTAGACCTGAAATCTCTATGAAACTCTTTATGAATTACTGTGTACTTTGACATACACCTAACGTGCTCGTAACAGAGTGACAAGTACGGGTATGATTGGGTATGCATTAATTCATGTTAGAGAGCATGAGAGAAGTGAAGGGATTACCCCTCTCAATAAGAGAGAAAATATCATCGGCCACTTGATTAGTGAACTGAGAAGTGTATGGCCATACCGAGATGAAATAATGAGTAATCATTATTCATCTGAGAGTTCAGTGTCACTGGAATATCAAGAAAGGAATTAATATATATAAGGATGACTAGTTCCATGCCTTATATTAATTCTAATATTTATGGGTAAAGGACTATGCAAAATTGCATTAGGTCACTAAATGCCATATGCATTTTCATTTAATTTGGAATGCTATAATATCTTGCTAGAGAATATATATAGCCTTTGAATTAATTTATTAATTCATTGCCAACATTAAATGGACCTATAGGATCGCACACAAAGCATTGGGCTTAAAATACTTAAATTAAGTATTGGGCATTAATTTGGACTTTTAATTAAAGTCAAATTAATGTATGTAATGGGTTATAAAATTGCTATTGGGCTTTGGTCCATGAGAGAGAGAAATTCAGCCCACAAGGTTTAATTTCAATTAATTAATTATGTTACATTAATTAAGTTAATTGAGTATTAAAGCCTAAAGGAATTTAAATTAAATTAAATCACTTATATATTTAATGATGTGGCCGAAATTCCAAGAGGGAAATCAAGGAATTTCGGCACATGCTATTTATTTAAATTAAGTGATTTCATTTATTTAAATGTCTTATGTTTTATTTCAAATTTGAATTTAAATTCAAAGGAGTTTAATTCAAAATATATTGCTTATCTTTAGGAAGTGATAGAGTTTGAATTAATTATCTTAGGATGGTTGAATTCAGATCAAAGACTTGCCAAAGGATAAGCATATATATTAAAAAGAAATAAGACCCTAAAGAACTAAGTGAGTTGGCGTGAAAAACCCTAGTTTTATTCTAGTTTTTGCGTGAACTCTCTCTCTCTCTCTCAATTCTTTTGGCCCAATTTTTCACAAGGAGAAAGGATAGTTCCTCATTCTCTTGTGTTCTTGGGTAGTAATAGCAACCTAAGAGAAGTACAAAATCAAATTTTGTAGCTTCAAACTATAACCATTACACAATACCGAAAAAGAGAGCTAGCAATCTCGATTTTAAGCCGTCAGTGCAAGTGTGTGTGTGAGAATAGAGGGAGTGGCGTAAAAGGCTGTTCCTTGGCATTGGTGATCGAGACCTAAGGCGGATAAAGTCACCTTAGTTGCTGGGCATCATCAAATTCAATTTTCAAAAGGCATCATAAGTTGTAAGTTCCACAACCCTAAAATTGCATGTTTCGTTTCTAGCTTTGGATATGTATGGTATGTATGATAAAATTTTTTTTGTTTTTCGCTGTGCTATCATGATATTCATACCATGTCATATTCCATCACTATATGCCCACAAAGCTTCATCTAGCTTAAGGTACCAATCCATCCTAGATGCATTGACCGTTTTCTCCAAAATTGCCTTCAAGTCTTGGTTAGAAACCTCAACTTGCCCATTAGCTTGGGCATGATATGGGGTAGTTATTTTGTGCCTCACTCCAAATCTTTTCAATAAGGCTTTGAATTGTTGGTTGACAAAATGTTTCCCACCATCACTGATAATGGCTCTCGGGGCTCCATAGCAGGTGAATATATTCTTCCTTAGGAATTCTAAAACAACATTTGCATCACAAGTCCTAGTGGCTATAGCTTCTACCCACTTGCTCACATAATCAATTGCCACTAAGATATATTCAAACCCGTGAGAAATTGGAAAAGGCCCCATGAAATCTATTCCCCACAAATCAAACATTTCAACCTCAAGCATATTGGTCAATGGCATCTCATCTCTCCTAGTTATATTTCCCACCCTTTGACATCGATCACAAGTTTGAATAAATAATTTAACATCATTAAATAAGGTGGGCCAATAAAATCCAGAAGAAAGAATTTTCGATACTGTTCTGTTAGAGCCATGATGTCCACCAGCTTCCCCACTATGATAGGCTCGAATAATTTCTGCTTGCTCTTCCTTGGGGACGCATCTTCTGAGAACTTGATCAGCACAAAGACGGAAGAGGTAGGGATCATCCCAGATGTAGTGCTTCGCATTAGCTTTAAGCTTCTTCCTTTGCTGCCATGTGAAGTCCCTTGGCATATAACCTCCTGCGAGAAAATTTGCAACATTAGCGAACCAAGGTAGAGAAACTTCACAAACAAATAATGCACAAATTCGTTCATCAGGGAATAAATATGAAATCTCCCCTTTTTTAATATGATCATGCTCCATTCTTGACAGATGATCTGCTACATGGTTTTCTGCCCCTTCTTGTCTTTAATCTCTAAATCGAACTGTTGCAATAGGAGTACCCATCTTATCAGTCTTGGCTTGGATTCCTTTTTGGCAAAGAGATGCCTTAGTGCTGCATGATCAGACCACACCACAATCTTATACAATGGCAAGAAGCTCTTTTTCAGTTGTGGTATAATTGACTTGAGCTCCTGTTAAAGTGTGGCTTGCATAATAAATAGCACAAAAGACTTTCTCTTGCCTTTGACCGAGAACTGCTCCCACTGCAAAATCGCTCGCATCACACATTAGTTCAAATGGCGAATTCCAATCCGGAGATATAATCACCGAAGCTGAAATAAGCCTTTGGTTCAACAATTCAAAGGCCAATAAACATTCATCATCAAAATCAAAAGGAGCATCTTTCATTAACAAATTCGACAAAGGTTTCGTAATTTTTGAAAAATCCTTTATAAACCTTCTATAGAAACCTGCATGCCCTAGGAAACTCCTTACTCCCTTAACATTGGTCGGTGGTGGAAGCTTCTCTATAACCTCTATTTTTTCCTTGTCCACCTCAATCCCCTTCTCAGAAATCTTATGCCCCAAAACTATCCCTTCCCTTAACATAAAGTGGCATTTTTCCCAATTTAGTACTAGGTTGGTCTTCTTACACCTACTTAACACTAAGTTGAGATGCTCTAAGCAGCTCTCAAAGTCAAGCCCGTATATGGTAAAGTCATCCATAAATACCTCTATAAATTTCTCTATAAAGTCATGAAAAATTGCCATAATGCACTGCTGAAACGTAGCTGGTGCATTGAACAAGCCAAAAGGCATCCTCCTATAGGCGAAAGTGCCATAAGGGCAGGTAAAGGTGGTTTTCTCCTGATCTTCAGGGGTTGTGGGGACTTGCAAATATCCCGAATACCCGTCTAAAAAATAATAGAACCTATTACCTGCTAACCTTTCTAACATTTGATCAATAAATGGCAATGGGAAATGATCTTTTCTGGTGGCATGATTCAATCTCCTATAGTCTATGCACACCCTCCAACTCGTGACCGTCTGAGTGGGGATTAGTTCATCTAATTCATTTTTTACTACTGTCATTCCCCCTTTCTTAGGGACACATTACACTGGACTAACCCATTTACTATCAGAGATTGGATAGATTATACCTGAATCAAGCAGTTTAAGTACCTCTTTCTTCACAACCTCTTGTATAGCTGGATTGAGCCGTCTTTAGGGTTGAGCGACCAGTTTGCAATCCTCCTCTATAAGAATCCGGTGTGTGCAGTAACTCGGATTAATACCCTTCAAGTCCGCTGTCTCCCATCCTATTGCTTCTTTGTGTTTTTTCAACACCTTGAGCAGCGTCTCCTCTTCAACACCTGTCAACAAAGAAGAAATAATCAATGGCTTTTCTTCTCTTTCCAGAAATACATACTTTAAATGAGAAGGAAGAGGTTTTAGTTCATATTTCAATTCTCCCTCTTGCAAAATGATTTTCTCTTGCTTTGAATTTTCCTCCTCGCAGTCTTTCACCACAACTGCTAGCTTTGAATTTTCCTCCTCGCAGTCTTTCACCACAACTGCTATTAGTTCTTCTTTTACTCCATCTAATTCTTCATTTTCTAAGGAATGCATCAAACTTGAATTTATTGGATCATTTAGTAGTACTTTTTCTTGCACTTCCTCTACACATTCGTCGATTTTGTCCATGAAGTAGGCTGACTCTTCTAGGTCACTTGATGAATATTTCTGAGACTTATTCATATCTACCACCAGTTCTTCGTTGTTGAATCGAAGAGTAACCTTTTGCCCATGAACATCAATCAAAGCCTTTGCAGTGTTCAAAAATGGTCTTCCCACGATAAGTGGTGTCTTTCTATCCTCTTCCATCTCCATGACCACGAAATCTACAGGAAAAATAAATTTTCCCACTTTTACTAGTAAGTCCTCAATAACTTCCTTTGGCTTTCTCATTGATCGATCCGCAAGCTGAAGTCTCATGCCTATTTCTTTAAGATCGCCTAAGTTGAGTTTCCTGCACATGGAATAAGGCATTAAATTAATGCTGGCTCCTAGATCACATAAAGCATTTCTAACAAAAGTTTCGCCAATTTCACAAGGTAGAGTAAAGCTACCTGGATCTTCCAATTTTTCTGGGATCTTATTCATGATAATTGCACTACAATTTTTCGTGAGTTGCACAGTTCCATACCCTTCTAATTTCTTTTTGTTAGAGCAGAGCTCCTTCATAAACTTAGCATAATTTGGCATGTGTGCTAGTGCTTCAGCAAAAGGCAAGTTAATATGTAATTTCTTAAACATTTCTAAAAACCTAGCCAATTGCTCATTTTTTTTTCTCCTTCCTAGCTACAGCAGGAAATGGCAACCTATTAATATCAAGATCCTCTATGTTTGGATTTACAATACTTTTTCCTTTGTCATTCCTTGGAGCATCCGCATCTACCTCTACTCTAGAGTTAGAAACACTTACCTACCATGTTAGTTCCTTCAAATTAGTTGATGAAGTTGGTGATTTACCTCTTTCTTCCTCTCGTGCTGCTTCCTTGGCACTTCTCAAAGTGATTGCTTTGGCCTCCTTCTTGGGATTGCGATCCACATTTGAAGGAAATGTCCCTGGTTGTCTATTTGACATTGAAGTTGCAAGTTGACCCAATTGAGTCTCCCAATTTCTCATTGAAGCATCTTGGTTCCAGTTCCATTGCTCTTGAGATTTCCACCTTGAATCTTGACTTACCATGAATTGTTGTTGGCTATTCATGAAACTAGCAAACATGTCTTCTAGATTTGGTTTCTTTTCTTGAATGGGTGGCCTTGATTGAAATCCTGGTGGATGGTATGGTTGAGGTTGAGACTGATTAGAGTTTTGCCCTTGATGATGATTTGGTAAATAGGGTGCTTGGTACGGATTGGTGGCTTGTGGTTGGTGAGGCTGAGTATGACTATGATAAGCATTTGAGTGATAAAGGACTCTTGGTTGTGGTTGAGAAGATGAAGCTTGTTGATTCCCTTCCTTCCATGAGAAATTAGGGTGATTTCTCCATCCTTGGTTATATGAGTTTCTATAGGGGTCATTCCTTCTAAAATCGCCTAGTGTATTTACATCTCCTACAAGTCCTTAATTTACTGCAGCCACATTTTGAACTTTCAGCCCGCTCAACTCTTTTTTTACCAATTCTAACTGGGCTTTTAATAATGCCACTTCATCCACATTGTGTAGACCTTGCCTCCTTAGGATTCCTCTAGGGGCAGTCTATTGAGAGTCATTCGCCGCCATCTCATCCAACAACTGAAAAGCGTCCTTAGGTAGCTTGTTCAAGAAAGATCCTGCTGATGCTGCATCCAATAATGACCTTGTTTGAGGTGTAACTCCCGCATAAAAGATGGTCATCAATTGATAGACAGCTATTTCATGATGTGGACAGCTTCTCAATAATCTTCTAAACCTCTCCCATGCCTCGTGAAAAGGCTCTTCATTCATTTGATGGAAACTCATGATGCTATTTCGGATGCTTGCCGTCTTTGTTGGAGGAAAGAATCTCATTAAAAACTTTTCTTGCATCTGATCCCATAACCATATTGATTGCCGTGGTAACATTTGTAGCCACTTTCTTGCTTTGCCAATCAATGTAAATGGAAACAGCTTCAATCTTACTGCATCCGTACTAACACCCGAAATTTGAATAGTATTACTAACTTCCAGAAATATGTCAATATGCTGAGCTGGATCTTCTACTTCTAAACCAGAGAACTGATTCCTTTGTACCATAGTAATGGTTGCTGGCTTGAGCTCAAATTGCACTCCTCTCGGTAATACAATTGTTCGATGATCTTCATTCCACCTTGGCACAACGTAGTCTCTTATGGTCTTCTGCCTAGGCATTTCTTCTCTTCTTGCCCCTAGCATTTGTTCATGTGCCCTCGGCACTTGTTCATTCTCGGGAGGAAAATTATCAAGAAGAGGATCGTGCTCCATCTCGTTATCTCTATTAGCTCTCCTTCTTTGGTGTAGGGTCCTCTCAATTTCAGGATCAAAAGGTAGTAATTGCTCTTGTCTTGTTTTGTTCATGCACCAATTTCACCTGAAAAGAATCAAGAAAAATAAAATAAGGAAAAGAAAACACATATAAACAACAATCACAGCTTACTAAAAACGCCAATTCCCCGGCAACGGAGCCAAAAACTTGTTGCGAGCCTAGCAAGTGCACTAGATCGACAAGTAACAAAGTGGGGTAAATTTAAGACCCTTAATATCGAACCCAAGGGAAATGTGTGTGTGAAAATTGTAAAAATTAATTGTATGCTAAAGAATTCCCAATTTAGTTTGTATGAGCTGTTAATTTGTATAGTGCAAACTTTAAAAACTAAAATATGCAATGAAAGGAAATTAATTCTAATGACAGTGAATTGAGTATGTATTTAATTCAGAAAAGATTAACAAGTATGTAAATATATATAAATTAAAGCGTTGCTTGGGTACACTTATCCACCCCATCGAACCCAATGTGAATTAATTTTGTCTTAAAGAATACATGAATGAATTCGGGATAACCCTCTTAACCCAAGCTTCCCATTTCGGAGCCAACCTAACAACTAGCCTATGTACGGGTCTAACATCCTAAGTTTGGTTTGCCTTCCCATTCAGGAGCCAAACAACCCAAATCTAATCCATTTTACTCCACATTCTAGTCCTAAAATCATAATTACTGCACATTTAGAATCCCATTCCGGAGTCGTCTAAATTAATACAGCATTCATGAGAAAAAAAACTGAGCAAGATTATTCATAAACTTCAATCCACTAGACTCAATACACATCCAAAGATATATGATGAACATCATTCATCCATGTAAGGAAATTAACTCAATAGATTGAAAATTCATGAAATATAAATAAGTAACAGTGAAATGAACCATTCATTTATATGAAATCAAAATGTGCTCAATATTCACATTGTGAGTAGGGTATTCAAAGCTTCCCCAAGCAACAAAGATAACTACTCACTATTCATAATGTAAAAAATGAACAAAATAAGAGTGAAAACTATAAAACCCATTTGAAGCTGAAGATTTCAAGTTGATGAAGCACCTCCTCTTCTTCTCCAAACAGCTCCTTGATTGTAAGTTGAAATATTCACAACTATAAGCTAAATCTATGACTATCTTTGTGTTTTTGAAGTAAAACTACACTAAAAGAGTGATTTTTACAAGTAAAATCCAAAAACTAAGTATAAGAAACCCACAAAATGTGAAAAACTACGTTTCTACTCTCCTACAACTCTAAGCACGAAACCCTAAAAAAAAACCACTAAGCAGAAAATTTCGTAGCTTTTATAGTGTTGTCTAATAGGCCACGGCTGGGACACTTTTGTCTCAGCAGTGGCATAAGGAAATGGCACGGCTGGGACAATTTTTCTCAGCCATGTCAAGCTTCTGGATCAAAAGTATGTTCTCGAGCTGCCATAGCCACGGTTGGGACACTTTGTCTCAGCCACGACCCTTGATGAAATCGCGCATTTTGAAATCTATCATAGCCACGGCTGGGACACTTTGTCTCAGCCACAACCTTTAATGAAATGGTGCACTTTGAATCCTAGATTGGCCACAGTTGGGACAGTTTGTCTCCGCCGTGGCCATAGTGAAACGGTGAGTTTTTGCCATCTGCATTGGACATGGCTGGGACACTTTGTCTCAGTCGTGCCTTAGCAAAATTTCCTGCAAAAAGTGAAATTTAAGACCATTAATCAACTAAAAACTTCAAATTAATCAAAATAACTAAAATAAACATAAAAAACAATAATATAGCTTTAAAACACTAAAAACATGCAAGATGAGACACTAAAACACACAAAATTATCCAGAAAATAAACTCTAAAAATAAGATTATCAACTGCTGAGTTTTATACTATGTTATGATGTCCCCTAAAACATTAACAAACAATAGCAAAAGACACTTTTAAACAAAAGGAAATTTATCAAGAAAATTTTGTAGACTATTACAACTACATACATGAAAAGAAAACAATGAACAAGGTTTATATGATGATAAATTATAGATGCCATATAAACTTACACTAAACATATCCCACAAATGATCTCCTTCAAAAGAAAAGTCTACATGACATATTGATATGGCATTTCTGGATTGACCTAAGGTAGAGACTAAAAAGTCCAAACATATAAAAGCCACTAATATGACTAACTATTATCAAAGTTATGAGTTGGTATAAACTTTATAGTAACACAAATCTGGTATAAGAAAACAGAAAAGAAAAAAAGAAAAAAAAAGTCTAGGTTTTTCAAAATTTTAGTAAAGTTAGCTTAAAAAAAGAGTCCTTTAAGACTTATGAGGTGTGAAGCAAATTAAAATCCAAGTATCATGCCAATTAAAATTAGATGCCAAATGAGCTTCACCAGAACAGAAAGTCCCCCAAAGACCAAAGTGCAAGAACACAACCAAAACCATGCCTAACCCAAAATTACAGTAGCAATATCCCATATATTAATGACAAAATGCATTTATATTTTTCTTAAGAATTCAAATATTAAAATTTATATGGCAATGCTTAATTTGCAAGATAAATCTAGCCATCTAGATCATGATTCCATTTGATAGAGATGTTATTTATAGATTTCATGTCTCTACCACACTTAAAGTAAACATATATGTCATATAAGTATTATATAATGCTAAAATAGAGTTCTAATGTTAATTTTATATAAATCCTTCTTAAAAAAAGTTCTAATGTTATTTTATATAAATGCCAATGGCTAACTTGTAACATTATAAAACTATTAAAATACAAGCAAAATCTAAGAAATACAAGCAAAGGCCAAAGAGAAAAATAATGCCTCAACTAAACAAAATAAACTTGCACAGCCACCAAAAAAGATTAAAGAACATAAAGGATATAACAAAATGAAAGTGCAACAACCTGAAACAAAATAAAAAATCATAATTTTACAGAATACTAACATAGAACTAGAAGAGAAATGCATCCCAACCATATCAAAATAGATCTGTACCAAAGAAGATAGGAGACATAACCATCATAAGAAGAGGAAAATAGAGGTAACCCAAATTCTTATTAGGTTTATTAGGTAAGAAAATCCTGAGTTATACTATTGTATAATAGTAGTAGTAGGAGTAAAACCAATGAAACAAAAGCATGATTGGTCACTATCAAAACTTAAAATAAACAAATATGAGAGCAATTACACAAAATATCTAAAGCAAAATTAAAGAAAACATATAAATTTATCTAATAATGTAGACAAAAGGAAGATAAGAGAGAGATTGATGTAGATATTTCTAAAAGAGTAGATAAACAGAAGGATCCATTGAGGCTTCCACAGACCAATTACAAGGAGTAAAGCCAAAAAGATTAAGGCAAAATTATAAGCATATATGCAATCTTTCATTGAAAAAGAAGTCTTCTATCATGAGCACGGCATCCTTCGGGAGCACGACCAAAATTGGAGTGGCAATGTTGAGAGCAAATCTAAAAGAGTTTATCAGGGCTTGAAGATGGTACACATGATGGAAATTAAGGTGGACCATAAAGAGAAGTTTTGATCATGTGCATTGCATGTACAATGCTTAAGTTTGGGCTTATTTTAAGTTGGGTTTTATTTTAGGTTTATTGTTTGGACCTTCCAAGTAGTCCATTAATTTGGTTTTAGATTCACTTTAACTTATCCTAGTTTAGGAAGGATTAAGAGTTAATTAACCTAGCCCATTCATCTTATGATTCTAGGTTAATTCTTTAGCTTATAAATACCTTTTATTGTTGTAGCTTGATGGCATAATTTTTTGATTATTAATAAAAGAATTGATTCATATATGAATTAAGGCTTGTCAAGGCGAGGGTTCTTACTTTGATGTTGTTTTAAGAATTGGATTATTCAAGTTTTGCTTGTGTAGTTCTATTCTTCATCATGTTTCTACTTTAGATTTTAATTTTCTTTGTAATTAAGGTTTGAAGTATTTATCCTTTCTGATTGCATGTTAAGTTTATGAACAACTAAATTGATTTGGGGGTTTGAAATTCTTTTAGATCCTAGGATTCTGCATTATTTGGTATCAGAGCTTAAGGTTGCTGCTCGAAAAAACTATCAGTTTTTATTTTTCATTATATTCATAGCTAAGTTGAATATATTTTGACAAAAAAAAATTAATGTGTATTGCTCACAGGTATTGTTCATCCGAATTTCAATGACAAAAAAAGAAGAGAAAATTTCATTAATTCCAGCATATAAAAAATTTTAATATCAAAAATTCAGTTGAAAAAAATGAAAAAAAAAAGATAAAAAAAGATTTGCAATCTAACAAAAAGTTTTGAGTTTCCTTAAAACAAATTAGGTAGAGCTAGCGTGGGTTGGGTTAGAGAATTTAGGACTCTAGTTTGGTTTCTTCCTTACGAGGAGCCAAATCCATGACACTTAGTTTCAAATTTGTCTTCTTTGCATTCTTAGTTATCTTTATTGTTAAATTGCATAATTTTGCTTCCATAAATATTGTTTGAGTGGTAAAATTGCTTCTTATTGCTCATTTGCACATAAAATGCGATTATGCACATTGTTTTCATGTTATGTATAATGTTCTGAAAAGATATTTCAAAAATTTTTGCGACTCTTTATGTTTGTCGAGCTCACGACCACTATCACTCTCATGACACTTTACGATATTTCGACTGTCGCACCCGTGACAAAGGTAATTTTTACCTCAAAAATTTTTGTAAAATCTTATTTTTCTGTATTTCAATGAATTTTCTTGTATTCTGTACATAAGTTTTGCTTGATTTACATTATGATTCTGAAGAACAACTCTATAGTTGAGAACAAGAGTGGAAAAAGATAAGAGTGTGTTAGGACATTTAAAAGGGTAAAAGCCATTTTGTGTGAGAAATGAGAGGAGTGACATCATATGAGTGTAAACATATGAGGGAGTGTCTATGAGGTTTTATCTAACATCTTTTATAGAATGAATGAAGAGACTAATAAGAAAGGAATATCTCTTAGAGAGGCAACTTACTCAATACAAATAATGCATGGAATGTTTGAAAAGTTTATGCAGGATATAGGTAACATGAATGATAGGTTAGAACAATTGGAAATGAGCACAACTTGTAACTCTAGGAGGACATCAAGGAGAGGTCATTAGCTTAACGAGAATATGGATGCTGAACTTGATGACTTGGAAAAAAAGAAGAAGTACATTCAATAAGGGGACAAAGAATAAGGGAAGATAAAAGGGATAACAATATGAGTGCCATCAAGATGAATATTCCACCCTTTAAGGTAAAAACAATGCTAAGGAATATTTAAAGTGTGAAAGAAAAGTAGAGATGATATTTGAATGTCATAATTATTGTAAAGATAAGAAGGTTAGATTAGCTATTATTGAGTTCTCCAATTATGCACTAATATGGTAGTCTAAGTTGAATAAAAGTATGAGGAGGAATGGAGAATCTCCAGTTGCTAATTGGGAAGAGATGAAAAGAATAATGACGAAGAGGTTCATACCTAGTTATTATTATAGAGAAATACATCAATGATTACATAGGCTCACTCAAGGGACTAGATTTGTAGAGGAGTACCATAAGGAGATGGAGATGTTGATAATTAAGGCCAACCTAGAAGTAGAGGAAGAGTTAATAATGGTTTAGTTTCTAAGTGGATTAAATAGAAAGATAGCCAATGTAGTGGAAATCATTTCATTGACAAGGAAGAGTAGATCAATATGGTTATGAAGGTGGAGAGACAATTAAAGTACAAATGAAGTACCACAAGTAATACTTCAAGTTCCACAACCCAATGGAATTCGAGATGGAACAAGGGAGATAGCAAGGCTCTTTAAAAGTCTTTTGATGCAAAAGAGAAAGTCAAAGACAACAAAAGTGGCACACTTGAAATAAAAGGTAGTTCTAATATAATCCCTTATAATACTGAGCATATAGATATTAAATGCTTTAGGTGCTTAAGTGTAGGGCATATTACATCTTAATGTCCTAATAAAAGGGTTATGCTAGTTATGGAAAATAGAGAAATTTGATCTGATCATGAGAGTGATTTTCAGTTTATATCTAGTCTAGAAACTATGTCTGATGATTAAATAGAATTTTCTGAACAAGGTGAATCACTAGTAGTTAAACATGCTTTGAATTTACAATTTAAGGAAGAATCTGATGATTATCAAAGAGAGAACATATTTCATAATAGATGTAAGGTGTATAATAAGGTGTGTAGCTTAATCATTGATGGGGAGGAGTTGTACTAATGTTACTAGTACTACACTAGTTAACAAATTAGGATTAAAGTGGATGAAACACCTTAGATATTATAAGCTATAATGGTTAAATGATTGTGGAGAAGTGAGGGTAACAAAACAAGTCATAATTGCTTTTTCAATTGGAAAATATCATGATGAGGTGATTTGTGATGCGGTACTAATGCATGCAAGGCATATCTTACTTAGGAGACCTTGGTAATTTGATAAGAAAGCTATTCATGATGGGTATAAGAATAGGTATTCTGTTAAGATAAATTGGCAAAGTATCACTTTGGCTTCATTGACACCTAATGAAATGCACGAGGAACAATTAAAACTCCGAAGGTCACTTAAGGGGGAAAAGGGTAGTAAGGCTGAAAAGGCAAAATAAAAAGAGAGACAAAAGGCCAAGAGAGAAAAAAAGAGTATGACCCAATGGTGAGTGACTATGTAGGTGAGAAAAAGAAAGAGAGATGTATAAGAGAGAAAAGTATCGATGGAGTGTCTTCTATGGAGGGCACAACAACCATCTTGAGTGCAACAAGGTGCACAAATAAAAAAATTCTTTTTATATAAAAGAGAGAGAGACATCAAGAGAGTTGTTGAGTTAAGAAAGTTTCTCTTAATACTTTGGTTCAAAGAAAACTTTTTAAATTTGACTAACCTTAACCAAAGTTTACCTATTGGTATTGTTTCTTTATTGCAAGAATTCGATGATGTTTTTCCTGAAGAGATTCCAAAAGCGTTACCACCTTTGAGAGGTATTGAGCATCGGATCAACTTTATTCGAGGAGCGATCATCCCAAATAGACCAACCCATAGAAGTAACCCCAAAGAAACAAAGGAACTTTAAAGGCAGGTTGATGAGCTATTGAAAAAGGATAAATAAGAGAAATTCTTAGTCTGTGTGCTATTCCCCGTACTGCTTGTGCCAAAGAAGGATGGTCCTTGGGGAATGTGCATTGATTGTTGTACAATTAACTAAATCATGATAAAGTATAGACATCTTATCCCCTAGACTTGATGATATATTAAATGAATTGCATGGTGCATGTTATTTCACTAAAATTGATCTTAAAAGTGGATACTATCAAATTAAGATGAAATTAGGGGATGAATGGAAAATAGCTTTTAAAATGAAGTATGATTTGTATGAATGGTTAGGTATGCCTTTTGGATTAACTAATGCACCTAGCACTTTTAGGATATTGATGAACCATGGCTTGTATGAATTCCTTGGTAAATTTGTTGTTTTTACTTTGATGTTATACTTATTTATAGTAGATCATTAGATAAGCATATAGGTCATATTAGAGTTATATTGAAAGTACCAAGGGATGAAAAGTTGTATGTGAATGTGAGTAAATGTACCTTTTGTTGTGACAAGATGAAATTTTTAGGATTTGTAGTGTCAGTTAAGGGTGTAAAAGTGGATGAAGAGAAGATCAAAGCCATTCAAGAATGTCCTATGCCTAAGACAATTAGTAAAGTAAGGAGTTTTCATGGACTTGCTAGTTTTTATAGGAGGTTTGTGAAAGACTTTAGTACTATAACTGCTCCAGTGAATGAAATTATTAAAAAGGATATGCCTTTGAAATAGAGTGAGAATCAGGAAAATGCCTTTAGTTGCTTAAGGAAAAGCTATATGCTACTTTGGTTTTAAGTTTGCCTAATTTTGATAAAGCTTTTGAAATTAAATGTGGTGCTTCTAGGTAACGTATTGGTACTATTTTGATGCAGGATAGGAAACCAATTGCATACTTCAGTGAAAAGCTTAGTGGAGCTAAATTGACATATTCCACCTATGATAAAGAGTTCTACACTTTGGTGAGAGTTTTGGAGGTTTTGCAACATTACCTTGCTAAGAGAGTTTGTGATCTACACCGATCATGAGTCGCTAAAACATTTGAAGTCTCAAAGTAAGTTGAATAAAAGACATTCAAAGTGGATGGAATTTGTAGACACATTTCCATATATGATCCATTAAAAGAAAGGCAAAGAGAATGTGGTAGCGGATGCACTTTCGAGAGGGTATTCCTTAGTCTTTACTTGAAGTTTTAAGTTGCTAGGATTTGAGTATATTAAGGATATCAACGCTACAGATTTAGATTTTTGTAATGTGATTAATGCATATGAACATGTTGCATTTCAGAAATTTATAAGCATGATGGATATTTGTTTAGACAAGTAAAATTATATGTGCATATTTTTTCTTTGAGAGAGTTGCTTATGTGTGAAGCACATTGTGGGGGGTTTAATGGGACATTTTGGTATACTCAAAACTTTAGATGTATTGCATGAACATTTTTATTGGCCTTATATGTGTAGAGATATTGAGAGAATATATGAAAAATGTATTGCATGTAGGCAAGCTAAATCTAAAGTTAAACTGCATGGTTTGTATACTCCTTTGCCTATTCCTAATTAACCTTGGATAGATATATCTATGGATTTTATGTTAGGTTTACCTAGGAAAAAAGGGGTAAAGATAGCATTTTTGTTGTAGTTGATAGGTTTAGCAAGATGGCACATTTTATTCCTTGCTATAAAATCGATGATGGTACGAATGTTGCTGATTTGTTCTTTAGGGATGTTGTATGTTTACAAGGCATACCTAGGATAATTATGTCGGATAGAGATGTAAAGTTTTTAAGTTATTTTTGGAAATCAATCCAAAGGATAGAGATCTAGATAGTAAAGAGTTGCTGCCTCAAAGGTTCAAAATACCCAATTTGCCTAAGTTTGATGGTACTTTAGATCCATCAGCACATGTGAAGTAATACACATTGGTGATGAAGGGAACCACTTTAACCAAAAAGCAGAAGATTAAGTATTTTTACCTCAGTCTAACAGGCTCTACTGTCAATTGGTACCATAGGTTAGATGCAGGACCAAAGAAGATTGGAATTTATTGATAGAGGGGTTTATAAAAGCAATATAACTATAGAACCAGAATAGATGTCACTATTAAAGATCTAGACTTGTTATGCTAGAAACTCGAAGTCTTTCCATGAATACCTTACCTGTTGAAGAAATATGATGATGGAGATGAAGCGAAATCTAGACAACCCCAATCAAATCAGGCTCTTCATTAGGAATGCAAACATATACCTAAGAGATGGATTGAAAATGAAAGGGTTTAAAGATTAGGAATCTCTCAAAGACATTGCCATTGAAGCTGAGGGGGAATATTTGGAAGAAAAGGCCTAAGTTGTGAGTTTAGAAAGAGGCATTCATGAAAACAAATAGAAGAATGGAGACCCAAGTGGGGGCAATGATGAGGTTGCAAATGTTTTAGCCATAAGAACAAAAAGGAATCACTATACCATCATGGGTAAACCACTGTCTTGGTATCTCACTTATTTCAGTAGGCAAAGGAAGGTACAACTATTAATAGTAAAGCCAGCTATGAGCTAAGGGAAACTTGGACACAGAATTGATTAATACTATACTTATCACTAGCATATAGGGCATAGAACCGATTATTGTCATCCCCTAAGAAATCGTATTCAGAATTTAGTTGACACTCAGCAGGCACCGATCCCAAAGGGGGAGAATTAAGGCTTTCTTTACAAGCTCCATGTCATCACCAACATTGAAGCATCATCCAAGTAGAGATGGGGTCTGAATAATTTTTTTATGATATAATGATTGCATTAATGATATGAAATTTTCTTATATTTATATCATGTATGGCAATAATTATAGCTCATTTTTAAGACATTAATTCAATGAACATTTCTTCACTTGATCTTAAGAAAAAGAACATCTTGATTGCATCTATTATTACTCCTAAAGTGAGGTAAGTTCGAGAGATAAAAAACAGAAAAGAAAAAAAAAGAAAGAAAAAAGATTGCGCTACTACATAGGGTGCCAAATGCCTTTCTACGAGAATTGATGGGAAGCAAGCTATGAAGTACACTTATTATGAACTTAATATGTCTTTGCTGTTATTCCCTTTTGCAATCATGAGTATGCAAGAATAGTTTTATATCATGCTCAAAGGCAAGTCTTAGCAGGCTATTGGTTTTCCCATAGCAAATCCTAATATCAAGATGGATACTCTGTCTCACCAGCCATACTATCCTCAAAGGTTGCTTTTTAAACCATTACTGCTTGTTACTTTGGAAAGCCTAGATTGCATGAGGTTATAAAACTAACATTGACAATAAGGAAATGCGGACAAGAGATGAAAGTTTGATGACAATGTAAATTTTAGAAAGATACATAACACAAATAGACATATCTACAACCTTAATGATGGTTTTTCTTATATTGATGTTGATCTATAGAGTAGTGATATAATCATTGGGAAGTGTACGAAATATACCAAGATCACGATATAAAACTAAAGCACAGTGAAAAAGGCTTTGTCCAAAAGGTTGTTTTAACTTCCAATGATGAGGGGAAGAATTATGATGTGGATTCCATAGCGAAGGTCAATACATCTTATGGTACCAATTTATTGTGATAGGAACTTTATGATACCCAATTATTTTGACAAGAACATTCCAGCAAAAGCATTGATGGTAAATCTATGGATGACATAGCGAGGGTCAATGTACCTTATGGTGCTAAGCTATTCGAGAGCTTTTCATTGGGAGCATCGACTACAAAGATATTTAGGCATACCGGCAGTTGGTGCCACTTATAAAAAAAAGGAGTTAAGAAGAAGACAAAAAAGAGATAAAAAAAAGAGAGCCTCACTAGTAAAAAAAAAAAAGATGACCTTGCTAAAATTAGGCACCTCGCTAGGGTGAAAATCGAAAAAAGGTACCCTAGGCAAAAATTAAAGGTTCAGAGAAAATGTTCAATCAAGAAAACCCGAGAAGGCTAATTGATAACAGGAGTTCGATGCACACAAAGTGTCACTTCTTAATACTAAATGGAATAAATGTTTTTACATTACATATCTGGTTATGATTACTATCATCACATATGATGCACGTAAATGAGAATGCATGTGTGAAGCTAAGCATAAGCATATGATTAATATATTGAGAGAAACCTATGGCATGTACAATGACACATGTCAAAGTATGAATTGGGAGTGCATATTTTAAAAAAAACAAAGTAAAAAAAGAAGAAAGAGGCTATTAGAGATGAAAACTATAATTGGCTCTCTAACCAAAAGTTAGGCTAAAGGACAAGGTGAAAACCTAGAAACGGGTAGTTTGTTCTAAGAAAAGAAAAAAGGGAGAAAAAGAAAAGAGGAGTAAAAAGCTACTAGAATTGGTTGGATCCATTCCAAGCAAAATTTAGGTATAGAGTTATGTGAAAATCCCTAACGGGATGCATTTTCCATTAAGATAAGCTAGTGTGAAAACCCACAAGGACCACTTTACCTTCAAAATAATGACATGAAGCAATAAGGGGTTATCAAATAGAAATGCAATAAGATCAAATCGTTACTCACCTCCTAACTCACTTGGATGAATAGATTTCCCTGAACTTTGCATAACCCATGCATTCCATTATACATAGTTCTTTTGCATGCACTTCACGTGCATAACTCTTTGCATACATTCAATTCTTTGCACATATCTCATGCACCATAATTCTTTACATGTACTCCTACACCTACAACTTTACAAAAAAAAATAGCAAAAAAAAAACAAAAGAAGAAGCACAAATAGGTTTCTCAAGAAAAGATTGACATACTAAACTTTTTCAATCAACGTTGTAAGCATTCAACTTAACCATCACCCCATAATAAAGGGCAAGCCAATAGGCCTCCATTTGCAAATTGCTTCCAAAAGCTAGAACGATTTTCAAACACCTCAAAGTGCAAGATGATATTTTACCTACTCATGTTAGAAGTAACTAGGTAATATCCTCTATGAGAATGATAAAAGAGCAATCTAACTAGGTTTTTTCTATACAGGCCCGCGGTCTTAACCATAAACCATTAAGTCCTTTGTCAAGGAATTTTGATTCTCTTAGCCAGCATTAAGTCATTAAGTCCTTTTTTAAGGCATTTCGAGTCTCTTAGTAAGCATTAAGTCATTAATTCCTTTTTCAAGGTATTTCGAGTCTTGTAGTAAGCATTAAGCATTAAGTCATTAAGTCCTTTTTCAAGTCATTTCGAGTCTCGTAGTGACCATTAAGCATTAAGTCCTTTGTTAAGGCATTTTAAGTATTTTAGCAAGCATCTAAACATTTAGTCCTTTATCAAGGAATTTTGAGTCTCTCAAGTGATGAAGTATTTTCAATAGGTGATGAAGTCCTTTTACAGGCACTATGTTGGGGGTAATTACTAAAAGATGGCTATTCTACTTAGAGACAAATCTAAATCTCCATATGGTTAATATCTTCTTCGAATTTCAACAGCACACTAACATTGAGTCCTTTTTATAGGTATCAAAGTCCTCCTAAGAGCCATTTAACCCATCTGGTATAGTTTAATATGCCGATAAGTAGGCACCAATCAAGTCCATCAAATTCTGATTTCGTATGTCAAGAAATGGCATTAATCAAATGATTGGAGACTTGCCACCTTAGATGGAGTGCATCTCAAATTCTGATTCTGTATGCTTAGAAACTGGGTCTAATTGAATGATTAGAGACTCGCCACTTTAGATGGAGTGCATATTAAATTCTGATTTTGTATGCTAAGAAACTGGCACTAATAAGGTATAAACAAACTCATATCGATTCTACATCCTGAGAGACTGGTGCTAATTGAATGACTAGAAACTTACTACCTCAAGTGGTACGTGTTTTAACAATAAATTAACCCAAAGATTCGTTGTCTTAGATATGCATCTTTTTTTCACTTTAAATTTTAGCTCACTTAGGAACTAGTGCACTAATATTCCTAAAATTAAGAGTAGTTGTAGATATCGGATCATAAGGTAGCCTAAATCGAAGTTACCTGGTGGGGAAGCATTATTCATATTACAGATGGAGAATGAAAACTTTGAGCTTACCTTGATTTCCATAAATTTTTTAAGGTTTCAATAGGTTTTGTCCTTTTGCATTTTTTCACAGCTAAAATGGAGTTTTAATGGCAAAAATTACCTTTTCTCGATGACAGACAGGCAGCTCGTCTGTGACAGACACCCTGCCCATCTATCGTGTGATTTTTAAATTTACTTCCCATATTTTTGAGTGAGAAAGGAGGGTTATATAGGGGAACTTGATCTCAAATTTCATCCAATCTTTAAGGGATTTTGATCAGGATTTTAAACCCTAAAAAAGAGAGTTTTAATAGGAATCAAAAACTCCTTCAAATAAATAGGAAAACCCTCAGAGTTTAGGTCTCTTTTTTCTCTTTTTCCACTTCTCCTTTTTAGGTGCATAAAAAATTTTGATTCTTCTTGAGGAACTTGAGAGAGGCTACCATTCTTTTTAGAGAATAAAAAATCTAATTTTTATCTCTTCAAAACAAGGCAAAGATCCCCACATTCACTTTGACAAAAAATCATTCTTTCACATAAGACAAACAAAAAATATTTTCATTCTTTTTATCAGTTGTGGAAATCAATTGGAGAGGTACTTGGAGCATAATTCTTTAACCTTCTAAAAAGGCTACTGAGGGTAATATTATGAATTTTTATTCTATTTTTAGTTTAATAATAAATTATTTGCCAATTTTAAAAATAAATTAATTGCCATGTAGATGTATTAATTCAATATATAAAAGTATTGTCTATTTGCTCTTACTTTTTATGCCATGATTATTTTAATTGAATGTTTTCTCGGTATTTCATCATGATTCTATAAATGTGATTAAAACATGTAGAATGGCATATTTTAGGATTTTTCACCATTGATGCATAATTATTCTTAATTAAATTTATATATCTTATGATTAATTTAAATGTTATTGTATGATATAAATATGTTATGAATGTGTTAGAATTAGATCTAACATGTTTTAAGATGTAAAAATATGCATGATTAAGTTAAGAATATATTTTATTTGTTTATTGTGTGTTTTTCTACATTTCTTATCTGTTCTCGAGTGACAAATAAAAAGAAAGCCCTATCGACACCCATCTATCATAGCGACAGATGGGATGTTGTAGAACTTCCTTCTCATCCCGTCTCTCACCCTATCTTGATAATCTATCTTCCTTTAGGCAATCTGTGCATGCTATTTTGGGTCATTTTCATGTCTTTTGCATTATTCTTTATATTTAATTGTATTTGCATGATTAGCTAAGGAATTAAATTTTATTTTAACTTTCTTTCATGCATTTCCATACTCTATGTGTTTATTATTTTTTAGCCCAGAATTATTTTATTTTACCTTTAATGTTTATTATTTGTTTTCCTTTGTTACATTATTAATCATTTATTTTTTTTTTGTATTTGTGAGCATTTAATATTTATTGTGCATTGGACTTTGGGAGATTTTTGAGGTGGAGAACTTTGGACCAAGTGCCTTGGGAGAACTTTACTTTTTATTCGCTCTCTTATTATTTATTTCTTTATTATATGATTATTTGGATTTATTATTATTTTGGAAAACGTAATATGTAGTAAAAAAGATGGTTTTTCGCATGCTAAATCAAAATTCATTTAAATGATTTTTATTAATCAAATTGGGATTTTCATAACAAAAATGGGCTAATGTCTAACTTTTAACCCAAAATTTCACACATAAAATAGAGTTAGATTTTTTTATCTAAATTAGGATCGCTCATACCACTTTTCCTAAAATCATAAGGACTCTTCACCATTTTACATATATGCATGAGAAAATAAATGTTCCCAATCTAATTAATCCCTCATTTTATGTATGACATTTACTTTATTCTTTTTCATTAGGATAATTTACTTATATAATAATTTAAGTAAAATTTTTTATTTTATTCATTTAATCACTTTTATGTATGCTTGACGTGTTTATTTATTTTTGTGCAATATATCGTGTGAGAAATAAGAGTGGATTAATATTTAAAACCCAATTATAAAATAACATATAACCGAGGTGTCAAGTAAGAGTGATGTCCTGAACAACAATCTCTGTTTGGGTGTCAAAAAAGTTAAGATTTATTTTTCAATATTTTATTGGGTGGCGACTCCATGACACCTGCCTCTTTGATCCTATTAGTAGATGCCTTCATAGGTTGACTGCCAATAATAATTTGAGCTTAACCCCTTTTTTATTGTGAAGTGGCTAATTTATAAGTTATAGTAAGCCTCTTTTGATCTTGGATCCTAAAAGTGGGCTTCCAAGAGCAAACTCGAAAATGAATGTGGCCCTGGCACGTGTCACAATTAGCATATAATGTAATTTATGCATTTATTAAACCTACTTATTAATTCCAAATATATATGGCAATGCAATTGGACTTTAAAAGTACGTTATGTAGTTAACATGGATTTGGTGCTAATCTTAAGAAAGTAGCCTAATGAAATAGATAGACATATGTTAAGGCTATATATGAGCAAATCACTATTAAATGATTGAATGTGTGAAGGAAAAAGAATATGCCTATGCAGTAACCATGAGTATATAGCCTAAATATGTATGAAATGTATGTATAAATATATTACATGGGTGATGTATTATATAATAGAGTAAAGGTTTGCCTAAGGTTAGCATAAAATGGCTCGTGCAAAATCTGAAATTTTGCAACCAACCCAGCTGAGATGGTTCTTGCCTCAACCGAGCCAATGCATTCTGAACTGATTGATAGCATATGACCTGGCTGGGTTAATTAGTGTCTCAGCCAAGTTCCTTCTCCTATTTCACTACTTGTATGTGTTTTATAAGCATTAAAATGGCACTAAAGATTATGTAATTACTCTTAACATCTCCAATATTTATAATTGACTAATAAAGGACATGATATGCGAACGACACATATGTATAGATATACATATTTAGACATGTTGACTTAAGACTAAATTATGATTGTAATTAAGAAACCATTTGAACATAAGCAAGTATATGTATATGAATACTCAATACTCCTACTATGTCAAGGCATACTATTACTATATATGCATAGCTATAAGTATTATATTTTGAATAATAAATACTTACATGTATATGATTTCAATGATTTGTTGCTGAATTTATGTAAAATAGTGCTACATATGCATAACAATATTGTGATTTACTTGGGTAATGATGAACACTCATTTGTAAAATTGCATGTGCAAGAATGATTTGGTAGTTTTACTACATAAAAGTATATGTATTTTGATAGTATGCTTGCATAGCTTTGTAACTTATTTCAAAAGTGCAAAAAAAAAACATTTGAATGCGAGTGTGCATGAATATAGGCATACTATTCACTGAATTCAAATACATACATATATATATATATATATATATATATATATATATATATATATACATACATACATACCTAAGAGTATCCACGTGATCCATACCTTCAGGTATCCATAGCACCCTTTATCTAGGCATGCTTTTCATAGAGAAGTGTAAAAATTAACAATGGATAATCAAGTGATGGATTATATTATGGCAATGGATAAGTGTGATGGATATTTACGTGCATGTGTCTCTATATATGAATTTACATTATTGGACAATGAGCATATTAATAAGTATTATTGCTATTCAATGATTTATTTCTATCCCTCTTTAAAATTGCTTGAATTATTTGAAAGTATCTATTTGTATGTTTATTTTACCTGCATGTTTGGTAACAACCGCTATGAGTGGTTGTTTTTATTTTATTATTTCCTACTAAGCTTTTTAGCTTAGCACGGGTATTTTATCCATATAAGTTCTTCCAGAGAGGTGTCGTAGGGACAAGGCTTGCAAGTAGATGGTTAACACAAGGCTTAGAGAATTTTTTATGTAAATAGTTAATTTGGTTAAATTTTGTATTAATATATGATTTTATAATGATGCTTGTAAGATGAAAGTAAAAAGCAATTTTTGTTGTGTAAAATGTAATATTGTTTTGTATACATGTAAAGGATAACTGCTGAGCAAAGTGATGCACATAGACTTGTATGTGATATGATCAAGTGATAGTCAGCTAGATCTAGGCCATGCATGTTGTAATTATGATAGAAATGTGCATAAATTTGGAAAAAGTTAATGTCCATACGTTTATGCTTGTAATAAATGAGAATATTAGGTTGATCAGACCACCCCTGTTATGAGGGCATTACACTAAGGTATAAAAGGGATGCCTAACATATTATAAAGGCTTTAGCTTGATTTCTAATGCAATTTGTGAAGAAAGATAAAACTTCTTAATTTGTGGTTTATTTACAAACATTAATCAAAGGTACCTTCGAAGCAAAGTCTCATGAGTCCCTAGTGGATTGGTCATTGTGATTCACATCATCAAAGGATCGTTTTATCTAGATTGCTCCAACGTTTAAGGAAGGCTGGACAAAGATTTTTCAACCTTAAAATTGGTCATTTTCTAATGGTAAAAGAGTTTGATCCAATTCCCTCAACTCAAGTCCTTTAGGTATGAGTCTAAAGTCTTGGGGTATGTTTATCACATTGTTGGTAGTCAATCTCAAAATATGTCTTTTAGGCATCACAAGGTAGGTTTTGTAAAGTCACCATCCACGAGAACATTGGGAAGAGATCTAACCTAATGAGGCCAAACCAAGAAAAGGGTTTGAAACTTCACTCTTATTCATACCCTTAATTAATATTGAGTTAAGTTTGAGCCTTTAGATTAATTGTTTTTTCTGTCTTCTCACGTATGTAAATTATGGCATAAAACATAATGCGCACTCAATCATCTCAGAAAGTGATTAAAGCAATAGATATAGGGTGTGTTTGGCATTGCTTCTCAAGAAGTAAAAAGCTGATTATTAGATAAAAAGTTTATTATGGGATAAAAAGCTGCGTTTGGTAAATGCTGATTTTTGACAAATTAATTTTGTGAAAAGTGAAATAACTTTCTATTAGAAAAAGCTAAAATTGAAGCTTTTCAGAAAAGTTGAATTTTAACTTTTCAGGGAAGCTGATTTAAAATTTATTATAGACAAAAATATTCCTTATTTTATTTCATAATTACAAGCATATCTAATATAAAAAGATTGTTTTCCTCTTTTTCTCTTTCCCTTAATCTAACGTAAACACAATTTCACTTTTATTTTTATTTTTCTCTTTCTTTTATCATCCAAGGAAATAAAAAAAAAACAATACTTTTCAATTTGGGCAAAATAAAAGTAATTACTATTTTTCCTTTCTTAATTCTCATACTAATTTTCCATGAAAATTTGTTTTCGATTTTGATTGAATTAATTTATTTTATTTTGCTTGATACTTGCGATGTAGGGTTTTGAATTTTTGGGTGTTTTTTGCATGCCTCAATTTTTACTTGTGCCTCTGTTTTTACTTGTGAGGCAGGAGCTCATCCAATCATGGTATTGCTTGATTGTTATTTGCGTGACTATTTTTATTTGTGTGGCATCAGCTAATTTTGATTGGATTGATATTTAAAGTTTGAATTATAATTAGAAAGTTCCAACCTGCAATATGAAATTATAATGCTGAAATTTGCCAATCCGCAATGTGTGTGTATATATATATATAGAGAGAGAGACAGAGAGAGAGAAAAAAGAACAAAAGCTAATGTGGTGTATGAAAGTATAATTTAAAAAGTTGCCAACATGTTTTGTCTTTTTATTCTAGAAAATTATTTTTAATCGTATTATTAATCAAACAGTTGATAAATTGCTTTTTAATTTATAAGTAATCTTAATTTTTATTTACCAAACAGTTACCTACTTTTTGAGATATAGCTTTCTGAAATATAACTTTTATCAATTAAAAAAATTATTTTCATAAGTTTTGCCAAACTAGCAAATAGTATGGCATTTCCACTTATATTTGAATCTATTCTATCATGACATGGTCATACATCAAACAGGGTTTATTCATCAATTCTTAATTAAATAAGAACTTTGGCCCTCTTATGCAATTTAATGAAAAATCCTTTATCGCGGAAAACTAAGACATTGGTCATATTTTTATTAAGAAATTTCCAATTAACTGTTTAATATGAATTCTTTTTCCTTTTATTAAAAATATCATTTTCAATGTGGATTTTGAGATGGAAAATACGATATTAGTCATTTTATTTGTAAAAAAAAAAATCTCAATTTATTATTATAAATATTTTTGTGTTATTTTTCCATTTAATCATGTAAAAATACTTTTTATTATACTAAAGCATGTACATAAAGTATTTAAATAAATGCATAATTTAAATCTATTATATCCCAAAAGCCGTAAATAAAGTAAATAAGTAAATAAATGCAAAAAGCATAAATAAATACCGAAATAAAATAAATGCGATAAAGTAAATAAATGCAAAAAATAAATGAAAACGGAAAACAGAAGAAAAAACCATGTGGGCCATAGAATCAACGGGCCTCAAAATGATATCAACGCCTGTTGTTTCCATGCAGCAAAGAATTCACAAGCAGAGGCACCAACGGGCATTGAAAGAGTCTCAACGGTGGTAAGCCTAGAGAAAGATAAATAACGACTGTGATTTTTTTATCAATTATCGTGGAAACTGGATTTCCTTTTTCCTTCTCTATTTCACGAACGATTAACTACAAGGTATTGATCATATGAATATGATCCAAAAATTTCATAAACAAACCAAAAAAACATAATTAAAACCATTTTTATTATATTTTATTCAAGCAGTACCTATTTTATTTGGAAATCAAAATATTTTATTGAAACCAAAGCACAAGAAAAACAAATAAACATCCTAAATATAATTCTAGAAACCATGCTCGAACCCATATAAAATAGATTTCACAATTTAAATCTAAACAAATAATAAAGTAATAAAAAGCATATTAAAGCATATGAATATAAGATTAAAGCAATAAAATCAAAGAAATATAGAGTTGACTCACCACATTCAACAATGAATAGGTGAATCAACTTCTTAGGGGGTTCTAGAAAGAGAGACTTTTATATAATTTTCACCTTCAAAGATCCAAGAAAAACACCAAGAACTTAAGGATGATGAAGATTCAAGGATCAAAGAGAATTTTTTTAAAGGGTTTTATATAATTTTTCAGAGATTTTTTAACTGATTGGAGAGATAAAATTCATGCCCATTATTGCATCAAAGATGCCAACTCGTATTTTTGCGAAATATATCGCATCAACAACCATTGATCAGCAACTGTCACGCCTGTTATAGCTTTCAACAGGTGTAGAAATTGGTCTTCACTTAGAACTTTGTAAAATACATTTTAATTCTCTTAAACTTTCTTTTTGATCCTTCAATAAATTTTTCATCCTCAAAACTCCCAAAAATTTCTTAATTCTTTTAAAATAATGCTTCATCGCTAGATTTCATCCAAATAAAAAAGCTCCAAACCCAGCATTTACAGACACATTTGACAAATCTACTTCATAACAATTAGGGGTGAAAAAGAAAAAAGCAAATATGGTTAACCGTAAAATCTAACCGATTTTTACTATTAATTAATTCGATGAATTCGGTTACAATTTTTAATTTTTATATTTTTGGTTAATGGTTGTAATTTAAATTTTTAGATACCAATTAACCGTTAGTCCACAGTTAACCAGTTCACACACACACACACACACACACACACACACACACACATATATATATATATATATATATATATATATATATATATATATATATATATATATATATATATATATATATATATATATATATATATATATTACTTTTATATCTTAAATTTTTTTATTTCTTTCTAAAATTTACATAAAATAATACTTTAAAATATATTTAAATTATATTTTTATTTTTATACCTTAATTTTTTATATTTTTCTATAAAATTTATATAATATTTTAAACTAAATTTATATTATATCATTTTTTTAATTATATAGTATCCGATTAACTTTTATATATGTTATTTTTTTATCATATATTGGTATTCATATTTTACTTAATAGCATTTAGTTATATTTTTTCATATTTTAGAATTTATGTTATGACATTTAATATTATCAACAATTTTATTTGACTTAGAATCAACCATAGTAATTTTCAATAAATATAAAATCTATTTTATAATATTAGCTATCAATTTATAGAATACAAATTTTGGCTAGTAAATTATATTTATTTAGTAATTTTTATATTGAATTACTTTATACATTTGAAAATGAATTGAATTTTATCTATTTTTTTATATAATTTTATGTTATAAATTTTAATTGTTAATCAAAAAATATTGATTAACCAAACTGAAAAATCGAAATCGATGGATTTGTTAACTGAATATAATGGACTGATCAATAGTTGATAATTTTAAAAAAATTGATATTAATAGACTGATTAATTTTTTTTACTCATAGACTATTTAACCGGTCATACTGACCCCTAATAAGAATGGTATCATCAATGTTTTTGGATGGCAACACCTTAACATCAATGCCCCATCTATTTAATGTTATTTAAAACATTTTTACATTCTTATAGACTACCTTTCATTTAATGAATTCTAAATTATAAATAACTTTCATCCTATAGTGATTTAAAAATTTATTAATAACATATTTTATGAAATTAATTTAGGGTTAATAATAAATTATAGTCTGAATTATACAAATATTTTTCAATATCAAACCTAACCTTTAAAGCCTATAATAATAATAAGATGTGATTTGAATAGCGAATTTCTAATGACTCTTGCCATTGTGGATCAGTTCTGATGATTTGAATGGTTTCTTTCACGAGATGTTTGAGGGGGAGTGCAAGGGGAATGGGAGACGAAGGGGGCTTTGGGTGGTGAAGGGGTTTAATGCGAGGAAGTAGATTTTGACATGAGAAATGGAGGAAAAGAGTATCAAAATCAGATGGGATTTTCTGGGTTTCAAGCATTTGTGCGGACTTTGAAGTTTGAATTATCTGAATGTGGGGATAACTCTGAACATCTCCGAAAGGGGTTTTTCATGGGTTTGTCTTTCCTGTTAGACTGCATATTTATGCCTGCTGCTGTTGCCATAAGTTATTCCTAAGCTTTGCACCTTCAATGCATGCCAAATTAATTAATTAAAATTAAATTTACTTCACTCAAATTTCAGAAATTCTTTAACGTAGTTGTTTTGAATTTTTTACATTGTATACCAAATTTGGCGTGCTTATATGTATCCAATTTAAGCAAAGAATTTGCTAATTCTTAGATAACCAAAAGTTTTCGAATATTGAGTCTTATATTGAAAAACATCCTATAACTCAAGTCTTAATTTATAGTTATGCACAGTTGAAAAATATCGAATATTGAGTCTTACATTGAAATTGAAGACTGGCATTATAAAATTTCAAATATTGAGTCTTACATTGAAAAATATCCTATAACTCAAGTCTTAATTTATAAATAACCCATTAATTTATTACATATAAAGTGCATAAACAATACACCAGTGCTTATAATAGGATCAACATCAAGCGGCACATATATCAACGTGTATACACGTGTTTGGTTTGGTCACAATTTTTTAACTTAAACTATTGCTTTTAATTATTTAGCAATGTTATTAAAACCGAACCGAATAGAAAATCGGTAAGACTGAGGGTTTGTGGTTCGACCAATTCAATCGAATTTTTTTTTATTTTTAAAATATTATAATTATTATAATTTTTTGAATACTATTGTATAAAAATTAAAAAAATATTCATCAAATTTTAAATAATTATGTGTTGTGAATTGCTTTCTCTGTGTTGTAGTTACTTTTACTTGTTTTTGCTTTTCTTTTGGTCTTGTCATCTCTTTCAAAACATCTAGAGAAGTAGAGAGTTCCTCAAGCAATTTAACATGCAGTATTTCTCTTCAAATTGCTCCTCAATTTTTTGTGCTTGTACTTTGACTATGTGTTTGCTTCTCAACTTCTTTAACTTGCTTGTTGATCTCTTGCAACTGTTTTTCCAATTCTTGAATCATCTTCTCCACTCATTGTAATCAACTTCTAATTTTTCATCATGTTCTATTGAGCTGTCTTCAACTTCATCCTTATTTTCCTCAACTTCTTCTTCTACAAAGAAGTTAGACGCATCCATGTTTCATTTTTTCACTCTCAATTTTTGTTTCAACGTATTACACTCTTGACACAAGTGTGGCTCATCTGGAACCCAATGATTGTCAAAGTCGATCACCTCTTCTTCTTCCACTGACCCAAGCAACATACACATGTCTAGAGCATCCCATTCTTTTTTACTTTCATAATTCACTGTGCACTTTTATGACGTTTCCTTCTTTACAGTTTTTCTTGTGCTAACAAGTTCATGCATGATGCCCTTTCTTTCCACAATTGGAGCTTGCAACATTATGATTACGAATCTATAATCTCGATAATCTTCATGTTCTTGATGTTATTGAGCTCCTCAGAAGGTGATCTTACTCCTTTTTGCTTTTTAGTTCTTTCGCCTTCATAATCGCTTTCACATCATTACTATCTTCTTCTTTTTTTCTCTTCTTTTTGAAAATTTGAATTTTAAACTCTTCGAACTTTTGGAGCTGCATTTCCCTTTACTGTTAAATAGTGCTTCTTCCTCATTCCTTACAGAGACCTTCGCCATTTTTGTTACTAAGCTTTCTTGATTGGCCAATAAATTCTCTAATGCTTCCGATGCTGATTGAGTTGGTAATCCTTGAATAATTGCTTTGAACCCTTTATATTCGGGATTCAGCCTATAGATAATAATTTTTCTTTTTCTCAACTCACTAAATGCGAACTCTAAATACAATTCTGAAATTTTGTTGCACAATGACTTTACCTTAGAGAAGTATTGACTTACAGTCACTTTTCATTATTTCATTGTCATTAACTTATTAAATTTTTATTTTTAACAACAGGATGCAAGAATATCCCATGCCTGCTTTGGTGCAACACCCTTTATATACTTTAAAACATTATCTTCAACAAAATTTTAAAAGCAAATAGAGTCTTACAAGCTTTTACCTTCTATTTCTATATTGTAGTTGTGGATGCCTGTGTTCCTTTAGCTTCAAATGCTGTAATCTCGCTACCACCAACTATTTTTCATAATTCTTGACTCTCCCAATAGAACCACATAATAGATTTGCCACTAATTATAATTGTGATTATTCAATTTTTTCATTGCACCCAAAAATTGGAAGTCCGCCATTGCGACTTGATAAAATCCTTGCAAGTATCAAGTAAGCTTGGTCCTTGACCAATAAGCTCCACAATTCTGAACTATGCACAAACAATGACTTTTTCTTTGGAGCACCAACAGCGATCCCAAATTGCTTGTACTTCAAAAGTCATAATCACAAATCTTAGTCCTTGACCGATTTGATTCTGATATCACTTGTTTAGTCTTTACTAGCTTTTACCTTCCATTTCTTACTGCAGTTACGGATGCCTATGGTCTTGTGGCTTCAAGTGCTATAGTTTTGCTGTCACCAACTATCTCCCATAATTTTTGGCTTTGCAAATAGAACCGCATAATAGATTACCAGTAGCTATAACTATGATCATTCAACTTTTTTCATTGCGTCCAAAAATTGAAAGTCCTCCATCGGGACTTGATAAAATTTTCGCACTTATTAAGTAAACGTGGTCCCCTAATCAACAAGCTTATAGTCCTAAACTATGCACGAACAATGACTTTTCCTATGACGCACCAACCGCAATCCCGAATTACTTGTACTCCAAAACTCTGAATCACAAACCTCGGTCCCTAACTGATTTGGCTTTGATACCACTTGTTGAGTTTACAAGTGTATATGGAGGACTCAATTGAAAAAACTCAGAACTTAATATATTAATTGTAATATCTTACAATTACAATACTCTCACCAATTCTCCACTCCACACTAACACACACTTGCCACTTTATTACATGGCATGCACTCTCACATGCGCACACTTCTCATATAGTTTGTGCACACCTACAAAGTGGACCCTAAGGCTCCTTTTATACTAATTCAAGTCGGTTTGGTTACCGACTTTAATAATATCCTTAATTTTTTAATTATACTCTAATAACTATTCTAGAATTTTAAATAACAATGTGAGAAGATGATAACTTTTCTATGTCGGTTTCTTTGTCATTTATTCTATTTTCTTTATGTTCTAGAGAATTATAGAGACGGCTAAAGTTGGCGATGTTTCTCAACAAGGAGTCTTCCCCATGAGACAAACGAAAAGAGAAGATTTACCCAAAGATCCAAAAAGGTTGACCTATATTTAGACAATACTCAACAAACCCATAGCTCTATTTAACATCCAATGAATCCATAAGACAATCTTGTTTATCATATTACACAAGGATGGAGTAATAAATTTGTTACCTGCATGGATGGAGAATAAATTTCTCTAGCCTTTGTGATCCACCCTCTACAAAGCTTTATCCTCATCTTTCTCACATTGAATAAGTGGACAGAACGTGATGGATGATCTTGTCCATTAATCTGGGAAATAACTACCTGCATAACATAATATAAAATATCAGAACAAGTAAAAAAGAAGTGAAATGCCTGATCAAACGGCCTACATATAAAAGATGGATTTACAATACTACAATGATATTTCCTTGTCTTTTAATTATTTCTATCACTTTCACAATGTGCATGTGCAGTAAAATATTAATATGCTCCAAGTCATTAGTCAATAATTTCCATTTACTCATTACTATTGCTTAATTTATTTTCCTAGTTCTTGAGCCGCAGTGATTTAAACTACAAAATTCCAAGTCAACCAATTTAAAAGTCACAGATAGGTCCCTTTTTTATTTAAAATCTCCAACCATGTGCTCGTCCAAGTAAAGATACATCAATGTGCTCGTCCAAGTAAAGATACATCAGTTGCGAAATTGGACATTTGACTTGTAGAAGAACAAGAGTAGAAAAGATTTTAAATATATATTTAACTTGAAGAATTTACAGGTATTTATACATGAACGAAGAAGCTAACTAAGGAAACTCAATCAATTAGCCTAATTAGAAATATACTATACAAGGTAAGCTAATCAACTAATTAGGGATATACTATATACATTTCGTAACACTCCCTTCAAGCTGGAGTATAAATATTAATCATGCCTAACTTGTTACACAAATATTTCACTCGAAGTCCATTGAGTGTTTTTGTAAACAGATCACCTAATTATCCTCCTATTTTCACATATCTAGCCAAAAAAAAAAATCTTAGACCCGATCCTTCTCAAACAGTTTTTGAAATTTTACCGCATCACCAAGATAGTCAATTTGAAAATCTTGATAGTAATCCATTTCATGCCATACGGTATTCAACTCAGAAAACTATTTTCAAACTTTCATCTCACCCTGCTTTTTATTATGGAGTTTAATACAGAGTTCCAAAATCTAGGTATCATTCTCCATCCATGAAAATGTATTTTTAGTAGCAGTCAATACTGTCTGGAAATTTTTAGTTGCATAGAATTAATTACCTAAGTTATAATTAGAGAGTTATCAGAATCCCATTGATTAAAAGTCACCACTTTCACTATGCCATTTTTTCCTCCCATTAATATAGTCCTATAATTTTCTAGATTTGATAAATGGTAAATAAGACCTAAACCGGGTTAAATGGTACTACCATTAAGTTTAACCGGACTGAATTGGGAATACGCATTATCATTAACACTATTAATTTTCTCTATAGCCCTACTGCCATTGTAACGAAGATGCCCATAAAACTGCCAGAAAAAAAATACATCTCCAAATGGTAAAGAGACAAAACTCAAACCCCAGAAGGAGACCCAAAGACCCAAGATGTGACAAACTACCGAAAACGAGCCAGCTAGTTGGCCAGATGAAGAATGGACAGCAAACGGCAACTGGAGGAACAGTGCATAGGGACTTCTGACAGCCAGTGAGCTCATGCGCAAGGTCTGACGGCTGTGAGCTTCCCTACACAGGCCGATCTCAGCATAGGCAAGCTTCCGGTGACAGCAGTGAGAGAAAATATGGAGAGTAACTCGATCTATATCAATTTTCGAAATTCGAATACTATTTTTTGAAAAATACCCAAAAAAAATTGTTAAAGAACTGCTTGGGAGAGAAAAATCAATCTCCACAAGGAAGCAATAACCCTAATACCATGAAGAATTTGAGAATAATAAATTGTCTTATTAAGAAATAATACAATAGATTTTTTTTATACAAAGAACCTACAATTAGGAAGTATACAGCTAGCCTACAATAGAAAAGCAATCTATCCTTAATTACAAAATCAACTAAGGAAACATATCATGATAGTCAACAGCACTTATGCACCACTTCCTTAACTACTAGCTCTTATTTCTTCTTGGATTTCAGCTCCGTAGCTTTCTAATTTGTGCCCCAATCAAGACATCAGTTGTTTTTCGGACCATATCATAAAGGCTAATATGCCATATGTAAAGGGCGTAATAAAGTAAGCAAATCATAGTATTTTTCTCATCCACAATTTGGAGCCATAACATAAAAGCTAATATACCAAATGAAAAGGGCATAATAAACTAAGCAAATCACAATATTCTACTTCTAACATTAACATAATAATTTGATTTGAGTTCAAATTTGCTATTTACATGCACATATATGCATATTGCAGCACAATAAGAAACTATACATAACAGTAAAAGGATAAGGCTACTTGCATTAAATTCAGAGCTTGATTTTCGCAAAAGCATCTCTACGTAGCTTGTCAATCCTGCAGCTGTAGAAAGAATCTGTATTAGTATTCTCTTCATGTTTCGTGAGCATCTGAAGAAAGCACAAAAGTGATGCAGGATAATAGAGGAAGCACAAAAGTACTGCAGGATCTTAACTTATGCAATCTTATCCTCGTTATAAGAAAGAACTAAAAACAGGAAGACAGAAAATAAGGGAATGACAACCAAATCAGTTTTAGATGATTTCACATAAATAATGTATGATCAACACCAACCGGTTTCAATGGGACCAGCAGTTGTCACTGTGGCCCTTTGGCCATTTGAAATTACTTCCACTTGCAATATTTGTCCTACATCAAAGGGTTCAGGAGCATAAAGCAATCTTTCAGCACCTGCAGAATCAAAAAGAATTGAATCAATAGATCCATCAAGATTTTAGGCAACAAATATATAGCATATTAGGCGATGTAAGAGTCAAGTTTGACTTCTGTGGAGTCCACTGAGTTAAAATTGCAAGAAGTTCATAACAAAATAATCAAGTACACTTTTTATAAATGAACAAATATTGTTGGAGCATGATAGAGGAATTCAATTTGCAGGCCTTGAAAGTATCTTATTCCAGTTTGCATGTTTATAAACACTATATGACTCACCATAATTTTTTTTCCTAAACCACATTCGTTGTTGAGCTCATCTGTAGCACATAAGCATCCTTGTTTTATAGTGTATATGCATGCATATGTTGGAATACAGGCCAACAGCTTATGACAAAAATTTTAGGGGTTGTTTGCAGAAGCAAAACAGTCTGTTGTTAGAGCAAAAAAGCTTCAATTACAAATAAGTAGCACTAATGGGACCAAATGCATGCGAATGTCAAATGAAAAACATTCAATAGTCTATCACATGTTGCACTGGCACTTGTTTAAATTTCAAGTCAAAATGCTAGAGGATTTTTATTTAAGTTTACCAATAAAAGAATTTAGAAACCTAGAAGAACCAACAATAAAAATAACGCCTAGCTGACAACTTTGGAATAAATACCAAGGCCATGTGTGGTCATAGAATGTAATGTAATAAAACATGTTTAATTTCTTTAAAATGACAATTGTGCTTGAAGAAAGAAAACAGCACGAAGCATATTGGAAATACACAAGTCTTAGGATTCATGAAAACCTAGATTTTTGGACACATATATGATTCATGATTGTAACACATACTTGTTTCTAATCAGTCAAAACATTGAAGATTACCAATGCCAACATTATATCCTACTGCTAATTCAGGAACGATAAAGAAAATTTAAGAAGCAACGCATTGTACAATTAAGGACATGCAAAAAAAGCTTTCAGCTTTGAGAGGATGCTGAATCTGAATTAACAAAACATACAGAAAAAAGATAATAATAATAATAATAATAATAATGAGAAGTATTTTACATGGTAGCAGAGTGTCCTATTTCATGATCCGAGTGAACCAAGATTTTTTCCTTTTAGATCACAAAACTATATTAAGAAATTTCTAATTGAGAATTCACCTGAAATAACTTCTTTTTGGCTTCCTTCCAGTGTCAAGCGATACCACTGAATTGAACACTTTGAAAGTGGTGGAGAAGCATCTGATCTAGGCCAGAGTTGCAAATATGAACCAAGAGTTTCAGAACCTTCTAGAACATATGGAGAGGCTTTATTCTCTTTTGCTCTCTTGCTCATTGCCAGCTAGAAAAGCATAATAGGATTAGCAGCATTAATATAATCAATAGGCATGCTTTTCAATTCATATATAATGGTTGATTAACTATACACAACCCCCAAACTTAAAGAAACAGTCAAAGGTGACAATATGAGATTCCACAGAGCAGAAAGAACTAGAAGTGCCAAGTGCCTTCCTCTAAGAATGTGATCCCAACTTGTAGGAAGCCTTGCCAGCTCTGTACCCCAAATAAATCAGCATTTCGAAAATTTAATGCCACTATGGAAAGGTCCGAAAGTAATTACAGTTGTATATATATTCCGGGAAGTATTTACTTCTTTCCTTACCCAATAATCTCAATATAAAACCCATAAAAATATAAATAAAAGAGAGAAGAAGAATAAGAAGAAGAAAGAAAGAAAGAAAGAAAAGAAAAGTGCAGTAAACTTAGATGAGTTAAAAAGAAAAATAACTTTAAAAAAAAAAAATAGGTTCACTAATACAGACAATATCGCTTTGTTTAACTTTCCCAAGAAATTTATTGACAAAGGTACTACAAGCCTGCCAAGGTGAAAATCATATAGAAGCTGTATGCCTAAGGTAAAAAAAAAAACCTGGATAAATAAGAAATTACATAATAAAAGTACAAAAAATGCTTATCTAACCTCTGCCTGAAGTTTAACTGAAAATAGAGATTTTTCTCGAATCTGAGCTCTTAGAGCGCGAAGCTCATGCTCCATGTCCATCGCCTATATATGCAGCAAAAGAAACTGGCTATTGAGGAGGGAAAAGAAAAAAAAAAAAAAAAACATATCATTACAACCAATACTTTGAATTTGGACAGGATTCTAGTCAAAAGTAGATTTGCAGCATCTCTTAACTCTGTACCCCAAAGAAAATGAAAATAATAAATAAAGAAACAACAGAAGAAGAAGAGAGTAAATATGAAGGTATTTGCAAAAGCATAAAAATTAACCAGAAAAATTACACCTTCAGAAACAGAAGCAAAACATAAAAAGGATTGTTCAGAACTGATTAAACTTCAAGTGAGGTAACTCGTGTTCATTCTTCCATCCCTTCACTACTTAAATAAGCACAACAATGCAAGGCTGTGTGGGTTTTACTTCGGTTGATGCAACTGAAAGTTTTTCTCATATGGATATCAATGTGTCTGTTTCACATTATAATAAGTCAGATCTAGTCGCCAATTTGCAACAAGAAATCAGTTATCTATGAAGAAAATATCATTACTTTGCTTGGATGATGCATCAATTTAATTCTTCTTGCTTCTTGAACTTCCTCAATTAGTTCCTCAACATCCTGCATTAACATCAAGTTCAATAGATAGTCTCATTAATCATTAGATATTTCATACACATCAAACTTTGCTATCAGCAGTAAAGACAAGTGAATTCATTAGTTTTCCTGCAGGGAAGCCACGTTGCAAAAAGAACATTGTAAATTAAATGTTAAAATAAGGACTAAAAATACTATGATGAGTTTACAAAATCATTTTCTCTGGAAGCCTTTCAGCTTTTTACCCTTCATCTCATGCATCCTTATTGCTATTTTCTTTTGGATTCGTCTTACCAGGTTACCACAAAGTAATTGATTGAATTAAAGTTAAAGACTTTAATTAGGGTAAAGAGAGCCACTTCCTGTCCAAATAGCATAGGACAATTTCATCTTTGCATCAATAATAATTATAATAATAACCATTGCTACAAAAATCTTCAATTTGTGCTTCTTTAATAGAAGATAGTGTTAGTGTAAGCCCTAGCCCCAATGCATTGTTATAAAACTCTTAAATTAATAAATGAGACATTTGTTTTATCTATTGTATTCCTTTGCAATTCAATTGATGGAACTATCCAAGAATATAGTTTCAGTTTAAATTATCATGTGCGAGGCACATGGTTGTAAGATCTTGCAACAATAGAAATTTCATTTTAAATATCTCTAGTCAATCATTGTTATGAGAATAACAAATGAATTAAGACTAGTATGCTCTCTTTGAAAAGATGAGTTATGTCTTATGGATCATAAGGACAAAAGTGCCAATAAGAAATCATAAATACATGTTTAGAATATGGTATCTGGATTCGATCCACTCATGAGAACACTACATGGTACTAGTCATAAGTGTTTCTCATGTGCAAGTTTTGTATCGGAGTTCTTAGACCTAAAATCTCTATGAAACTTTTTATAAATTACTGTGTATTTTGACATACACCTAACGTACTTGTAACAGGGTGACAAGTATGGGTATGCTTGGATATGCACTAATTCATGTTAGAAAACATTAGAGAAGTAAAGGGATTACCCCTCTCAATAAGAGAGAAAATATCATCGGCCACTTGATCAGTGAACTGAAAAGTGTATGACCATACCGAGATGAAATAATGAGTAATCGTTATTTATCTGAGAGTTCAATGTCACTGTAATATTAAGAAATGAATTAGTATATATAAGGATGATTAGTTTCATTCCTTATATTAATTCTGATATTTAAGGATAAGGGACTATGCAAAATTGCATTAGGTCACTAAATGCCATTTGCATTTTCATTTAATTTGGAATGCTATAATATCTTGGTAGAGAATATATATAGCCTTTAGATTAATTTATTAATTCATTGCCAATATTAAATGGACCTATAGGATCGCATACAAAGTATTAAACTTAAAATATTTAAATAAAGTATTGGACATTAATTTGGACTTTTAATTAAAGTCAAATTAATGTATGTTAATGTTATTAAAACCGGACCGAATAAAGAACTGGCGAGGCAAGGGGTTCTTGGTTCGACCGGTTCAACCGGGTTCAATCGGATTTTTTTTTATTTTTAAAATATTATAAATTATTATAATTTTATAAATACTATTGTATAAAAATTAAAAAAATATCCATCAAATATTAATATATGTCACAAATATCCTAATAGTAAATTACAAAATATAATTTTAATTTTATTATTACAAGTAATTAATTATGTATTTTTGAATATCATATATTAAAAATATAAAAATACAATCACATCATGAAAAAAATTTCTTTTTTAGATAGAGTACTAATGAAGTAAACACAGAAAATATTAACCTTGCATATATGAGTATAATTATATTTAATTACAATAAATTCAAATAGATAATAAATATATTAAATTATTAAGTGGCATCTTTAGAATTTAAAATACTATATTTTTCAAAGAAATAAATCACGAAAAGTTAATATATATATATATATATATATATATATATATATATATATATATATATATATATATATATATATATATATATATATATATATATATATATATATATATATATTAAGTAATATATTTAGACTTTAAAATACCAATTTTTTCAAATAAATAAATAATAAAAATTTAATATATATACACACATATATTTGATTACAATGACCCAAATATATAATAAGTATATTAAATTATTAAGTGACATATTTAAAATTTAAAATACTAATTTTTTCAAATAAATAAATAATGGAATATATGTGTGTGCGTATGTGTGTGTGTGTGTGTGTGTGTGTGTATATATATATATATATATAGGGTGAAAAAATACAAAAAATTATAATTTTTTGCAATTTTTAGCCAAAAATTCGGTTTTGTTCGGTTCTCCGGTTTTTTTCGATCCAATCCAGTTTTTTTACCAATTCGATTTTGTACAATTGAACCAACCGGTTGGCATGTCGATTCACGGTTCAACCAGTCGGTCCGGTCCAATTATAATAACTATGATGTATGTAATGGGTATTAAAATTGCTAATTAGACCTTAGTCCACGAAAGAGAAATTCGGCCCACAAGGTTTAATTTCAATTAATTAATTATTTTGGATTAATTAAGTTAATTGAGTATTAAATTCTAATAGCATTTGAATCAAAATAAAATACTTAAATAGGAGAGAGAGTGGCCGAAATTCAAAGATAAAATCATAGTGAATTTCAGCACATGTATATCCTAAATAAGTGATGGATTTTTTGATTAAATGTCTTATGCCATTTTAAATTAATTTGAATTTAAAACCTAAAAAGAATTTGAATTAATTTGAATAACTTAATTGGGAAGTGATGGATGCTTAAAATACTACCTAATTCAATGGGATTTCGGCATCCACAATATTTCCTAAGCCAAGTGATATAAATTAATGAGATGATCTTTCAAGGTTAGGTATTTTTTTCTCTCTCTAAGCCGCCATTCTCAAAGAAAAATGACTCTTCCTTCTTCTCTTGGATTTTGGACAGCCATTGGTGAACCTTAGAAAGAACAAGATCAGGTCTTGTGTCTTTAGTTTAATATCCATTGCCAAATACACAAAGATTAGAGCTAGCACTCTAAGTTTTAAGCCTTCCTTGCAATTGTGTGTGTGAGTATAGAGAAGAGTGATGTAAAGGTTGTTTATTTGGCATTGGTGATCAAGATCTAAAGCATATAAATTCATCCTATTTGCTGGTCATCATCAAAATCAAGATTTGAAGTGCATCTAAGATTGTAAGTTTCAAAACCCTAAAATTGCATGTTTTTCGATTCTTGTTGTGGATTGCGTGGTATATATGATCAATATTTTTATTTTTCCGCTACGTGATCATCATTGATATGCCATGTTATATCCCATCAGTGGTATTAGAGACTAAAATTCTTATTTTAGTGCTTTGGATGCATGATATCTTGATTAAAAATCGTTCGTTTAAAAACATGCAATGCTGAAATTTTCTGTTTTGAGTTTTTTGCATTGTTTTAGTGTAAAAACGATTTTAAATGTTTTATTAGGTATTATAATTATTATGACATATTTATATACTGTCCTGAGATGTTTTTAGAGCTATTCATGGTCGGATTTAATTATAGATACTTGATGGTATATATTAATCTTGAAACTAGGTGCTAGTTTGCATGATATGTATTTGTTTAACAACTAGTTTTCAAAATTAAATGTATAAACGTGTTTGGCATATTTGTAAGTAATTTTTAAAGATTAATAACAGGTCTGGACATATTTTAAAATTAGTATTAATTCTGGTCCATGACAATTTAATTGATTAATTTTAAAATTACTTAAAACTATAACTGGTTTATGTTTGTTGCATGTTTAATCAACATTGTTTGTTTTATTTTAATTAAAATGAAAAAAACACATTTAGATCAGATCTGAACAGAACCTTAACTCAATGTTTATGACATTATTTAAATTATTAAATGGCTCATAAAATCATTTTAAGTGTTTGTGCATTATTGTGGCATTATATGAGCATTGAACAACTATTTTCATTGTTGTTTGTTTTTGTATGAATGCCGTGTATGATATATGTTCTTCATGATTTTATGTTTTAATTCATGTTGGAACGTATTATATGTATTTTTAATGTTTATGGGCTGTATGATATAAAATTAAAAATGGCAAAAAAAAAATGAAAATTATACTAGAGTTGATTTATGGCACAAATCTAGCTAGTTTGTGTTTTGGGCTTTTAAGAGAACTTATTCAATAAGAAGATTCAGTCCATTGGGCTTTGGCCCAGGCCCATCATGGGGTCTTCTCTTAAAAGTTCAAGTACACAATTTTCATTAATGGGCTTGGCTAAATTAATTAAAATTGGACTTTGTTTTATCCATGAATGTTATGTATATTTATTTGCTTGTTTTATGTGATGAATGGATATGCATAGTGCATTCATGGGCCCTGAATTTTTATAATTAAATTGGTCTGCGTGTCATTATGTATTATTGTAAAAGTTTTATTTATTTTTTAATATAGAATTTATTTGAAGACTTTGTAAATCAAAACGAAGCCCATCGTAGTGGAGAAGCCTAACTCGAAGATTCTTATGTAATAGTATAGAATGTTAATTGTAGGTTTTTAGGCCCATGTTTGTCACGCTTTACTTTATGCAATTATATATATATGTATGCCATGAATAGATAACAAAATGTATACCATGTAAGCCGCAATAAAATGAATCCCTAAAATAGTAAGTCACAAAATTGCCTTCCTAATTCGAAACATGTCAAGACATCGATCATCGGTCACGTAGACTAGGAGTCATAGATGCGCCCGATTATCTTTGTGAGGCATGGATTGTGAATGTAGGTTGGACTTAACATGAAAAGGGATGTCCGGACCTAGGCAACTAATAAATGGGTTTGTGTTATAACATCTTAAGATGTTAGCCCATTTGATCCAAGGGTCATGTACGAGACATGATTAGAGTTTTCCTACCTAAGTAACTTAACTTGTTAGGTATAGAAGCTCAGTTTGACTAATAAGTTGTTGTGAAAAGTAGATCTTGACCCACATTAAATCACTAATGCAAATTATTTAAAATAATATTAATTCGGTTTGTGGGGATATAAATAATACCTCATTTAATCTTGCTAAGTTTTTATTGTAGATTGAAAATGGCTTCTTCAAACAACAACTTTTCATTGCGATCGGTCCTAAAAAATGACAAACTGAATGACACCAATTTCATAGACTAGTCTCGAAACTTGATAATTGTTCTTAAGCAAGAGAAGAAGTCGTATGTTTTGGATGCACTCTTGCCCGAAGAACCTACTAGGAACGCCTCTGCAGTTCAAAAGAAAACTCTTGAGACCAAGAAGAGTGACTCCAATGATGTGACATGTCTGATGCTGGCCACTATGGTGCCTGACTTGCAAAAGCAATTCATAGACCAAAAGGCTTATGCGATCATGGTGCACATCAAGGAGATGTTCCAAAAGCAAGCTCGTCACAATAGATTCATGACAACAAAAGCCTTAATTTCTTGTAAGATGACTACGGGTACTCTTGTTAGTACCCATGTACTCTAGATGAAAGGGTATCTTGATACTCTTGAGAAGCTTGAGGTACAAGTCCCAAAGGAATTGGCCACTGACTTGATCTTAGGTTCATTGACTGATGATTATGATCCATTTGTTATGAATTATAACATGCATGCAATGAATAAGACAGTCACCGAGCTTCATGAGATGCTTAAGAATGCTAAAGAGAACATTTGAAAGATCAATCTCGTACTTATGGTTCAAGGGGGCATTAAGAAGGAACCTGCTAAGGGAAAGGGAAAGGCAAAACCCAAGTATGACCTGGCTCAGGTTAAGTCAAATGGGAGTGTACCTCAGGCCCAACCCAAGCCCAAGGCGCAAAAGCTCAAGGAAAGCGAGAGCACATGCTTCCATTGCAACAAATTAGGGCATTGGAGGAAGAATTGCGCTCTCTTCAAGGAAGAACAAAAGAAAAATGGAGCCAAATAGTCCAGTTCTAGTATTTTTGTTGTTGAAATGAATATTTCTATTTCTACCACTTGGGTATTGGATACCGGTTGTAATTCTCACATTTGTTCAAATGTGCAGGGGTTAAGAAATAGGCGGTTACTTGGGAAGAATGAAGTGGACCTCCGTGTGGGGAATGAAACACGAGTTGCTGCCATGGAGATAGGCGACTATCAACTCACTTTACCTTCCGGACTTTGTTTAGAATTGAAAAATTGTTATTATGTGCTTGCTATGAGCAGAAACATTATTTCAGTTTCTTATTTGGATATGGATGGATTTGATTTTGTTATTAATAATGGCAATATTCCTCTTCGTCGCCAATGCATTTCATATGGCAATGCAAATGACAAATGCATTTCAAGACTCCATAAATCTAGAGTGCTTGGGTCATTCGACTTAGAATCTTATGATACATGCGAGCCATGTTTGCATGGAAAGATGACAAAGAGTCCTTTTAACAAGAAAGGTGAAAGGACTAGTGACTTATTGGAACTAATACATACCGATATATATGGATCATTAAGTACACAAGCTAGAGGTAGTTTTAGCTACTTCGTGACATTCACAGATGACTTCAGTAAATATGGCTACGTCTATCTAATGAAGCACAAATCTAAAACTTTTGATAAATTCAAAGAGTTTAAGAACGAAGTAGAAAACCAACTTGGCAAAAGTATAAAAGCTATTCGATTAGATCGAGGTGGTGAATATTTAAGCTAAGAGTTTGACAGTCATCTGAAGGAGTGTGAAATTATCTCACAACTCACTCCTCCTGGAACACCATAATGGAATGGTGTGTCTGAAAGGAGAAATCGAACTCTTTTGGACATGGTTTGATCGATGATGAGCCAAGCTAATCTTTCTGTCTTATTTTGGGGTTATGCATTAGAAACTGCGGCGTTTCTACTGAACCGTACTCCAACTAATACAGTTGAGAAAACACCATACGAGGTATGGACTGGAAAAGAACCTAATATGTCATTTCTTAAGATTTGGGGCTATGAAACACATGTTAAGAAATTAACATCTGACAAACTAGAGTTTAAATCCACTGTTTACTTATTTGTGGGTTATCCTAAAGAAACAAAGAAATACTACTTTTACTCACAAGCCGAGAACAAAGTATTTGTTGCTTGCAATGCTGTTTTCTTGGAAAAGGAATTCCTTCTCAAGAAAAACTGTGGGAGTAAAGTAGAACTTGGAGAAATTCAAGTGCCACAAACTCTTGTGGAACAAGAACCCATTGCACAAGAACCTAAAAGGTCCGGTAGGGTACGTCGGGAGATTGAGAGATACGGATTTCTAATCATCGACAGTGACACTATTGAGTTAGTGGATCGTGACGATCCAACTACCTACTGAGAAGCTATTGAGAGCCCTGACTCGGAAAATTGGCTTGGATCCATGAAATTCGAAATGCAATAATGTACGATAACCAGATTTGGACCTTAGTTGATCCACCGGAAGGTGCTAAGGTAATTGAATGCAAGTGGCTATTTAAACTCAAAGTTGATAAGGCCTACAAAGATAGACTAGTAGCAAAAGGTTTTTAGCAAACTCATGGTGTAGATTATGATAAGACCTTTTCGCCTGTAGTCATGCTCAAGTCCATTAGGATCTTGCTTGCCATAGCTGCATATCATAACTATGAGATATGACAAATGGATGTCAAAACTACTTTCCTCAATGGAAATCTACTTGAGGATGTGTATATGACACAGACTGAGGGTTTTGTCAATCTCAAGCATCCTAAGAAGGTTTGCAAGCTTCAAAAATCCATTTATGGATTAAAGCAAGCATCCCGAAGTTGGAATCGTTGTTTTGATGAAACTGTTAAAGAATTTGACTTCATCAAGAACGAAGATGAGCCTTGTGTGTACAAGAAGGTTAGTGGGAGCATAATAGTATTCCTGGTCCTATATGCGGACGACATCTTTCTCATTGGGAATGACATCCCAACATTGCAAAAGGTTAAGCAATGGTTGGGGAAGTGTTTCTCAATGAAAGACTTAGGTGAAGCCGAGATAATACTTGGCATTCGAATCTATAGAGATAAATCGAATTGGCTTTTGGGACTAAGTCAAGAAAAGTACATAGACAAAGTACTAAAGCATTTTAGTATGGGAGACTCAAAGAAAGGGTATATACCTTTGGCTTTGGGAGTTCTTTTGACTAAAGAACAATGACCTAAAACTAAAGAAGAGAGGGACAACATGAGTAGAATCCCATATGCATCTGCTATTGGATCTATCATGTACGTTATGTTATGTACTAGGTTGGATGTTGCTCATGCACTGAGTATAACCAGTAGATTTCAGCAAGACCCTGGCGAAAAGCACTAGTCTGCTGTAAAGGGGATTCTAAAGTACCTACGAAGGACTAAGGATCACTTCTTGGTATATGGTGGTCAAGAAGAGCTCATCATACAAGGTTATGCCGATGCTGCTTTTCAAACCAGCACTCAGGACTCAAGATCGCAATTTGGATTTGTTTTGTTTTGAACGGTGGTGTTGTCAGCTGGAGAAGCTCAAAGCAAGAGACCATTGCCGACTCAACTATAGAATCTGAGTATATTGCAGCAAGTGAGGCTGCAAAGGAGGTTGTTTGGATTAGAAATTTTATTTCTGGATTAGGAGTGGTCCCAAACATCCTAGATCCATTAGAAATTTTTTGTGACAATAACGAAACCATCGCACAGGCTAAGGAGCCCCGGTCACACCAGAAATCCAAACACATACTCAGAAGGTACCACCTGATCAGAGAAATCATTGATCGTGGGGACGTCAAGATTAGCAAGATAGCAAGTGAAAACAATGTAGTAGATCCATTGATGAAACAGTTACGTCCAAATCTGCATGAAGCTCATTTGAGAGCATTCGGTTTGAGGGCTATGCCCAATTGGGACTAGTGCTAGTGGGAGATTGTTAGTGTAAGCCCTAGCCCCAATGCATTGTTATAAAACTTTTAAATTAATAAATGAGGCATTTGTTTTATCTATTATATTTCTGTGCATATCAATTGATAGAACTATCCAAAAATGTAGTTTCAGTTTAAGTTATCATATGTAAGGCGCATGGTTGTAAGATCTTGAAACAATAGAGACTTTATTCTAAATATCCCTAGTCAGTCATTATTATGGGAATAACAAATGAATTAAGACTAGTATGCTCTCTCTAATAAGATGAATTCTGTCTTACGAATCATAAGGACAAGAATGTCAATCAGAGATCATAGATACATGTTTAGAACATGGTATCTGGATTCGATCCACTCATGAGAACAATGCATGGTACTAGTCATAAGTGTTTCTCATGTGCAAGTTTTGCATCGGAGTTCTTAGACCTAAAATCTCTATGAAACTCTTTATGAATTACTGTGTACTTTGACATACACCTAATATACTCGTAACAGGGTGACAAGTATGGGTATGCTTGGGTATGCACTAATTCATGTTAGAGAGCATGAGAGAAGTAAAGTGATTACTCCTCTCAATAAGAGAGAAAATATCATCGACTACTTGATCAGTGAACTGAAAAGTGTATGGCCATATCAAGATGAAATAATGAGTAATCATTATTTATCTAAGAGTTCAATGTCACTGGAATATCAATAAAGGAATTAGTATATATAAGGATGACTAGTTCCATGACTTATATTAATTTTGATATTTAAGGGTAAAGGACTATGCAAAATTGCAATAAGTCACTAAATGCCATTTGCATTTTCATTTAATTTGGAATGCTATAATATCTTACTAGAGAATATATATAGCCTTTGGATTAATTTATTAATTCATTGCCAATATTAAATGGACCTATAGAATCGCACATAAAGTATTGGGCTTAAAATATTTAAATAAAGTATTGGGTATTAATTTGAACTTTTAATTAAAGTCAAATTAATGTATGTAATTGGTATTAAAATTGCTAATTAGACCTTGGTCCATGAGAGAGACAAATTCGACCCACAAGGTTTAATTTCAATTAATTAATTATCTTGGATTAATTAAGTTAATTGAATATTAAATCCTAATAGCATTTGAATCAAAATAAAACACTTAAATAGGAGAGAGAGTGGCCGAAATTCAAAGATAAAATCATAGTGAATTTCGGCACATGTATATCCTAAATAAGTGATGGATTTTTTGATTAAATGTCTTATGCCATTTTAAATAAATTTGAATTTAAAAGATAAAAATAATTTGAATTAATTTGAATCACTTAATTGGGAAGTAATGGAGGCTGAAAATACTACCTAATTCAAGGGGATTTCGGCATCCACAATATTTCCTAAGCCAAGTGATATATATTAATGAGATGATCTTTCAAGGTTAGGTTTTTTTTTCTCTCTCTAAGCCACCACTCTCAATGGAAAGGACTCTTCCTTCTTCTTTTGAATTTTGGACAGCCATTGATGAACCTTAGAAAGAACAAGATCGGGTCTTGTGTCTTTAGTTTAATATCCATTGCCAAATACACAAAGATTATAGCTAGCACTTTAAGTTTTAAGCCTTCCTTACAATTGTGTGTGTGAGCATAGAAAGGAGTGGCGTAAAGACTGTTTCTTTGGTATTGGTGATCAAGATCTAAAGCATATAAGTTCATCCTATTTGCTGGTCATCATCAAAATCAAGATTTGAAGTGCATTTAAGATTGTAAGTTTCAAAACCCTAAAATTGCATGTTTTTCGATTCTTATTGTGGATTGCTTGGTATGTATGATCAATATTTTTATTTTTCCACTACGTGATCATCATTGATATGCCATGTTATATCCCATCAGATAGTTAGTTCAAATTTTAGATAATGTAGTTTAAATTTGAAAAACTTTTCCCCTCCTGAAATTTTTTATGTCTTTTTCTTCTTAGTAGTGTTCCAAGTTATTTCTCGATTCCCAGTCCACTACCTTTTATATGACAAATTACATTCCCTCCTTGATCATTTTACTTAACAAGCATATTATTTTCTTCAACCCATATTCTTGAGAATTATGGTGTAAACCAGGTGAGGAAAATTGTATGATTATAATGTGTATGATACATAAGAAGACTTAAATTTTTGCAATCAAAAGAAGAAGAATGTGAAGATTCTTAGATCTAATCAAGGACAATAAAGAAATTTAGTCAAAATTTTGACAATAAAAGAACTCACAGGAGACATATCTTTAGAATTCCGAGCATTCCTTTCTTCTTCATCCAGAGCCTCTCCAAACCTCTGCACTACTGCCCGGGCACTCTCAATTTCAGCACAAGCAAAAGACTTTTCTTGGTTCACCAACTTTTTAGCATCTTCAGAAGCCTGTGGATAAAAACAAAAATACTATTTTTTCAAAAGATGAGAAGAATGCATAAGACGTCCTTTTACATGGGGAAACAAAATTAAAGATGACTTAAGTAAGAGGAAAAAAGGGGGGATGGTTACAAAAGATAAGCATAACGCATCTTCAAATAAAAAAGATATAAACCGATGAGGGGGAAAAGAAAATTCATTTGAAACAAACATATGAACCAAATATTGATGAGATTCAAATTTCATTTATATATAGCTAATTTGACTCAAAAGATTTATATGTTAGTTTGTACAGTATTATGCCATGACAAAGATGTATTTCCAAAAACATTGTAGGAAATGTAACTATGGAGGAAAATAACACCTGGTAGAGAAGGTGCTTTTTGTAAAAGAATCTAAGTTGCTATTTTCTTCATTCTTTAAGGCTGGCAAAGAAAATTTGCAGCATCATTAACTTACCTGCTTTAGAAAGTTAACCAGCTTCTTCACTTCAAACTTCTCTTAAATTAATTCTCCTTCTTTCTGAGTTAATTTAACAGCTAGTGCCTCCACCTGAATAAAATATTGTAGCTGGTTATTGTATTGCAAAAATAGAACAGTAAATGACAAGTGCATTAGAAGAACTTTCTGTTGGTTAATGTATTTTGTTAGATAATAGATTTTAATTAAGGGTAGAATAGTAATTTTTCTTTTACTACTTGTATACCTATAAATATACTCTTGCATCATTATTTTAGGTTAATTCGACATAATAAAAATTCTTGAGTTCACAAAATCTTCATGGTATCAGAGCCACTACCGTTTCGAAGGTCGAGTTAACTCCCTTTCGCAGTTGGTTATTTTCCCGGTAACCCTTCTTTTTCGGTGAGTCTAGGAGGTCGTGTTTTAGCCCTCCTCTTTCGACACTGCCCCCATAGGAAGATAGATCGGGTCAAGTTCGGCTTGTACCCAAAATTCCGGCACCGTCAGAAGCCGTGCATGAGCACACGCGCCGCCGTTAGTTTTTGTCCAATCTCCACGCACCGGCACGTGACTCCACCTCCGGCCACTTTTTTGCTGTCATTTTTCTTCCGACCTGCTCGCCGCTCTTTTTCGTCTCCAACCCACTGATCTCTGGTGACTTCCGACCGCCTCAGTTTCTGGGTCACGCGTGAACAGGTTCTGTTTTTCCTGGGTTTCTTTTTCCTGCTGTTTTTTATCCTTTTTTGCCTTGTTCATTATGTCAAATATTAAGGATGATCATAAGAAAGTTGAGAAACATTATTCCATTAATGACAGTCCCTATTCTCAAATTAGCCCAGTTAAACTTGAGGAGAGCAGTACTTATTTAGCCTGATTTAGAGCATGTTTATTGTCGATCAAGGCTAGAAGGTTACAGGCCTATATCGATGGAAGTAAAAAATCACCACCTGTCACATATCTTAATTTTAATCAATGGGACTCAGATAATTCACTGGTTATGTCTTGGCTCCTAAATTCTATGCATCCTAAGATCTCTAGACAATATTTATTGCTTGACACTGTAGAGAAGATATGGAAAGCTAAAAATGATGCTCGTATCTTTGAATTCAGGAACAAAGTTAATGGTACAAAATAAGGTGAGCTTACTATTTCAGATTATTTCTCTGAATTGGGTAGTTTATGGCAGGAACTGGATTATTATCAGGATTTTCAAGCAAAATGTGTTGATGATGCGGTGCTGATTCAAAAGACGATTGAAAAGGAGAGGGTTTATGATTTTCTGGATGGTTTAAATCCTGAATTTGATCAAATGCGAGTTAAAGTTATTGGCAGAACTCCTTTTCTCCTTCACTTGAGGAGGCACATTCTTTAATTCAGCAGAAAGAGACCAGAAGAGGTGCTATGCTTTATACTGTACCTATTGACAAGTCGGATTTGACTGCCCACACCTCTCATGAGCAACCAAAAGGAATTCTTTCTGATAAAGATCATTTGCTCTGTGATTACTGTGGTAAGCCAAGGCACACTAAAGAGACTTGCTGGAAGTTGCATGGGAGACCTAGTAGGGGCCGTGGGGGAAAACGAGTTAATCCAACAAGGGCTCAAGCACATGTGTTAGAAACAGTGGAATCATCTAAGGAGTCGACTTCAGTTGAGTCTCTCCTCTGATGAGATTTTGCATTTCAGGGGTCTCCTGTCTCAGCTTACTCCTTCCTCCAGTGCTACCTCTAATTTGGTCAAGTCAGGTACTACTTTCTCTCATCATAATCCATGGATTATTGATTCTGGTGCGAATAGACATATGACAGGCATTTCAAAAGATTTTCTTAACTACTCTCCTTATTTAAAAAGGGATAGTGTCAGGATGGCTAATGGGTCATTAACCCCTATTTCTGTTACAGGTTCTGTTGTTTGTACTCCTAATATTAAATTGTCTTTTGTTCTTCATGTTCCTCAATTCCCTGACAATCTTTTATCTATCAGTGCTATCACTGAAACTCTTAACTGTAAGGTTGAATTTTTTCCTGATTTTTGTATTCTTCATGATCTTCAAACAGGGAAGAGGATTGGCAGTGGTAGAGAGCATGATGGCTTATATATGCTGGAAGACAGTTAAGAGTTGGCTCTTTTTGGGGGGTATCAGGATGTCAACCAAGAGATCATTCAGTGGCATAGGCGATTAGGACACCCGTCATTTTTTGTTTTAGAAAAAGTATATTCTAGCTTATTTGCTAGAACTCGGTTTGATTCTTTATATTGTGATGCTTGTGAATATGCTAAACATACTAAAAACTCTTATCCTTTGAGTGATAATAAAGCTAGTGAGCCATGTATGATTGTTCATTCTGATGTTTAGGGGCCTACACAAATTACCCATTGTCTGAAAATCGATGGTTTGTTACTTTCATTAATTGTTGCATTAGAATGACTTGGGTGTATTTGATTAAGGCAAAGAGTGATGTTTTCTCTTGTTTTCAACTTTTTCATAAAATGGTTGACACCCAATTTGATGCTAAAATAAAAGTTTTGCGGTCAGATAATGGGACAGAATATATGAATAGTAGGTTTGGTACTTATTTGGAGTCTCATGGGATTATTCACCAAACTAGTTGTCCTTATACTAGTGCTCAAAATGGTGTAGCTGAAAGAAAAAATAGGCATTTGTTAGAAGTTGCTAGATCTCTTATGTTTACTATGCATGTTTCAAAGTCATATTGGGGGGATACTGTACTAGCGGCTGCCTATCTTATTAATCGAATGCCTCTCAAAGCTCTTAACTTTAGGACTCCTGTAGAAGCCTTAATAGGGAAAACTGGCTATATTGTTCCACCAAAGATTTTTAGATGTGTTTGCTTTGTTCATACTAGGAATGTTGGGAAATTAGATCCGAGAGCACTGAAATGTGTGTTCGTTGGATATTCTCCAACTCAAAAGGAATATAAGTATTATCATCCTTAATCTAGAAAATTCTATGTGAGTATGGATGTTACCTTTCGGGAGTCTGAACCTTATTTTGGCAGTATCCAATCACCTCTTCAGGGGGAGAATAGTGAAGAAGTGGTGATGAACGTACCTGTGCTACCTCGGGATCTAGTTCAAAGAAAAAACGAAGAGATTGTTATTCAGGAGCAGAATGTTGATGTTCAGGGGGAGGAGAATGAGAATGTTGTTGGTGTTGGTGGTCGTTTAGACAAACCTGACTTGTTGAGATACTCGAGGAAGAATAGGTCTGAAGAAGCCATCATACATTCTATACTGCTAGAATCCTCGGGTGAGTCACTTCTTGATTCTGATTTATCTCTTGATTATGATTAAAATTTGCCCATTGCTTAAAGGAAAGGAGTCAAGTCGTGTACAAAACATTCCATTTCTAACTTTATCTCTTATGATTCTTTGTCTCCCTCCTATAGAGCCTTTGCCTTTGCCTTGTCTCTTTCCTCTATGTCTATTCCATAGGATTGGAGAGAAGCTATCAAGGATCTAAAGTGGAGAGAAGCTATGGTTCAAGAAATGAAAGCCCTCTCTAAAAATGAAACCTGAAAACTAGTTGCATCTTCAGACAAAAAGTTAGTTGGTTGTAAGTGGGTGTTCACAATAAAACACAAAGCTGATGGTTCAATTGAAAGATTTAAAGCTAGATTAGTGGCAAAGGGATTCACCCAGACTTATGGAGTTGACTATCAGGAGACATTTGCACCAGTTGCTAAAATGAATACCATTAGAATCTTGCTATCTTGTGCAGCTAACTTGGATTGGGATTTGCTGCAATTTAATGTAAAGAATGTATTTCTCCATGAGGACCTGGAAGAAGAGGTCTATATGAAGATTCCTTCTGGTTTTGATGATGAGAGAACACAAGGAAAGGTGTGCAGACTAAAGAAAGCCTTGTATGGGTTGAAACAATCTCCGAGAGCTTAGTTTGATAGATTCAGCAAAGCTATGATATCCTTTGGTTATCAACAAAGTAATGCCGATCATACCCTCTTTATGAGGCACTCCAAAGGTAAGATCACTCTTCTCATTGTTTATGTTGATGACATAGTGATAACAGGGGATGATAAAGAAGAATTGGTTCGACTGAAGAAGCTCTTAGCTCAGGAGTTTGAAATCAAGGATCTTGGAAGCTACAATATTTCTTGGGAATTGAAGTTGCCAGATCAACCAAAGGGATCTTCATTTCTCAAAAAAAATATGTTCTGGATCTTTTGGATGAAACTGGTATGTTGGGATGCAAACCAGCAGATACACCCATTGAAAGTAACCATAAGTTACAAATAGGGACTGAAGGTTCAGTTGATAAGGGGCAGATATCAAAGATTGGTTGGTAGACTTATCTATCTATCCCACACTAGACCAGATATTGCTTATGCAGTTAGCTTGGTGAGTCAGTTTATGCATGATCCAAAAGAATCTCATCAACAGGCTGTTTTTCGCATTTTGAGGTATTTAAAATCAGCTCTAGGAAGAGGTATTCTTTTTTCAAAAAATGGTCATCTAAGAATCGAAGCCTTTACAGATGCAGATTGGGCTGGATCTTTCAATGATAGAAGATCTACCTCTGGTTATTGTACATTTGTGGGAGGTAACTTAGTCACTTGGAGAAGCAAGAAACAGAGTGTAGTTGCAAGATCAAGTGCAGAAGCGGAATATAGAGCTATGGCTCAAGGTGTTTGTGAGTTGTTATGGTTACAGAAGTTATTAGCAGAGTTGAATTTGGCTAAAGAGGACAGACTATTTTTGTATTGTGACAACAAAGCTGCAATCAGTATTGCTTATAATCCAGTTCAATATGATAGGACAAAACATATTGAAATTGATCGACACTTCATCAAAGAAAAATTATCTGATGGTGTTTTAAGCTTATTTCATGTAATGTCGGACAGACAATTAGCTGATGTTTTTACAAAATGACTCAATAGTCGAGCTTTCCACGCCATAGTTTGCAAGTTAGGCATGTGTAATATCTTTGCACCAACTTGAGGGGGAGTGTTGGTTAATGTATTTTGTTAGATAATAGATTGTAATTAAGGGTAGAATAGTAATTTTACTTTTACTACTTGTATACCTATAAATATACCCTTGTATCATTATTTAGGTTAATTCGAGATAATAGAAATTCTTGAGTTCACAAAATCTTCACTTTCCTTCCATTAATATGTGATTCTATATGTATAATTGTGCATCTATATGCACACATAAACGAGTTCCCATAAACAGAGAAAAAAGAATGAAAGACATATGAGCTGCTGAAAGCACCTAACTGCAAGAAAAGTATTAAATGAAGTACTGAAAAGATCAATCTTGTCATACAAAATTACATAACTAGACATGCCAAAAGCCATTCATCTTGCTGATGTGAACTACCACACATGAAATAACATGAACAACATGCAGGGAAATGGACACTCAGATCAGTACCTGAATTTTGCTCGATTAATTTCATGGTGACATGATATATTAGTATTAAACCACCATTCAAACTGAGAAGTCCAACTTGTCAGTGAGTGGTCAAATAAAAAAGTTTTTTATCTTCCAGGCCTTCTCATACAAAATGCTTCACTATATCCATAGCATGCATAAGCATATGCACATATTTACTTTGTGTTGAAATTTTTGACATTTAACAACTTGGGGATGTCAAACCTTGAAACTCTAAACCTTGTGGATAGTTAGGTTCAGCGATAAATTTTCTATCTCTTACTAGGAAGTTAATAATAGTTATTGGCAAAAAATACCATTTCTAAATTTAAAAGTTAATATGATTAGCACAATAGCTGCCTTTTTAATAAAAGGCTAAGGCTAAAGAGTTCAGAAGAGGTGGACTGTGAAAATTATGATCCTGAAGTTTATTAAGCCGACTGACCATCAAGCAATATGTGTTAGAGAGTATGCCCTAGAGCCCATATAATAGGGATGTTTTTCATATGTATGAAATTTATATTCTTAATAAAAGGCATCATTCATTTATTAATGCTATATTTGAATACATGAGTTTGTAAATCTTAAATTAATAAATGAAGTCCTAGATATTATAAACACAGTGCAAAGGCAATCATGAAGGTGTTCATGATGTGAGATGTCTATTGCATGCAAATGTGTTAATATCTAAATATCACTAGTTATAGAATTAACAAGATAGGGCATTGTTAATTCGGACAAACTAGCACATGTTATGCTTCTTGAATGGTTCAAGCAGTGGTTCTCATAACTGTGATTATGGAAGATAATCAAAGCTAACATGTGGATACTTGTTAGAAGAACAAGTTCATTAGAGACCTGCAAAGAGAATCCTCACATGGATATTAAATCTATGTCAGTGAGGAATCTCTTCATAGCGGTTGTGCAAGTATCATTGACTTGAGATCACCAAAGTTATCTTAAGTAGCAAGTGGTATACTTTGACTCCACAACTGATTACTTCCAACTGGGAGTGAACATAGTTAGGAGATTGGGTATATCATGACCTACTTGAAGATAGTTGAGTGATTGACAAAGGATTCACCATCCCAGATTTAACAAGGGAAGTTATCTCGCACGATTCTATAATTGCCTTATTCAGAGAATCTCTGGCCAGAGTAATTTGCCGAGATGGATAGAGATCCATAAAGGGTATTTTAGGAACAATGGTTAAATTAATAGAACATACATAATTAGATTTATATGAGTTGACAGAAATCCATACTCAGAATCTAATTGAGATAAGAGTGGTGAAAGGAGTAATTGCACGGTAACTGTTTCTATGGAAGGGTACAGTCAAACCACATGACTTTCCTGACATTTGGGTAGTCATGATGCCTAGCTAGAGGCCAATCATGACCTGTAAAATGATGTATCAAAAGTATCAATAGGGATTGATAAGATGATTTAAAGGAGTTTAAATCATGTGGGTTTTGAATAGAACTCACAATTACTTATTATACTGCCAACATGGACAGGAACCCAATAGGTCACACACATATAGAGAAAAGGGTAAAATGGTAAAATGACAAGAATAATAATATTTGATATTATTATAAAGGTAGAGAAGAGAATATGATAATAATTAATTAAACAGTTTAATTAATTATGATCAAATAAAATTGTCCGCGAAACTTTTGAGAAATATTCTGCAAAATTGGACCTAATTGAAATAATGTATTTCATGATTAATTATTATTGTCTAATAAGTGTTGTAGGACTAGTATAAGTGTTATAGGACTGGTATAATAATTAATAAGTTCATTGGAGCAATTATTAAGGGCCAGAGGATTGAAGCAGTTGGCGGAAGCCCTTCTGTAAGGGCCACACGCCTACCTCAGAACAGAAGGCCTTAATGGCCTATTTAATGGACCAAATTAATTTATATATGTTACATAAGTGTTATGGAACCCACATATTTAATTTGGTTGGATTTGGAATCCATTTGGGTATTTAAATCCAATTAGTTGCACAAAAGGCCTAGTTTGTGGGTTTTGTGCATAGACTTTTATGAAAAGGTTTAAATTGGATTTAATTAAACCCAAATGATTATAATTAATTCCAGAGGCCCAATTAATAATTCTCCAGCAATTTTAAAGAGCCCAATCTCATTAAGGAGTTGGAATTTTAACCTAACTATAAAAGGCCAACTAATGAGAATTTGGGTTAAGTGATTAAAACAAAAAGAAAGTCTTTTCTCTTAATCTCTCTCTCCCTTTTGCGCCAACTCCTAAGCTAGCTCTTGGGAATTTCGGCTAGCCCTATTTAAACACCAATTTGTTGGTTCAATTTACCCCTCTCTAGTGTGGATTACTCATTGGAGGTGTTCGATTTTGGACACTGTGGTTTGCGATAACCCGGTGTGAAGTAAAATCAACTGTTCAACAAAAATCAAAGGTGATTTTTCTTATTCTCATATAGTTATATTGTGTATTCATGGCAAGATCAGATCTAATGGTTAAAAAATTTTAAAATTCCGTTCATGTATGTGATGCATGTAACCGTTAAAATCCAACAATATGTTAGCTGATATTTGCAAAAATCACAAGAATAAACAACAATAAGGTCTATCCTCCAAATTACAGCTCTTGAAAGTCTTGGCAGCGGGATCACAATGAATGGATATGCTAGAAGATATCCTTTGCCATTTCAAGAAACTGTCTTTTAAAGTACTTACAACCATGCATGATAGCCTTGACATTTTAATTTCAGAAACACAATGAATGAAGGATATATAACAGAGTAATAAGATAGGGAGCAAATAAAGAAACACCTACCATAGATATGGCTTTTTCCACATCTTCCTTGTTTCGCCCAGCCATGCAGCCCCATAGTGATTCCAGTGCATCTCTAAGTTTCTTTAAAAGAACATGTCCTTCCAAAGAAGCTACCTCTCTAATTTTTGCCTGAATCCAAAGAAAGATGAGCACCATTCATTTGTTCTTCCATCCTCATCAGGAGATCAAATGATTAAGGCCAGGGAAATGATACATTAAGAAAACAGAATAAAAGAGGAAGAAAACTATGAAGGTCACTAATAAACAAAGAAAGACAGGATATATACTTGAACGGGAGAAGGAAAAATTTTATAAGCTTAGCAAAAAAACTAAATAAAATAAGGCAAACAAAAAAAAATTGTAAAAGCTTGAAAACCTCCTCAGTTAACTTAGCAGCAGTAGCTAAGTTCTTGTCAAATTTACTGGCAAGGTCACGAACTGAGAGTCGCTTGTGCTGATAAGAAAGCTACGTAGTTTCTTGTTCAACAACCTCCTTCAATGATGGACCCTGATTGTCCTCCTTTGGCTCTTCTAATATTTGATTATCAGGTCCTAATTTATATTTTGGAAACTGATTAGAAACAAAGCTCACATCAGCTGAAAATGGAAGTATTACTTCTATTGGCATATTTTCTTCTATTTCAGGACTTATCTTGGTCATCGTAATAGATTAGATTATCTGTTCACAATGGAAAAAAAAGAAAAATAAAATCAAAAAGAAGAAGAAGAAGAAGAAGACAACCTCAAAATCAGATCTTACACATTGAAAATTGATTCAAGGAAAACAAGCAACCAGACATTTGAACAAACTTAAGAGTAGGAAAGAAGAAATCACACTAAGCATGCTACTGTACAACAAATCTTATGAAGGTAGCATAAGATTCAACCAAACCCTTGATCATCCACAGCTGCTTGTACCAAGTGAAAAACAAATAAAGTAAGAACGCAAGCATCATTCTGAGGCTTTGGGAATTTTATCCCAAGAAAGGGAAACCCTTGGAATAAGACTGGAGTAGTTCATGATTGAAAATACATTATTAATTTCAGCATTCACAGAACAGAACGAAACTTGTAGAGCTGAAAACTTCAAAAGTTATATTCCAGGGGAAGTAATCAAATGAGAGAATTCAAATGCCACCACATTACAGTTTTAATTAAGTAACCCAAAAAAAAAAGGACAGCATCCATAAATGGGCCGGTTAGAGTTTGTCCATTCTTACAAGGAGAAATCCTTTCAAAATACAGCTCTGAAATATATGTTATATACTTGCAATAACAGTAAAGTAGCTTCAAGTTCAAACTGTATTACATTTAAGTAATACTATCCCAAATCACAAAAGCTCTCCACACAACAAATACTCCATTTATCCACACAGAAATTTAACAGAGCAAAGAAAGAACTCCAGGTAAAAAGTGTTAATAACAAAAACTCGTCCAACTTCGAAAATCACAAGAACCCACTTCTGAAAATGGCAATTAAAGATAATTAAACAAAAATAATGGGACACCCAGAAGATTAAAATAAGAAATTCAGCAAAAAGGGAAAGGAAAAAAAAAACAAAAGAAAGAAAAAGAACCTCACATATTACAACTCAAAATGTGTAACAGCCTAGCAAGAATACATGAAGAAGATCCCTCCCAGCAAGTTGGCAGGAGAAAAATAGACAGAGAGAGAGAGAGAATGTGAATTGAGATGGGGGGAGAAGAAAGAATCCAAGGAATGGTTTTTGGGAGTTTGGCTTTAATAAAAGAAAGAAAAAGAGAGAAAGAGAAAAAGGGAAAGGCTTTGCTGGTGCCAAACTTGGTATCTTTTTCTTTCTACGTGGTGAGTGATGAATGTCTCCTCTCTTAAAAACAGGTTGAATGGTTTTGATTTCACTTTCTTCTTCTCCCCATTGTTTTGTTTTTTTAGTTTGCTTCCTTCTCCCCATCATCATTTCTGTTAAAAGTCTCCTCAATTAGTGAAAAGGAAAAGCAATCTCTCTCTTCTCAATGCGAAGATCCCACTTCTTATTGTGGGTCCGACCAAGTAATTGAGAGATGAGTTGTTTTTTTCCCCCTCTTACTTGGCAGGTTAGCGTACCTTCGTGAGAGTATTATTAACAGAAATCATGTAGTCAAATATGAGTCAAAATGAAACTCAAACGATTTTTTTCCAAATAGTTTTGACTTTAAATTTTAGATAATTGCCTAAATTTAAAATTAAAAAAAAATTGGATTAAAATAGGAGAAAGTTACTAAAATGCCTTTCATATTGTATCATTTCGGAGAAGCATGATTCAGTAGGGTGTGGGATGGATAAGAAAACTGATAGCAGAGAAAATGATACACTGTACTTAGGATCTGATATACCATACGAACCTAACAAGAAAGAAAAGTTTAAAATAGTTATTCGAAAGTCAAAGAAGGATGGACATGATCCACCGTCGAAAGCCAACAAGCAACAAGTTGTAGTTTGTATTCATTGATTATTTTGATTATGTATAAAATAATAATGATGAAGTTTATTTATTTTGATTTGTTATTGGATTATGTATAAAATTATTAATAGTTGTACATTTGTTAATATATTTCAGCTATATAATTAAATGCTATTAAGTTCTTTGTTTAATTGTTAATTTATCTATTAATATATATTTGTATTTTAAGAAATTTGTACCTTTTAAAAAAATTATTAATATTTTAACTAAATTGGTAACATTAAAAATAATTTAATTTTACATAATTTTTTATTTTTTTAAAAATAATACAGTAGGACATTATATACCAAACATAATATAAAATAGTACATGCTAATATAATTTTATATCAAACACTGTATAATATAATACAGCCTAATATTATACAAACTAATATTGTACATGTTAATACTATACGGATTAATACTATACAAGCTAATACAATACAGTGAACCAAATGTAGCCTAAAGGTATTATAGTACCTTAATGAAAGCATTAAAAATATTTTTGTACTATAAATAAAATATTAAAAATGAATATTTGTTACATTAGATATTAATCAATATTTATTATATTAATTAATAAATACTTTTTAGGTAGATGTACATATAACAAAAAATTATAAATAAATTATATAGCTCAAAAATATTTATTAATTAATTTTTTAATGCATATAATATTGAAATTTGACTACAAAATGCCTTTAATGTTGATGTGTGCATTATTAGGGTGAGTGAAGAAAATCAAAATTTTGATTAACCGAAAAATTGATCTAAAATCAAATCGATTTTTGTAATTTATAAATATTATGATATATAATTTTTTAAAATATTATTATAATATATGTTTTTAGTAAATAAACATTAAAATTATCTTCTTATTACTATTATTTATTCATTATATTTATATAATTAGCACTTTGATGTTAGTTTTACATCTAATATATTTAATTCTTATAATTAATTATAAAAATTTTATTTTTTTATTCTTTTAATTAATATTATATTTAATTTGAATTTTTTATTTTTAAAGTATTTTTAACTATTAAAAATTGTATAATTTATTAAATTTATATGTTAAAATATTTTAGTAGTTAACAGATAAATCAATTAGAAACCGTTAGCTAAAAATCAAAATCGATATAATGGTTAACCAAAATTAATAGACTAGTTAATAAAATTATTAATGAACCGGTTAATCGGTCCATGCTTATCTCTATACATTATAGTATCCTAATGAAAACATTAAGGGCATTTTTATAGTCTAAAAAAATATTTAAAATATTTTTTCTAAAATCATAATATTAGGGGAATTTTTGTAGTCAAATTTCAATATTATATTCATTAAGAAAAATCAATTAATAAATATTTTTGAGCTATATAATTTATTTCTAATTTTTTTATTTATATAGTTATAGAAAGAGTATTTATTAATTAATGTAACAAATATTGATTAATATCTAATGTAATAATTATTGATTTTTAATATTTTCTCTAAAGTATAAAAATGCCCTTAATGTTTTTCATTATGATACTATAATGCCCTTAATACCTTGCTCAAAATACTAAAATGCCGTTAAAATTTTTCTCACAGTGCTGAAATGCCCCTACTTATATTTGCATTAAAAATACAATATGTCACATCAGCGCCGTTAACTTGAAGTTGATGATAACTTAATGGAGGGACATTTTAGTATCGATTTTAGAACATTAGGGGCATTTTTACTCAAAAAAATATTTAGAGGCATTTTAGCCCTTTTGAGACAACATGGAGGGTATTTTAGTATCTTTTTCAATTAAAATAAACGAGTTGGCTTTTTATTTTATTTTATTTCTATAAAATGAATATTGTATTGTTGAAGTGGATGAGATTTTAATTATGTATTCCACTTATTTAAAATAATATTAGTATCGCCAAATTAAAATTTATTGAGAATTATCTGGGATTTTAAGAGTTGAAGTTTTGTCTACTTTTTCATTTGAATAAAATTTAAATATCACTCTCACTTACCCTAAAAATATATTATAAAAATATAAATAAAGATGTATTATGAGAAAAAAAAAATTTATTAATTTCATTACATCTTTTTTTTATTAAAAAAATCACTATTAATGTGAACTATGTATAAAATTAAATGTTAGATCTTTCAAATTAAAAAACGAAAGATAAATAAAATTTACAATTGATAGGTTTAGAAATATATATATATATATATATATATAATTGATAAATGATTGATAATCATTTAAATAATGAAGGATGTTCGAGATGAGAGATTTGATCGAGAAGGCAATCCAATCTAACCTATGAACAAAGAAAGGCAAGTTCTCCCTGAATGGTTCGAGGATAAACACTCTAAATCTCAAGTCAGCTCTATAGAAATAGAAATTAGATAAACTCTCTTAATCCAAAAGTGTTTTCTATGAATTGTTTTGAGCTATTTATATTGCTTGAATTTATATAAATAATACAAGGAATATTGTATGTTATTGTCAATTGGTGAGGTTCATAGATGGTGCCCTGTGCTGATTAGCTCTTTTGGCTATAGGATAAGACCAGCCTAATAGGGCTATACACTGAGGTGTAATATGTCTTTGTTTATTTACGTGGTCTCAACTGTAGACCCCATTAGTGGGTTTATTTTCTTTACTAAGGGCTTCAGGCTTTTGGCCAAATACCATAATATAAGTACTATCATTTGTCCCCCTTTTTAATCAATCAAATATCTAACTGAGCAATCTGATGGATAAATTTTTGAATTTTGATTTTCAAATTTTCCTATTTTGTTTGGAGAGTTTGTTAAGAGTGGCTTTTTTCGTTTTTCAAAGAATTTCTCAATTAATGAGGGCATTTCATAATCTAGACTTCTTATTTATAATGTGCCATGTGTCTTGTTGATTTAATGGCAATCTCTTTTCTCAAAGCTCTTTTCTTTTTTATAAACACCTTTCTTTCTTGCTTTATTTCATTCTTGCTTCCTCGTTGATTTCTCTTTTTTCTCTAAGTTCTTGCTTTTCTCTAAGAATGGCTACTTTAAATATTGGTACTAGTGGTTTTAACTCTTTTAATGAGATAGATTTAGATTTTCTTAAGGATTCTGGCGAAGCTTATGCCATACCAAAACCCATAGAGCTTATTTTCATAAAAGTTTCGCATTTTTAGAGCCAAATATAACATACCTAATGTTATAATCATCCTTCCATACCATTTTAATTTCCATGGATTGTGATGCAAAACCTTTTAATAATGAGTTTTTCATAAGGTATCAAATGTATTTTGATTATGGGCTCTTGCACCATTTGACCATTCGATTTTCAAAGAGTACAACCTTGACCCTAATCAACTCACCTTGAATGGGTAGAAAACCATTACCTATTTTAAAATTTCATGGAAGGAATGGGACACAATGCCTTATGTTAAACTATTTACCTATTTTTATTACATCTCTGATTGGGAAAGGTGCAATAATGGTCATTATTTTACTAGGCAAATCAATAGAAAGCTTTTCATACTTTTTAGCAAACATGGTACCTTTCAAACTATAGAAAAGGGTTAAAGAAGTTACCAAGAGAAAGCTTATGATAAGTTCTAAGAGGATCGTTGGTGTGTCCAGTCTGTCAAAAAAAGCCAAAGATTTTGATACAAGACTTGATCAAAACTGCTAGTTGAAAATGTCGATGTTCCCTCTAATACTTTTATCAATGGTCAATCGACTCTCTCAACCCTAACATTGTCAATCGATGATCTTATGGTAACCTTATTCGATACCCTAGAGGACCTAGGCTATTGATTCAAACAGGCGCTTTTATTACTTTGGCTCTTATTCCTGCTCCGATCTTTGCCCTAAAAGCCTTTTGACTAGTAAGTTTAGAAAAAATGGATTCTTTCAGAATTTGGGCATGGTGGAATACATCAACAAAGGGCTTTAGTTGGAGAGGGATATTCATGACATCAGGGTGATAACTGATCCTGATAAAACTCATCTTCAGATGAATGCCATTATGTTAGAGATAAGTTCCCCTTCCCCTTTCCCCCCTTCACTTTCTTTTTTTTTATTTTTAATTAGAAAAAATATTCATTAACTTTTTGCTTCTAGCATTTCAAGGCATTCAACATTCAAGGCTTATGGCAGTAGACATTAAAAAATTTAAAGTCAAATGGGAAGCTTTTGTAATAAGGTTTCTAAATTTGGTGCTCTTCTTACAACTCAGTTTTCTTCTTTGCAAGCAATATTTGAAAATGATAGAATATTTTTTTTAAGAAAAGGCTTTATAGGAGTCCAATTGGATCAAGCTTTCAAGCCTTGTCTCTAAATTGGAAAGGAAAGTAACAGCTTTTTAGGCTTAAAGTGAGGTCCATCGAGCTGAAATGGAGTGTATACACTACCTTTATGAGAAAGAGTTGGGGAAAAACTCAAAGCCAGGGAGGATAAAATCACAGATGAGATAAGCGAGGAGGAGAGTTAAATTTTATTTCAAGCAATACTTGCTTGTAAAGGCCGATTCTCTAATCATGATTTGCTTTTCCTTGAGGATCTGAGCCTTTTTTTTGCCAATACTTGAGTGGGATTCTTGAAGAATACCAAGTGATAGAGAATGAACTAAAGGATATTGATCTATCTAATAACCCTAAAGATAGGCCAAATGTTTAGTTTATATATATATATATATATATATATATATATATCATTTGAACTTTTTTTTATTTGTTCTTTTCACATTTTCTAATTAAATTTTAGTTCTTTATCTTTATTTATGTATAAATGATGTTTTATGTCAAATTTATGTTGAATTACCTTAATTCAAAATGGACTTTACTTTTATGAAATGATAATATTGCTTAATCTTATGTCACTTGTATAATCACTTGCTAATAATCAGTTTCTCTAATCTCTGATTGGGTTTTGCAACTTAAATTAAGTCTTGTTTAAAGATAGATATAATGACCAAAGCATTTAAAAGTTTTCATTACATTCTCATTATGATTTTTTCAATACATTTAACCTGAGTAGGTTAAAGATTCTATATACAACATTTTTTAAGGGCTTCAATATTCCAAGTTCTTGGGATGTTTATATCCCCTCGAGAGTTTAAATGCCTTGGCCAAGTACTTTGGCTACCATATAAGGTATTTTCTAATCGGGCATGAGTTTTTTCACTCCCTGATGCAGAACCCCAGCTATATTCAAACTAGAATGCCAACATACCATAATATTTGAATATAAACAAGAAAGCAACCCCTAATTTTAAGAACCCCCAAACAATATATGTAAGGAAATGATTATGATAGATTGATTAAAATAAGAAGAAATAGAATCAAGCATACATAATCATGCAACCTGTCCAAGTTTAATTTTTTTTATGTAATAACAAAAATCAATAAACAATTAACTTTCACAAAAGATTGGCAAATCCAAGAGAATAATCTCAATAATCATTAATATTTGAAAAAAAAAACTAGGTTAAACAAAACCTTACATTCATTTAAATAGAAAGATAGAAAAATCCTCCTAAAGCAAAAAACTCCTAAATAGATAAAACTAGAAATAATTAAAACAAATTGCAACTAGTATAAAAGGTGCCTCAATAGAGGGAGATTTCTCTCCACCGAAGGAGCAATCTACTTATGTTGCATTAGTGGAGGGAAATTTCCCTCCATCGAGGTGAAGCACACTATCCCTTTACTGTCATTTTGCTTACCAAGGGATCTAAAGATGCCCACTTGTTTTTGGCTTGCCTTGGTAGAGGGAGATTTCCCTCCACTGAGGTGATGTCTCATGGACTAAAACACACAGTTTTCATCTTTTCTTCCTTCTTTACTTGAACTTCTTTCTCTCTCTCTCTTAAATACATGTTTCTTTAATCAAACACAGATTACAAAGAGAATAAACACTAAATTGATCTTCAAAATTCAAGTTCACCTCGTTGAACTTTTGGACTTGCATTTTCTCCATATAAGGGTTCATGAAAGCTTATAGAGCTTCTTTAAACCTCTTTGACCTTGCTATTGTAAATGGTCCTTGAGAAATAGCTAATTCATCTTTCTTATTGCCATTATGCTTAGTTGTACTCACATCACTCCCTTATTTCCTTATCCTTTGTTTTCTTTTATCCAAACCATATCACCCCATTGGAACCACCTTGCCTTGAGAGCATTGTAATACTATGTTAACTTTTGCTTGCATATAATTATTTAGACTTGTGCATTTTCTTTTTTTTCACCTATAAGATCCAAATTTTATCTTCTTTGTGAATCATTTTTTTAAAAAAAAAACTTCTCCATTAGAAGGGAATCAATTTCAACTAGGACAACTATTTTTATCCTATACACAAGAGAAAAAGAAGTCTCTTTTATGCCCGACTGGATTATCATTTTGTATGACCATAAAACACTATTAAGCTCTTCAACCTAATTTCCTTTTACTTAACCTAGCCTCTTCTTTAGTCCTTTTAGAATTGTTCTATTGGATACCTTAATCCTCTCATTAGATTAGGGATGAGTTATGAAAGTGAATCTAAGCTTGATGTTCAAACTTGTACAAAACTCTTTGAATACAACACTATCAAACTATTTTCCATTACTAGTGATAAAAACTCTTATAATTCTAAAATAATAGACAATATCCTTCCATGAAAAACTTTTTATTTCGCCAATTGTGATGCTTACTAATGGTTCCACTTCAATCCATTTAAAAAATGGTAGACAACTACTACAATAAATTTTAACTGTATTTTTTCTTAGGGGAACCAACTTCCATTAATCAAAAGGTTAGGAGATCAATTACTACTCAGAAGTAGGTTGTTGAATGATTTTCCCATGAATTTGGCATTAGGTGCATTTCTTTACTACCTCTTATGTATCTTTGAAAATGTTAGGCTAAAAATAGCCTATTGAAGCACTTTTTTAGTAATAGATTTTTTGGCTTCATGAGATCTAAATATGCCTTCATAGATTTCCTTAAATGTGAAATTTCCTTCTTTAGGTTATACATTTGAGCCAAGGATGATTAAAAGTCTTTTCGTACAAGTTCTCATCAATTAAGGAGTAACTCAAGTTTTTCTTAAGATTTTTCTTGCCTCATTATCTTTCTCTAAAAGGACATTGTTTCCATTGCTATTTTTATCTAATTTTTCTTACCTCAAAATAATCAAGAACTCAACTTGATTAGCCAACCTTAAGGTGGACATTTCAAAAAAATTATATCAAATTCCTAATAAACTAGATTGGATTAGCGATGGGTACCATAAGGTGATTTTTATTTGTGAAGTTGCCACCCAAAGCAATCAGGAAAAACCTTATGGGTCGATACCAAAGATGGTTTGAAATCCAACACTTATTTATACTCCAAATAATTAAATTTAAATAGTTCAATCTATTTGAGTTATAAATTATATCTCTCTTTCTCACAAAATTACACATGCATTATATCACAACAAGAACATTGAAAATGGTAAATAAAAATGGCTAAAGAAAGTTGTAAAGTAGTTTATTGCATATGAAAAATAAATCATTCACATAAGGCTTGATTAAAATGTATTGATATAGTAATACCCTATACCTGATCAGTTAAAAGATTCAAATATTGGATGTCATACTCAAGTTTATACTCCTTTAATAAGAGTCAAACAAATTTCTATTAAAAGAATGTATTATCTTGCAATTTTCTATTTATTTTATAAAAATTTTGACAGAATAAAATTCTTAAAAATCCCTTAAGAAGATAATATTCAAACACTTCTAATAAGGTTTATCCTACCTTCCACCTTTAATTCAAACTCCAACACAAGTTACTGCCCTTCCTCCAATGTTTAAAAAATCAAATTCAACAAGAATTAAAACACGGCATATTTACTTTATACTATTCTCAATTTAATATACCATACCAAAGTCCAAAAATATTTACATGATATTTACATCTCTAAAATAGAATGTACATGCCAAGATATTTTATAGATAATAATAAAAAGAACTATGGTGCATCCATCTCAAAATCATTCCACTTTGCTATTGTGATTTGAATTTTTGATGGAGATCCTCTATCAACTATCTTTAAAAAGAATTTCTTCAAACCTATGCATGGAAATAAAACCACATGTTAAACATATTACTTAGTGGTATTAAAGAAATTCTATTTTTCCAACAATATAAAATATTATTCTAATATGTGCCAGGAATTTCATAAATTATCAAACATAAACATTTTCATTTACTTATAAGTCAAACAATCATAAATCTATTATAAGAAATTTGACATATATAATCTGCATTTTTATTCATTTATCTCTAAATTAAAGTTTAATTAATGTTATAAGTCAAAGGGTATCTAGTTAATTATTTTCAGTTTAAAAATCTTAAAATAACTATATAAGAACTTAATATTAATATTTTGTATTTGGCCCAAGTAAAATCCAGCGAAATTGTACGATGAGCTGGATAAATGGTAATCAAATACGGGACTGAGTTCTTGGAACCATTCGGTCCATTCAACATGTTTTAATCTCAACATTCATAATATTACCATTAATCATACATTCATACACACACACACACACACACACACATATGAACATGTGGACTGAGCTCTCAGAGCCATTCAGTTCACAACTTAAATTAATCACATTCATCGAAAGAACACTCGGAGCCATTCAATCCTGTAACCACATCAAGACGCAGTACTGCTAGCTTTCCCTAATTGCCATGCCAATGTTATCCTATTGCTTCAATTTCTGTTTAATTTTACTAACGGCAAATGTGGTAACTTTTGAATTTTTCTAATTAGACATATAGTAGTATTGCCAACTATTACTCATTTAATAGTTAACTACATTCATGTCTAATTTTTGCATGAAGCATGCATTCATCATTACCAAATATAAGCTTTTTATCAAATTATACTTACCATAACATCTTTACAGCTCAATAATTAATTAACAAAGCACATGTCTTTTTACTAATTAAATATAAAACATTTTATTAACATGTACACCTCTTTTATTAATAATTTTACTTCGACTTATAAGTATTCTACATATTCATTTATGTAATTAACCATCCCAATGTTTAAATTTAGCTTCCCTTCCAAACACAAGGCGTACTTTACTGAAATTTTCAATTTCTTCAAGAACTAAGGAACATAATAGTTTTATATCCTTATTATAACCCAACTAAAACTTTATTATAGTTATTTTGACTATCTTATGGTCATACTTTATTTATACTAATTACAAAGTATACTTATTAGTCTTTAGGTTCATAATGAAATACATGTTTAATTCCTATTTAGCTTCAAACTCAATATTTAGCATCCAATGAATTGTTTTTAACACCAATACCATCAAACTATAGTTCTCACACCAACAATTTTAACTAACATAATATAAAAACTTAGGAAAAACAAATTTGCTTGAACAAATACCTATTTTTGTCACCAATTCCTTAAATTTCCACTTTTAAGAGCCCCAAATCATCATATTTCTTCCATTTCTTTTCCTTTCATGCTTCTTTCAATTTTTTTTTCTACATAAATTTATAAATTCAACTCAAATTCTGTAACCAAAAATATTTAGATCCTTAAATTAAATAATTCTAACTAGTTAATTACTCAATTCCTTTAAATAGCCCAATAATCCCCCAAATCTAACATTTTCCCTAAATTTTCCTAAAATCCCTAGGTTTTGTTTTTCTTCCACAACCATTATATTTCCATAAAATCAATATAAACTTCTTAATCATTATATTTAAGCATTTAAATCAAGAAATTTCTAACAATTATTCATTCTCTAAATAACTCAAATACATACATATATACATAAATCTAATATTTTCCCCCAATTATCAAAATCTTTAACTTTGGATCTCTTTATTTCCTTTCAAATTTCTATCACCAACAACAATTAAAAGGGGAAAAATATCACTTACTTAACAATTATGGGAGAGAAACAACAATTAAAGGGGGCTAAAACTATGATGAATCGAGCAGGGGAAGAGAAGGCAGTGGGGAGAAGAAAAGGCTGCAGTTGGAAGAAAGAAGAAAAAGGAAAAAGGTGGCACCGGCGAGGTTGCTCAAGCAAGGAGGATGGTGGCAATGCGGTGCGAAAGCTATTGGGAAACCGCAAATGTGGGGAAAAGGGAAAATGAAAAAGAAGGAGGGGCGGTGGAGGATGAGGAACTCAATGGTTCCAAAAAAAGAGAAAGAAATAGATTAAAGCAAAACGACATGGTTTTGGCAAATCTCTCTTTTGGTCCTTCCCTTTTATATAATTAAGCAATTTAGCCCAATTCTATTCCTTTTGTGCATTTTAACCCCCAATTCAAGTATAATTCAACCTATATATATATATATATATATATATATATATATATATATATATATATATATATATATATATATATATATATATATATATATATATATATATATATATATATATTTTTTACTCTTATTATTTTGCATTTATTTTATTACCGAGTTTAGATATAAATCGGGTCAATCTAATTATTATATGAGTAATTAAAATTTGGGTGTTACACATACATTCATCAAAATGGGCCAATTCATTAGCTTTGAATACTTTAGTCTTCGCATGCATAAAAAGGCTTAGGATTTTGGTCCCTTTTTGAAAATACGTTTTGAGTGATTTTCAAGTGAAAATTAAATCTTAGTTATGAAAATATGAAATTTTAAATCTAAAATCTTTTATGGTCATTTTTAACATTTACAACGTGTAAATAATTTACCTAAACTAAATGTCCTATGTGTATATACACAAATTGGGTTGATTTATTTAATTTGTGAACATTAGTTCAGACATGCAATATGGAGTAGGACATTTGTCCTTTTTGAAATAATTTTACAAGTGTGATTTTTATTAAAAAAAATCCATTTTTATTAAAAAACATGAATGATTAAATATAAATCTTTTTGTCCATTTTTAGACACTTAAAATCACTTTCTACTTATTACAACATTCATGGAATAATAAATGGATATTGCACAGAAATATAAATGTAATTTACATGGGAAATGGATAAAAGCTATACAACCTTCTAAGGAATAATAAATACAAAAGTAAAAATAAATATATGAAAGAAATAAACACATGCAAAATAGGAAACAAATAATACATAAAAATAAGATGATGGAAATAAGGCTAATTAGGATTAAAATTTTTGATTTAAAAAGATGGAGTTTTACAATCCCAAAAATTATGGATTTTGATTTAAAAAAAACTAATCTTGTCTTAATTAATCAAATTAAATTCTTTTATTTATGAAAACATATATTTTTATCTTGATAATTACAACAATAAATTGAATATAAATGAATTAGATAATAAATATAAAAATAATAACTATAAAAAATAGTATTAGAAAAAAATTTGAGAAAAGAGAACAGAAATAAAGAGAAATACAGCCATGCTTTGGAGAAGCACATATGCGTTTTAGAAAACATAGCCATGCTTCTTAACTATCACCCCAAAACACATAGGTATACAAAAAATATTAAATAATTAAACAAATAAATATAAAGAAAATAAATGTATAATAAATAAAATGAATTAAAAGGCACAAATAAATAAATAAAATACAAAAAAAATGGATTGGCTACGTTTATATCATGTAATATGGATCTAAAATTTTTTTTATATAGTATCGACCTAATCATTGAAACGATGGGAGATTTTAGACACATTTGATTTTGTCCATAAAAATAAAAAAATGCATAAATTAAATTGCAGAATCAAATAGCTGAAATTAAATTGCATAAAATGAATAAGCATGAATGTAAATAAATTGCAAGAATAAATAAATTGCAGAAATTAAAGAGCATAAAAGTAAATTAATTGCAATGATGTAAATAAGTAATAAAAACACGATTTCATGCACCAATTTTGTGTTAGACAGATACAGTGTACGATTCCGATGGGTTAAATCAGATCATTAGAATTTTATGGAAAAAGACAAGAATAAAAATAAAACTAAAAATATATAAAATTAAAATAAAAATGAAGATGAGATGAAGAGTTAAAATGACAATAAGAAGGATCCCACGATAATCACCTTTAAGATTTTGACTTGAAAAATCGTAAGGGTCAAAACTAAATCCCATTTAAAAATAGAAATAAAACAAAAAAATTGATTGAATAAATTTTTAGGGAAAATTTAATGGCTAGAAATTATCTTTTTCGAGTAAAAAATCACCTTATCTTAGAAAGTGTGCTTGCTATTCTATTTATATAGAGAGGCATGAAAAATAGGTTTAATTTAAAAACTTGGGCAAAAGCACAGTTAGGAATAATCACGGGGCGGGAAATCCCCATTCCCAGTGGAGAACCGCCCCGAATGGCGCGAAAAATCCCCAAAAAATTCCCCCGTGGGGACGGGGATGGGGGAAAAATATTCCCCGACTTAGAATTCAAGACGGGGAAGGGGATTGTGGTCCCCCGTCCCAAAATTTCTCCGCCCCCAAAATTTAATTACTAAATTTAATTATATTTATATAATTTAATTTTAAATTATATTTAATTTTAGTTTTATCAATTGTTAAAATTTATATTAGTTTGATTTGTAATTGAATTTATATTTTTAATTATTAAATATTATATTTTAATTATAATTAATTATTAAATATTATATTTTAGTTATAATTAATTTTTTTAAAAAAATAAAAATATTTTTTATGCGGGGACAGGGACGGGAAAAATTTTTCCCCCGAAATACTATTGGTCCCTGCCCCGCCCTTGTGAGGGGAAGTAGGTGGGGAGGCCCTCCCCGCCCCACTCCACCCCGCAATCATCCCTAAGCACAGTTGAGATCTTGAAAAGATAGTTGTGTTTTAGTGAAAACACGTTGCACAATGTGAATATGCAAGGGAAAATGCGTTTTTAAATGTAAAATTACATTTTGACCCTCAAAGCTTCATTTTTACGTTCAAAATTTTTTAAAATTTCAATGAAGGCCCAAACTTTTCCTAAATACCAAAATTTATTTTTTTTTCAAAATTAAAAAATCTCTTGAACTAGATAAAACTCTTTTCATTTTTTTCCTCATAAGGCTTTTTTTTTTTTATCATTAGGTAATTCCTAACATGGGCTACTCGACCTGAGGTATCTATATACATCCAATCAAAGATAAATTACAATGGGAGTCATCCAACTTTCTTCTTGTTCAACTATCTCCATAACCTCAGGCTCTTTTATTATTGGAATGTTCCATCATAATACCACTTTAAGGGTCAAAATCATAATGATCTGAAGTTGCTATTTTTGCCACCACATATGCTAGTCTCGTGATCTCTCTTGAAGCTTTTTCTATGTTTTAGGTTGCTCCTAATTGCTCAAGTTTTAACAAAACTTTTTTTTTTTACTTTGCACGGATAGAATTACATGTTATTTTCCTTTGCTTCAACGTTTCCAAACACTTGGTTAATTACTTTGATGGTAAGATTTTCAAGTCAAACAAATTTAATTAGTCTTAAGCCATTTAAAAAAGCTTTATACTCTGCCAAATTATTGGATGCCTATTTGATAAGTCTTCTCTCAATTGTCAGCATTTGCAAAATCTTCCTCAATGGTTGGTCTAACCGGACAATGATTGTAACACCCTATACCTGACTATATAGAATTGAGTATCAAGCATTATAATGATGGCTTAATTGAATAACCTCAGGTAATCTTATGCTTGCATACTTATTTGGTAAACCCCTTTTTTCTTATTTTTTATTTTCAATCCATTTGAAATATTGTTATTATTTATATTGTTTAGTCACTATTCATTTGATAAATTTTTCAGCAATATAATTGCTATAAATTCTTATATCCCTTTTGCACTATCAAACTCAAAAATTTGCAATTCACATATCAACCTCAAACATTTCCAACATCATCCCAATATACAACTAGGTTACTAGATTACTCTTCAAGCTTTCTTAATATTCTGTCCTTTTTGTCTTACCTCTGTTCACTTATTTCCTTCTTTTTCTTATTCTTCACCTAGGCTGAAATTTAAGGTAAATATTTCCATTCAATTTTCTTCCAATTTCATCAAATTCTATTTATATACTAATTGTAATAACTAATTATTACACTAAGCTACAAAAATGTAAACATTTTACTTACTTTATATTATATGGAAGTCACAATATCTTCTTACTAACTCTTTCTAATTTCACCAATTCTTTGATTGTAGACCAAGTAGAGCGAGAAAAATAATTTTATTATGAAAATTTGGGCTAAATTTGGTAAATTAATGCTCAATTGTATGTGTTTAACTGCAAAAAAAATGGAGAGAATGAGAGAAGAAAGAGATGGACAAAATTTTCAAGGTAGGAGATGATAGAATTCTCTTGAAAAATTTCCCTTTATCTATGTAGAATGGATGGCTAGGATTAACTTATTTAGTATTCCATTTAAGGGCCTTAATTGTGCCACTTGTCTTTCTTTTATTGGTTGCTTATTTTTTTTATTTTCTTCATCAAAATATTTCTAAAAATGTTCAAAATAATTCCTTAATGTGTAGAAAATTTTTTGAGTTAAAATTGCATTGTTCTGATAAATTTTTTGATTCAACGATAAATATGTTAGTCTAAAAATTTACTTTTTTCATCTAAATTATTTTCCAGTTTTCTACCTTATAATTGGCATTTTTCATTTATTATGAATTTCTATGGTCAGATAATTTTTTTTGGAGGTCTTTGGTCAAACTTCGGGTTAAAGCATGTATTATTCACCCTGAACCCATGAGTCATTTTTATTTTCAAATTTTAAGACCCTATTTGACCCTAAATTCACCTTAAATTTTATCTTTTGATTTTCTATGAATTGTGCTTTCTAATACTAAAAAAAAATGGATTACAATTTCAAGTAGTACCATTCTTCTCAGGTTGCACTATTTATGGCTTGAAAAGTACTATTCATGAAACCAAAATTTTTGAAGTGTTACAATGATGGTGGGAGCTTAAAGTATTACTTGAGTTTGATAGTGCACATCATGAAATCAATTATTAGTTGCTTAGTAGACCTTTTTCTAAGGTTTTAGCCTTTCAAAACATGACTAACATAATAAATTGGTAATTATTGGTTCCCTTATTCTCTAATCAGGACTATTGCTATAGCTTCACTGGATTTTGAGAGGTATAAAAGAAGCTTCTCTTTTAATGGTCTACTTAGGAGAGGAGCTTCAAATAAAAACTTTTAAGTTCTTCAAAGGCTTTTGACAATTCTCATCTTAGTTGAAATTTTCACTTTTTCTTAATTTTTTGAAAAAAAGCATGCATCTTTTGATCAATATTTAATAAAGTGTAGCCATCTTTTGGGAAGAATTTATTTAAATTGGTGAAATCAACACATATTTTCAATTTATCATTCTTCTTTTTGATAAGGACTATATTTTCCAACTAATCAAGGTAGTGAACCTCTTTTTATTATTCTTGCCTTTAACAACCTCTCGACTTCTCATATATGAATTTCTTCCAATTGGAGGCATGTTTTTTTAATTTTTACTTGATTGGTTGGAACTTTGGATCTATGTTCAACTTATGCATTATCACATTTGGGTCTATACCAAGGATGTCTTTTGGTGCCCAATAAAATGAGCTTTTGATAATCGTCAATACTTGTATGATATTTCTTTTAATGTTTGGTGTCATGTTTGATCCAATCATGCCTTTTTTTGTCATGTGACAACTCTCTCGACTTTAGATCTCCCTCTGGACCCATATTTGGCTTTTTGATTTCCTTTTGTTCCTATATCAGTTATACGAAATAAGCCTGCTTTCCTTTTTTGATCATTATTACATATGCTTCTTTAGAAGCTTTCCGATTTCCTTCAAAAATGGCTACTCCTTTTTTGGTGGGAGTCACCAGTGACTGCTCTTATTTAAAACAACATAAGTCTTCCAAATATTGCATTATATGTGAAGCATATATCCATGATCGTAAATGTGCATTTACATATATATGTGATAAATTTATATCCTATGTCAACACACATGTTCATACCTTACCACAGGTACAACAATATTTTCGAGGCTAATTAAAGGAGAGGAGCTGGACTTAAGTTCTCCGATAAAGAGGCCTATTTTCTTGTAAACCTCTAATGTTAAGATATTTATAGAACTCTCATTGTCCATTGGAATTCTTTTCACAAGAAAGTTATTTATTGTAGCATGTATGATTGTAGCATCTTTATAAGGGAACTTGACATCTCCTACATCTTTCAGAGATATAACTAGGGGAAGCTTTTTTGACTTGGTTGAGAAATAAATTATCTTGTGTCCTTTTTTCCTTTTTGAAAAATCTTTATCATAAGAGGAACCACCCATAATCATATTGATAACCCTAGGTATATTTCTCTATTGCTTGACATCTCTCAACTTTCTTCTTTTTTAATCATTAGAACTCGATCGAGCTCCAGTATTTGTGATTTTGTATAGAATTGTTTGTTGTTGTCCTATAAACCTTTTTATAGATCTTTTTTGTAAGATTATTTTAATTTCATCTTTTAGGAATCACATTCATCTATTGTATGCCTAACCCCTTCATGAAATTAATAAAATTTAGCCTTGTCCCTCCTTACATATGTTTGACTGGACATTTTTTTAGCTAATTAACCTTGTTATACTTTTCTAATCCACATCAATACCTTAGCAAGATAAGAATTGAGCATGGTATAGATTTTAGCCAATATGTTGGAATTTCAATCAAACCATTCTTGCTTATTTTTTTTTTCTTTTTCTAAGGCTTTTTGATATTTTATCCTTTTTAGGACCCTAGTTATAACTTTTGCCCATCCAATTGAATTATGCCCAATTATGCCTAGTTAAAGATTTTGCGGTCCTTCGATTGATTATCAAGGCACTATCCAGTTGAATGTACCAATTTGCCTTGTTCATCAAATTTGTGAAATATGTTAGCGATCTGGTTATCAAAGATTCAAATAATGGCATATCTTTTACACTTTAAATTCCAGTTAGACTTGGCCTGGACTCTGCCCACTCCAACCCAACCTAAAGTAGGTGTGTATTTTATTTATGTAAATTTGTGTAGAAAAAATCTTTAAATTTTAATTAAGTCTAGCAGTCCAATTGAAAGTAGACTTATATTTTATTCATTTAGACTTATGCAGAAAAAAATATTAAAATTAAGGTTAGGCCTAGTCCGATCGAATCCAGTCTAACTCGAACTTGATCCAACATAAAATAGACATGTATATATTTTATTTGTGTAGAAAAAAGCTTCAAAGTTTGGTTAGGCTCAGCTCAAACCTGATCTATCCTAAACTAGCCCCGGCCCAACCTAGCCGAAAGTAGACTTATATTTTATTTATTCAATCTTGTGCAGAAAAAATCTTCAAATTTCAATTAGGCTTAGCACAATACAAACATGCCTTGGCCCAAACTCAGCCTAGTTCAAATAGGCATGTGTATATTTTTATTTATATAAACTTATGTAGAAAAATCTTCAAATTCCAATTAGGTCTGGTTTGAACTTAACCTATCTCGATTTGACTCGACCGACCACCCAGCTTAAAGTAAACTAATATTTTAATTATGTAGGCTTATGTAGCAAAAATCTTTAAATTTTGGTTTGACCCCGCTCGATATGAACCCAATCCATCCTAACCCCACCTAGCCTGAAGTAAGCATGTATATATTTTATTTATGCAGCCTTATAAAAAAATCTTTTGAATTTTGCTTAGACTCGACCCAAACTTGACCCATCTAGTCTAACTTAACTCAGCCTAGCTAGCCTAAAGTGAACTTGTATTTTATTTATTCAGGGTTGTGTGAAATCCCAACCTGAACTCAATCCATCCCAATTTGATTGAACCAGGCCTAACCAGGACTCTACCCAGCCTCTTTATTTTATTTTTTCAAGCTTGTGAGGAAAAAATTTTCAAATTTGAGATAGGTCAAGCCCGAACCTAACCAATCCTGGCTTGGCCCAAACATAACTCATCTTGGTCTCGGCCCATCTCGACCCAACCCAAACTCAGCCTATCCCAACCTAGCCGTAGTAGACCTATATTTTATTTATTCAGGCTTGTGAAGAAAAAATTTTCAAATTTTGATTAGTCCCAATCCATCCTGGCCTGGTCTTAACTCGATCCATCTAGATAGCATGTTGTAATTATATCAAATGTTAATATTCATTAAGAAAATGGTTAAATGGGTTGACCCATAGCTTCACCTATTAGGACTATCATGCAATCCATTTAGGCCACCATATGACTCATTTGTTCCAACATATAGTAAACCCATAGGCTGATCCAAGTCCAGCCAATCTGTTTGGGCATTAGCCCATTTATGACCCATAAATAATAGCCAATTTATGATCCAATTCAAATTCGCCTAACCCAATTTATTTGCTACCTCTAATTTTTCACAGAAATTAAGAAATTCATTTATTATCCTATGTTTTTATTAATTTGCCATTCTTAAAAAAGACAATTGAATTATTAGTTGTATCTTGAAACTTAACAAATATTTATTGTATAAAGGGCATATTTAAAAATCATATTTAAATATATCACATTTTTGGCACATGAACAATTATTTGTAAACAGATCAAAATAAAAGCAAATACTTATTTATAAACTGATGGAATAATATATTTTGTTATTTAAAACTTTA